>CM060691.1:103500000-104100000 GCA_030686995.1 Artemisia argyi
TTCCACTTCTTCCACCGGTAATACCACATCAGCCAAGGATAAGTCGACACCAACATCATGTGTAACAACATCAGCCGGAGTGCTTTCACCTACGACTTTTGTACCCACATCAGCCCCATGGGTATTGCATTCTTCATACGTGGTATTAGCAGTACCATGGTTATTTTCAGTAACATCTGAGGCGTTATGCGAAGACCCCACCTCAGAATTGACCTTCTTATTCTCCTTAACAACAACACCATCATCAACAAGCACATTTGATGGCATCTTGTCCTTTACACAACGGTACGTCATCAATGGTTTTCCATCTTTTCCCAATCTTTTACCATCGGTGCTTTTAACCTTCCTAGCCATTCCACTCAACACCGAACCAATAATACCATCATTCATCGATGAAACCCTGCTCGCTTTGTTGAGAAAACCTTGCTCCATCTCTTTCGTAAACCCACTTCCAATAAAATTCCAAAATCAGTACCTTGTAATACCAGCCCTAAAATTAGGATTTCTTCCAAACGAACACAACAATACACTTGCAAACGTTGAACCCTTGAAAAAGAGTTTAAATAAGAATGGAGTCACAATCAGCAGCAAGCCCAAATCAAAACCAAATCGAAGTAAAAACCAACGTGAAGCACAGAGAATCAAAGATATATTGCATGCAATTTAATATGGGACAAGGGCATACATGCAATTTAATAAGAACTACAAACCGACCCACTATTAATATTAAATTGAATAAATAGAATCGGTTGTATGTAAATCACATGCAGCAAATCAAAAACGTTAATATGAATAAACAATGGAGAATGAGCGCTTATGATACAAATACTAACAATAATAGACGACAAAAAAATAAGTACACCAGCGATTGAAGAATATATATGAATAAGATCCACCGACCCATGATTAGGAAGCCACCAATTAAATCAAACCGACCCACGATTGCGAATAAGGTTAAACAATTAACGGATTTAAGATTTAATGAGATTGAATCGTATAGATGGTGTGATCGCTGATGTACAATTTGTCCCTAATGCTTGCACACTTGATAAGGGTAATTGTCACTTAAATGATGAGATCCGTTGTCACTAAAGGCTAACTTTATGAGGGCAATTTGTCTCTTACATGATAAGGGCCGTTGTCCCTAAAGGCTCGCTTGTTGAGAGCAATTGTACCATATTTTATTGGAGCCTTCGTTCCTAAACGCTTGCTCACTTGTTTAGTGCAATTGACCTCTACATGATAATAACCGTTGTCCCTAATGCTTGCACACTTGATAAGAGCAATTGTCACTTGCATGATGAGATCCGTTGTCCCTAAAGACTAACTTTATAAGGGCAATTTGTCCCTAACATGATAAGAGCCGTTTTCCCTAAAGGCTCACTTGTTGAGAGCAATTGTACCTTACTTTATAGGAACCGTTGTCCCTAAACGCTTGCTCACTTGATGATAGCAATTGCACTTTACATGATGATAGTCGTTGTCCCTAATGCTTCCACACTTGATATGAGCAATTGTCAATTACATGATGAGATCCGTTGTCTCTAAAGGCGAACTTTGTAAGGGCAATTTGTCCCTTTCATGATAAGAGACGTTGTCCCTAAAGGCTCACTTGTTGAGAGCAATTGTACCTTACTTTATGGGAGCTGTTGTCCCTAAACGCTTGCTCACTTGATGAGAGCAATTGCCCTTTACATGATGATAGGCATTGTCCCTAATGCTTCCACACTTTATATGAGCAATTGTCACTTACATGATGAGATCCATTGTCTCTAAAGGCTACCTTTATAAGGGCAATTTGTCCCTTACATGATAAGAGCCGTTGTCCCTAAAGGCTCACTGTTTAAGAGCAATTATACCTTACATTATGGGAGCCGTTGTCCCTAAACGCTTGCTCACATGATAAGAGCAATTGCCCTTTACATGATGATAGCCGTTGTCCCTAATGCTTACACACTTGATAGGAGTAATTGTCACTTGCATGATGAGATCCATTGTCCCTAAAGGCTAACTTTATGAGGGCAATTTGTCCCTTACATGATAAGAGTCGTTGTCCAAAAAGGCTCACTTGTTGAGACTAATTGTACCTTACTATATGGGAGCCGTTGTCCCTAAACGCTCGCTCACTTGATGAGAGCAATTGCCCTTTACATGATGATATCCGTAGTCCCTAATGCTTCCACACTTGATAAGAGGAATTGTCACTTACATGATGAGTTCCGTTATCTCTAAAAGCTAACTTTATAAGGGCAATTTGCCCCTTCCATGGTAAGAGCCGTTGACCCTAAAGGCTCACTTGTTGTGAGCAATTGTACCTTACTTTATGGGAGCCGTTGTCCCTCCTTGGGTATGCAATACGTTTTCTGAATTGTGTTTCATATTATAGAAGTGGCGGCTGGTGATTTGTCAAATCTCTAATCTTTCAATTCGATTTCATTCTTATGTAATCGTTTATATTTAGGGTTTGGTGATTTCTTCTGGTTCATAACCCTTATTATCCTCGATCATATTCATCAATTATATGGTGATTCGTTTTTAGGGTTTTGAATCGACTCATGGGATCTGAATCGTTCCTATTATTCTTATAATTATAAGTCGGTTCATACTGATTTATCTATATATTAGGGACGATATGTTTAATGTTATGGGGTGCGATCTGATCTTTATTGCTAAAGCGAAACTCTAATTTTTAGGGTTTCGTGATTTATTCGATTGGTGCTGATTATCTGGTCCTTTGTACGTTATATCAAAGCCTTTTGGTTTTGATTATTCTCTGGTTTTGGTGGCTATCAGATCTATTATACCTTAGCGAAACCCTAATTTTAGGGTTTTCGATTTTTGGTTGATTGTATCTGATTGATGGGCTGTTCTTTGAATGATATATCAAAGCTGTTTGCTTTGATTCTTTCTCCTGTTGGTGCTTTCGCTGGTCGGTGACTATGATTCTGCTTGTGAATATGCATGTTACCTTTTTTGGGTTGTTTGTCGATTGCAAGTTCTAGTCCAGATGTGCGTGTGATGAATGTGGGTTTTAGAGAGAGATGTAAGTCAAGTTTTGAAGGTAAGCTTGTTCAAAAACCTTTCAACATTCACAGATCTGTATTCGACTTCTTCATTCGTTGGTCTTGTGATCGTTGTTTGTGGTAATTGGAAGTTAGGGTTTGGAAAACCCTATTTTTGAGACTATGGCAGGTTGTGTTCAAATCAATTTACATTCTGATCATAATTGTTGTTTGGTGCACAGAATCGTGTCATAGTGTTGTGGAAGTTAGGGGTCTTGTATACCCTATGATTTGTCTATGGTAGTGTCTCGTTGCATGATGTTCCATAGTTTGAGGTGATGGTTACATTGGATCATTATGGTTTGAGTGGTTTTAATATTTCTTTATTCCCACATGTGATCTTTGTAACCATTTGATTTGGTGTTAAATTCGATCTACTATAGCTCTACATGGCTGTTCGTGTTGTGTTGGGGTGGTGGAGTTGAATTTGACTTTGGTTATGATGCGGCTTATTCTTTTTATGATTCAAGTTTGGTGCTGTTTTGAAGGTGTAGGGTTTCGCTATACCTACTGTTGGTTTCAATCGGATTCTGCTGATGTTTTTGCAGATCTAATTGATGGTATATGCATGTTAAGTTTCTTGGGTAAATTATTCAAAAATCCTTGACTCGATCAATAGGAATGTATCATTATTTCCGATCGTTTATGGGTGGATCGATCTACATACTTGGGTTCCATATTCTATGATTGATTGATGCTGCTATTTGTTACTTGAAGTTAGGGTTTTGACCCTATGATTGTCCCATGTTGCTGGTGGGTGCTATCGTTTCTACATGCTTTTAGCGAATGGGTTCTTTGACTTTGATGCTTATTGCTGCTGGAAACGTTTCTACATGTTGAAGAATGCTTGGTTGATCATACATGGATTCTTCATGGAAGTTAAAGTGGACCACAAGAGCGATATAGAAGGCTCAAGTATTTTCTTGAGTAGTATTTATAATTTTTATGTACTTGTGTCATTATTAGGTTCATTTTATTGTAAGTTATAGGAATGGCGTGTCATTCTTATAGTCGTGTTTTGTAAGTGTCCTAAGGGACTAAGGTGGGGGATATCACCCTCATCCTATTGTACCTCAACGTTTTTTGGATAATGAATTTTGCCAGGGTGAATAACCCTTTTACCCAAAAAAAAAGTTTCCCTCTACATTATGATAGTCGTTGTCCCTAATGCTTCCACACTTGATAAGAGCAATTGTCACTTGTATGATGAGATCCGTTGTCCCTAAAGGGTAACTTTATAAGGGCACTTTATCCCTTCCATGATAAGAGTCGTTGTCCCTAAAGGCTCACATGTTGAGAGCAATTGTACCTTACTTTATGAGAGCCGTTGTCCCTAAACGCTTGCTCAATTGATGAGAGCAATTGCCCTTTACATGATGATAGTCGTTGTCCCTAATGCTTCCACACTTGATATGAGCAATTGTCACATACATGATGAGTTCCGTTGTCTCTAAAGGCTACCTTTATAAGGGCAATTTGTCCGTTACATGATAAGAGCCATTGTCCCTAAATGCTCACTTGTTAAGAGCAATTGTACCTTACTTTATGGGAGCCGTTGTCCCTAAACCCTTGCTCACATGATGAGAGCAATTGCCCTTTACATGATGATAGCCGTTGTCCCTAATGCTTGCACACTTGATAGGAGTAATTGTCACTTGCATGAAGAGATCCATTGTCCCTAAAGGCTAACTTTATGAGGGCAATTTTTCTCTTACATGATAAGAGCCGTTGTCCATAAAGTCTCACTTGTTGAGAGCAATTGTACCTTACTTTATGGGAGCCGTTGTCCCTAAACGCTTGCTCACTTGATGAGAGCAATTGCCCTTTACATGATGACAGCCGTTGTCCCTAATGCTTCCACACTTTATATGAGCAATTGTCACTTACATGATGAGATCCGTTGTCTCTAAAGGCTACCTTTATTAGGGCAATTTCTCCTTTACATGATAAGAGCCTTTGTCCCTAAAGACTCACTTGTTGAGAGCAATTGTACCTTACTTTATGGGAGCCGTTGTCCCTAAATGATTGCTCATTTGATGAGAGCAATTGCCCTTTACATGATGATAGCCGTTGTCCCTAATCCTTGCACACATGATAAGAGTAATTGTCACTTATATGATGAGATCCGTTGTCCCTAAAGGATAACTTTATAAGGGCAATTTGTCCCTAACATGATAAGAGCCGTTGTCCCTAAAGGCTCACTTGTTGAGAGCAATTGTACCTTACTTTATGGGAGCCGTGGTCCCTAAACGCTTGCTCACTTGATGAAAGCAATTGCACTTTACATGATCATAGTCGTTGTCCCTAATGCTTCCATACTTGATATGAGCAATTGTAAATTACATGATGAGATCGTTGTCTCTAAAGGCGAAATTTATAAGGGCAATTTGTCCCTTCCATGATAAGAGCCGTCGTCCCTAAAGGCTCACTTGTTGTCCCTAAACGCTTGCTCACTTGATGAGAGCAATTGCCCTTTACATGATGATACGCATTGTCCCTAATGCTTCCACACTTTATATGAGCAATTGTCACTTACATGATGAGATCCATTGTCTCTAAAAGCTACCTTTATAAGGGCAATTTTTCCCTTACATGATAAAAGCCGTGGTCCCTAAAGGCTCACTGTTTAAGAGCAATTGTACCTTACATTATGGGAGCCGTTTTCCCTAAACGATTGCTCACTTGATAAGAGCAATTGCCCTTTACATGATGATAGCCATTGTCCCTAATGCTTACACACTTGATAGGAGTAATTGTCACTTGCATAATGAGATTCACTGTCCCTAAAATCTAACTTTATGAGGGCAATTTGTCCCTTACATGATAAGAGTCGTTGTCCATAAAGGCTCACTTGTTGAGAGCAATTGTACCTTACTTTATGTTAGCCGTTGTCCCTAAATGCTTGCTCAATTGATGAGAGCAATTGCCCTTTACTTGACTTTAACCGTTGTCCCTAATGCTTACACACTTAATAAGAGTAATTGTCACTTATATGAAGAGATCCGTTGTCCTTAAAGGCTAACTTTATGAGGGCAATTTGTCCCTTACATGATAAGGGTCGTTGTCCCTAAAGGCTCACTTATTGAGAGCAATTGTACCTTATTTCATTGGAGTCGTTGTCCCTAAATGCTTGCCCACTTGTTGAGTGCAATCGCCCTCTACATTATGATAGTCTGTGTCCCTAATGCTTGCACACTTGATAAGAGCAATTGTCACTTGCATGATGAGATACGGTGTCCCTAAAGGCTAACTTTATAAGGGCAATTTGTCCCTAACATGATAAGAGCCGTTGTCCCTAAAGGCTCACTTGTTGAGAGCAATTGTACCTTACTTTATGGGAGCCGTTGTCCCTAAATGATTGCTCACTTGATGAGAGCAATTGCCCTTTACATGATGACAGCCGTTGTCCCTAATGCTTCCACACTTTATATGAGCAATTGTCACTTACATGATGAGATCCGTTGTCTCTAAAGGCTACCTTTATTAGGGCAATTTCTCCTTTACATGATAAGAGCCTTTGTCCCTGAAGACTCACTTGTTGAGAGCAATTGTACCTTACTTTATGGGAGCCGTTCTCCCTAAATGCTTGCTCATTTATGAGAGCAATTGCCCTTTACATGATGATAGCCGTTGTCCCTAATGCTTGCACACCTGATAAGAGTAATTGTCACTTATATGATGAGATCCGTTGTCCCTAAAGGCTAACTTTATAAGGGCAATTTGTCCCTAACATGATAAGAGCCGTTGTCCCTAAAGGCTCACTTGTTGAGAGCAATTGTACCTTACTTTATGTGAGCCGTTGTCCCTAAAGGCTTGCTCACTTGATGATAGCAATTGCCCTTTACATGATGATAGGCATTGTCCCTAATGCTTCCACACTTTATATGAGCAATTGTCACTTACATGATGAGATCCATTGTCTCTAAAGGCTACCTTTATAAGGGCAATTTGTCCCTTACATGATAAGAGCCGTTGTCCCTAAAGGCTCACTGTTTAAGAGCAATTGTACCTTACATTATGGGAGCCGTTGTCCCTAAACGCTTGCTCACCTGATAAGAGCAATTGCCCTTTACATGATGATATCCGTTGTCCCTAATGCTTACACACTTGATTGGAGTAGTTGTCACTTGCATGATGAGATCCATTATCCCTAAAGGCTACTTTATGAGGGCAATTTGTCCCTTACATGATAAGAGCCGTTGTCCCTAAAGGCTCACTTGTTGAGAGCAATTGTACCTTACTTTATGTGAGCCGTTGTTCCTAAAGGCTTGCTCACTTGATGATAGCAATTGCCCTTTACATGATGATAGGCATTGTCCCTAATGCTTCCACACTTTATATGAGCAATTCTCACTTACATGATGAGATCGATTGTCTCTAAAGGCTACCTTTATAAGGGCAATTTGTCCCTTACATGATAAGAGCCGTTGTCCCTAAAGGCTCACTGTTTAAGAGCAATTGTACCTTACATTATGGGAGCCGTTGTCCCTAAACGCTTGCTCACATGATAAGAGCAATTGCCCTTTACATGA
Source organism: Artemisia argyi (assembly GCA_030686995.1). Taxonomy (NCBI): domain Eukaryota; kingdom Viridiplantae; phylum Streptophyta; class Magnoliopsida; order Asterales; family Asteraceae; genus Artemisia; species Artemisia argyi. The sequence continues at coordinate 103,507,595 of CM060691.1, forward strand.
TGATAGCCGTTGTCCCTAATGCTTACACACTTGATTAGAGTTGTTGTCACTTGCATGATGAGATCCATTATCCCTAAAGGCTACTTTATGAGGGCAATTTGTCCCTTACATGATAAGATTCGTTGTCCAAAAAGGCTCACTTGTTGAGACTAATTGTACCTTACTATATGGGAGTCGTTGTCCCTAAACGCTCGCTCACTTGATGAGAGCAATTGCCCTTTACATGATGATATCCGTTGTCCCTAATGCTTCCACACTTGATAAGAGGAATTGTCACTTACATGATGAGTTCCGTTGTCTCTAAAAGCTAACTTTATAAGGGAAATTTGCCCCTTCCATGGTAAGAGCCGTTGTCCCTAAAGGCTCACTTGTTGTGAGCTATTGTACCTTACTTTATGGGAGCTGTTGTCCCTAAACGCTTGCTCACTTTATGAGAGCAATTGCCCTTTACATGATGACAGCCGTTGTCCCTAATGTTTCTACACTTTATATGAGCAATTGTCACTTACATGATGAGATCCGTTATCTCTAAAGGCTACTTTTATTAGGGCAATTTCTCCTTGACATGATAAGAGCCGTTGTCCCTAAAGGCTATCTTTATGAGGGCAATTTGTCCCTTATATGATAAGAGCCGTTGTCCATAAAGGCTCACTTGTTGAGAGCAAGTGTACCTTACTTTATGGGAGTCGTTGTCCCTAAATGCTTGCTCACTTGATGAGAGCAATTGCCCTTTACTTGACTTTAACCGTTGTCCCTAATGCTTGCACACTTGATAAGAGTAATTGTCACTTATATGATGAGATCCGTTGTCCCTAAAGGCTAACTTTATGAGGGCAATTTGTCCCTTACATGATAAGGGCCGTTGTCCCTAAAGGCTCACTTATTGAGAGCAATTGTACCTTATTTTATTGGAGCCGTTGTCCCTAAATGCTTGCTCAATTTTTGAGTGCAATTGCCCTCTACATTATGATAGTATGTGTCCCTAATGCTTGCACACTTGATAAGAGCAATCGTCACATGCATGATGAGATCCGTTGTCCCTAAAGGCTAACTTTATAAGGGCAATTTGTCCCTAACATGATAAGAGTCGTTGTCCCTAAAGGCTCACTTGTTGAGAGCAATTGTACCTTACTTTATGGGACCCGTTGTCCCTAAACGCTTGCTCACTTGATGATAGCAATTGCACCTTACATGATGATAGTCGTTGTCCCTAATGCTTCCACACATGATATAAGCAATTGTCACCGACATGATTAGATCCGTTGTCTCTAAAGGCTACCTTTATAAGGGTAATTTGTACCTTCAATGATAAGAGCCGTTGTTCCTAAAGGCTCACTTGTTGAGAGCAATTCTACCTTACTTTATGGGATTCGTTGTCCCTAAACGCTTGCTCACTTGATGAGAGCAATTGCCCTTTACATGATGATAGGCATTGTCCCTAATGCTTCCACACTTGATATGAGAAATTGTCACTTACATGATGAGATCCATTGTCTCTAAAGGCTAACTTTATAAGGGCAATTTGTCCCTTACATGATAAGAGCCGTTGTCCCTAAAGGCTCACTGTTTAAGAGCAATTGTACCATACATTATAAGAGCCGTTATCCCTAAATGCTTGCCCACATGATGAGAACAATTGCCCTTTACATGATGATAGCCGTTATCCCTAATGCTTTCACACTTAATAAGAGGAATTGTCTCCTGCATGATGAGTTCCGTTGTCTCTAAAGGCTAACTTTATAAGGGCAATTTGCCCCTTCAATGGTAAGAGCCGTTGTCCCTAAAGGCTCACTTGTTGTGAGCAATTGTATCTTACTTTATGGGAGCCGTTGTCCCTAAATGCTTGCTCACTTGATGAGAGCAATTGCCCTTTACATGATGATAGCCGTTGTCCCTAATGCTTGCACACTTGATGAGAGTAATTGTCACTTATATGATGAGATTTGTTGTCCCTAAAGGCTAATTTTATGGGGGCAATTTGTCCCTTACATGATAAGAGCCGTTGTCCCTAAAGGCTCACTTGTTTAGAGCAATTGTACCATATTTTATTGGAGCCGTTGTCCCTAAACGCTTGCTCACTTGTTGAGTGCTATTGCCCTCTACATTATGATAGTCGTTGTCCCTAATGCTTCCACACTTGATAAGAGCAATTGTCACTTGTATGATGAGATCCGTTGTCCCTAAAGGCTAACTTTATCAGGGCACTTTATCCCTTCCATGATAAGACTCGTTTTCCCTAAAGGCTCACTTGTTGAGAGCAATTGTACCTTACTTTATGGGAGCCGTTGTCCCTAAACGCTTCCTCAATTGATGAGAGCAATTGCCCTTTACATGATGATAGCCGTTGTCCCTAATGCTTGCACACTTGATGAGAGTAATTGTCACTTATATGATGAGATTTGTTGTCCCTAAAGGCTAACTTTATGAGGGCAATTTGTCCCTTACATGATAAGAGCCGTTGTCCCTAAAGGCTCACTTATTTAGAGCAATTGTACCTTATTTTATTGGAGCCGTTGTCCCTAAACGCTTGCTCACTTGTTGAGTGCTATTGCCCTCTACATTATGATAGTCGTTGTCCCTAATGCTTCCACACTTGATAAGAGAAATTGTCACTTGTATGATGAGATTCGTTGTCCCTAAAGGCTAACTTTATAAGGGCACTTTATCCCTTCCATGATAAGAGTCGTTGTCCCTAAAGGCTCACTTGCTGAGAGCAATTGTACCTTACTTTACGGGAGCCGTTGTTCCTAAACGCTTGCTCAATTGATGAGAGCAATCTCCCTTTACATGATGATAGTCGTTGTCCCTAATGCTTCCACACTTGATATGAGCAATTGTCACTTACATGATGAGATCCGTTGTCTCTAAAGGCTACCTTTATAAGGGCAATTTGTCCGTTACATGATAAGAGCCGTTGTCCTTTAAGGCTCACTTGTTAAGAGCAATTGTACCTTACTTTATGGGAGCCGTTGTCCCTAAACCCTTGCTCACATGATGAGAGCAATTGCCCTTTACATGGTGATAGCCGTTGTCCCTAATGCTTCCACACTTGATAAGAGGAATTGTCACCTACATGATGAGTTTCGTTGTCTCTAAAGGCTAACTTTATAAGGGCAATTTCTCCCTTCCATGATAAGAGTCGTTGTCCCTAAAGGCTCACTTGTTGTGAGCAATTGTACCTTAGTTTATGGGAGCCGTTGTCCCTAAACCCTTGCTCACATGATGAGAGCAATTGCCCTTTACATGATGATAGCCGTTGTCCCTAATGCTTGCACACTTGATAGGAGTAATTGTCACTTGCATGATGAGATCCATTGTCCCTAAAGGCTAAGTTTATAAGGGCAATTTGTCTTTTACATGATAAGAGCTGTTGTCCATAAAGTCTCACTTGTTGAGAGCAATTGTACCTTACTTTATGGGAGCCGTTGTCCCTTAACGCTTGCTCACTTGATGAGAGCAATTGCCATTTACATGATGATAGCCGTTGTTCCTAATGCTTCCACACTTGATAAGAGGAATTGTCACCTACATGATGAGTTTCGTTGTCTCTAAAGGCTAACTTTATAAGGGCAATTTCTCCCTTCCATGATAAGAGTCGTTGTCCCTAAAGGCTAACTTGTTGTGAGCAATTGTACCTTACTTTATGAGAGCCGTTGTCCCTAAACCCTTGCTCACATGATGAGAGCAATTGCCCTTTACTTAATGATAGCCGTTGTCCCTAATGCTTGGACACTTGATAGGAGTAATTGTCACTTGCATGATGAGATCCATTGTCCCTAAAGGCTAACTGTATGAGGGCAATTTGTCTCTTACATGATAAGAGCCGTTGTCCATAAAGTCTCACTTGTTGAGAGCAATTGTACCTTACTTTATGGGAGCCGTTGTCCCTTAACGCTTGCTCACTTGATGAGAGCAATTGCCATTTACATGATGATAGCCGTTGTCCCTAATGCTTCCACACTTGATAGGAGTAATTGTCACTTGCATGATGAGATCCATTGTCCCTAAAGGCTAACTTTATGAGGGCAATTTGTCTTTTACATGATAAGAGCCGTTGTCCATAAAGTCTCATTTGTTGAGAGCAATTGTACCTTACTTTATGGGAGCCGTTGTCCCTAAACGCTTGCTCAGTTGATGAGAGAAATTGCCCTTTACATGACAGCCGTTGTCCCTAAGGCTTCCACACTTTATATGAGCAATTGTCACTTACATGATGAGATCCGTTGTCTCTTAAGGCTACCTTTATTAGGGCAATTTCTCCTTTACATGATAAGAGCCTTTGTCCCTAAAGACTCACTTGTTGAGAGCAATTGTACCTTACTTTATGGGAGCCGTTGTCCCTAAATGCTTGCTCATTTGATGAGAGCAATTGCCCATTACATGATGATAGCCGTTGTCCCTATTGCTTCCACACCTGATAAGAGTAATTGTCACTTATATGATGAGTTCCGTTGTCCCTAAAGGCTAACTTTATGAGGGCAATTTGTCCCTTACATGATAAGAGCCGTTGTCCCTAAAGGCTCACATGTTGAGAGCAATTGTACCTTATTTTATTGGAGCTGTTGTCCCTAAATGCTTACTCACTTGTTGAGTGCGATTGCCCTCTACATTATGATAGTCGTTGTCCCTAATGCTTGCACACTTGATAAGTGCAATTGTCACTTGCATGATGAGATCCGTTGCCCCTAAAGGCTAACTTTATAAGGATAATTTGTCCCTAACATGATAAGAGCCATTGTCCCTAAAGGCTCACTTGTTGAGAGCAATTGTACCTTAGTTTATGGGAGCTGTTGTCCCTAAATGCTTGCTCTCTTGATGATAGCAATTGCACTTTACATGATGATAGTCCTTGTCCCTAATGCTTACACACTTGATTAGAGTTGTTGTCACTTGCATGATGAGATCCATTATCCCTAAAGGCTACTTTATGAGGGCAATTTGTCCCTTACATGATAAGAGTCGTTGTCCAAAAAGGCTCACTTGTTGAGACTAATTGTACCTTACTATATGGGAGTCGTTGTCCCTAAACGCTCGCTCACTTGATGAGAGCAATTGCCCTTTACATGATGATATCCGTTGTCCCTAATGCTTCCACACTTGATAAGAGGAATTGTCACTTACATGATGAGTTCCGTTGTCTCTAAAAGCTAACTTTATAAGGGAAATTTGCCCCTTCCATGGTAAGAGCCGTTGTCCCTAAAGGCTCACTTGTTGTGAGCTATTGTACCTTACTTTATGGGAGCTGTTGTCCCTAAATGCTTGCTCACTTGATGATAGCAATTGCACTTTACATGATGATAGTCCTTGTCCCTAATGCTTCCACACTTGATATGAGCAATTGTCACTTACATGATGACATCCATTGTCTCTAAAGGCTACCTTTATAACGGCAATTTGTCCCTTCCATGGTAAGAGCCGTTGTCCCTAAAGGCTCACTTGTTGTGAGCTATTGTACCTTACTTTATGGGAGCTGTTGTCCCTAAACGCTTGCTCACTTTATGAGAGCAATTGCCCTTTACATGATGACAGCCGTTGTCCCTAATGTTTCTACACTTTATATGAGCAATTGTCACTTACATGATGAGATCCGTTATCTCTAAAGGCTACTTTTATTAGGGCAATTTCTCCTTGACATGATAAGAGCCGTTGTCCCTAAAGGCTATCTTTATGAGGGCAATTTGTCCCTTATATGATAAGAGCCGTTGTCCATAAAGGCTCACTTGTTGAGAGCAAGTGTACCTTACTTTATGGGAGTCGTTGTCCCTAAATGCTTGCTCACTTGATGAGAGCAATTGCCCTTTACTTGACTTTAACCGTTGTCCCTAATGCTTGCACACTTGATAAGAGTAATTGTCACTTATATGATGAGATCCGTTGTCCCTAAAGGCTAACTTTATGAGGGCAATTTGTCCCTTACATGATAAGGGCCGTTGTCCCTAAAGGCTCACTTATTGAGAGCAATTGTACCTTATTTTATTGGAGCCGTTGTCCCTAAATGCTTGCTCAATTTTTGAGTGCAATTGCCCTCTACATTATGATAGTATGTGTCCCTAATGCTTGCACACTTGATAAGAGCAATTGTCACATGCATGATGAGATCCGTTGTCCCTAAAGGCTAACTTTATAAGGGCAATTTGTCCCTAACATGATAAGAGTCGTTGTCCCTAAAGGCTCACTTGTTGAGAGCAATTGTACCTTACTTTATGGGACCCGTTGTCCCTAAACGCTTGCTCACTTGATGATAGCAATTGCACCTTACATGATGATAGTCGTTGTCCCTAATGCTTCCACACATGATATAAGCAATTGTCACCGACATGATTAGATCCGTTGTCTCTAAAGGCTACCTTTATAAGGGCAATTTGTACCTTCAATGATAAGAGCCGTTGTTCCTAAAGGCTCACTTGTTGAGAGCAATTCTACCTTACTTTATGGGATTCGTTGTCCCTAAACGCTTGCTCACTTGATGAGAGCAATTGCCCTTTACATGATGATAGGCATTGTCCCTAATGCTTCCACACTTGATATGAGAAATTGTCACTTACATGATGAGATCCATTGTCTCTAAAGGCTAACTTTATAAGGGCAATTTGTCCCTTACATGATAAGAGCCGTTGTCCCTAAAGGCTCACTGTTTAAGAGCAATTGTACCATACATTATAAGAGCCGTTATCCCTAAATGCTTGCCCACATGATGAGAACAATTGCCCTTTACATGATGATAGCCGTTATCCCTAATGCTTTCACACTTAATAAGAGGAATTGTCTCCTGCATGATGAGTTCCGTTGTCTCTAAAGGCTAACTTTATAAGGGCAATTTGCCCCTTCAATGGTAAGAGCCGTTGTCCCTAAAGGCTCACTTGTTGTGAGCAATTGTATCTTACTTTATGGGAGCCGTTGTCCCTAAATGCTTGCTCACTTGATGAGAGCAATTGCCCTTTACATGATGATAGCCGTTGTCCCTAATGCTTGCACACTTGATGAGAGTAATTGTCACTTATATGATGAGATTTGTTGTCCCTAAAGGCTAATTTTATGGGGGCAATTTGTCCCTTACATGATAAGAGCCGTTGTCCCTAAAGGCTCACTTGTTTAGAGCAATTGTACCATATTTTATTGGAGCCGTTGTCCCTAAACGCTTGCTCACTTGTTGAGTGCTATTGCCCTCTACATTATGATAGTCGTTGTCCCTAATGCTTCCACACTTGATAAGAGCAATTGTCACTTGTATGACGAGATCCGTTGTCCCTAAAGGCTAACTTTATCAGGGCACTTTATCCCTTCCATGATAAGACTCGTTTTCCCTAAAGGCTCACTTGTTGAGAGCAATTGTACCTTACTTTATGGGAGCCGTTGTCCCTAAACGCTTGCTCAATTGATGAGAGCAATTGCCCTTTACATGATGATAGCCGTAGTCCCTAATGCTTGCACACTTGATGAGAGTAATTGTCACTTATATGATGAGATTTGTTGTCCCTAAAGGCTAACTTTATGAGGGCAATTTGTCCCTTACATGATAAGAGCCGTTGTCCCTAAAGGCTCACTTATTTAGAGCAATTGTACCTTATTTTATTGGAGCCGTTGTCCCTAAACGCTTGCTCACTTGTTGAGTGCTATTGCCCTCTACATTATGATAGTCGTTGTCCCTAATGCTTCCACACTTGATAAGAGAAATTGTCACTTGTATGATGAGATTCGTTGTCCCTAAAGGCTAACTTTATAAGGGCACTTTATCCCTTCCATGATAAGAGTCGTTGTCCCTAAAGGCTCACTTGCTGAGAGCAATTGTACCTTACTTTACGGGAGCCGTTGTTCCTAAACGCTTGCTCAATTGATGAGAGCAATCTCCCTTTACATGATGATAGTCGTTGTCCCTAATGCTTCCACACTTGATATGAGCAATTGTCACTTACATGATGAGATCCGTTGTCTCTAAAGGCTACCTTTATAAGGGCAATTTGTCCGTTACATGATAAGAGCCGTTGTCCCTTAAGGCTCACTTGTTAAGAGCAATTGTACCTTACTTTATGGGAGCCGTTGTCCCTAAACCCTTGCTCACATGATGAGAGCAATTGCCCTTTACATGGTGATAGCCGTTGTCCCTAATGCTTCCACACTTGATAAGAGGAATTGTCACCTACATGATGAGTTTCGTTGTCTCTAAAGGCTAACTTTATAAGGGCAATTTCTCCCTTCCATGATAAGAGTCGTTGTCCCTAAAGGCTCACTTGTTGTTAGCAATTGTACCTTAGTTTATGGGAGCCGTTGTCCCTAAACCCTTGCTCACATGATGAGAGCAATTGCCCTTTACATGATGATAGCCGTTGTCCCTAATGCTTGCACACTTGATAGGAGTAATTGTCACTTGCATGATGAGATCCATTGTCCCTAAAGGCTAAGTTTATAAGGGCAATTTGTCTTTTACATGATAAGAGCTGTTGTCCATAAAGTCTCACTTGTTGAGAGCAATTGTACCTTACTTTATGGGAGCCGTTGTCCCTTAACGCTTGCTCACTTGATGAGAGCAATTGCCATTTACATGATGATAGCCGTTGTTCCTAATGCTTCCACACTTGATAAGAGGAATTGTCACCTACATGATGAGTTTCGTTGTCTCTAAAGGCTAACTTTATAAGGGCAATTTCTCCCTTCCATGATAAGAGTCGTTGTCCCTAAAGGCTAACTTGTTGTGAGCAATTGTACCTTACTTTATGAGAGCCGTTGTCCCTAAACCCTTGCTCACATGATGAGAGCAATTGCCCTTTACTAAATGATAGCCGTTGTCCCTAATGCTTGGACACTTGATAGGAGTAATTGTCACTTGCATGATGAGATCCATTGTCCCTAAAGGCTAACTGTATGAGGGCAATTTGTCTCTTACATGATAAGAGCCGTTGTCCATAAAGTCTCACTTGTTGAGAGCAATTGTACCTTACTTTATGGGAGCCGTTGTCCCTTAACGCTTGCTCACTTGATGAGAGCAATTGCCATTTACATGATGATAGCCGTTGTCCCTAATGCTTCCAAACTTGATAAGAGGAATTGTCACCTACAGGATGAGTTTCGTTGTCTCTAAAGGCTAACTTTATAAAGGCAATTTCTCCCTTCCATGATAAGAGTCGTTGTCCCTAAAGGCTCACTTGTTGTGAGCAATTGTACCTTACTTTATGGGAGCCGTTGTCCCTAAACCCTTGCTCACATGATGAGAGCAATTGCCCTTTACATGATGCTAGCCGTTGTCCCTAATGCTTACACACTTGATAGGAGTAATTGTCACTTGCATGATGAGATCCATTGTCCCTAAAGGCTAACTTTATGAGGGCAATTTGTCTTTTACATGATAAGAGCCGTTGTCCATAAAGTCTCATTTGTTGAGAGCAATTGTACCTTACTTTATGGGAGCCGTTGTCCCTAAACGCTTGCTCAGTTGATGAGAGAAATTGCCCTTTACATGACAGCCGTTGTCCCTAAGGCTTCCACACTTTATATGAGCAATTGTCACTTACATGATGAGATCCGTTGTCTCTTAAGGCTACCTTTATTAGGGCAATTTCTCCTATACATGATAAGAGCCTTTGTCCCTAAAGACTCACTTGTTGAGAGCAATTGTAACTTACTTTATGGGAGCCGTTGTCCCTAAATGCTTGCTCATTTGATGAGAGCAATTGCCCATTACATGATGATAGCCGTTGTCCCTAATGCTTCCACACCTGATAAGAGTAATTGTCACTTATATGATGAGTTCCGTTGTCCCTAAAGGCTAACTTTATGAGGGCAATTTGTCCCTTACATGATAAGAGCCGTTGTCCCTAAAGGCTCACATGTTGAGAGCAATTGTACCTTATTTTATTGGAGCTGTTGTCCCTAAATGCTTACTCACTTGTTGAGTGCGATTGCCCTCTACATTATGATAGTCGTTGTCCCTAATGCTTGCACACTTGATAAGAGCAATTGTCACTTGCATGATGAGATCCGTTGCCCCTAAAGGCTAACTTTATAAGGATAATTTGTCCCTAACATGATAAGAGCCATTGTCCCTAAAGGCTCACTTGTTGAAAGCAATTGTACCTTAGTTTATGGGAGCTGTTGTCCCTAAATGCTTGCTCTCTTGATGATAGCAATTGCACTTTACATGATGATAGTCCTTGTCCCTAATGCTTACACACTTGATTAGAGTTGTTGTCACTTGCATGATGAGATCTATTATCCCTAAAGGCTACTTTATGAGGGCAATTTGTCCCTTACATGATAAGAGTCGTTGTCCAAAAAGGCTCACTTGTTGAGACTAATTGTACCTTACTATATGGGAGTCGTTGTCCCTAAACGCTCGCTCACTTGATGAGAGCAATTGCCCTTTACATGATGATATCCGTTGTCCCTAATGCTTCCACACTTGATAAGAGGAATTGTCACTTACATGATGAGTTCCGTTGTCTCTAAAAGCTAACTTTATAAGGGAAATTTGCCCCTTCCATGGTAAGAGCCGTTGTCCCTAAAGGCTCACTTGTTGTGAGCTATTGTACCTTACTTTATGGGAGCTGTTGTCCCTAAATGCTTGCTCACTTGATGATAGCAATTGCACTTTACATGATGATAGTCCTTGTCCCTAATGCTTCCACACTTGATATGAGCAATTGTCACTTACATGATGACATCCATTGTCTCTAAAGGCTACCTTTATAACGGCAATTTGTCCCTTACATGATAAGAGCCGTTGTCCCTCAAATCAGTCCCAAAAGCAAATAGAACTGATTTCAATGGGCATAATCAATGATAAACAAGGTTTCGATCAGCAATAATAGGGGTACGATCCTAACAATCAGAAAAGTAAGGTTTTACAAACCCTATGTCTCGTAAACATCATGAGTAAATATCATGAATTAACATCTCCCATAACCCACAACCAATAAGAACACAACCAGAACCATGAATAAACAATCCCTACAATTAGGGTTTCGTCCCACACATATCCAATAAACGATTCCAAAACAAGATTGAATAATACATTGAAGCACCAAACAACACCCAACCAGCGATCAAAGATATAGCAATAAAGTATCAGCCACAAAACCGAAAAAATATAGCAATTGAGTGAGTCGGTTTGAAACAAACCCTAAAAAAACGATTTAGGGTGTACACCAGAAAATCATAAAGATCGATCCTTATATAAGCAAAGTCAAACCGACTTTAAACATCAAAGAACAAAGGAACGATAAGGAGAACAATAATCGATCCTAGTATTTTTTTTGGTAAAGGGGTTAACCCCGGTAAATATATAACCAAAAAATCGTTAAGTACAAATGGAATGTGGCTGAGGTACCACATTAACCTCAAGCAAATAGCTTGATAAACTAGTGCTTATGACATGCCATAAACACAAACCTAGCAATAATACAAGCACCTAACTAGGTATAAAAACAAGAAAAATCTTGAATCAAGCGAACGTCCCGCATCCACCCATAAGCACGAAGGGAGCAAGGCGACCCACGAAGTCTGCCTCCTTAAAAACCCTTTCCAAGAAAAACCCATAGGGAAAAACCTTGGAGTAGGGAAAAAGAGTACAACCCTTACCTGGCACTCCCCTCGTGAAAATAACAAGCACTTGGAATCTTCCATGTATCCAACAGCATACGAGACCGAGGGGTTAACTTCTTGAATTTGAAGCTAACCAACTTCAACCGAATGGTAGAGACAATAACTTGGACCACTTCATCCACCTTAGCCTTCTTATGCTTAAAAAGCCTAGAATTGCGTTCCATCCAAAGGTAGTAGGTAGTAGCAGCAAGTAATAACCGAGATAGTATGCTTACAACAGATCGCCCCTTAGAAATAGGAATAAGGAACAAAAGCACATCCTCCAACACGGGTGGAACCGCATCCATGCCGGAAAGAGACCGGACCTGCAACCAAACCTGCGAAGAAAATTGACACTCAAAAAACAAGTGAGCGTGAGAATCAGGAACCGTATCACAAAGTGGGCATCTAAGGAGACTTAAATCAACATTAGGCCCAACATCCGATTCCCTAAGTCTATCTTGAGTCTTCAACTTCTGCCTAATGACAAGCCACAAATGAATAGCATGCCGGGGAATACAATGAGAAAACCACGGAATATGAAGCCAATCAACTTGGTCAGCCCTAGCACGAAGGGATTCCCAAGCACATGCAACCGAGAAAGGTCTAAGATTACCCTCCAAATCACGCCACAATAAACCATCATCCGTTTCATCAATTAAATTTGGGACCGGGAGATTAACTAAATCAGGAAATCGAGAATACCAATCAGCCGGCCATCTCCAAGTACCATTAACAATCACATCACAAACTGAATCCGAAAGGGTTAAACCAGCCCGAGCAATATCCCTAGCCGTGAACATATCACGAATAGGGCTAAAAGCACACCACATGTCAAACCAAGCTGAGGTAGACTTACCGTTATTGATTATATGCCATATAAAAGGACGCACCTTAGGTCTAATAGCAAGTAACTTACGCCATCCCCAACTAACGTCACCCAAGCAAGGAACATCCCAAAAGCTCCTACCACGAAGCTTATACGAATGAATCCATTTAACCCATAAGGACTCCTTATGAGTTAAAATACTCCAAATATGTGTAGTCATAAGAGCAATATTAAAATCAGCCAACCTACGAATACCAAGACCACCTTCACGTTGGGGCTTGTAAACTGATTCCCACGCTACCTTGGCCTTACCTCTTTTCATTTCCCCTTGACACCATAAGAAGCCTCTCATGAGCTGCTCCAAATCATGCACAATACGAGTAGGAAGGATAAAAACAGAAGCCCAATAAATATGCATAGAAGACAACACAGATCTGATCAATTGAAGCCTCCCCGCAAGAGAAAGGAACTTATTGCGCCAATCATTCACCCGACTTTCCAATTTTTCCACCAGAACCTTACAATCCCTATATAGCAGCCTAGAAGATATTAAAGGAACACCAAGATACCGAACAGGGAGAGAGCCTTCTGCAAATGGCATAGATTGAAGAATGGTAGCTTTCAAAGCATTAGGCACATTACAGAAGAAAGCAGTACTTTTAGGAATACTTGGGACAAGACCCGAGACATTCTTGAAATCCTCCAAAGCTTGCATAATAACATTAACCGAAACAGGGTGGCCTCTAGAAAACAAGAAAAGATCATCTGCAAAACAAAGATTAATAATTCTCTGCTGCTCACACAAGTGATGAAACTGGAAATTCGCCGAATTAGAAACCTTTTTTCTGCAAAATAAGCGTTAAAACCTCCATAACCAAAGTAAACAGGTAAGGAGATAAAGGGTCTCCTTGTCTAAGGCCACGCTTACCCTTGAACCAGCCATGAAGATCCCCATTAATACATATAGAATATGAAGTAGAGGAGACACAAACCATGATCCATTCAACCATTTTGTGATGAAAACCAAAACCAACCAGAGTAGACTTAAGAAAATCCCAATCAACCGTATCATAAGCTTTCTGAATATCAACTTTAAAAGCACATCTAGGCTGGCCCCTCCCTCTATGATAATTACGCATAAGCTCTTGGGTGAGTAATATATTATCCGAAATACGACACCCAGGAACAAAAGCAGATTGATTAATACTAACCAAATCACTAAGGGCCTCTTTAATGCGATTAGCAATAATCTTACTAATGCATTTATATAGAACATTGCAGCAAGAAATAGGCCTATAGTCATTAATCTTAGAAGGGGTAGACACTTTAGGAATCAAAGATATAATGGTGTGATTAATTTCCTTCAAAAGCTTACCATTAGTAAAGAAGTCCCTAATAGCACCCGTAATATCACTACCAACAACATCCCAAGCTTTCTTAAAAAACGCAGCAGTGTAACCATCCGGACCGGGGGCCTTATCATCCCCCATCGAGAACAAAGCATCCTTAATATCAGCATCCGTAACATCCCTAACCATAAAATCAGCCCTATGCTGATCGAGCACATTACTAAACAAATCATGATTGTCAAAAGGGCTACAATCACCTTCCGTGCCAAGAAACTGCTCATAATGAGAAACAAACGCCCCTGCAACCGCATTACCCTCATACAAAACATTAGCCGCATCTCGAACCAATTCAATTTGATTGCGAGCACATTTACTTTTAACAATATTATGAAAATAAGCCGTATTAGAATCACCTGCATGCAACCATTGAATTTTAGATTTTTGCTTAAGAAACCTCTCTTCGTCAAGGGTAGCCTCATTAAAAGCAACAAGGTAATGAGCATGCTCCTCACGAAGGGCTGAATTGAAAGGATCCTTATCAATTGCCACTTGGACCTCATCTAATTCCTTGCGAATATTAGCAACCCGCTCATGAAGATTACCTTGATTGCGTAAAAGCTTACGAAAAGGAGATTTCAGCCCCTTCAAGCGTTTAACAACACGATACATAGCACAACCATTGACATCAATATTCCACCCCGAAGTAACCGTATCAAGAAAGCCTTCTTTATGCACCAGAAAATTCGAAAACTTAAACGGTTTAGGTTTAAGTTTGGTCACCTGAGGGATACGAAGAACACAAGGAGAATGATCCGATATCCGGTACGGTTGAAAGATAGCAAAGGAACCCGGGAAAATATCACAAAACTTCAAATTACCCATAACACGATCAATTTTCTTCAACGTTCCATTAGAGCCTCTTGGTTTTTGATTCCATGTAAAATGCAGCCCCGTACTATTAATATCCATAACCTCCATATTCATAACACAATCTTTAAATTCACGCATAGCAATATCAGGAGCATAACCACCACATGAATGATCTTCCAAATTAAGAGCAACATTAAAATCTCCCAATAACACCCAAGGTCTACTACGCATAAAAGTAGCATGACTAATGAGGTTGCTCCAAAGAGCTCTCCGATCAACATAATAGTTATCTGCATATACAAAAGAACAAAAGACAGTTTTGTTTTCATTACGAATATTAACCTGTACATGCATAACTTGGTTAGTAGAAGCCATAACCATAACATCAACAATATCATCATTCCAGCCAAGAATGATCCGAGAACCCTTATTACATAGATTACCATTAGACGTCCATTTCCAACGACGACACACCTTACGACATGTATCGTACACACCTAAAGCATCCACATGAGACTCCAAAACAGCACACACACTAAGATTATTCTCATTAACAACCTGACGAACCTCTTTTTGTTTAGGGGACCGGTTCAGACCCCTTATATTCCATGAAGCAATACTAAACATCGGGAACATTAAGAACGGAAGTGCTTGCCCCCGATTGATCAAACAAATTACCAAATTCATCAAAAACATTAACAACCTCCTCATCCTCCAAATTAGTGTCATCGTTAACACCCTCATCCAAAACCAAAGACTCAAAAGGATTAGATGTAGAAATATTAGCATTCGAGTTAGATGAAGTTACCTTAGGATCATGGTTGGTTGTTTTTGCATTAACATTATGAGACGGCATAGGAATCTCATTAGGCTTTAAATTACTACTTGATGAAGAGACACCCACCTTTTCATGGGTAGGACCAGGACTAGTACTAGCTTCGCCATGCGACTGAGAAGGAGTTGTTGTAGCTTTCGGCCTGTAGTACATGTTCTTTCCCACAGGGAAACCATGAAAGACATTACCTGCATCATTAACCTTTGCTTTACCTTTCTTCCTATTTTTCTTTTTTCCCACTTGTTGAAAACCATCATCATCATTAGATTGCTCCGCAACTGGGGTAGTCACTACTTTCTTAGGACAAGTTTCATCAGAATGGCCAAAAATCAAACATACATCACACCTTGGTGGTTTCCATTCATACTCAACCCGAATTGTTTCAGCCGTGAACTCAAGACTATCTAATAGAGGAACACCAACCGTGATTGATTCCTTAAGAGCAACTTGAGAATCAATCTCAATTAAACACCTAGCAAAGCTACTTCTACCCCATGAATCAATACACATCGCACTAGTGTAAGAATCAAGCATTTAAGTGCGTAGCAATGATACTAATACCATCTTCCGAAAAAACCTGCAAAGGAACATCATGAAGTTTGACCCATATGGGAATACGGGTTAACTCCTCTTTCTTTAAACTCGTGTCCATAGTCCACTTTTTCAGAATGATAGGGCTATTCTTAATCATCCATGGTCCCTCTTCTAAAACAGCCTCCAATCCAACATGGGAGTCGAATTTAAAAAAGAAAAAACCATTTTCATTCATCATAACGCGTTTAAGACCATACTTAGCCCAACTATTACGAACAAAGTATTCCACAACCGGAAAAGCAATACGCTTACCGATAAAATAACCATAAAGGGTGTACTCAAGTTTTGTGCTAATATTTTCAACCACCTTCCGGGGAATAGATACATTTTTTTTTTTGGGTAAAAGGGATAACACACCCTGGTAAAATTCATTACACCAAAAAGCGTTGAAGTACAAAGGATGAGGGCGTACACCCCTCATCTCAGTCCGTTAGGACACTTACAGACTCTAATATAAGAATGACAAGCCATTCTTATAACTTACAATAAAGTGAAACCAACCAATAATGACGAAGGTACATAAAATAAATTACATAAACTTGACAATACTACTCAAGAAAGCACTTGAGCCTTCCAAATCACTATGGCGTTCCACCTTAACCTCCATGAAGAATCCACGAATAAACATCCATGCGATCTTCAACCAATAAAGTGTTGTAGTGAACCAGAACCACCACAAACACAACTTCCAATATTCCATCATATAACAGCCCCACAATAAGCAAGACCAAAATACAATGCAAAAGTCGACCAATGGGAATTAAGTAGAGAATCATGCAATTGCATAACATTACCCACTCCCAACATGAAGTTCCAAAAGAGGACATTGCAGCAATAGGCATAAAGTACAGACCCAATAGGAACACGAATACTAGGATTTAATAAAACCCTAACCTGCAAAAACGACCTAACCAAGGCTGATGGACATGAACCCACCAACATCAGGTCGTACACAGCAGCATCGATCCAGTACAGAATATAGAACCCAAGTATATAGATCAATCCACCAATAAACGATCAATAGAAAATAATGAACATTCCTATTGAACGAGTCAAGGATTTTTGAATAAGTTACCCTAGAAACTTAACTTACAAATACCATCAATTAGATCAGCAAACAACAGCAGAATCCAATTGAAACCAACCGTAGTTATAACCCTACACCTTCAATAATATGCCATACATCACTTCCAGAAAGATTAGAGTACATATAAACTTCAAGTCAGCAAGATGCCAACAGCAGCAAGAGAATGCGTGACTAAAAAAACCAATCCAGCTTTGTCTCATCACCATAGCAACAAAAAGTAGAATAATGTAATCATTATGCATGATAATCAACGACAAAGCATGACCTCCATAGGGTGACAATACCCTAATATGCACAATCTGTCTAACCCTAACTTCCAATAACACATATCACATACCACGTCCCAATCTGTAATTATGAAGGAGTTTCAATGCTGCAGATCAGAACATAAGTAAACGAAACATAGGGTTCATCAAACCCACCCTAACGTACCAAAAACACTTCTCAAGATGCACCAAATCAGAATGAAGACCAGGATTAGAGATCTGAGAACAGCCAAACAATGGTTTTGAACAAGAACCCAAAGAAACTTGACTTCCACTCTCCCACAAAACCCACTTATAAAACATACATCTGATGTAGAACATGTAATCGATTAAAAACAGCCATAACATAGTTAACATGCAAATTAACAAACCGATCCAAGATCACCACCATCAAGACGAACCAGCAACAATAAATAATAAACCCTAAGAGGGTTTCGTAAAAGCGCAGCATGAATCACATCATATTCGAAACCCTAAAAAAATTAAGAGTTTCGGCCAAAAACCCAGCAGCAACCCACGTGAGTAATATAGGGATCAAAGATCCATAATAAAGCACCGACCCATGATATGTGAAGCAACCAATCAGTGATAACCTTAAGCAATTTGGAATAAAGCATATTAATAGTAACCGACCCACAATCAGTTACCATGCATAAGGAAGATCGATCACAAATAAACGCAAGATATAAAAACGAATTTATAGCCACACCGACCCACGATCTAAATAATCGTAATCATGAGGTATTCGTTTTATTATTATATTTTTTCCATGGAGATTTCTTCATAAATTAATACGGTAAAACACTTCAGCCGCCATCCCTATAAAATAAAAACGAACCCAAAAGACGTATTGCATACCCATAAAGGGTAGAGAGGACGTGAATGGGCAAATTTATTGGCCGGAAGTTATGAGGGTAGGCGGCCGGAAATCTCCATAGGGAGAGAGAGAAAACTAGGGTTTTTTTTTTTTTTTTTTTTTTTTTTTTTTTTTTTGGGGAATAGATACATCAACACCATTAAAAACATTATCCACATTAATAGCACGAAAGTTAACCTTTCTTTTGGTATTAGTATCATCCGTACCCATTGTAGCACCAACATAAGACTTAGGGGCTGAATTCACATCAACGGAATGGACATTAGAAGTATGACCAGCAGGCTTCTCAAGAGGAGTGGCGTTATTACTTTTAGGCTGACCATCACCATACTTCTTATTAGGATCATTCCTAGACGAGCTAGTTGGATCAACACTTGGCTTAGAAATCCTTGCCGAGCTAGTTGGATCAACACTTGGCTTAGAAATCCTTGCCGAGCTAGTTGTAGACACACGAACACCATCCCCCATTGGCAAATTAGCATGATCATTCACATCAACAACTTGAGGGCTGAAGTAAGTGCCAAAAACAGAATCATTCAATCTACCCTCATGTGATGTAACAGGTTCAAACGTGCTAAAAGTTGAATCCTTCAACGTATTAGTACTACTAGATGCCTTAGCACCATCACCATTCTTGTTCAAACCACCAGCAACCTCAACACCTATAATATGTTCATTCGATTCCAAATTAGGGTTTTGTAGAACCCTAAAAGCTTGTCGAGGCTGTGTAGGATCAGAAGTACCACCATCCCTCTTAAAACGAGCCATTCTAGCATGTAAACTATCAACATCAACCTTCGGAAAACCCACCTTCTCCATAACAGTTAAAATAAACCAAACGAAACCCTAATACAGAAAATTAGATCGCAAACAAAGAAACAAGAAGCACCACGTCCAACTTCAAATCGATAGCCTTAAACAAGTTAAGACATGAATATATAGCACAAGATTAAAACTAACCGACTCCAATCATGATCGCACCACAAAATAAGGAAATCAGTTAATTATCGAAACCCTAAAACAAGAAAATCGATTAACGCAAAAACCCTAAGAAAATCAGAAACCAAAACGATTCAAGGCTTAATCCCGATAAAAACAATGTTAGAGATCAAATTAAACTCAGTTAATAGATCAGGAACACAATCGTTATTGGGGTAAGGATCAAGAATAGAGTTTAAGCAACGATTTTGGATAGGTTAGGGTTTAAGATAATCGACATTTTTCACCAGAGAGAAACGTAGGTTATTCGTAATAATCGATCCTAGTAGATCAAAAAAGGATTAGATAATAACAGGAATCGATCATAGAACAAGGGACGAATTGGAAACCCTAAAAAGTACGAATTTTCCAAAAAGTCGACTTCAAACAGATTCCAAGTAATGATTTTGATTAATACATGTAAAACACGAATGTTAGACACGAATCAAGAGCAAAAACCATTACAGAAAATCATGTTTTAGAGGTCAATTAATTGAAAAACCGATTGAAGATTGAAGGTTGTTAGGGTTTCGCAATTCGCCCCTAGTTGGGAGAGAAAATCGTTTTTAGGTTCCAACTTAACCAAAAAACGATTTAATAAACCCTAAAAGATAGAACACCCAAAACCAGAAATTGAAGTGAAATCAACAACAAGAATGATCAAGATAACGAATAACACGAATGCTAATCAATTAAACTTAATCAAATCGTTAAAAAAACACAAGATTTGGGTGGATTTAGGTGAAAAAACGATTAGGCAGCTTAGGGTTTAGAAAATCGCCAGAGAGGAGAACTTTTCAGGGTTTTTTTGTGACTTTGTCCCTAATGCTTGCCTAATCGTTTTTTTTGTGACTTTTTAGGGTTGAGAGCAATTGTACCTTATTTTATTGGAGCCGTTGACCCTAAACGCTTGCTCACTTGTTGAGTGCTATTGCCCTCTACATTATGATAGTCGTTGTCCCTAATGCTTCCACACTTGATAAGAGCAATTGTCACTTGTATGATGAGATCCGTTGTCCCTAAAGGCTAACATTATAAGGGCACTTTGTCCCTTCCATGATAAGAGTCGTTGCACCTAAAGGCTCACTTGTTGAGAGCAATTGTACCTTACTTTATGGGAGTCGTTGTCCCTAAACGCTTGCTCAATTGATGAGAGCAACTGCCCTTTACATGATGATAGTGGTTGTCCCTAATGCTTCCACACTTGATATGAGCAATTGTCACTTACATGATGAGGTCCGTCGTCTCTAAAGGCTACCTTTATAAGGGCAATTTGTCCCTTACATGATAAGAGCCGTTGTCCCTAAAGGCTCACTTGTTAAGAGCAATTGTACCTTACTTTATGGGAGCCGTTGTCCCTAAACCCTTGCTCACATGATAAGAGCAATTGCCCTTTACATGATGATAGCCGTTGTCCCTAATGCTTGCACACTTGATAGGAGTAATTGTCACTTGCATGATGAGATCCATTGTCCCTAAAGGCTAACTTTACGAGGGCAATTTGTCTCTTACATGATAAGAGCCGTTGTCCATAAAGGCTCACTAGTTGAGAGAAATAGTACCTTACTTTATGGGAGCCGTTGTCCCTAAACGCTTGCTCTCTTGATGAGAGCAATTGCCCTTTACATGATGATAGCCGTTGTCCCTAATGCTTCCGGTAATAAAAGGAATTGTCACTTACATGATGAGTTTTGTTGTCTCTAAAGGCTAACTTTATAAGGGGAATTTCTCCCATCCATGATAAGAGTCGTTGTCCCTAAAGGCTCACTTGTTATGAGCAATTGTACCTTACTTTATGGGAGTCGTTTTCCCTAAACGCTTGCTCACTTGATGAGAGCAATTGCCCTTTACATGATGACAGTCGTTCTCCCTAATGCTTCCACACTTTATATGAGCAATTGTCACTTATATGATGAGATCCGTTGTCTCTAAAGGCTACCTTTATTAGGACAATTTCTCCTTTACATGATAAGAAGCTTTGTCCCTAAAGGCTCACTTATTGAGAGCAATTGTACCTTACTTTATGGGAGCCGTTGTCCCTAAATGCTTGCTCATTTGATGAGAGCAATTGCCCTTTACATGATGATAACCGTTGTCCCTAATGCTTGCACACCTGATAAGAGTAATTATCACTTATATGATGAGATCCGTTGTCCCTAAAGGCTAACTTTATGAGGGCAATTTGTCCCTTACATGATAAGAGCCGTTGTCCCTAAAGGCTCACGTATTGAGAGCAATTGTACCTTACTTTATTGGAGCCGTTGTCCCTAAATGCTTGCTCACTTGATGATAGCAATTGCACTTTACATGATGATAGGCATTGTCCCTAATGCTTCCACACTTGATATGAGCAATTGTCAATTACATGATGAGATCCATTGTCTCTAAAGGCTACCTTTACAACGGCAATTTTTCCCTTACATGATAAGAGCCGTTGTCCCGAAAGGCTCACTGTTTAAGAGCAATCGTACCTTACATTTTGGGAGCCGGTGTCCCTAAATGCTTGCTCACATGATGAGAGCAATTGCCCTTTACATGATGATAGCCGTTGTCCCTAATGCTTGCACACTTGATAGGAATAATTGTCACTTGCATGATGAGATCTATTGTCCCTAAAGGCTAACTATATAAGGGCAATTTGTCCCTTACATGATAAGAGGCGTTGTCCAAAAAGGGTCACTTGTTGAGAGTAATTGTACCTTACTTTATGGGAGCCGTTGTCCCTAAACGCTTGCTCACTTGATGAGAGCAATTGCCCTTTACATGATGATATCCGTTGTCCCTAATGCTTCCACACTTGATAAGAGGAATTGTCACTTACATGATGAGTTCCGTTGTCTCTAAAAGCTAACTTTATAAGGGCAATTTGCCCCTTCCATGGTAAGAGCCGTTGTCCCTAAAGGCTCACTTGTTGTGAGCAATTGTACCTTACTTTATGGGAGCCGTTGTCCTTAAACGCCTGCTCACTTGACGAGAGCGATTGCCCTTTACATGATGACAGCCGTTGTCCCTAATGCTTCCACACTTTATATGAGCAATTGTCACTTACATCATGAGATCCGTTGTCTCTAAAGGCTACCTTTATTAGGGCAATTTCTCCTTTACATGATAAGAGCCGATGTCCCTAAAGGCTAACTTTATGAGGGCAATTTGTCCCTTATATGATAAGAGCCGTTGTCTATAAAGGCTCACTTGTTGAGAGCAATTGTACCTTACTTTATGGGAGCCGTTGTTCCTAAATGTTTTCTCACTTTAAGAGAGCAATTGCCCTTTACTTGATGATAACTGTTGTCCCTAATGCTTGCACACTCGATTAGAGTAATTGTCACCTATATGATGAGATCCGTTGTCCCTAAAGGCTAACTTTATGAGGGCAATTTGTCTCTTACATGATAAGAGCCGTTGTCCCTAAAGGCTCATCTGTTGAGAGTAATTGTACCTTATTTTATTGGAGCCGTTGTCCATAAACGCTTGCTCACTTGTTGAGTGCAATTACCCTCTACATTATCATAGTCGTTGTCCCTAATGCTTGCACTCTTGATAAGAGCAATTGTCACTTGCATGATGAGATCCGTTGTCCCTAAAGGCTAACTTTATAAAGGCAATTTGTCCCTAACATGATAAGAGCCGTTTTCCCTAAAGCCTCACTTGTTGAGAGCAATTGTACCTTACTTTATGGGAGCCGTTGTCCCTAAACGCTTGCTCACTTGATGATAGCAATTGCGCTTTACATGACGATAGTCGTTGTCCCTAATGCTTCCACACTTGATATGAGCAATTGTCACTTACATGATGTGATCCGTTGTCTCTAAAGGCTACCTTTATAAGGGCAATTTGTCCCTTCCATGATATGAGCCGTTGTCCCTAAAACCTCACTTGTTGATAGCAATAGTACCTTACTTTATGGGAGCCGTTGTCCCTAAACGCTTGCTCACTTGATGAGAGCAATTGCCCTTTACATAATGATAGCCGTTGTCCCTAATGCTTGCACACTTGATGAGAGTAATTGTCACTTATATGATGAGATCTGTTGTCCCTAAAGGCTAACTTTATAAGGGCAATTTGTCCCTTACATGATAAGAGCCGTTGTCCCTAAAGGCTCACTTGTTGAGAGCAATTGTACCTTATTTTATTGGAGCCGTTGTCCCTAAACGCTTGCTCACTTGTTGAGTGCTATTGCCCTCTACATTATAATAGTCGTTGTACCTAATGCTTCCACACTTGATAAGAGCAATTGTCACTTGTATGATGAGATCCGTTGTCCCTAAAGGCTAACAATATAAGGTCACTTTGTCCCTTCCATGATAAGAGTCGTTGTCCTTAAAGGCTCACTTGTTGAGAGCAATTGTACCTTACTTTATGGGAGCCGTTGTCCCTAAACGCTTGCTCAATTGATGAGAGCAATTGCCCTTTACATGATGATAGCCATTGTCCCTAATGCTTCCACACTTGATATGAGCAATTGTCACATACATGATGAGATCCGTCGTCTTTAAAGGCTACCTTTATAGAGAAATTGTACCTTACTTTATGGAGAAATTTGTCCCTTACATGATAAGAGCCGTTGTCCCTAAAGGCTCACTTGTTAAGAGAAATTGTACCTTGCTTTATGGGAGCTGTTGTCCCTAAACCCTTGCTCACATGATGAGAGCAATTGCCCTTTACATGATGATAGTCGTTGTCCCTAATGCTTGCGCACTTGATAGGAGTAATTGTCACTTGCATGATGAGATCCATTGTCCCTAAAGGCTAACTTTATGAGGGCAATTTGTCTCTTACATGATAAGAGCCGTTGTCCATAAAGGCTCACTTGTTGAGAGCAGTTGTACCTTACTTTATGGGAGCCGTTGTCCCTAAACGCCTGCTCACTAGATTAGAGCAATTGACCTTTAAATGATGACAGCCGTTGTCCCTAATGCTTCCACACTTTATATGAGCAATTGTCACTTATATGATGAGATCCGTTGTCTCTAAAGGCTACCTTTATTAGGGCAATTTCTCCTTTACATGATAAGAGCCGTTGTCCCTAAAGGCTCACTTGTTGAGAGCAATTGTACCTTACTTTATGGGAGTCGTTGTCCCTAAATGCTTGCTCACTTGATGATAGCAATTGCACTTTACATGATGATAGTCCTTGTCCCTAATGCTTCCACACTTGATATGAGCAATTGTCACTTACATGATGAGATCTGTTGTCTGTAAAGGCGACCTTTATAAGGGCAATTTGTCCCTTCCATGATAAGAGCCGTTTTCCCTAAAGGCTCACTTGTTGAAAGCAATTATGGACTTTATGGGATCCGTTGTCCCTAAACGCTTGCTCACTTGATGAGAGCAATTGCCCTTTACATGATGATAGGCATTGTCCCTAATGCTTCTACACTTGATATGAGCAATTGTCACTTACATGATGAGATCCATTGTCTCTAAAGGCTACCTTTATAACGGCAATTTTTCCCTTACATGATAAGAGCCGTTGTCCCTAAAGGCTCACTGTTTAAGAGCAATCGTACCTTACATTATGGGAGCCGTTGTCCCTAAACGCTTGCTCACATGATGAGAGCAATTGCCCTTTACATGATGATAGCCTTTGTCCCTAATGCTTGCACACTTGATAGGAATAATTGTCACTTGCATGATGAGATCTATTGTCCCTAAAGGCTAATTATATGAGGGCAATTTGTCCATTACATGATAAGAGCCGTTGTCCAAAAAGTATCACTTGTTGAGAGTAATTGTACCTTACTTTATGGGATCCGTTGTCCCTAAACGCTTGCTCACTTGATGAGAGCAATTGCCCTTTACATGATGATATCCGTTGTCCCTAATGCTTCCACACTTGATAAGAGGAATTGTCACTTACATGATGATTTCTTTTTTTTTGGGTAAAAGGGCTTAACCCTGGCAAAATGCATTAACCAAAAAACGTTTAAGTACAACGGATGAGAGTGAATCTCTCATCTCGGCCCGTTACATGGGCAACTTACAAGCACCTAACAGCAACAAACTTACATGATGATTTCCGTTGTCTCTAAAAGCTAACTTTATAAGGGCAATTTGCCCCTTTTTTTTGGGTAAAAGGGTTAATTCACCCTGGCAAAATTCATTACTCCAAAAAACGTTGAGGTACATAGGGTGAGGGTGATGTCCCTCACCTCAGTCCCTTAGGACACTTACAGACACTAACAGACTCGAATATAAGAATGATACACCATTCCTATAACTTACAATAAAATGAACCTACCAATAATGACACAAGTACATGAGAATTAACAATACTTCTCAAGCAAAAACTTAAGCCTTCTATATCACTCTGGCGGTCCACCTTAACTTCCATGAAGAATCCATGTAGAAATAACCATAGAATCATCCAAGCGTCTTCAACGTATAATGTAGAAACACTTCCAGCAGCAATAAGCATCAAAGACAAAAAAAACCATCCGCTGAAACATGTAGAAACAATCATAGGGCTGAAAGAACCCTAACCTCCAATGTAATCACCATGAAAAGTGACGACAACTAAAAATCATCAGTAATAAGTCATATATCAACAGCCTAGGATTAAGAATTAAAAACAGCTGCAAAAGACCTCATTAACCAATGAAACAACATAGGGTTATAGAAAACCCTAACAACCATGTTGCAAACAACGAACATGCAAAGTGCATGCCATGATCACCTCATCAAAACTGCCATATAGGAACCAATATCAGAATGATCAACGACAACATGCAACGAACCAAGGGTTGTAAAACCCTAACAAATAGAACGAAAACCAACATGCACTCCAAATACAGCCGCTACCAAGAATCTTGATTAGAATTAAATACCGCCGCTGTACAGAATCCATATCAGACTAAAATAGGTTTACTCAAAACCTAACTTCCAATAAATGTAAACCAAAACCACAAGTTACCAAGCCCTATCATCCACATATAATGAACCCAGAACCAAGGTACATGTATAGTACGCACAACAAATGTAGGACCTGCATACCACACCAATACGATCTGAAAGAATAACAAAGCAGTAGTAGTAGAATACGCAACCCGTGATAATGAACGTACACCCCTAACCTCCTCCAACAGCAACACCATGCAAGAGAACCAGTTATAGGACGATAATAGGGTAGAACAACCCCAACTTCCAGCAATATCAATCGCAGACCAAACAAATAATCATTCGGCAATAGGTCATAGATCGAAAACAAGGGTTTTTGAATAAGGAAACCTAAAACTTAACTTCAATCTCTCTCACAACCCACGAATATAATCACTTACATCAGATATAGAACTTGCCATCATCACTGCCATAACATAGTTAACATGCAAATTGACGTACATCATGAAAGATAAGAAACCCAAAAGGGTTTCGCATGAACAGCACAACAGACCCAAGAAAAATACACGTACAATAATGGTTGTGTAACAAGAAAAATACACGTACAAAAATACCACAACCACCGACCCACGATGACAAGATAAAAAGTAAGATGCAAATATAATCACTCAGCGTACCACTCTATAGCGATTTAGGAAGAAGCAAATTGGTAAAGTAGTATATATATCTTGTCTCCACCGACCCACGATGGCCAAGTAGAGAAAAGAATTAGAATTTACGATCGACCAATAAGGCTAGAGATAATCCAACCAATCAGCACCAACCAATATGATCTTTACATTAAACTAGTAATCACAAGGGATTATTAGAGAAACATATAACATAGAAAGAATTAAAACTGATTGGTTGATGTTGATGGCGGCTGAAAATCGCCAAGAGAGAAGGAGAGAACTTTTTAGGGTTTACTTCGCAATTTGCCCCTTCCATGGTAAGAGCCGTTGTCCCTAAAGGCTCACTTGTTGTGAGCAATTGTACCTTACTTTATAGGAGCCGTTGTCCTTAAACGCTTGGTCACTTGATGAGAGCGATTGCCCTTTACATGATGACAGCCGTTGTCCCTAATGCTTCCACACTTTATATGAGCAATTGTCACTTACATGATGAGATCCGTTGTCTCTAAAGGCTACCTTTATTAGGGTAATTTCTCCTTTACATGATAAGAGCCGATGTCCCTAAAGGCTAACTTTATGAGGGCAATTTGTCCCTTATATGATAAGAGCCGTTGTCCATAAAGGCTCACTTGTTGAGAGCAATTGTACCTTACTTTTTGGGAGCCGTTGTCCCTAAATGTTTGCTCACTTTATGAGAGCAATTGCCATTTACTTGATGATAACTGTTGTCCCTAATGCTTGCACACTTGATAAGAGTAATTGTCACCTATATGATGAGATCCGTTGTCCCTAAAGGCTAACTTTATGAGGGCAATTTGTCCCTTACATGATAAGAGCCGTTGTCCCTAAAGGCTCACCTGTTGAGAGTAGCTGTACCTTATTTTATTGGAGCCGTTGTCCCTAAACGCTTGCTCACTTGTTGAGTGCAATTGCCCTCTACATTATGATAGTCGTTGTCCCTAATGCTTGCACACTTGATAAGAGCAATTTTTTTTTGTAAAGGGGTTAACCCCGGTAAATATATAACCAAAAAATCGTTAAGTACAAATGGAATGAGGCTGATGTACCACATTAACCTCAAGCAAAAGCTTGATAAAACAAGAGTTTATGACAGGCCATAAACATCACAAACCTAGCTATATTACAAAGCACCTAACTAGGTATAAAAACAAGAAAAATCTTGAATCAAGTGAATGTCCCACATCCATCCATAAGCACGAAGGGAGCAAGGCAACCCAGGAAGCTTGCCTCCTTAAAAACCCTTTCCAAGAAAAACCCATAGGGAAAAACCTTGGAGTAGGGAAAAAGAGTACAACCCTTACCTGGCACTCCCTTCGTGAAAATAACAAGCACTTGGAATCTTCCGTTTATCCAGCAGTAGACGAGACCGAGTGGTTAACTTCTTGAACTTGAAGGTAACCAGCTTCAACCGAAGGGTAGAGACAATAACGTGGACCACCTCATCAACATTAGACTTCTTTTTATTAAAAAGCCTAGAATTACGTTCCATCCAAATGAAGTATGTAGTAGCCGCAAGCAATAACCGAGAAAGAATGCTAACAACAGAACGCCCTTTAGCAATAGGAATAATAAATGCAATAACATCAACCAGCAAATGCGAGATGCCATCCATGCCAGCTAACGACCGAACCTTCAACCAAACCTGCAAAGAAAATGGACACTCAAAA
This sequence comes from Artemisia argyi, assembly GCA_030686995.1. Lineage (NCBI taxonomy): Eukaryota > Viridiplantae > Streptophyta > Magnoliopsida > Asterales > Asteraceae > Artemisia > Artemisia argyi. The sequence goes on from CM060691.1 coordinate 103,536,050, forward strand.
AACAAGTGAGTGTGAGAATCCTAAACAGTTTCACAAAGCGGGCATCTAAGGAGACTTATATCAACATTAGGCCCAACATCCGATTCCCGCAGTCTATCTTGAGTTTTCAACTTCTGCCTAATAACAAGCCATAAATGCACCGCATGCCTAGGAATACAATGAGGAAAGCACGGTATTTGAAACCAATCAACTTGATCAGCTCTAGTACGAAGGGATTCCCAAGCTAAACCAACCGAAAAAGGCCTAACATTGCCATCCAAATCCCGCCATAATAAACCATCATCAGCATCATCCATTGGATTAGGAATCGGGAGATTAACTAAATGCGGAAATCTAGAATACCAATCAGCAGGCCATCTCCAAGAACCATTAACAATAACATCATAAACAGAATCCGATAATGTTAGACAAGCCCAACTAATGTCTCTAGGAGTGAGAATATTTCGAATAGGGCTAAGCTCAAACCAAACAGAAGTAGACCTACCATTTTTGATCATATACCAAATAAACGGACGTACCTTAGGTCTAATAGCAAGCAGCTTACGCCAACCCCAACTAACATCTCCCAAGCAAGGAACATCCCAAAAACTCCTACCACGAAGTTTGTTAGAATGAATCCATTGAACCCATAAAGACTCTTTATGAGATAAAATACTCCAAATATGCGTAGTCATAAGAGCAATATTAAAATCAGCCAGCCTACGAATACCAAGACCACCTTCACTTTAGGCATACAAACAGAATCCCACGCCACTTGATAAGAGCAATTGTCACTTGCATGATGAGATCTGTTGTCCCTAACATGATAAGAGCCGTTGTCCCTAAAGGCTCAGTTGTTGAGAGCAATTGTACCTTACTTTATGGGAGCCATTGTCCCTAAACGCTTGCTCACTTGATGATAGCAATTGCACTTTACATGATGATAGTCGTTGTCCCTAATGCTTCCACACTTGAAACGAGCAATTGTCACTTACATGATGTGATCCGTTGTCTCTAAAGGCTACCTTTATAAGGGCAATTTGTCCCTTCCATGATAAGAGCCGTTGTCCCTAAAACCTCACTTGTTGAGAGCAATAGTACCTTACTTTATGGGAGCCATTGTCCCTAAACGCTTGCTCACTTGATGAGAGCAATTACCCTTTACATGATGATAGGTATTATCCATAATGCTTCCACACTTGATTTGAGCAATTGTCACTTACATGATGAGATCTGTTGTCTCTAAAGGCTACGTTTATAAGGACAATTTGTCCCTTCCATTATAAGAGTCGTTGTCCCTAAAGGCTCACTTGTTGAGAGCAATTGTACCTTAATTTATGGGAGCCGTTGTCCCTAAACGCTTGCTCACTTGATGAGAGCAATTGCCCTTTATATGATGATAGCCGTTGTCCCTAATGCTTCAACATTTGATATGAGCAATTGTCACTTACATGATGAGATCCGTTGTCTCTAAAGGCTACCTTTATAAGGGCAATTTGTCCTTTCCATGATAAGAACCATTGTCCCTAAAGGCTCACTTGTTAAGAGCAATTGTACCTTACTTTATGGGATCCATTGTCCCTAAACGCTTGCTCACATGATGTGAGCAATTGCCATTTACATGATGATAGCCGTTGTCCCTAATGCTTGCACACTTGATAGGAGTAATTGTCACTTGCATGATGAGATCCATTGCCCCTAAAGGCTAACTTTATGAGGGCAATTTGTCTGTTACATGATAAGAGTCGTCGTCCATAAAGGCTCACTTGTTGAGAGCAATTGTACCTTACTTTATGGGAGCCGTTGTCCCTAAACGCTTGCTCACTTGATGAGTGCAATTGCCCTTTACATGATGATAGCCGTTGTCTCTAATGCTTCCACACTTGATAAGAGGAATTGTCACCTACATGATGAGTTCCGTTGTCTCTAAAGGCTAACTTTATAAGGGCAATTTCTCCCTTCCATGATAAGAGTCGTTGTCCCTAAAGGCTCACTTGTTGTGAGCAATTGTACCATACTTTATGGGAGCCGTTGTCCCTAAACGCTTGCTCACTTGATGAGAGAAATTGCCCTTTGCATGATGACAACCATTGTCCCCAATGCATCCACACTTTATATGAGCAATTGTCACTTACATGATGAGATCCGTTGTCTCTAAAGGCTACCTTTATTAGGGCAATTTCTCCTTTACATGATAAGAGCCTTTGTCACTAAAGGCTCACTTGTTGATAGCAATTGTACCTTAATTTATGGGAGCCGTTGTCCCTAAATGCTTGCTCATTTTATGGGAGAAATTGCCCTTTACATGATGATAGCCGTTGTCCCTAATGTTTGCACACCTGATAAGAGTAATTGTCACTTGTATGATGAGATCCGTTGTCCCTAAAGGCTAACTTTATGAGGGCAATTTGTCCCATACATGATAAGAACCGTTGTCCCTAAAGGCTCACGTGTTGAGAGCAATTGTACCTTATTTTATTGGAGCCGTTGTCCTTAAATACTTGCTCACTTGTCGAGTGCAATTGCCTTCTGCATTATGATAGTCGTTGTCCCTAATGATTGCACACTTGATAAGAGCAATTGTCACTTGCATGATGAGATCCGTTGTCCCTAAAGGCTTACTTTATAAAGGCAATTTGTCCCTAACATGATAAGAGCCGTTGTCACTAAAGGCTCACTTGTTGAGAGCAATTGTACCTTACTTTATGGGAGCCATTGTCCATAAACGCTTGCTCACTTGATGATAGTCGTTGTCCCTAATGCTTCCACACTTAATATGTGCAATTGTCACTTACATGATGAGATTTGTTGTCTCTAAAGGCGACCTTTATAAGGGTAATTTGTCCCTTCCATGATAAGAGCCGTTGTCCCTAAAGGCTCACTTGTTGAGAGCAATTGTACCTTACTTTATGGGAGTCGTTGTCCCTAAACGCTTCCTCACTTGATGAGAGCAATTGGCCTTTACATGATGATAGTCATTGTCCCTAATGTTTCCACACTTGATATGAGCAATTGTCGTGTACATGATGAGATCCATTGTCTCTAAAGGCTACCTTTATAAGGGCAATTTGTCTCTTACATCATAAGAGCCGTTGTCCCTAAAGGCTCACTGTTTAAGAGCAATTGTACCTTACATTATGGGAGCCGTTGTCCCTAAACACATGATGAGAGCAATTGCCCTTTACATGATGATAGCCGTTGTCCCTAATGCTTGCACACTTGATAGGAGTAATTGTCACTTGCATGATGAGATCCATTGTCCCTAAAGGCTAACTTGATGAAGGCAATTTGTCCCTTACATGATAAGAGCCGTTGTCCAAAAAGTCTCACTTGTTGAGAGTAATTGTACCTTACTTTTTAGGAGCCGTTGTCCATAAACGCTTGCTCACTTGATGAGAGCAATTGCCCTTTACATGATGATATCCGTTGTCCCTATTGCTTCCACATTTGATAAGAGGAATTGTCACTTACATGATGAGTTCCGTTGTCTCTAAAAGCTAACTTTATAAGGGCAATTTGCCCCTTCCATGCTAAGAGCCGTTGTCCCTAAAGGCTCACATGTTGTGAGCAGTTGTACCTTACTTTATGGGAGTCGTTGTCCTTAGACGCTTGCTCACTTGATGAGAGCAATTGCCCTTTACATGATGACAGTCGTTCTCCATAATGATTCCACGCTTTATATGAGAAATAGTCACTTACATGATGAGATCCGTTGTCTCTAAAGGCTATCTTTATTAGGGCAATTTCTCCTTTACATGATAAGAGCCATTGTCCCTAAAGGCTAACTTTTATGAGGGCAATTTGTCCCTTATATGATAAGAGCCGTTGTCCATAAAGGCTCACTTGTCCATAAAGGCTCACTTATTTTATGGGAGCCGTTGTCCCTAAACGCTTGTTTACTTGATGATAGCAATTGCCATTTACATGATGATAACCGTTGTCCCTAATGCTTGCACACTTGATAAGAGGAATTGTCACTTACATGAGATCCGTTGTCCCTAAAGGCTAACTTTATGAGGGCAATTTGTCCCTTACATGATAAGAGCCGTTGTCCCTAAAGGCTCACTTATTGAGAGCAATTGTACCTTACTTTATGGGAGCCGTTGTCCCTAAACGCTTGGTCACTTGATGATAGCAATTGTACTTTACATGATGATAGTCGTTGTCCCTAATGCTTGCACACTTTAAATGAGCAACTGTCACTTACATGATGAGATCCGTTGTCTCTAAAGGCTACCTTTATAAGGGCAATTTGTCCCTTCCATGATAAGAGTCGTTGTCCCTAAAGGCTCACTTGTTGAGAGCAATTGTACCATACTTTATGGGAGCCGTTGTCCCTAAACACTTGCTCACTTGAAGAGAGCAATTGCCCTTTACATGATGATAGGCATTGTCCCTAGTGCTTCCACACTTGATATGAGCAATTGTCACTTACATGATGAGATCCACTGTCTCTAAAAGCTACCTTTATAAGGGCAATTTGTCGCTTACATGATAAGAGCCGTTGTCCCTAAAGGCTCTCTGTTTAAGAGCAATTGTACCTAATTTATGGGAGCCGTTGTCCCTAAACGCTTGCTCACATGATGAGAGCAATTGCCTTTTACATGATGATAGCCGTTGTCCCTAATGCTTGCACACATGCTAGGAGTAATTGTCACTTGGATGATGAGATCCATTGTCCCTAAAGGCAAACTTTATGAGGGCAATTTGTCCCTTACATGATAAGAGCCGTTGTCCATAAACGCTTGCTCACTTGATAAGAGGAATTGTCACCTAAATGATGAGTACCGTTGTCTCTAAAGGCTAACTTTATAAGGGCAATTTTCCCCTTCTATGGTAAGAGCCGTTGTCCCTAAAGGCTCACTTGTTGTGAGCAATTTTATCTTACTTTATGGTAGCCGTTGTCCCTAAATTCTTGCTCACTTGAAGAGAGCAATTGTCCTTTACATGATGATAGCAGTTGTCTCTAATGCTTGCACACTTGATAAGAGTAATTGTCACTTTTATGATGAGATCTGTTGTCCCTAAAGGCTAACTTTATGAGGGCAATTTGTCCCTTACATGATAAGTGCCGTTGTCCCTAAAGGCTCACTTGTTGAGAGCAATTGTACCTTGTTTTATTGGAGTCATTGTCCCTAAACGCTTGCTCACTTGTTGAGTGCAATTGCCCTCTACATTATGATAGTCGTTGTCCCTAATGCTTGCACACTTGATAAGAGCAATTGTCACTTCTATGATGATCCGTTGTCCCTAAAGGCTAACTTTATAAGGGCAATTTGTCCCTAACATGATAAGAGTCGTTGTCTCTAAAGGGTCACTTGTTGAGAGCAATTGTACCTTACTTTATGGGAGCCGTTGTCCCTAAACGCTTGCTCACTTGATGAGAGTTATTGCCCTTTACATGATAATACCCGTTGTCCCTAATGCTTGCACACTTGATAGGAGCAATTGTCACTTAAATGATGAGATCCGTTGTCCCTAAAGGCTAACTTTATTAGGGTGATTTGTCCCTTACATAATAAGTGCCGTTGTCCCTAAAGGCTCACTTGTTGAGAGAGCAATTGTACCTTACTTTATGGGAGCCGTTGTCCCTAAACGCTTGCAAACTTGAAGAGAGCAATTGCCCTTTACATGATGATAGGCGTTGTCCCTAATGCTTCCACACTTGATATGAGCAATTGTCTGTTACATGATGAGATCCGTTGTCTCTAAAGTCTACCTTTATAAGGGCTATTTGTCCCTTCCATTATAAGAGTCGTTGTCCCTAAAGGCTCACTTGTTGAGAGCAATTGTACCTTACTTTATGGGAGCCGTTGTCCCTAAACGCTTGCTCACTTGATGAGAGCAATTTCCCTTTAGATGATGATAGCCGTTGTCCCTAATGCTTCCACACTTGATATGAGCAATTGTCACTTACATGATCAGATCCGTTGTCTCTAAAGGCTACCTTTATAAGGGCAATTTGTCCCATGCATGATATGAACCGTTGTCCCTAAAGGCTCACTTGTTAAGAGCAATTGTACCTTACTTTATGGGAGCCGTTGTCCCTAAAGGCTTGCTCACATGATGAGAGCAATTGCCCTTTACATGATGATGGTCGTTGTCCCTAATACTTGCACACTTGATAGGAGTAATTGTCACTTGCATGATGAGATCCATTGTCCCTAAAGGCTAACTTTATGAGGGCAATTTGTCTCTTACATGACAAGAGTCGTCGTCCATAAAGGCTCACTTGTTGAGTGCAATTGTACCTTACATTATTGGAGCCATTGTCCCTAAACGTTTGCTCACTTGATGAGAGCAATTGCCCTTTACATGATGATAGCCGTTGTCCCTAATGCTTCCACACTTTATATGAGCAATTGTCACTTACATTTTGAGATCTGTTGTCTCTAAAGGCTAACTTTATAAGGGCAATTTCTCCCTTCCATATTAAGAGTCGTTGTCCCTAAAGGCTAACTTGTTGTGAGCAATTGTACCTTACTTTATGGGAGCCGTTGGCCGTAAACGCTTGCTCACTTGATGAGAGCAATTGCCCTTTGCATGATGACAACCATTGTCCCTAATGCATCCACACTTTATATGAGCAATTATCACTTATATGATGAGATCTGTTGTCTCTAAAGGCTACCTTTATTAGGGCAATTTCTCCTTTACATGATAAGAGCCTTTGTCCCTAAAGGCTCACTTGTTGAGAGCAATTGTACCTTACTTTATGGGAGCCGTTGTCCCTAAATACTTGCTCATTTTATGAGAGAAATTGCCCTTTACATGATGATAGTCGTTGTCCCTAATGTTTGCACACCTGATAAGAGGATTTGGCACTTATATGATGAGATCCGTTGTCTCTAAAGGCTAACTTTATGTGGGCAATTTGTCCCTTACATGATAAGAACCGTTGCCCCTAAAGTCTCACGTGTTGAGAGCAATTGTACCTTATTTTATTGAAGCCGTTGTCCCTAAATGCTTGCTCACTTGTCGAGTGCAATTGCCTTCTACATTATGATAGTCGTCGTCCATAACGATTGCACACTTGATAAGAGCAATTGTCACTTGCATGATGAGATCCGTTGTCCCTAAAGGTTTACTTTATAAGGGCAATTTTTCCCTAACATGATAAGAGTCGTTGTCCCTAAATGCTCACTTGTTGAGAGCAGTTGTACCTTACTTTATGGGAGCCGTTGTCCCTAAACGCTAGCTCACTTGATGATAGTCGTTGTCCCTAATGCTTCCACACTTGATATGAGCAATTGTCACTTACATGATGAGATTTGTTGTCTCTAAAGGCGACTTTTATAAGGGCAATTTGTCCCTTCCATGATAAGAGCCGTTGTCCATAAAGGCTCACTTGTTGAGAGCAATTGTACCTTACTTTATGGGAGCCGTTGTCCCTAAACGCTTGCTCACTTGATGAAAGCAATTGCCCTTTACATGATGATAGCCGTTGTCCCTAATGCTTCCACACTTGATAAGAGGAATTGTCACCTACATGATGAGTTCCGTTGTCTCTAAAGGCTAACTTTATAAGGGCAATTTCTCCCTTCCATGATAAGAGTCGTTGTCCCTAAAGGCTCACTTGTTAAGAGCAATTGTACCTTACTTTATGGGAGCCGTTGTCCTAAACGCTTGCTCACATGATGAGAGCAATTGCCCTTTACATGATGATGGCCGTTGTCCCTAATACTTGCACACTTGATAGGAGTAATTGTCACTTGCATGATGAGATCCGTTGTCCCTAAAGGCTTACTTTATAAGGGCAATTTGTCCCTAACATGATAAGAGCGATTGTCCCCAAAGGCTCACTTGTTGAGAGCAGTTGTACCTTACTTTATGGGAGCCATTGTCCCTAAACGCTTGCTCACTCAAGTCATTGCCCCTAATGCTTCCACACTTGATATGAGCAATTGTCACTTACATGATGAGATTTGTTGTCTTTAAAGGCGACCTTTATAACGGCAATTTGTCCCTTCCATGATAAGAGCCGTTGTCCCTAAAGGCTCACTTGTTGAGAGCAATTGTACCTTAATTTATAGGAGTCGTTGTCCCTAAACGCTTGCTCACTTGATGAGAGCAATTGCCCTTTACATCATGATAGTCATTGTCCATAATGCTTCCACACTTGATATGAGCAATTGTCGTTTACATAATGAGATCCATTGTCGCTAAAGGCTACCTTTAAAAGGGCAATTTGTCCCTTAAATGATAAGAGCCGTTGTCCCTAAAGTCTCACTGTTTAAGAGCAATTGTACCTTATATTATGGGAGCCGTTGTCCCTAAACGCTTGCTCATTTGATGAGAGCAATTGCCCTTTACATGATGATATCCGTTGTCCCTAATGCTTCCACACTTGATAAGAGGAATTGTCACTTTCATGATGAGTTCCGTTGTCTCTAAAAGCTAACTTTATAAGGGCAATTTGCCCCTTTCATAGTAAGAGCCGTTGTCCCTAGAGGCTCACTTGTTGTGAGCAGTTGTACCTTACCTTATGGGAGCCGTTGTTCTTAAACGCTTGTTCACTAGATTAGAGCAATTGCCCTTTACATGATGGCAGTCGTTGTCCATAATGCTTCCACGCTTTATTAGGGCAATTTCTCCTTTATATGATAAGAGCCGTTGTCCATAAAGGCTCACTTGTTGAGAGCAATTGTACCTTATTTTATGGGAGCCGTTGTCCCTAAACGCTTGTTCACTTGATGAGTGCAATTGCCCTTTACATGATGATAACCGTTGTCCCTAATGCTTGCACACTTGATAAGAGTAATCGTCACTTGCATGATGAGATCCGTTGTCCCTAATGGCTAACTTTATGAGGGCAATTTGTCCCTTATATGATAAGAGCCGTTGTCCCTAAAGGCTCACTTATTGAGAGCAATTGTACCTTACTTTATGGGAGCCATTATCCCTCAACGCTTGGTCACTTGATGATAGCAATCGTACTTTACATGATGATAGTCGTTGTCCCTAATGCTTCCACACTTGATATGAGCAATTGTCACTTACATGATGAGATCCGTTGTCTCTAAAGGCTACCTTTAGAAGGGCAATTTGTCCCTTCCATGATAAGATTCGTTGTCCCTAAAGGCTCACTTGTTGAGAGCAATTGTACCATACTTTTTGGGAGCCGTTGTCCCTAAACGCTTGCTCACTTGATGAGAGCAATTGCCCTTTACATGATGATAGGCATTGTCCCTAATGCTTCCACACTTGATATGAGCAATTGTCACTTACATGATGAGATCCATTGTCTCTAAAGGCTACCTTTATAAGGGCAATTTGTCCTTTACATGATAAGAGCCGTTGTCCCTAAAGGCTCTCTGTTTAAGAGTAATTGTACCTAATTTATGGGAGTCGTTGTCCCTAAACGCTTGCTCACATAATGAGAGCAATTGCCCTTTACATGATGATAGTCGTTGTCCCTAATGCTTGCACACTTGATAGGAGTAATTGTCACTTGCATGATGAGATCCATTGTCCCTAAAGGCTAACTTTATGAGGGCAATTTGTCCCTAACATGATAAGAGTCGTTGTCCCTAAACGCTTGCTCACTTGATAAGAGGAATTGTCACCTACATGATGAGTTCCGTTGTCTCTAAAGGCTAACTTTATAAGGGCAATTTGCCCCTTCTATGGTAAGAGCCGTTGTCCCTAAAGGCTCACTTGTTGTGAGCAATTGTATCTTACTTTATGGTAGCCGTTGTCCCTAAATTCTTGCTCAGTTGATGCGAGCAATTGCCCTTTACATGATGATAGCAGTTGTCCCTAATGCTTGCACACTTGATAAGAGTAATTGTTACTTATATGATGAGATCTGTTGTCCCTAAAGGCTAACTTTATGAAGGCAATTTGTTCCTTACATGATAAGTGCCGTTGTCCCTAAAGGCTCACTTGTTGCGAGCAACTGTACCTTGTTTTATTGGAGTCGTTGTCCCTAAACGCTTGCTCACTTGTTGAGTGCAATTGCCCTCTACATTATGGTAGTCGTTGTCCCTAATGCTTGCACGCTTGATAAGAGCAATTTGTCCCTAACATGATAAGAGTCGTTGTCTCTAAAGGATCACTTGTTGAGAGCAATTGTACCTTACTTTAAGGGAGCCGATGTCCCTAAACGCTTGCTCACTTGATGAGAGTTATTGCCCTTTACATGATGATAGCCGTTGTCCCTAATGCTTGCACACTTGATAGGAGCAATTGTCACTTAAATGATGAGATGCGTTGTCCCAAAAGGCTAACTTAATTAGGGCGATTTGTCCCTTAAATGATAAGAGCCATTGTCCCTAAAGGCTCACTTGTTGACAGTAATTGTACCTTACTTTATAGGAGCCGTTGTCCCTAAACGCTTGCTAACTTGAAGAGAGCAATTGCCCTTTACATGATGGTAGGCGTTGTCCCTAATGCTTCCACACTTGATATGAGCAATTGTCAGTTACATGATGAGATCCGTTGTCTCTAAAGGCTACCTTTATAAGGTCAATTTGTCCCTTCCATTATAAGAGTCGTTGTCCCTAAAGGCTCACTTGTTGAGAGCAATTATACCTTACTTTATGGGAGCCGTTGTCCCTAAACGCTTGCTCACTTGATGAGAGCAATTGCCCTTTAGATGATGATAGCCGTTGTCCTTAATGCTTCCACACTTGATATGAGCAATTGTCACTTACATGATCAGATCCGTTGTCTATAAAGGCTACCTTTATAAGGGCAATTTGTCCCTTACATGATAAGAACCGTTGTCCCTAAACGCTCACTTGTAAAGAGCAATTGTACCTTACTTTATGGGAGCCGTTGTCCCTAAACGCTTGCTCACATGATGAGAGCAATTGCCCTTTACATGATGATGGTCGTTGTCCCTAATACTTGCACACTTGAGAGGAGTAATTGTCACTTGCATGATGAGATCCGTTGTCCCTAAAGGCTTACTTTATAAGGGCAATTTGTCCCTAACATGATAAGAGACGTTGTCCCTAAAGGCTCACTTGTTAAGAGCAGTTGTACCTTACTTTATGGGAGCCATTGTCCCTAAACGCTTTCTCACTTGATGATAGTCGTTGTCCCTAATGCTTCCACACTTGATATGAGCAATTGTAACTTACATGATGAGATTTGTTGTCTCTAAAGGCGACCTTTATAAGGGCAATTTGTCCCTTCAATGATAAGAGCCGTTGTCCCTAAAGGCTCACTTGTTGAGAGCAATTGTACCTTACTTTATGGGAGTCGTTGTCCCTAAACGCTTGCTCACTTGATGATAGCAATTGCCCTTTACATGATGATAGTCATTGTCCCTAATGCTTCCACACTTGATATGAGCAATTGTCGTGTACATGATGAGATCCATTTTCTCTAAAGGCTACCTTTATAAGGGCAATTTGTCCCATATATGATAAGAGCCGTTGTACCTTAGATTATGGGAGCCGTTGTCCCTAAACGCTTGCTCACATGTTGAGAGCAATTGCTCTTTACATGATGATAGTTGTTGTCCCTAATGCTTGCACACTTGATAGGAGTAATTGTCACTTGCATGATGAGATCCATTGTCCCTAAAGGATAACTTTATGAGGGCAATTTGTCCCTTACATGATAAGAGCCGTTGTCCAAAAATGCTCACTTGTTTAGAGTAATTGTACCTTACTTTTTGGGAGCCATTGTCCATAAACGCTTGGACACTTGATCAGAGCAATTGCCCTTTACATGATGATATCCGTTGTCCCTAATGCTTCCACACTTGATAAGAGGAATTGTCACTTACATGATGAGTTCCGTTGTTTCTAAAAGCTAACTTTATAAGGGCAATTTGCCCCTTCCATGGTAAGAGCCGTTGTCCCTAAAGGCTCACTTGTTGTGAGTAGTTGTACCTTACTTTATGGGAGCCGTTGTCCATAAACGCTTGCTCACTTGATGAGAGCAATTGCCCTTTACATGATGACAGTCGTTGTCCATAATGCTTCCACGCTTTATATGAGCAATTGTCACTTACATGATGAGATCCATTGTCTATAAAGGCTACCTTTATTAGGGCAATTTCTCCTTTACATGATAAGAGCCATTGTCCCTAAAGGCTAACTTTATGAGGGCAATTTGTCCCTTATATGATAAGAGTCGTTGTCCATAAAGGCTCACTTGTTGAGAGCAATTGTACCTTATTTTATGGGAGCCGTTGTCCCTAAACGCTTGTTCACTTAATGAGAGCAATTGCCCTTTACATGATGATAACCGTGGTCCCGAATGCTTGCACACTTGATAAGAGTAATTGTCACTTGCATGATGAGATCCGTTGTCCCTAAAGGCTAACTTTATGAGGGCAATTTGTCCCTTACATGATAAGAGCTGTTGTCCCTAAAGGCTCACTTATTGAGTGCAATTGTACCTTACTTTATGGGAGCCTTTGTCCCTAAACGCTTGGTCACTTGATGATAGCAATTGTACTTTACATAATGATAGTCATTGTCCCTAATGCTTCCACACTTGATATGCTAAAGGCTAACTTTATCAAGGCAATTTGTCCCTTACATGATAAGATCCGTTGTCTATAAAGGCTCACTTGTTGAGAGCAATTGTACCTTACTTTATGGGAGTCTTTGTCCCTAAACGCTTGCTCACTTGATTAGAGCAATTGCCCTTTACATGATGACAGCCGTTGTCCCTAATGCTTCCACACTTTATATGAGCAATTGTCACTTACATGATGAGATCCGTTGTCTCTAAAGGCTACCTTTATTTGGGCAATTTCTCCATTACATGATACAAGCCGTTGTCCCTAAAGGCTCACTTGTTGAGAGCAATTGTACCTTAATTTATGGGAGCCGTTATCCCTAAATGCTTGCTCATTTGATGAGAGCAATTGCCCTTTACATGATGATAGCCATTGTCCCTAATGCTTGCACACTTGATAAGAGGAATCGTCACTTACATGATGAGTTCCGTTGTCTCTAAAAGCTAACTTTATAAGGGCAATTTTCCCTTTCCATGGTAAGAGCCGTTATCCTAAAGGCTCACTTGTTGTGAGCAATTGTACCTTACTTTATGGGAGCCGTTGTCCCTAAGCGCTTGCTCAATTGATGAGAGTAATTGCCCTTTACATGATGACAGCCGTTGTCCCTAATGCTTCCACACTTTATATGAGCAATTGTCACTTACATGATGAGATCCGTTGTCTCAAAAGGCTTCCATTATTAGGGCAATTTCTCCTTTACATGATAAGAGCCGTTGTCACTAAAGGCTACCTTCCATGATAAGAGCTGTTGTCCCTAAATGCTTGCTCACTTGATGAGAGCAATGACCCTTTACATGATGATAGCCGTTGTCCCTAATGCTTCCACACTTGATAAGAGGAATTGTCACCTACATGATGAGTTTCGTTGTCTCTAAAGGCTAACTTTATAAGGGCAATTTCTCCCTTCCATGATAAGAGTCGTTGTCCCTAAAGGCTCACTTGTTGTGAGCAATTGTACCTTACTTTATGGGAGCCGTTGTCCCTAAACCCTTGCTCACATGATGAGAGATATTGCCTTTTACATGATGATAGTCGTTGTCCCTAATGCTTGCACACTTGATAGGAGTAATTGTCACTTGCATGATGAGATCCATTGTCCCTAAAGGCTAACTTTATGAGGGCAATTTGTCTTTTACATGATAAGAGCCGTTGTCCATAAAGTCTCACTTGTTGAGAGCAATTGTACCTTACTTTATGGGAGCCGTTGTCCCTAAACGCTTGCTCAGTTGATGAGAGAAATTGCCCTTTACATGACAGCCGTTGTCCCTAATGCTTCCACACTTTATATGAGCAATTGTCACTTACATGATGAGATCCTTTGTCTCTAAAGGCTACCATTATTAGGGCAATTTCACCTTTACATGATAAGAGCCTTTGTCCCTAAATGCTTGCTCATTTGATGAGAGCAATTGCCCATTACATGATGATAGTCGTTGTCCCTAATGCTTCCACACCTGATAAGAGTAATTGTCACTTATATGATGAGTTCCGTTGTCCCTAAAGGCTAACTTTATGAGGGCAATTTTTCCCTTACATGATAAGAGCCGTTGTCCCTAAAGGCTCACATGTTGAGAGCAATTATACCTTATTTTATTGGAGCCATTGTCCCTAAATGCTTACTCACTTGTTGAGTGCGATTGCCCTCTACATTATGATAGTCGTTGTCCCTAATGCTTGCACACTTGATAAGAGCAATTGTCACTTGCATGATGAGATCCGTTGTCCCTAAAGGCTAACTTTATAAGGACAATTTGTCCCTAACATGATAAGAGCCATTGTCCCTAAAGGCTCACTTGTTGAGAGCAATTGTACATTACTTTATGGGAGCCGTTGTCCCTAAATGCTTGTTCACTTGATGATAGCAATTGCACTTTACATGATGATAGTCCTTGTCCCTAATGCTTCCACACTTTATATGAGCAATTGTCACTTACATGATGACAACCATTGTCTCTAAAGGCTACCTTTATAACGGCAATTTGTCCCTTACATGATAAGAGCCGTTGTCCCTAAAGGCTCACTGTTTAAGAGCAATTGTACCTTACATTATGGGAGCCGTTGTCCCTAAACGCTTGCTCACATGATGAGAGCAATTGCCCTTTACATGATGATAGCCGTTATCCCTAATGCTAGCACACTTGATAGGAGTAATTCTCACTTGCCTGATGATATCTATTGTCCCTAAAGGCTAACTATATGAGGGCAATTTGTCCCTTACATGATAAGAGCCGTTGTCCAAAAAGGATCACTTGTTGAGAGTAATTGTACCTTACTTTATGGGAGCCGTTGTCCCTAAACGCTTGCTCACTTGATAAGAGCAATTGCCCTTTACATGATGATATCCGTTGTCCCTAATGCTTGCACACTTGATAGGAGCAATTGTCACTTAAATGATGAGATCCGTTGTCCCAAAAGGCTAACTTAATTAGGGCGATTTGTCCCTTAAATGATAAGAGCCATTGTCCCTAAAGGCTCACTTGTTGACAGTAATTGTACCTTACTTTATAGGAGCCGTTGTCCCTAAACGCTTGCTAACTTGAAGAGAGCAATTGCCCTTTACATGATGGTAGGCGTTGTCCCTAATGCTTCCACACTTGATATGAGCAATTGTCAGTTACATGATGAGATCCGTTGTCTCTAAAGGCTACCTTTATAAGGTCAATTTGTCCCTTCCATTATAAGAGTCGTTGTCCCTAAAGGCTCACTTGTTGAGAGCAATTATACCTTACTTTATGGGAGCCGTTGTCCCTAAACGCTTACTCACTTGATGAGAGCAATTGCCCTTTAGATGATGATAGCCGTTGTCCTTAATGCTTCCACACTTGATATGAGCAATTGTCACTTACATGATCAGATCCGTTGTCTATAAAGGCTACCTTTATAAGGGCAATTTGTCCCTTACATGATAAGAACCGTTGTCCCTAAACGCTCACTTGTAAAGAGCAATTGTACCTTACTTTATGGGAGCCGTTGTCCCTAAACGCTTGCTCACATGATGAGAGCAATTGCCCTTTACATGATGATGGTCGTTGTCCCTAATACTTGCACACTTGAGAGGAGTAATTGTCACTTGCATGATGAGATCCGTTGTCCCTAAAGGCTTACTTTATAAGGGCAATTTGTCCCTAACATGATAAGAGACGTTGTCCCTAAAGGCTCACTTGTTAAGAGCAGTTGTACCTTACTTTATGGGAGCCATTGTCCCTAAACGCTGTCTCACTTGATGATAGTCGTTGTCCCTAATGCTTCCACACTTGATATGAGCAATTGTAACTTACATGATGAGATTTGTTGTCTCTAAAGGCGACCTTTATAAGGGCAATTTGTCCCTTCAATGATAAGAGCCGTTGTCCCTAAAGGCTCACTTGTTGAGAGCAATTGTACCTTACTTTATGGGAGTCGTTGTCCCTAAACGCTTGCTCACTTGATGATAGCAATTGCCCTTTACATGATGATAGTCATTGTCCCTAATGCTTCCACACTTGATATGAGCAATTGTCGTGTACATGATGAGATCCATTTTCTCTAAAGGCTACCTTTATAAGGGCAATTTGTCCCATATATGATAAGAGCCGTTGTACCTTAGATTATGGGAGCCGTTGTCCCTAAACGCTTGCTCACATGTTGAGAGCAATTGCTCTTTACATGATGATAGTTGTTGTCCCTAATGCTTGCACACTTGATAGGAGTAATTGTCACTTGCATGATGAGATCCATTGTCCCTAAAGGATAACTTTATGAGGGCAATTTGTCCCTTACATGATAAGAGCCGTTGTCCAAAAATGCTCACTTGTTTAGAGTAATTGTACCTTACTTTTTGGGAGCCATTGTCCATAAACGCTTGGACACTTGATCAGAGCAATTGCCCTTTACATGATGATATCCGTTGTCCCTAATGCTTCCACACTTGATAAGAGGAATTGTCACTTACATGATGAGTTCCGTTGTTTCTAAAAGCTAACTTTATAAGGGCAATTTGCCCCTTCCATGGTAAGAGCCGTTGTCCCTAAAGGCTCACTTGTTGTGAGTAGTTGTACCTTACTTTATGGGAGCCGTTGTCCATAAACGCTTGCTCACTTGATGAGAGCAATTGCCCTTTACATGATGACAGTCGTTGTCCATAATGCTTCCACGCTTTATATGAGCAATTGTCACTTACATGATGAGATCCATTGTCTATAAAGGCTACCTTTATTAGGGCAATTTCTCCTTTACATGATAAGAGCCATTGTCCCTAAAGGCTAACTTTATGAGGGCAATTTGTCCCTTATATGATAAGAGTCGTTGTCCATAAAGGCTCACTTGTTGAGAGCAATTGTACCTTATTTTATGGGAGCCGTTGTCCCTAAACGCTTGTTCACTTAATGAGAGCAATTGCCCTTTACATGATGATAACCGTGGTCCCGAATGCTTGCACACTTGATAAGAGTAATTGTCACTTGCATGATGAGATCCGTTGTCCCTAAAGGCTAACTTTATGAGGGCAATTTGTCCCTTACATGATAAGAGCTGTTGTCCCTAAAGGCTCACTTATTGAGTGCAATTGTACCTTACTTTATGGGAGCCTTTGTCCCTAAACGCTTGGTCACTTGATGATAGCAATTGTACTTTACATAATGATAGTCATTGTCCCTAATGCTTCCACACTTGATATGCTAAAGGCTAACTTTATCAAGGCAATTTGTCCCTTACATGATAAGATCCGTTGTCTATAAAGGCTCACTTGTTGAGAGCAATTGTACCTTACTTTATGGGAGTCTTTGTCCCTAAACGCTTGCTCACTTGATTAGAGCAATTGCCCTTTACATGATGACAGCCGTTGTCCCTAATGCTTCCACACTTTATATGAGCAATTGTCACTTACATGATGAGATCCGTTGTCTCTAAAGGCTACCTTTATTTGGGCAATTTCTCCATTACATGATACAAGCCGTTGTCCCTAAAGGCTCACTTGTTGAGAGCAATTGTACCTTACTTTATGGGAGCCGTTATCCCTAAATGCTTGCTCATTTGATGAGAGCAATTGCCCTTTACATGATGATAGCCATTGTCCCTAATGCTTGCACACTTGATAAGAGGAATCGTCACTTACATGATGAGTTCCGTTGTCTCTAAAAGCTAACTTTATAAGGGCAATTTGCCCTTTCCATGGTAAGAGCCGTTATCCTAAAGGCTCACTTGTTGTGAGCAATTGTACCTTACTTTATGGGAGCCGTTGTCCCTAAGCGCTTGCTCAATTGATGAGAGTAATTGCCCTTTACATGATGACAGCCGTTGTCCCTAATGCTTCCACACTTTATATGAGCAATTGTCACTTACATGATGAGATCCGTTGTCTCAAAAGGCTTCCATTATTAGGGCAATTTCTCCTTTACATGATAAGAGCCGTTGTCACTAAAGGCTACCTTCCATGATAAGAGCTGTTGTCCCTAAATGCTTGCTCACTTGATGAGAGCAATGACCCTTTACATGATGATAGCCGTTGTCCCTAATGCTTCCACACTTGATAAGTGGAATTGTCACCTACATGATGAGTTTCGTTGTCTCTAAAGGCTAACTTTATAAGGGCAATTTCTCCCTTCCATGATAAGAGTCGTTGTCCCTGAAGGCTCACTTGTTGTGAGCAATTGTACCTTACTTTATGGGAGCCGTTGTCCCTAAACCCTTGCTCAGTTGATGAGAGAAATTGCCCTTTACATGACAGCCGTTGTCCCTAATGCTTCCACACTTTATATGAGCAATTGTCACTTACATGATGAGATCCTTTGTCTCTAAAGGCTACCATTATTAGGGCAATTTCACCTTTACATGATAAGAGCCTTTGTCCCTAAATGCTTGCTCATTTGATGAGAGCAATTGCCCATTACATGATGATAGTCGTTGTCCCTAATGCTTCCACACCTGATAAGAGTAATTGTCACTTATATGATGAGTTCCGTTGTCCCTAAAGGCTAACTTTATGAGGGCAATTTTTCCCTTACATGATAAGAGCCGTTGTCCCTAAAGGCTCACATGTTGAGAGCAATTATACCTTATTTTATTGGAGCCATTGTCCCTAAATGCTTACTCACTTGTTGAGTGCGATTGCCCTCTACATTATGATAGTCGTTGTCCCTAATGCTTGCACACTTGATAAGAGCAATTGTCACTTGCATGATGAGATCCGTTGTCCCTAAAGGCTAACTTTATAAGGACAATTTGTCCCTAACATGATAAGAGCCATTGTCCCTAAAGGCTCACTTGTTGAGAGCAATTGTACATTACTTTATGGGAGCCGTTGTCCCTAAATGCTTGTTCACTTGATGATAGCAATTGCACTTTACATGATGATAGTCCTTGTCCCTAATGCTTCCACACTTTATATGAGCAATTGTCACTTACATGATGACATCCATTGTCTCTAAAGGCTACCTTTATAACGGCAATTTGTCCCTTACATGATAAGAGCCGTTGTCCCTAAAGGCTCACTGTTTAAGAGCAATTGTACCTTACATTATGGGAGCCGTTGTCCCTAAACGCTTGCTCACATGATGAGAGCAATTGCCCTTTACATGATGATAGCCGTTATCCCTAATGCTAGCACACTTGATAGGAGTAATTCTCACTTGCCTGATGATATCTATTGTCCCTAAAGGCTAACTATATGAGGGCAATTTGTCCCTTACATGATAAGAGCCGTTGTCCAAAAAGGATCACTTGTTGAGAGTAATTGTACCTTACTTTATGGGAGCCGTTGTCCCTAAACGCTTGCTCACTTGATAAGAGCAATTGCCCTTTACATGATGATATCCGTTGTCCCTAATGCTTCCACACTTGATAAGAGGAATTGTCACTTACATGATGAGTTCCGTTGTCTCTAAAAGCTAACTTTATAAGGGAAATTTGCCCCTTCCATGGTAAGAGCCGTTGTCCCTAAAGGCCCACTTGTTGTGAGCAATTGTACCTTATTTTATGGGAGCCGTTGTCCTTAAACGCTTGCTCACTTGATGAGAGCAATTGCCCTTTACATGATGACAGCTGTTGTCCCTAACGCTACCACACTTTATATGAGCAATTGTCGCTTACATGATGAGATCTGTTGTCTCGAAAGGCTACCTTTATTAGGGCAATTTCTCCTTTACATGATAAGAGCCGTTATCCCTAAAGGCAATCTTTATGAGGGCAATTTGTCCCTTATATGATAAGAGCCGTTGTCCATACAGGCTCACTTGTTGAGAGCAATTGTACCTTACTTTATGGGAGCCGTTGTCCCTAAATGCTTGCCCACTTGATGAGAGCAATTGCCCTTTACATGATGATAACTGTTGTCCCTAATGCTTGCACTCTTGATAACAGTAATTGTCACCTACATGATGAGATCCGTTGTCCCTAAAGGAGCACTTGTTGAGTGCAATTGTACCTTATTTTATTGGAGTCGTTGTCCCTAAACGCTTGCTCACTTGTTGAGTGCAATTGCCCTTTACATTATGATAGTCGTTGTCCCTAATGCTTGCACACTTGATAAGAGCAATTGTCACTTGCATGAGGAGATCCGTTGTCCCTAAAGGCTAACTTTATAAAGGCAATTTGTCCCTAACATGATAAGAGCCGTTGCCCCTAAAGGCTCACTTGTTGAGAGCAATTGTACCTTACTTTATGGGAGCCGTAGTCGCTAAACGCTTGCTCTCTTGATGATAGCAATTGCACTTTACATGATGATAGTCGTTGTCCCTAATGCTTCCACACTTGATTTGAGCAATTGTCACCTACATGATGAGATCCGTTGTCTCTAAAGGCTACCTTTATAAGGGCAATTTGTCACTTCCATGATAAGAGCTGTTGTCCCTAAATGTTTGCTCACTTGATGAGAGCAATGACCCTTTACATGATGATAGCCGTTGTCCCTAATGCTTGCACACTTGAGAGGAGTAATTGTCACTTGCATGATGAGATGTATTGTCCCTAAAGGCTAACTTTATGAGGGCAATTTGTCCCTTACATGATAAGAGCGGTTGTCCCTAAATGCTTGCTCACTTGATGAGAGCAATGACCCTTTACATAATGATAGCCGTTGTCCCTAATGCTTCCACACTTGATAAGAGGAATTGTCACCTACATGATGAGTTCCGTTGTCTCTAAAGGCTAACTTTATAAGGGAAATTTGCCCCTTCCATGGTAAGAGTCGTTGTCCCTAAAGGCTCACTTGTTGTGAGCAATTGTATCTTACATTTTGGTAACCGTTGTCCCTAAATTCTTGCTCACTTGATGAGAGTAATTGCCCTTTAGATGATGATAGAAGTTGTCCCTAATGCTTGCACACTTGATAAGAGTAATTGTCACTTATATGATGAGATCTGTTGTCCCTAAAGGCTAACTTTATGAGGGCAATTTGTCCCTTACATGATAAGAGCCGTTGTCCCTAAAGGCTCACTTGTTGAGAGGAATTGTACCTTGTTTTATTAGAGTCATTGTCCCTAAACACTTGCTAACTTGTTAAGGGCAATTGCCCTCTACATTATGATAGTCGTTGTCCCTAATCCTTGCACACTTGATAAGAGCAATTGTCACTTGTATGATGAGATCCGTTGTCCCTAAAGGCTAACTTTATAAGGGCAATTTGTCCCTAACATGATAAGAATTGTTGTCCCTAAAGGCTCACTTGTTGAGAGCAATTGTACCTTACTTTATGGGAGCCGTTGTCCCTAAATGCTTGCTCACTTGATGATAGCAATTGCACTTTACATGATGATAGTCCTTGTCCCTAATGCTTCCACACTTGATATGAGCAATTGTCACTAACATGATGACATCCATTGTCTCTAAAGGCTACCTTTATAACGGCAATTTGTCCCTTACATGATAAGAGCCGTTGTCCCTAAAGGCTCACTGTTTAAGAGCAATTGTACCTTACATTATGGGAGCCGTTGTCCCTAAACGCTTGCTCACATGATGAGAGCAGTTGCCCTTTACATGATGATAGCCGTTGTCCATAATGCTTGCACACTTGATAGGAGTAATTGTCACTTGCCTGATGATATCTATTGTCCCTAAAGGCTAACTATATGAGGGCAATTTGTCCCTTACATGAGAAGAGCTGTTGTCCAAAAAGGATCACTTGTTGAGAGCAATTGTACCTTATTTTATGGGAGCCGTTGTCCTTAAACGCTTGCTCACTTGATGAGAGCCATTGCCCTTTACATGATGACAGCTGTTGTCCCTAATGCTACCACACTTTATATGAGCAATTGTCACTTACATGATGAGATCCGTTGTCTCGAAAGGCTACCTTTATTAGGGCAATTTCTCCTTTACATTATAAGAGCCGTTGTCCCTAAAGGCTAACTTTATGAGGGCAATTTGTCCCTTATATGATAAGAGCCGTTGTCCATAAAGGCTCACTTGTTGAGAGCAATTGTACCTTACTTTATGGGAGCCGTTGTCCCTAAATGCTTGCCCACTTGATGAGAGCAATTGCCCTTTACATGATGATAACTGTTGTCCCTAATGCTTGCACACTTGATAACAGTAATTGTCACCTATATGATGAGATCCGCTGTCCCTAAAGGCTAACTTTATGAGGGAAATTTGACCCTTACATTATAAAGCCGTTGTCCCTAAAGGCTCACTTGTTGGGAGCAATTGTACCTTATTTTATTGGAGTCGTTGTCCCTAAACGCTTGCTCACTTGTTGAGTGCAATTGCCCTCTACATTATGATAGTCGTTGTCCCTAATGCTTGCTCACTTGATAAGAGCAATTGTCACTTGCATGAGGAGATCCGTTGTCCCTAAAGGCTAACTTTATAAAGGCAATTTGTCCCTAACATGATAAGAGCCGTTGCCCCTAAAGGCTCACTTGTTGAGAGCAATTGTACCTTACTTTATGGGAGCCGTTGTCGCTAAACGCTTGCTCTCTTGATGATAGCAATTGCACATTACATGATGATAGTCGTTGTCCCTAATGCTTCCACACTTGATATGAGCAATTGTCACCTACATCATGAGATCCGTTGTCTCTAAAGGCTACCTTTATAAGGGCAATTTGTCCATTCCATGATAAGAGTTGTTGTCCCTAAATGTTTGCTCACTTGATGAGAGCAATGACCCTTTACATGATGATAGCCGTTGTCCCTAATGCTTGCACACTTGAGAGGAGTAATTGTCACTTGCATGATGAGATCCATTATCCCTAAAGGCTAACTTTATGAGGGCAATTTGTCCCTTACATGATAAGAGCGGTTGTCCCTAAATGCTTGCTCACTTGATGAGAGCAATGACCCTTTATGATAGCCGTTGTCCCTAATGCTTCCACACTTGATAAGAGGAATTATCACCTACATGATGAGTTCCGTTGTCTCTAAAGGCTAACTTTATAAGGGCAATTTGCCCCTTCCATGGTAAGAGTCGTTGTCCTTAAAGGCTCACTTGTTGTGAGCAATTGTATCTTACATTATGGTAGCCGTTGTCCCTAAATTCTTGCTCACTTGATGAGAGTAATTGCCCTTTAGATGATGATAGAAGTTGTCCCTAATGCTTGCACACTTGATAAGAGTAATTGTCACTTATATGATGAGATCTGTTGTCCCTAAAGGCTAACTTTATGAGGGCAATTTGTCTCTTACATGATAAGAGCCGTTGTCCCTAAAGGCTCACTTGTTCAGAGGAATTGTACCTTGTTTTATTAGAGTCATTGTCCCTAAACACTTGCTAACTTGTTGAGGGCAATTGCCCTCTACATTATGATAGTCGTTGTCCCTAATGCTTGCACACTTGATAAGAGCAATTGTCACTTGTATGATGAGATCCGTTGTCCTTAAAGGCTAACTTTATAAGGGCAATTTGTCCCTAACATGATAAGAGTCGTTGTCCCTAAAGGCTCACTTGTTGAGAGCAATTGTACCTTACTTTATGGGAGCCGTTGTCCCTAAATGCTTGCTCACTTGATGATAGCAATTGCACTTTACATGATGATAGTCCTTGTCCCTAATGCTTCCACACTTGATATGAGCAATTGTCACTTACATGATGACATCCATTGTCTCTAAAGGCTACCTTTATAATGGCAATTTGTCCCTTACATGATAAGAGCCGTTGTCCCTAAAGGCTCACTGTTTAAGAGCAATTGTACCTTACATTATGGGAGCCGTTGTCCCTAAACGCTTGCTCACATGATGAGAGCAATTGCCCTTTACATGATGATAGCCGTTGTTCCTAATGCTTGCACACTTGATAGTAGTAATTGTCACTTTCCTGATGATATCTATTGTCCCTAAAGGCTAACTATATGAGGCCAATTTGTCCCTTACATGATAAGAGCCGTTGTCCAAAAAGGATCACTTGTTGAGAGTAATTGTACCTTACTTTATGGGAGCCGTTGTCCCTAAACGCTTGCTCACTTGATAAGAGCAATTGCCCTTTACATGATGATATCCGTTGTCCCTAATGCTTCCACACTTGATAAGAGGAATTGTCACTTACATGATGAGTTCTGTTGTCTCTAAAAGCTAACTTTATAAGGGAAATTTGCCCCTTCCATGGTAAGAGCCGTTGTCCCTAAAGGCCCACTTGTTGTGAGCAATTGTACCTTATTTTATGGGAGTAGTTGTCCTTAAACGCTTGCTCACATGATGAGAGCAATTGCCCTTTACATGATGACAGCTGTTGTCCCTAATGCTACCACACTTTATACGAGCAATTGTCACTTACATGATGAGATCCATTGTCTCGAAAGGCTACCTTTATTAGGGCAATTTCTCTTTTACATGATAAGAGCCGTTGTCCCTAAAGGCTAACTTTATGAGGGCAATTTGTCCCTTATATGATAAGAGCCGCTGTCCATAAAGGCTCACTTGTTGAGAGCAATTGTACCTTACTTTATGGGAGCCGTTGTCCCTAAATGCTTGCCCACTTGATGAGAGCAATTGCCCTTTACATGATGATAACTATTGTCCCTAATGCTTGCACACTTGATAACAGTAATTGTCACCTATATGATGAGATCCGTTGTCCCTAAAGGCTAACTTTATGAGGGAAATTTGTCGCTTACATTATAAAGCCGTTGTCCCTAAAGGCTCACTTGTTGAGAGCAATTGTACCTTATTTTATTGCAGTCGTTGTCCCTAAACGCTTGCTCACTTGTTGAGTGCAATTGCCCTCTACATTATGATAGTCGTTGTCCCTAATGCTTGCACACTTGATAAGCGCAATTGTCACTTGCATGAGGAGATCCGTTGTCCCTAAAGGCTAACTTTATAAAGGCAATTTGTCCCTAACATGATAAGAGCCGTTGCCCCTAAAGGCTCACTTGTTGAGAGCAATTGTACCCTACTTTATGGGAGCCGTTGTCGCTAAACGCTTGCTCTCTTGATGATAGCAATTGCACTTTACATGATGATAGTCGTTGTCCCTAATGCTTCCACACTTGATATGAGCATTTGTCACCTACATGATGAGATTCGTTGTCTCTAAAGGCTACCTTTATAAGGGCAATTTGTCCCTTCCATGATAAGAGCTGTTGTCCCTAAATGCTTACTCACTTGATGAGAGCAATCACCCTTTACATGATGATAGCCGTTGTCCCTAATGCTTGCACACTTGAGAGGAGTAATTGTCACTTGCATGATGAAATCCACTGTCCCTAAAGGATAACTTTATGAGGGCAATTTGTCCCTTACATGATAAGAGCGGTTGTCCCTAAATGCTTGCTCACTTGATGAGAGCAATGACCCTTTACATAATGATAGCCGTTGTCCCTAATGCTTCCACACTTGATAAGAGGAATTGTCACCTACATGATGAGTTCTGTTGTCTCTAAAGGCTAACTTTATAAGGGCAATTTGCCCCTTCCATGGTAAGAGTCATTGTCCCTAAAGGCTCACTTGTTGTGAGCAATTGTATCTTACATTATGGTAGCCGTTGTCCCTAAATTCTTGCTCACTTGATGAGAGTAATTGCCCTTTAGATGATGATAGAAGTTGTCCCTAATGCTTGCACACTTGATAAGAGTAATTGTCACTTATATGATGAGATCTGTTGTCCCTAAAGGCTAACTTTATGAGGGCAATTTGTCCCTTACATGATAAGAGCCGTTGTCCCTAAAGGCTCACTTGTTTAGAGGAATTGTACCTTGTTTTATTAGAGTCATTGTCCCTAAACACTTGCTAACTTGTTGAGGGCAATTGCCCTCTACATTATGATAGTCGTTGTCCCTAATTCTTGCACACTTGATAAGAGTAATTGTCACTTGTATGATGAGATCCGTTGTCCCTAAAGGCTAACTTTATAAGGGCAATTTGTCCCTAACATGATAAGAGTCGTTGTCCCTAAAGGCTCACTTGTTGAGAGCAATTATACCTTACTTTATGGGAGCCGTTGTCCCTAAATGCTTGCTCACTTGATGATAGCAATTGCACTTTACATGATGATAGTCCTTGTCCCTAATGCTTCCACACTTGATATGAGCAATTGTCACTTACATGATGACATCCATTGTCTCTAAAGGCTACCTTTATAACGGCAATTTGACCCTTACATGATAAGAGCCGTTGTCCCTAAAGGCTCACTGTTTAAGAGCAATTGTACCTTACATTATGGGAGCCGTTGTCCCTAAACGCTTGCTCACATGATGAGAGCAATTGCCCTTTACATGATGATAGCTGTTGTCCCTAATGCTTGCACAGTTGATAGGAGTAATTGTCACTTGCCTGATGATATCTATTGTCCCTAAAGGCTAACTATATGAGGGCAATTTGTCCCTTACATGATAAGAGCCGTTGTCCAAAAAGGATCACTTGTTGAGAGTAATTGTACCTTACTTTATGGGAGCCGTTGTCCCTAAACGCTTGCTCACTTGATAAGAGCAATTGCCCTTTACATGATGATATCCGTTGTCCCTAATGCTTCCACACTTGATAAGAGGAATTGTCACTTACATGAAGAGTTCCGTTGTCTCTAAAAGCTAACTTTATAAGGGAAATTTGCCCCTTCCATGGTAAGAGCCGTTGTCCCTAAAGGCCCACTTGTTGTGAGCAATTGTACCTTATTTTATGGGAGCCGTTGTCCATAAACGCTTGCTCACTTGATGAGAGCAATTGCCCTTTACATGATGACAGCTGTTGTCCCTAATGCTACCACACTTTATATGAGCAATTGTCACTTACATGATGAGATCCGTTGTCTCGAAAGGCTACCTTTATTAGGGCAATTTCTCCTTTACATGATAAGAGCCGTTGTCCCTACAGGCTAACTTTATGAGGGCAATTTGTCCCTTATATGATAAGAGCCGTTGTCCATAAAGGCTCACCTGTTGAGAGCAATTGTACCTTACTTTATGGGAGCCGTTGTCCCTAAATGCTTGCCCACTTGGTGAGAGCAATTGCCCTTTACATGATGATAACTGTTGTCCCTAATGCTTGCACACTTGATAACAGTAATTGTCACCTATATGATGAGATCCGTTGTCCCTAAAGGCTAACTTTATGAGGGAAATTTGTCCCTTACATTATAAAAGCCGTTGTCCCTAAAGGCTCACTTGTTGAGAGCAATTGTACCTTATTTTATTGGAGTCGTTGTCCCTAAATGCTTGCTCACTTGTTGCGTGCAATTGCCCTCTACACTATGATAGTCGTTGTCCCTAATGCTTGCACACTTGATAAGAGCAATTGTCACTTGCATGAGGAGATCCGTTGTCCCTAAAGGCTAACTTTATAAAGGCAATTTGTCCCTAACATGATAAGAGCCGTTGCCCCTAAAGGCTCACTTGTTGAGAGCAATTGTACCTTACTTTATGGGAGCCGTTGTCGCTAAACGCTTGCTCTCTTGATGATAGCAATTGCACATTACATGATGATAGTCGTTGTCCCTAATGCTTCCACACTTGATATGAGCAATTGTCACCTACATGATGAGATCCGTTGTCTCTAAAGGCTACCTTTATAAGGGCAATTTGTCCCTTCCATGATAAGAGCTGTTGTCCCTAAATGCTTGCTCACTTGATGAGAGCAATGACCCTTTACATGATGATAGCCGTTGTCCCTAATGCTTGTACACTTGATAAGAGGAATTGTCACCTACATGATGAGTTCCGTTGTCTCTAAAGGCAAACTTTATAAGGGCAATTTGCCCCTTCCATGGTAAGAGTCGTTGTCCCTAAAGGCTCACTTGTTGTGAGCAATTGTATCTTACATTATGGTAGCCGTTGTCCCTAAATTCTTGCTCACTTGATGAGAGTAATTGCCCTTTAGATGATGATAGAAGTTGTCCCTAATGCTTGCACACTTGATAAGAGTAATTGTCACTTATATGATGAGATCTGTTGTCCCTAAAGGCTAACTTTATGAGGGCAATTTGTCCCTTACATGATAAGAGCCGTTGTCCCTAAAGGCTCACTTGTTGAGAGGAATTGTACCTTGTTTTATTAGAGTCATTGTCCCTAAACACTTGCTAACTTGTTGAGGGCAATTGCCCTCTACATTATGATAGTCGTTGTCCCTAATGCTTGCTCACTTGATAAGAGCAATTGTCACTTGTATGATGAGATCCGTTGTCCCTAAAGGCTAACTCTATAAGGGCAATTTGTCCCTAACATGATAAGAGTCGTTGTCCCTAAAGGCTCACTTGTTGAGAGCAATTGTACCTTACTTTATGGGAGCCGTTGTCCCTAAACGCTTGCCCACTTGATGAGAGTTATTGCCCTTTACATGATGATAGCCGTTGTCCCTAATGCTTGCACACTTGATAGCAGCAATTGTCACTTAAATGATGAGATCCGTTGTTGTCACACCCCCAAAATACCTGAATGGCAGCGGAATGGAATACCTGGGGGTGACTGCCATAGCATTACAGTTACAGTCATATTGAACGACCAAAAGTGTCGTTTGAAAAATACGTCGTTTGATCATTAAAAATATTTAGAGTTTACAAAACATAGGTCCCAAAAGATATTGCTAATTTAGGTAAAATAAGTTTAACAAGATCAAACGTTTCATAAGTGCAGAAATATATGGTGAGACGCGTCGACTCCATGACTCCATGAAGGTCCAAAGGTATGCAGCATGAACTAGCTTAATAACCTGAAAATACATCGCTAAAACGGTCAACATAAAGTTGGTGAATTCTATAGAGTTATAAGTTAAAATGTATGTACAATTTCCAGAAGTAGAAAGTAAGGTGATTTGATGTCAAAATGAAGTTACATTGGCTCTTAAGCTCATGACCCCGAAGCTAGACATAATAAGAATTTCGCCCCAATTGAATGGTTACCTGCCACTCTAATAATGTTAGACATGAAATGCATTCGTAATTCCGTTGGAGCAACCCAAACACGAATGGAGGAGTCACCCTCAATAGATCTATTCACTCACTCTCGCTTAAAGGCAAATTAACGGTCCATGATAATATAAAGGGGACTTAATGTGGTATGATAGCAACTTAAGCAACGTATGAAAATTTAGCTACTTTGGCATGTACAAAAATAAGTGGTGCAATGTATTCTCCCCCGTGGGATTTGAAATCAAAATATTGTATTCCAAGTGTTTTGCTGAAGCAAAAATATTAAAATCGTCTAAGTTCAAACGCTTGTATCTTTTTCGTTATAAGCTCGTTTTCTACGTTCTTTATATCCCCGGAATCGTATTGACATATACTAATATATTTTTGATTGTTCGGTTCCTCTAGGTTATGTCTAACGCCTCGATTTTACCCATAAAAATCGTGTGACAGCTTACTATTTTTAGAAAATAATAGTTTTCGTCGTTAAACTTGCAAAAATCATATCTCCTTCGTTATAAACCCATTTTAATCCGTTCTTTCGCCCACGACTTCGTTTTTGAAAGTATTTTCTAAATCCCTAGCCCAAAGTTACCCGGAAACTCCTGAGTTTTCTGGATTTGATGAATCGGGACAGTAGGTATATATATACGTTTAAAAATCAATTATAGGGTTCCAAACTAGTTTCTAATCCACCCAAATCACTTCCAATCATCACAAATCTAGTCTATTCCTACCATACACCTTCTTAAGGTGTCATGGGTTCTTAAACATTATCAACCAACTACATCTAACAAGGGTTTCCATTTCTAGAGTTTATAAGATATATATATGTATAAATGAGTGGTATAACTAGCATATGCATGTAGATCTTATATGGAAATCATATAATCATGAAAATAACTTGAAGAAATGATGAAAATAAATTTGGTAAACTTACTTTGATGGATTAGAGAGCTTGGATGAGTAAAAACCTAATAACCTTGAGTTTTTATTTCAAAACCCTAACAAGGATCACTAAAGGAGCTAGAATAGAGCTTGATCTTGGAAAAATGGTGGATTGGTCCTTGATTTTTATTTTGAGTCGTGGGTTTGGAGAAGAGAGGAAGAAGAAATGAGTTGCTAGGTTATTTTGTGAGAAAGGAAGTAGAAAAATTGGTTTTGTACACTTAATTAGATATTTTACTAATGATGGCAAAGTGGTAAATAAATGGTCAATGTGAAGTCAAGGAGGGTGGGGGGGGGGGCGGCACATGCTAAAAGTGGATGAGTATTGGGGAAGCTTGGGATAATTTAGTTGTTTTGTGTATCCGTTAGACGTTATCGGGTACCGAGTTAACTAAAAATAAATCGTCACGAGTTGAAATAAAATATGACGAAGTTAATCGGGACATAATAAAGTCATAAAAGTTGTGAAAATATATTGGGTACAAGTATTGGGTGTTTGAATGATTATTGTTGAGTTTCCACGAAAACCGTCGTAATTATATTAAACTTACGATATAAATTAAATAAATTTCCAAAATACCGGGTAAATGAATTTTATAATCTTTGTGATATTTTAAGGAGTTTAAAAATATATCGGGACCATTGTGGGGATTGTCAGATATGTTAGTCATATTTATTAATCGCGTGTTAACGTTTATTTAAGAATAAATATACGTAAAATAAAAAAAACAATACATTTAATAAAAAACCCTAAAGGTTCTCTCCCCTAAGGGGGCGATTTCCGGCCACCTCTCCTACTATTCCGATCTGATCAAAAGCACACCATTATAACCGCCTCTCTATTATTTATAATAATATGCAATCGGTTTAATGGTTGTGATTACATGGGAGGGGATGTGTCATGTTTATCCTTTTTATCTATGTGGAATCGCTGCTCTACCTATTTAAACCCTAATCGTTTTTCTTAATCAGTCGGTTTGAAAATCGATTTTTCATAAGGATTAGGGTTTGTACTTTTAAACCCTAAACGATATCTAAAAGAACATATTGCATCGTTGAAGGTTTTTACCCTAAAACGATTACTTCTTTGTAATTGTTTTTAGGGTTTCTTTGGGTTGGATGTGATCGTTTATACGTTTATGGAATTATCCTGCTACGATCTTCTTGTGGTTGATTCATATAGCAAGTTGCTGTTTGGTTTCGTATATTATGTTGCTATATGGTCGGTTTCTTGGTGCTTAACGATCTACAAAACCCTTTTTTAGGGTTTCGACTTTGTTTATGATTCTCTTGATGATGCTTAACGATAATGGTTCCCATTCTAGGGTTCCATTTATTTTTTCTTTTATTGGTTTGTGATGATTATCTGCACGTTATTCTTCATGGTAGCCCTTTTTAGGGTTTGTAAGTTTGCTGTGCGTTCTGCTAGGATGGATGAAGTGGTATGTGGGTTAAGGGAGAGATGAATGTCATGTTATTGAAGGTAAGGGTTTCGTTATACCTACTGTTGGTGTTTTGCTGATCAAAGTGATGGTATATGCAAGTTAAGTTTCTAGGGCAACTTATTCAAAAATCCTTGACTCGATCAATTGGTATGTCTCTTTATTTTCTATTGATCGTTTATGGGTGGATCGATCTACATCCTTGGGTTCTATATTCTGTGCAGGATCGATGATGCTGTGGTTTACTTGAAGTTAGGGTTTTGACCTTATGATTGTTATGGCAGATTTTGATACCCTCGGATTTGCATTCTTATATTTGTTGCGTTTGGGCAGCTTATTGGTACTCAAATCATGTCATAGTGCTTGTTGTGTTGCTATTCATGGTGATACATTGGATGTTAGGGTTCCTCAAGCCCTATGATTGTTGCTACATGTTCCAGCAGATGGGTTTAGTGATTTTGATACTTATTGTTGCTTGGATCGTTTTAGCATGTTGAAGTGGGGTAGTGGCTAGTACAAGTCTTCCAAGTTACTACATGGTCTGTGGGACTAAGAAGATGATTATGGAAGTTTGGATTACTATGACGATTTGAAGACTCAAGATTGTACTTGAATTGCAATTATTTTTTTTCTCTTCATTGTAGTTTAATATTCAATTGTTAGTTATAAGTGTGGCTTGTCACTCTTATATTGTAAGTTATAGGAATGATGTTAATTCCTATGCAGATTTGGAATTCGTTGAAGATGTTTGCTGGTTTTAGCTCCTTGCCTTCTTCGTTGGATGATATTGTTAGTGCTCTTATTGTGTCGGCAAAGTCAAGGTCTGTTCGGAGTGTTGTTTCTAAACTCTTGTTTGCTGCCACGACGTACTTTATATGGCAAGAAAGAAACAGCCGGCTTTTTAAGAAGCAAATTAGATCAGAAGCTCAAGTTGTTGATTTAATCAAGTCCACGGTTCGTTTGAAGCTTCTCACTTGCAGGTTTAAGAAGACGGCGAATGTGATTGATCTCATTCGTGTGTGGAAGTTGCCCTATTCTCTTATGCATACATGATGTCGATTTTTTCTATTGAGGGGTGTATGGTCATCAATTCACCATGGTTTTTTCCTTATTGGATTCCAAAGAATTGGCTAGCCCACAAGTATATGGATTGTGGTAAAGGCAGTGGAATTCCATATTTGGTTCTCAATTCACCAAAGGTGATTTTTTCACCTAAAGAATTGGCTAGTCCTGAGCAAACGGCTACAAGTAAAGACATATCAAATCCGTTTATAGTTTCTGATTTGCTAATAAATCAGATGGTTCTCAAGTGTACTATAGTTTTCAAGCTTAAACATTTGGCTAGTCCTGAGCAAACGGCTACAGGTAAAGACAAATCAAATCCGTTTATAGTTTATGATTTGCTAATAAATCAGATGGTTATCAAGTGTACCATAGTTCTCGAACTTAAACATTTGGCTACTCCAGTAGTGATGGCTATTGGTAAAGAGGCATCAAATCCATTATTTTCAATGATTCACCTATCACAGGAGTTTACACACCTGGAAGTGATGAGGATAGTTTGTAACGAATATGATTTGATGTACACTTGGTAATTTGTTGCTGCAAAGAAATGGTGCTCTTCAAGGTGGTGCCATTCATGGAGTTTGGCTGTTTGGTTTTTTGATGTTGCTGGTTGGAAGTGGGACGCTTTCTGGATTCAAGAGTCTTCTTGGTTTTATTCCTAGTTAGTTGTTTGTGATGTTTAGCTAGGGTTGTTGTGCTTATGGCCTGTCATAAGCACTAGGTTGTTCAAGTTTTTTGCTTGAGGTTAATGTGGCATTTCAGCCACATTCCATTTGTACTTAACTTATTTTTTGGTTATATATATTTGCCGGGGTATTCCCCTTTACCAAAAAAAAAATGATGTTAATTCCTATAGGAGAGTCTGTAAGTGTCCTGAGGGACTGAGATGAGGGATACACCCTCATCCTTTGTACTTCAACGTTTTTTGGTGTAATGAATTTTGCCGGGGTGAATTAACCCTTTTACCCAAAAAAAAAATATACGTAAAATGTTAAATATACCAAAAATATTAATTTGAATATTCTTCGAATGGTATAGTGTGCAAATGCTATTATGATGATATGTAGACTATTTCTAGTCCGTATGAAATGTCCCTATTGATAATGAATGAATTCGCACCTGAACCAATTCGGTTACGCGAATTTAAATACTCGTAAACTAAATTTACGATGAAATGAGTAATGCACGTGAATAGTGAAATTTCTCCCGGAAATGAATAGTGTTCTGTGAATTGTACAAATTTTCAAATGTTTCTCAGAATATCAAACTGACTCTGAAAACGATGAATAGTAATCGGTGAATAGTAACTGATGAATAGTAAATTGTCGAAGTTTAGAAAATGACCTGAAATTACGAGTTGTGACAGTCTTCCCCTCTAAAAGGAACTTCGTCCCGAGGTTCAGTTTGTGTTGGTCTCTAAAGTGGTATTGGTGAAAAGATGATAATATTTGAGAATTCCAGCGAACTTTCACGATAGGAATTCGACTCTGCTTCAACCGTTCGACCTAACAATCCATGATTTCTATTGGTTCTCTTACCAGGTTTACGTTTGTCCTTGGGTTAGATTCCTTTCCAAATGGGATTATGAGTGACTAATCTGTAAGTCATTTCTTGAGATTTAAAAATTGTGAAACATGTTTGTGTAATCCGACTGTTCTCTAACAAGGCTCAAGTCTGACGGCCACTAGGCCTACTCTGTCTGACATATTAAATGGTCCAGTGTATATTGGTTTTAACTTTCTGATTTTTTTTTCTGAATGGTATCATACCTTTCCTAGGCAGAACTTTCAACATGATCTGGCTACCAACTTGAAGTTGTAATGGTTTACACTTATTGAACTTGTAACTGATTCTTGACTTGTATGAAATTCCTGGTTATTTCATGAATGCCTACTGGACTAGTGAGTTGGGCTGTTCCAAATTTTGATCCGTCAATGGATATTGGCACTTCGACCATTGAGTGCCTCAAATGGTGTAGTCTCTACGCTCGCGCGATAACTATGGTTACAACTAAATTTGATTTCTGGTAAATGGTTAGTCCAACCATTTCTAGAGTCAATCACTCATACTCTGAGCATATCTTCCTATGTTTGAAGCGTTCTCTCGTTCTGACCATCGGTCTGAGGATGGTAGGCGGTGTTTACATCTAAATGGAATTCCGAAGAAAATCTTAAAATGATTGCTAGAAGTCTGAGGTGATTCAATTACCTTTATCAGGAACAATTGAAATGGGTACAATAAATCTTGTGACTAATTCCACAACGTTCTATCTTTCGAACTCTGCGTTATCTGAAGGGGATAGAATATAGGTAACAATTTTTGGATTCCTTGTGTTTTGTTCCAACGGATGCTAAGACATGTGTATTTCTATGCCTATTAGGTTAGGTCTCCATTACTGACGTTTGTACTTAATTTATGGTGTCCTTCCTAATTTCCTTCATCAAATATTCCAAGGTTCTTTGTTGTCAAGTTGCAAAAATCCTAAATGCATAAGCGATGTAGTATGGTGATTAGTTTTGGAAATTTGTCTCGAGATTGTGAGTTTTGGTTGAAATCCTTTTCTGAATAAACGAATTTAGAAAATGAAGCCAATGATTTATCTTGATGATTCAAAATTTAGTAGTTATGAAATGTGAAACTGTTTCCAAATATGTTGTGAATAGGAATGTTTACCAAAGTTTGATGTTTATATTTTTCTCTTTGTACGATGGTTTTGCTAAATATTGACCCAAATATATATATATATATATATATATATATATATATATATATATATATATATATATATATATATATATATATATATATATATATATCGTACTTGTTCAAAATAGTAATTTCATAATTCATTTTATACAAGGTATGTGATTTATGTAAACGCAATTTTTGAATCAACTTCATTTAAAAGTGAAAGTATTAACAAGGATAAAATAGTAGGATAGGTAATGTTCGCATAAATGCATAGATGTCTAACGTTTAGTTCCTGAGGTTGGATAATGCCTATTGGTGCTATTTAGGCAAAACTACAAGCATAGGTATTCAAACTATCTTAAGTCCTGATATGGTTTATCGTTGAAATTATCATCATGTTGGCAGAATAAATATTCAGGTCTGATCCCTTTCCTTAGTATGAAAGTGAGGTTATCTGGAATTTCTAGAGAACACAACGCCTTAGAGGAATTTATATCAATACCCTTAATTTAAATCAATTATCCTTGGTGAAAACTCGTTGCAGGGAAGTTTGCGTTTAGATGAGGCCATGTTTAAATGAAATGCTTTACAGTCTCAATTAGGTGCTTGGTTTATTCCTATAGTGTTGCTTAACGGACCTTCACAATGTATTCGATCCTGTAGCTCAGTCTCGCTAGTACCTTTGAATGATAAAATTTGACAACTAAGTCAGAGATGGTGATTCGGATGGTCTCGTGGTATCTTAGGATTGTTGTTGAGTTATGAATTTTCTTAGTCCAGGTTTAGTAGTTCCGAAATCCTTTTATTGTTTTTCTTGTATCGAGAAATCCTCCTAGTACTTGATATGGAAAGTCTCTCCTAGAGAAGTCAATGGAAAGTTCTAACTTAATGGCTGAGTGAGTGACATGTGGGGTAAGTATCCAGGGGAAAGTTTGTCAGAAAGAGACGTTTATAAAGAGTTTACTTGTTTAAAATGCTTTTAAATGAAGATTGTTATTAGCAATACTTTAAAAAGGTAACTATTTCCTTCATGGCATAATCCTTCTTGAATTATACATAGGTGATCAGGCTATGTATAGTTGAGGACTAATGATGCAATGCTTGATTTTGTCAAAATAGTATTACTTTTCTCAAAAGTTTTAGATGATGTTCAACGCATTGTTATTACAAATGGTATCCTGATATTTCCTTTCAAGTAACATGAAAATTGTTTTGCACAATAATAGTAAATACTGGGTGTAATGACGGAAAAATCGATTTATAGGGTGGAAAAAAAATAGCTTATAGTAGAAATTCTGTAAAACAATTTCCCCATAGGGTAGTAAAATAGCTTGAAGTAAAATTCGTTGAATGGTTTATTGGATACATGGGTAAATCTTATGGTATGGTAATAGTCTACTAATCCACTTATTTAAAGAATGTAAATATCTTAGTTCATAACAGGGCAGTGGTTTATGATTATGAAGTGGTCGAGAATAAGGTAGTGATATTGAGAGCGTGAAGGACGAACGTGTCGTTAAGGCATCTATAGTCAACCGAAGATGATAGTCTATGTGTCAAAGGGTATAGGGCAGAAATTGGTGCCAATGATTTGGAGTATTCGAGAATTTATACTAGGTAAAGTTCGCAGGTTCAAATGCTTAATCCCTCTAGGCATGACTAAAATGTATAAAGAATGGAAATTGTTGTATGGGTAATCTAAGTCAAGTATGTACCACATCGAATGATGTTTGATTTTTCGTGAATGCAAGCTAAACGCCTTATGGTCAGGTGAAACTTCTCGATGTCCTTTCATGAAAATGAGGTCTTGTCCCAATGTGACTAAGCTATATCGATCTCCGAAAAGAATATAAATTTTGTTGAGTAATTGCACCTTGATCTTTTAATCCAACGAGCTCATACTAGCGTGAGGGTCTTATAATATGGAATGAGCGAAAAAGTCGTAATTTGAAGTAGTGGTGTTAAGGCATGGTATATCAATATTGGCAATCTCTGATAGAGGGGTTTCTTTCGCATCTAAGGTCAAATAGTGAGTAGGTATAGTGGTTGCTTTCGAGATTCGTTCATGAGTTATGCGTGTTCCTTCTTGGAGATATAGTTTCTAAAATTAACAACATTTATTTGAGTGAAACATTGTGAAATTTGGTCATAAATGTATTTTGGAGCGACTTTATTTGAAGTTTGTAATGAATATAGTTATGTAAAAGATGTGACTACAAAATATTTTGTATTTTGATAAAGACAATATATATATATATATATATATATATATATATATATATATATATATATATATATATATATATATATATATATATATATATATATATATATATATATATATATGTCTTTGGAAAAAGGGAATTCAAGAAGGTTGTTGCTTAAAAAAAATATGAGTTTTAATCCAACCATTGAAAATCAATAATTTGTCGTACTTCGTAAGGTTTGCAAGAAATCTTTTCATTTGTACAAAAATTTAATTTGGCTTTGACTTATTTGAATTGTTATTATCTCCGAAACACGAAAACTAGGGGAGTCACTTTTATCTTGGTCAACATGACCATTTAATTGTAAAGACACCTTCATCTTTATTAATCTTATTGTCTTACTCGCATCTCCCTAAAGTTGTAATTATAAGTCAAATCTACTAATGTGATCACATTGGTCGGTGAAGTGTTGCTAGAGCGACTAATGATGTAATTCTCGACTTAGAATGTAGTGTAATCAAACTTGATAATGAAGGGAGAGTCGTGATAAGTTCCATTATGATGGTATAATACCGTTCAAAGCATCTTGTTGGTTTATTGTGTTATGGAGGTATGAGTCGATCATATCTAAGATAATATAGAGTCCTTGTGATAGATGCCACCCTTGGGCGATTTGTTGCAATTCTTATTGTGTTTGTGAGGCTTGTGATATTATTCAGTGTGTATCGTCCAAACACTCGCGGGTAGTCTCAAATAATTAGAGATCATCGTCTAACAATGAAGAGTAGTAGGTTGTCAAGCAGTAGAGGCTCTCAAACTCTCACCAACCTCAAACTTATAAGGTGGTGTAACGTGTAGTAGATGGTAATGGTATGTCAAATAGTGGTTGCTTCTCAAGCGGCTTGTCATATATGGGTGTAGGGTCTCTGAGATGTGATGGTGATAATAGTGAATGGAATACTACCATCTTTCGCGCTATCTCGTGACATCTAAGAGGTAAAACTGAAATACGCACTATGGGACGACCAATAGTGAAATAAGTAGCTGACGGTGGTGGTAGTACCTGAGTAGTAAGCGCCCTACTAGTGAAGGAAAGAAAACATACTATCTTCTTTGCAATAAGCATCCTAATATGTCCATTAAGATTAAGTCTGAATACTCTGCCAAACGGAAATCTAAGTATGGGCTGAATGATAGAAAAACTCTGTTCCTATGACAAATCAATGGTGCTAATGATGATGTAAGTGCAACTGGTGGTATAATGGTAGTGGAAGATGACAAGGCATCTTCAATGTTGGAATCCGACGAAAGGATGACAGGGTAGGTATCTGAAGACATGTCACTTGTGAACCAGGTCAATATAATTATATATGAATATGGGTATAAATAACTCGCACAGTGTGTGCATGAAACAACATATGTAGTGAATATGCACTTATGATAAAATGATGAGATGCTATGATGATGTGGTTATACTCTAGGGTCCAAGATACATCATAGTTCGCTATAACC
Source organism: Artemisia argyi (assembly GCA_030686995.1). Taxonomy (NCBI): domain Eukaryota; kingdom Viridiplantae; phylum Streptophyta; class Magnoliopsida; order Asterales; family Asteraceae; genus Artemisia; species Artemisia argyi. Next base: position 103,574,621 of record CM060691.1, read on the forward strand.
TTAGCTTTGATGCCAATCTGTCACACCCCCAAAATACCTGAATGGCAGCGGAATGGAATACCTGGGGTGACTGCCATAGCATCACAGTTACAGTCATATTGAACGACCTAAAGTGTCGTTTGAAAAATACGTCGTTTGATCATTAAAAATATTCAGAGTTTACAAAACATAGGTCCCAAAAGATATTGCCAATTTAGGTAAAATAAGTTCAACAAGATCAAACGTTTCATAAGTGCAAAAATATATTGTGAGACGCGTCGACTCCGCGACTCCATGAAGGTCCAAAGGTATGTAGCATGAACTACCTTAATAACCTAAAAATACATTACTAAAATGGTCAACATAAAGTTGGTGAATTCCATAGAGTTATAAGTTAAAATGTATGTACAATTGCCATAAGTAGAAAGTAAGGTGACTTGATGTCAAAATGAAGTTACATTGGCTCTTAAGCTCATGACCCCGAAGCTAGATATAATAAGAATTTCGCCCCAAATGAGTGGTTACCAGCCACTCTAATAATGTTAGACATGAAATGCATTCGTAATTCCGTTGGAGCAACCCAAACACGAATGGAGGAGTCACCCTCAATAGATCTATTCACTCACTCTCGCTTAAAGGCAAATTAACTGTCCATGATAATATAAAGGGGACTTAATGTGGTATGATAGCAACTTAAGCAACGTATGAAAATTTAGCTACTTTGGCATGTACAAAAACAAGTGGTGCAATGTATTCTTCCCCGTGGGATTTGAAATCAAAATATTGAATTGAAAACGGGGCTATGAAAACTCACCTGATATGATGGTACAATGCGTAAAATGATCGGGACAATAAGGCGCGAACACTAGCCGCAACCTAATGAATGAAAATGATCTAAGATCATGAAATGATGTAATGAATGCACATGCACATGATGCCTATACCACTCATAACTAAAAATACTTATTATTGTCAAAGTAATATGTTTTTCCATAACTTGGGAAAAATAAGTCTAACTAGACTTATAAAACTAGTCGTAATATATATATCGTATATATAAATGTTAGTGTTGAATTCCTTGCTTTGAAAATCTTGAAATAACGTTTAATAGTCGTATAAATAAGCTTGTAATTATAAGTACTTCGATAGTTAAGAATTTGGCACTTTGGTAGTATTTCTAGAAAATCTAGGATTTAGTACGTAGAAGTATTATTATTTCTATTAGTGACAAAATGGGCTCACAAAACTAGTCACGAAATAGTGAATATTAAGAGTTAGGAATGAAGCTCAGTAGTTTTAGGAAGATTTTCACCTTATCTAAAAAGTCATAAAACTAAAGTTTGTCTATACGGGTCTCGATCATAAAGAGAAATAGCCGTGAAGTGACGTATTTGGGCTGTTTTGGCAGATTATGGGCAGTAACTTTTGACAAACGGTTGGATGTTTTTAAAACTAGGCTGGGTGAACTAACTTTTTGTCAATGATGTAAATTTTCCAGAAATGAGTTTATCAATGAGTAAATGGGCTCTCAACATGGTCACTTGGCGAAATGGTTAATACTTGAAAAATTTTCCAAGTGTTTTGCTGAAGCAAAAATATTAAAATCGTCTAAGTTCAAACGCTTGTATCTTTTTCGTTATAAGCTCGTTTTCTACGTTCTTTATATCCCCGAAATCGTATTGACATATACTAATATATTTTTGATTGTTCGGTTCCTCTAGGTTACGTCTAACGCCTCGATTTTACCCATAAAAATCGTGTGATAGCTACTATTTTTAGAAAATAATAGTTTTCGTCGTTTTTGGGTAAAAGGGTTCCACCCTGGCAAATTATTACTCAAAAAAACGTTGAAGTACAATGGATGAGAGTGAATCTCTCATCGGAGTCCCTAAGGACACTACCACTACCACTATATAAGAATGACAGGCCATTCTTATAACAAACAGATCTAAATTACAACTAACCATGACTAGCAATAAAATTACAATACATTACAACTCAAATAAACATTAAAGTCTTCTTTGAGTCTTCTTAGTCATCCTAGCGATCCAGATCTTAAACATGCGAACTTCCAGCTTCAACCAATTGCATCTTCTATTAGTATTATGCAAAAAGCATAATCTAATAACCTAATAAGAGTGACTTCCGTAGCAAATCAAACTTGAAGCATAAACATGGTCTAAACGACCCAACCTTCCAGCATATCCGAACTTGAACCAATCTTCCAACAAATATGATTGAAACACATGAAGACAACTACGAATGATCAAGTAATATGCAGCAACAATGGTGGAACTTGATAAACCATCTTGAGCAACAACAATAATAAAACATGAATAAGCAGCAACGGGACAAAAACCCTCGCCAAACCTGTTGTATCCCAAAGATGATCCAAATCAGAACGAAAGGTTTTTGAACAAGAGTACCTTCAAACTTAACTTCCATAATGGAGCAGCTACTCTTTGAAGAAAGTAACCATGACCAATAAACAAACCAGTAGCACTCAATCAATCCGAACAATAGGGTATTAAGAACCCTAACATCCCATAATCACATCACACCGGATCAATAGATAGAACATGAACAATAACATGAGGATCCTATGATGTAACAACAAACAGTCAATACTTCCAAATAAAAAAAAACCCTAATACCGATTCTCTCTCAAGGGGATATCCGGCCGCCACTGCCCTATACCATTCTGGCCACACCATCTCCTTAAACCGCCTCTCTACCTTTAGGTATGCAATCGGTTTGAAGGTTTGGTGTATTCTTGGCGGTGGCGTGCTGCTCTTCTTCTCTTTTTCAACCCTATTATCTAGGGTTCATAAGGATATCGTCCCTGTTCTATTTTACTGATCGTTTGAAACCCTAACCGCCTAATCTTTAATTCGTTATTTTGATTCAATGGCGTTAGGCGAAACCTAACCCTAATCGTTTCTATTGTCGGTTTTAAATCGACTCATTCTGTAGGGTTTTGTTTTATTGGTTATTATATATTAACCCTAAACGATTACATTCTGTTTTGCTGTTTGGGTGATCGATTGAGGGTTTCTAACCCTAAACGGTTACTTTAAATTTTGTAATCGGTTTTAGGGTTTCTTATGGTCTGGTTCGATCGTATAGTCTACATGGGGTTATCTTTCTATGATCGTTACTGGTGATGGACATATATCAGGTTTTCCTTATCATTGTATGGAACCTTTTCTTAGGGTTTCGTTTTTTGCTGGTATATGGTTTCTTTGGTGTTTGGTTGGTGAGCGTACCATGTTCATGATTCAATCCAGTTGGTTTTTTTTAGATCGACTATATTTAGCATGGTGCGTTCAGGTGGGTTTTGGATGTGCTTAGTGACTTACGAAACCCTATCTTAGGGTTTTGTATCTTCTCGATCTGCTATGCTTGGAAGTGATGATGGATCTGGTTGTTTTATTGGAAGTCTATTTTTTGCATGGTTAGTCGACCTGGTGGTCGTGATTGTTTGTGATGATTAATCGTGGAAGTGGGTTAAGAGAGTGGTGGTGATTGGTTAACAATCTGGTTGTTAGGGTTCGGAACCCTTGATTATTGCATATGCGTGATATTTTTATTGGCTACATGATCGAAACCCTTTGGGGATTTTTGTTGATGGCTGCTGGTTGCATGGTTGGGTCTTTGAAATCTTATTGTTGCTGCTGATTGATCGCTATTGCTGGAACTTATGTGGGATATGGGTTTTAACACATCTCATCTTTCTATGTCATGCTGTTGAGTGAGTATTGTATTGGTACTATGGATTGATGCTGATGTTTCTTATGGAGTTTTGCATTTTTACTTGATCATTTAGTGTCTTCATGTGTTTCACTCGTATTGATTGGAAGAAGGGGTCAAGTTTGGATATGCTGGAAGGTTGGGTCGCTTAGACCATGTTTATGCTTCAAGTCGATTTGCTACGGAAAGTCACTCTTATTAGGTTATTAGATTATGTATTTTGCATAATACTAATAGAAGATGCTATTCGTTGAAGCTGGAAGTTCGCATGTTTAAGATCTGGATCGCTAGGATGACTAAGAAGACTCAAAGAAGACTTTAATGTTTATTTGAGTTGTAATGTATTGAAATTTTATTGCTAGTCATGGTTAGTTGTATTTAGATCTGTTTGTTATAAGAATGGCCTGTCATTCTTATATAGTGGTAGTGGTAGTGTCCTTAGGGACTCCGATGAGAGATTCACTCTCATCCATTGTTCAACGTTTTTTTGAGTAATATTTTACCAGGGTGGAACCCTTTTACCCAAAAAAAAAACAGTCAATACTTCCATCTCTCCCATAACCCACAAACAAACGTAACCATCAACCTAATAGGTTGAACGAGCAGCAACAAACAAACTCTAAAGAGAGTTTACTTCCAGATCTAACATCACGACAATCATATAAACTTCCATAAAGATAACCCACGATCAATAGATCGACTTACATGAATAAATGGATTGGTGATCCAACTTGCATAACACAAAAAATATTCATGAACGAACATCAAACCAATCAGCATAAGGATAATCAAAACCGATTTATACAAAACCCTAATAAAAGGGATTCGTTCAAGATGAGGAATACGGTTTGATTAATAAGATCGACCCTATGTATAGGATAAAACCGACATAAGACACATAGGTGCGATCCACACAAGAATATCCCCAACAGAATCTATCATAGTTAAACTTGCAAAAATCATATCTCCTTCGTTATAAACCCGTTTTAATCCGTTCTTTCGCCCACGGCTTTGTTTTTGAAAGTATTTTCTAAATCCCTAGCCCAAAGTTACCCAGAAACTCCTTTGATGGATTAGAGAGCTTGGATGAGTAAAAACCTAATAACCTTGAATTTTTATTTCAAAACCCTAACAAAGATCACTAAAGGAGCTAGAATAGAGCTTGATCTTGGAAAAATGGTGGATTGGTCCTTGATTTTTATTTTGGGTCATGGGTTTGGAGAAGAGAGGAAGAAGAAATGAGTTGCTAGGTTATTTTGTGAGAAAGGAAGTAGAAAAATTGGTTTTGTACACTTAATTAGATATTTTACTAATGATGGCAAAGTGGTAAATAAATGGTCAATGTGAAGTCAAGGAGGGGGGGGGGGGGGCGGCACATGCTAAAAGTTGATGTGTATTGGGGAAGCTTGGGATAATTTAGTTGTTTTGTGTATCCGTTAGACGTTATCGGGTACCGAGTTAACTAAAAATAAATCGTGACGAGTTGAAATAAAATATGACGAAGTTAATCGGGACATAATAAAGTCATAAAAGTTGTGAAAATATATTGGGAACAAGTATTGGGTGTTTGAATGATTATTGTTGAGTTTCCACGAAAACCGTCGTAATTATATTAAACTTACGATATAAATTAAATAAATTTTCAAAATACCGGGTAAATGAATTTTATAATCTTTGTGATATTGTAAGGAGTTTAAAAATATATCGGGACCATTGTGGGGATTGTCAGATATGTTAGTCATATTTATTAATCGCGTGTTAACGTTTATTTAAGAATAAATATACGTAAAATGTTATTTTTTGGGTAAAAGGGTAATCACTCCGGTAAAATTCATTACACAAAAAAACATTGAAGTACAAAGGATGAGGGTGTATCCCTCATCTCAGTCCCGTAGGACACTTACATGCCAAACAACTAACAAAAAAACAAAAAACCAACGATATAAGAATGACATGCCATTCTTATAACTTACAATGATGAACCTACCAATAATGACAAAGTAAATACACATTACAATACTACTCAAGGTCGAACTTGAGCCTTCTAAGTCACTATAGTAGTCCATCAACTTCCATGGAGAATCTTCCAACTTGTCAAATCAAATCCATTTGCTACTTCTGTTAGAATTATGCAAGAAGCATAATCAATTAACAAAATAAGAGTGCAAAATCTAGCCAAACTGATTTGAGAACAAACACAAGGGTATAAGCAACCCTACTTCCAGCATAAGGCATCATGAAAGTGTAACAAAGCAAGTAGAATTGTAGAACCCTTACAACCATTCAAAGGACAATAGAATGCATGTCATGATAACCCCCTTCAAAACAGCAAAGTGAATCATAGAACACCATGAGTGAGGTCACCATACAACTAATCTAGGGAACTAACCCTAACTTCCAAGTACCACCAGCAGCAACACTATGGCACAAATAAGAATACCAATATGCCAAACCCATGAAGTAAATCAGCAACATATTCACCCTCATAACCCCGACCATGGATTTTGCAAAACGTATATAGAGTTATTAAGAAACCCTAACTTCCAATGATAGAATCAACACCAACATCTCTCTCTAAAACCCACGTAGTAATAAACATACAGCAGCAGGACCAAGTGCACTTATACGAACCAAATAAACCCTAAAAAGGGTTACTTGCAATGAGAAAAGAAACCAAACCCAACTGAGTTTAGTTACAGCATTAACGATTAGAACCCAAACCCTAAGCAGGTTAGATAATCACTTTGAAGCTTCAAAACCCACAGCAGCGATCAATAGATATAGCAATAAAGAATCCCACACAAATCGACTATGAAAAAGTCGGCCAATAACCCTAGAAAAAAAACGATTGAGGTAATACCAAAATCGTTATCAATGAGAATGAGGGATAAAGATCGATCCAAGAATATATAAATCAGCAACCGTCATTAATGAATCAAGGAATAAAGGATCAATAAATAAAACTAGGTGGCGATTTCAAATCCTAAAAAACGATTCACCAGATCTGAACCAAAACCTAAAATCCAAGCATCGATTTGGATTAAACCAATGATAAACGTAATGTTTAATCACTAGGAGATTCAACTCGATCCAAGAATTAAAGGAATTAGGGCAGATTAGATGAAAAGCGATTGTAAAATTATCAAACCCTAAATCGATTTAATCCCAAAACCTACCCAAGAACTCAAGATTTAATCACCCAACAAGATTAATCAATGATAAACACGAATGTAAATCTGTAGATTAACAAGAGGAATCAGAAAACTAAAGATCAAGATCGATTTTAAGAAATAACAATTTAGGGTTTGAGGGTTAGAAAAATCGCCCATACGTAAAATGTTAAATATACCAAAAATATTAATTTGAATATTCTACGAGTGGTATAGTGTGCAAATGATATTATGATGATATGTAGACTATTTCTAGTCCGTATGAAATGTCCCTATTGATAATGAATGAATTCGCACCTGAACCAATTCGGTTACGCGAATTTAAATACTCGTAAACTAAATTTACGATGAAATGAGTAATGCACGTGAATAGTGAAATTTCTCCCAGAAATGAATAGTGTTCTGTGAATAGTACAAAATTTCAAATGTTTCTCAGAATATCAAACTGACTCTGAAAATGATGAATAGTAAAATGATGAATAGTAATCGGTGAATAGTAACTGATAAATAGTAAATTGTCGAAGTTTGGAAAATGACCTGAAATTACGAGTTGTGACAATCTTCCCCTCTAAAAGGAACTTCGTCCCGAAGTTCAGTTTGTGTTGGTCTCTAAAGTGGTATTGGTGAAAAGATGATAATATTTGAGAATTCCAGCGAACTTTCACGATAGGAATTCGACTCTGCTGCAACCGTTCGACCTAACAATCCATGATTTCTATTGGTTCTCTTACCAGGTTTACGTTTGCCCTTGGGTTGGATTCCTTTCCAAATGGGATTATGAGTGACTAATCTGTAAGTCATTTCTTGAGATTTAAAAATTGAGAAACATGTTTGTGTAATCCGACTGTTCTCTAACAAGGCTCAAGTCTGACGGCCACTAGGCCTACTCTGTCTGACATATTAAATGGTCCACTATATATCGGTTTTAACTTTCTGATTTTTTTTTTTTTTTTTTTTCTGAATGGTATCATACCTTTCCTAGGCAGAACTTTCTACATGATCTGGCTACCAACTTGAAGTTGTAATGGTTTACACTTATTGAACTTGTAACTGATTCTTGACTTGTAGGAAATTCCTGGTTATTTCATGAATGCCTACTGGACTAGTGAGTTGGGCTGTTCCAAATTTTGATCCGTCAATTGATATTGGCACTTCGACCATTGAGTGCCTCAAATGGTGTAGTCTCTACGCTCGCGCGATAACTATGGTTACAATTAAATTTGATTTATGGTAAATGGTTAGTCCAACCATTTCTAGAGTCAATCACTCATACTCTGAGCATATTGTCACTTACATGATGAGATCCGTTGTCTCTAAAGGCTACCTTTATAAGGGCAATTTGTCCCTTCCATTATAAGAGTCATTGTCCCTAAAGGCTCACTTGTTGAGAGCAATTCTACCTTAATTTATGGGAGTCGTTGTCCCTAAACGCTTGCTCATTTGATGAGAGCAATTGCCCTTTACATGATGATAGCCGTTGTCCCTAATGCTTCCACACTTGATATGAGCAATTGTCACTTAAATAATGAGATCCGTTGTCTTTAAAGGCTATCTTTATAAGGGCAATTTGTCCCTTATGTCGTTGTCTAGGCTCACTTGTTAAGAGCAATTGTACCTTACTTTATGGGATCCATTGTCCCTAAACGCTTGCTCACATGATGAGAGCAATTGCCCTTTACATGATGATAGCCGTTGTCCCTAATGCTTGCACACTTGATAGGAGTAATTGTCACTTGCATGATGAGATCCATTGTCTTTAAGGCTAACTTTATGAGGGCAATTTGTCCCTTACATGATAAGAGCCGTTATCCATAAACGCTTGCTCACTTGATGAGAGCAATTGCCCTTTACATGATGATAGCCGTTGTCCCTAATGCTTCCACACTTGATAAGAGGAATTGTCACCTACATGATGAGTTCCGTTGTCTCTAAAGGCTAACTTTATAAGGGCAATTTGCCCCTTCCATGGTAAGAGCCGTTGTCCCTAAAGGCTCACTTGTTGTGAGCAATTGTATCTTACTCTTTGGGAGCCGTTGTCCCTAAATGCTTTTTTTTTTGGGTAAAAGGGTTTATTCACCCCGGTAAAATTCATTACACCAAAAAACGTTGAGGTACAATAGGGTGAGGGTGATGTCACTCACCTAAGTCCCTTAGGACACTTACAGACACGAATATAAGAATGACACACCATTCTTATAACTTACATAAAAACTTACAGACACGAATATACATGATTCACTAAAATAGCACCAAGAACATAGTCATCGTAGAACTTCCATCAATCTTCCATGAGAACACATCCACAGAGAGCTTGAACATGCATAACCAACCAAAGAAATCCTTGAGCCATCCTCCAACATAATCCAAGAGAAAATCATGTAGCAAATCGATTCAAAGTTTCACGAACCAGAAACCTTCATGCCAATTGCTCACTTGATGAGAGCAATTGCCCTTTACATGATGACAGCCGTTGTCCCTAATGCTTCCACACTTTATATGAGCAATTGTCACTTACATGATGAGATCCGTTATCTCTAAAGGCTACCTTTATTAGGGCAATTTCTCCTTTACATGATAAGAGCCGTTGTCCCTAAAGGCTAACTTTATGAGGGCAATTTGTCCCTTATATGATAAGAGCCATTGTCCATAAAGGCTCACTTGTTGAGAGCAATTGTACCTTACTTAATGGGAGCCATTGTCCCTAAATGCATGCTCACTTGATGAGAGCAATTGCCCTTTAGATGATGATAAACGTTGTCCCTAATGCTTGCACACTTGATAAGAGTAATTGTCACTTATATGATGAGATCCGTTGTCCCTAAAGGCTAACTTTGTGAGGGCAATTTGTCCCTTACATGATAAGGGCCGTTGTCCCTAAAGGCACACTTGTTGAGTACCTTATTTTATTGGAGCCGTCGACCCTAAATGCTTGCTCACTTGTTTAGTGCAATTGCCCTCTACATTATGATAGTCGTTGTCCCTAATGCTTGAACACTTGATAAGAGCAATTGTCACTTGCATGATGAGATCCGTTGTCCCTAAAGGCTAACTTTAAAAGGGCAATTTGTCCCTAACATGTTAAGAGTCGTTGTCCCTAAAGGCTCACTTGTTGAGAGCAATTGTACCCTAATTTATGGGAGCCGTTGTCCCTAAATGCTTGCTCAGTTGATGAGAGCAATTGCTCTTTACATGATGATAGTTGTTGTCCCTAATGCTTCCACACTTGATATGAGCAATTGACACTTACATGATGAGATCCGTTGTCTCTAAAGGCTACCTTTATAAGGGCAATTTGTCCCTTACATGATAAGAGCCGTTGTCCCTAAAGGCTCACTTGTTAAGAGCAATTGTACCTTACTTTATGGGATCCGTTATCCCTAAATGCTTGCTCACATGATGAGAGCCATTGCCCTTTACATGATGATAGCCGTTGTCCTTAACGCTTGCACAGTTGATAGGAGTAATTGTCACTTGCATGATGAGATCCATTGTCCTTAAAGGATAACTTTATGAGGGCAATTTGTCCCTTACATGATAAGAGCCGTTATCCCTAAACGCTTGCTCACTTGATGAGAGCAATTGCCCTTTACATGATGATAGCCGTTGTCCCTAATGCTTCCACACTTGATAAGAGGAATTGTCACCTACATGATGAGTTCCGTTGTCTCTAAAGGCTAACTTTATAAGGGCAATTTGCCCCTTCCATGGTAAGAGTCGTTGTCCCTAAAGGCTCACTTGTTGTGTGCAATTGTATCTTACTTTATGGGAGCCGTTGTCCCTAAATGCTTGCTCACTTGATGAGAGCAATTGCCCTTTACATGATGACAGCCGTTGTCCCAAATGCTTCCACACTTTATATGAGCAATTGTCACTTACATGATGAGATCCGTTATCTCTAAAGGCTACCTTTATTAGGGCAATTTCTCCTTTACATGATAAGAGCCGTTGATGAGAGCAATTGCAAGGCGGCTGATATCAACGAGAGAGAGAACTTGTTAGGGTTACTAGCGACTAAAAATCTCTCTCTAGGTGGCGATTTCAAAACCTAACTTTTCTTAATCGATTATTCATCAAATTCGTTCATTATTCTTTTGATTGTTCATTCGGATAACAACTGATTTGTTGAATCGTTTCTTTAGGGTTTGAAATCGCCACCTATTATCTTTATCGTTCCTTTGTTTTTGATTCCTAAAGTCGGTTATTGACTTTACATATTTAAGGATCGAAAACGGCGACAACTATTTATTGATCTTCATATTGGTCAACAATATCGTGGGTCGGTGGTAAATTTGCTATATTCGCTTTGTTGTCCCGTTCTTGGATTGTTATTGTTACTTACGTGCATGATCTTGATTATTTAATTATCATTACAATTGCTACCATCGTGGGTCAGTTGTAGAAGAAATCTATTAATCTTGCATGTGAACCGACCTAAATTCTATTTGTTTATTCATAGTGGGTCGGTGTAACAATTGTTTTTGCTGTTTGGTTACGTTTGGTGTTGTATATCCCTAAGCGACAATGATAGATTCTGTTGGGGATATTCTTGTGTGGATCGCACCTATGTGTCTTATGTCGGTTTTATCATATACATAGGATCGATCTTATTAATCAAACCGTATTCCTCATCTTGAACGAATCCCTTTTATTAGGGTTTTGTATAAATCGGTTTTGATTATCCTTATGCTGATTGGTTTGATGTTCGTTCATGAATATTTTTTGTGTTATGCAAGTTGGATCACCAATAAGTCGATCTATTGATCGTGGGTTATCTTTATGGAAGTTGATATGATTGTCGTGATGTTAGATCTGGAAGTAAACTCTCTTTAGAGTTTGTTTGTTGCTGCTCGTTCAACCTATTAGATTGATGGTTACGTTTGTTTGTGGGTTATGGGAGAGATGGAAGTATTGACTGTTTGTTGTTACATCATAGGATCCTCATGTTATTGTTCATGTTCTATCTATTGATCCGGTTGATGTGATTATGGGATGTTAGGGTTCTTAATACCCTATTGTTCGGATTGATTGAGTGCTACTGGTTTGTTTATTGGTCATGGTTACTTTCTTCAAAGAGTAGCTGCTCCATTATGGAAGTTAAGTTTGAAGGTACTCTTGTTCAAAAACCTTTCGTTTCTGATTTGGATCATCTTTGGGATACAACAGGTTTGGCGAGGGTTTTTGTCCCGTTGCTGCTTATTCATGTTTTATTATTGTTGTTGCTCAAGATGGTTTATCAAGTTCCACCATTGTTGCTGCATATTACTTGATCATTGGTAGTTGTCTTCATGTGTTTCAATCATATTTGTTGGAAGATTGGTTCAAGTTCGGATATGCTGGAAGGTTGGGTCGTTTAGACCATGTTTATGCTTCAAGTTTGATTTGCTACGGAAGTCACTCTTATTAGGTTATTAGATTATGCTTTTTGCATAATACTAATAGAAGATACAATTGCTTGAAGCTGGAAGTTCGCATGTTTACATGATGAGATCCGTTGTCTCTAAAGGCTACCTTTATAAGGGCAATTTGTCCCTTACATGATAAGAGCCATTGTCCCTAAAGACTCACTTGTTAAGAGCAATTGTACCTTACTTTATGGGATCCGTTGTCCCTAAACGCTTGCTCACATGATGAGAGCAATTGCCCTTTACATGATGATAGCCGTTGTCCCTAACGCTTGCACACTTGATAGGAGTAATTGTCACTTGCATGATGAGATCCATTGTCCCTAAAGGCTAACTTTATAAAGGAAATTTATCCTTACATGATAAGAGCTGTTATCCCTAAACGCTTGCTTACTTGATGAGAGCAATTGCCCTTTACATGATGATATCCATTGTCCCTAATGCTTCCACACTTGATAAGAGGAATTGTCACCTACATGGTGAGTTCCGTTGATTCTAAAGGCTAACTTTATAAAGGCAATTTGCCCCTTCCATGGTAAGGGCCGTTGTCCCTAAAGGCTCACTTGTTGTAAGCAATTGTATCTTACTTTATGGGAGTCGTTGTCTCTAAATGCTTGCTTACTTCATGAGAGCAATTGCCCTTTACATGATGAAAGTCGTTGTCCCTAATGCTTCCACACGTTATATGAGCAATTGTCACTTACATGATGAGATCCGTTATCTCTAAAGGCTACCTTTATTAGGGCAATTTCTCCTTTACATGATAAGAGCCGTTGTCCCTAAAGGCTAACTTTATGAGGGCAATTTATCCCTTAAATGATAAGGGTCATTGTCCCTAAAGGCTCACTTGTTGAGAGCAATTGTACCTTATTTTATTGGAGCCGTCGTCCCTAAACGCTTGCTCACTTGTTTAGTGCAATTGCCCTCTACATTTTGATAGTCGTTGTCCCTAATGCTTGCACACTTGGTAAGAGCAATTGTCACTTGCATGATGACATCCGTTGTCCCTAAAGGCTAACTTTATAAGGGCAATTTGTCCCTAACATGATAAGAGACGTTGTCCCTAAAGGCTCACTTGTTGAGAGCAATTTTACCATACTTTATGGGAGCTGTTGTCCCAAAACGCTTGCTCACTTGATGATAGCAATTGCACTTTACATGATGATAGAAGTTGTCCCTAATGCTTCCACACTTGATATGAGCAATTGTCACTTACATGATGAGATCCGTTGTCTCTAAAGGCGAACTTTATAAGGGAAATTTGTCCCTTACATGATAAGAGCCGTTGTCCTTAAAGGCTCACTGTTTAAGAGCAATTGTACCTTACATTATGGGAGCCGTTGTCCCTAAACGTGTCACAACCCGCTATTTCCCAGGTCAATACTAATTTCTAAACTAGAATTTAAATTCTTGACGTTTGATTTGAAACATTTTTACATGAGCCTTTTACTTGAATCGACACGAATTTTTAAATAAATTCTAAGTACACTAGGACTTAGGCTAATTTTAGTCCACAACGCTCCGGTACCTTGCTCCTTCTCTAGTTCACCATTTTATACTATGAAACAAAATTTTATTCTTTAAGTACTTACGGTTTTTAAATTCAACAATCGTTAATTTTTATACAAAAATGTAACACTCGACATACCCGACTTTCTCAACAATTATTTTTAGGGTATTTTTATACTTCTAAAATTAATACAAAAGTCCCAAAAATATTTTCTGATGTCCAAGTTAAATTCTTTACACCTTACGTTAATTACGTATAACTTCCGTTAACTACCAAACTAATACCCAATACATATTTTTAATACCCAATACATTCAATATATATATTTTAAAAAAATAACAAACATTTTCTTCCAAATTTTAGTAAGAAGCCGCCCCCTCTATATTTTGTATAAAAAAAAAAATATATACAACAAGATCTATACAAATTTCAAACTTGTAATCTAGTGTTGAGACAACAAATTAATGTAGGTGGCTAGAGCCACATTTTTGCCCCACCTTTTCCCTTAAATTCGGCAGCCACAAGACCAATTCATGAGATTTTCTTTGACCATTTGGACCACATTTGGTATTTTATATATATACACATATTAGTACTCATTTTACAAAGAAAAAAAAAAAACACACATCACCTCTCATTCATATATACAAAACGCCACACCTAAGGAGCAAGGGAAGAAAGGAGTTTGTTGGTCACTTACAAGAATACTTAGGACAAGATTAACAAGGGTTGATACTAATCTTGGGGGTTACACAAGTGTTGTTACAAATCTCATCTCACAAACCTCTTTGTAAGTAAACTTACACTACTTATACTTCATGAGTTCATGATTTTTATGTTTGATAAGTGTGTATACTTAGTTATCACTTGGTACATGTTGAAACATCTTACATCCACTTTGATCTCTTGCCAAGAAAATATATTTTTTACAAGTTTTGATCACAAGAAAAGTTGTTAATAAAAATCTCTACAAGAAAATGAAATAAACTTTATATATATATGTTAGTTTTGAATACTTGGATGATCTTGAACAAGGACTTTAAATATTATTAGGTTATGTTTAGATCACTATTTTTTTTTCTAGTTGATGGATGACCTAGGACAAGATTTGGAGTTGTTGGCAAAAGGTTGTAGCAAATAAAAACACTAGAAAAATAACTTGACATCATCCATGATAAATCTGTCCCTTTTCGACTCCCTGTGGAAAATCAGTATCTTGGTGGCCTTATTAGGCTAGAAATATAGAAAATAGATTTAATAGTGAAAACGTAGCCGCTTGAACGGGTTAAAACTGATTTATAACGAAAAAGATATGCTATATTCAAGATTGACGACGAAAACTATATTTTCTGAAAAATGGTTTCTGTCCCGATTTTTGAGCTAGGAAAAACTGAGGTTAAATGACATTTAGGCTAGCCGAGACCTTGAAAAACCTAAAGTATACTTGTATATCTTCGCGGGAATATATAGAACTTGAAAAACGGAGTTACGACGCAAAAGTTATGGCCTAGGAAAGTTGCGACGAAACATATACTTTTTGACAGCTTTGGTTCAAATGATAAAAGCTGATGGAATATTTAAAATTGACTTTTGGACATTTTAGAGTATTATTTGGCTAAAATGACGTATATAAAAATGGTAGAACATTGCGTATACCTATTAGGTACGTTAGAGATTTTTAAAATATATATTTTCAAGACGACTAATATTTGGTCGTGAGATTTACAAGTTACGTTTTCTAAAATGGTGGATGTCTTAAATACGAGATTTCTTTGATTACCTACGTTTTTGGCAATAAAAAAATAAAATAAAAATCCAACAACATGTACAAGTGATAATATAGTGTATGACTTGCATGCTTGACCTTGTTTTCGAACCTAAGACATATGCATTATTAGGCCGCGATTAGAGTACCCGAACTTTATTTCCAACTACTACTTTGTCTGTCGGATATTGCTTTTGCTAAGGTGAGTTCATAACCCCTACTTTTACTTGTTTTACAACTGTTTTGGGGGAAGATACATGCTTATTACTATTTAAATTCAATGCTTGTTTTACTTGAACCCGATTCACTTTCTCAAACATTACTGGATGGTTGAAATACTTGATTGATTACTTGAATACCTTATGAATTACTTATTCCATCCTTGATTACTTTCTTATGGATACAAGTTCTTGCTTTTGCGGATATAAATACAAAACTGTTACTTTGCCTGAGTTACCGATTACTGCCACTAAAGTCCCTTTTTATCATGAACCGTTAATTACATGCGTGTAAGCGCGAATGCTGTGGATAGATCTATTTGGGTTGACACCCCGTCCGAGTTGGTCGCGCCAACCTGTCAAACGGACGCATATCATTCGGATTACTTCCGAGTGTCTGGCAAACACTTACTTGGGGCATTTTATGCTTGATTGCATACGATTACGTCGAGCTTCGGGGTCATGAGCTTAGGCACTGTATACCTTATTTTTGGCTGTGACATTGTATTTGTTATATTGTCTTGCCTTCCGCAAAATACTTGTTTACCGAAAATACTTGTTTACTGAAAATACTTGTTTACCGAAAGTACTTGTTTACCGAAAATTACTTGTTTTCTAAAATCTATGAACTCACCAGCTTTATGCTGACGTTTTAGCATGTATTTTCAGGTTCTTAAGGCGTTATCTTACCTTTGGTGGCTTTTGGCATGGCATGGTCATAGAAGACTCTGATAACTAATTGGGACCGCTTTAACTAAATTATGGGCCTATTTCCACACTTCTTTTATAATATGAAAAATAAATGCTTTGATAAAAATTTTCATTCTAAACAAATGAAATGAAACCATTCTTTGTACCATATGTTATGATACCAATTGAGTTGCACCCCAGTGACATGTAAGCTTCCGCTGGACCCGATTTCTGGGGTGTGACAGATTGGTATCAGAGCCTCGGTTATAGAGAATTGGGTATTTCCAAAACCCAGACTATAACTACCTTTACAAAAATTTAACCCTATGACCGCTACATGCCTGCCTGCCAAGCCACTGCCCTACTTGATATTTTACTTAATAATCTATGTGACGTAACTATGTGTTATACCTTGCTACTTGATAACCTATACTTTACATGATTTACGCTATTCACTATAAGTATTTTCTATACACTTATACATACATACCGTACCTGTCACACCGTTACGCCTTCTCCCCTACGTAATCTTACCATTTGACTTCAAGTTGGGACACTCATTTTGGTCTTTCAAAACAACTTTTAAAAGCTAGAGACATATTACTAGCGTAACTAAACTAACATATACACTCGTACTTTTGAAGGTCTTCTAAACCTTCCGACATATCATGATTGATACAAATAGTCTCTAAAAATTTTAAAATCATATGTGACATCTTTTATGTGACATTAAAACTCATTACCTTACTAGCCGTTTCTGAAGATTAGTTTCAACACTCGTCCTATACTTTTGTAACACTATACTTTTGGAACACCTACTTTCGGGACACGACTTTATAACACCTCACTCTTCCTCACTTCTTGTGGTTTTGAAGAATCACGTCACCAGGAATGTAACGACGGAGATCGACAGAAATGTTTACCCCTACTTAATGTATTTTTTTTCGATTCCGAGGACAAGTTGGAAAACTTGTCGGCCACCCTCCCAACACCCATATCACTGACCTACTTACTAATGCCCGACAATGAGACGGAGCCATTCATGAGACCTCTCGAAAGATGACTAGGAGAGCCACTAATAATCTTACTCCTCCCACCCGACTAGAGTTTATCACCAGAAAATCCATTCACCACTCTACCCTATTACCGGTGACACGCATGGCGCCTCGTAAGGAACATCACGCACCAGTAGAAACTGCTTGACGACCTACCTACGATCTCGTTAGACCAGAATAAAGCCTGAGAGGTTGAGTACGAATATTCTGTCCTTCTCAATCAACATTCGCCATACTTATTGATTATCACATTTGCTGTTGTTCTCATTCATAATCAATCAACATCCTTGATACTTATTTGACTTTGCATTTATTGACTCATTCTCGTTCATAACACTTATTGTCTTTCCCATTTATTACTGTCTTCATCCTTACTCAATCAATATTTGACTTTTCATTTGCTGTTTGCTCTCATTCGTGACATTTATTGTCTAACCGGTTATTTGTTGTTCACATTCAATCTTAATTAAAATTCGTAATACTAATTAACTTCTCGCTGATTACTTGTTCATAGTTATGACATTTATTGTCTTTCTCATTTATTGTTCGCTCTCAATTACCTTCAATCAACATTCAAAAAATTAATGTCCTTCATATTTATTGTTGTTCTTACTTAGCATTCGATTTGCGTAATGCTTTTCTCATTTATTGTTTGTCCTCATTTATTCTCATATGGGATGCTTACTGTCGGTCTCATTTCTTGATTGTCCTCATTTGACACTCTGTCTTTCAGTATTTACCCCTCTTGATTATTATTTGAACACTTTGGTTCTCTCGGTTAATTTATTATTGTGTTGATATTCTCTATCCATCCTCTTTGCTATCGTGATGATTTATGATTCCTCTATTTGTGTTTATTTGCATCATTATTGGTCTTTCTTTCACCCATCATTTCGTTTGTTTCTTTGTTCATCCTGATTTCAAACACGCCTTTTAAGCATTCTTTGTTCTTGACATCTAAACCTATTTACTATTGTTATGATTTATTGACTCTTTCGTTAGCATAAATCAATCGCGTTTTCCTTCTCCATTCATACATCTAATCTCCTTTCAATCATTCTTTGTTTTGACATCTAATTCTATTTACTATTGTTGTGATTCATTAATTCTTTTTCGTTAATCAATAGCAGTTTTCTTCTTTATTCGTACGGATATTTAATCTTTCTTTCAAGCATTATTGGCTCATACTAGTACGAATGTTCTTTCTATTGTTGATCTTTTCGTTTGCAACCTTTCAGTTTTAACATTCTATGTTCTTAAAACATGGTACTTGACATGATTCCCTTTTTATTCTTATGATTCATTAGTTCTTTCATGTGTATTGTAATGTACTTCTCACTCCTTTCATTAGCATTGACATCTACTTATTTTGGCTATTAGTACGCTTCCTTGGCCATTTCATTTTCATTGATCGTTAGAACACATCAGGGCTTGGAACAACGCTCCAAGTCAACAGGCTGCACATGATCGACATAAGAAGCTATACGATGTGCGACGCAAACCATTAGAATTTCAAGATTGGCGACCAAGTTATGTTGAAAGTCTTGCCTTGGAAAGACGTGGTATGGTTCGAAAAATGCAGGAAGTTAAAGTCGAGATACGTTGGTCCATTTAAGATATTGGCTAGAGTTGGTCCAGTGGCCTACAGACTTGAGCTTCCGCCGGAGCTCAGCAGTGTGCACAATTCGTTTCATGTTTCCAATCTCAAGAAGTGCTTAGCCGACGAATCCCTTATCATTCCGTTAGAAGAGATTCAGCTTGATGACAAGCTTAACTTTATCGAAGAACCGGTCGAGATTATGGATCGTGATGTCCAGTAGTTGAAACATAGTCGAATTCCTATCGTTAAGGTTCGCTGAAATTCTCAACGAGGTCCCGAATTCACTTGGGAGCGAGAAGACCGGATTCGTCAGAAGTACCCCCATCTCTTCGCTAATACCACTCCAATGACCAACGCTAACTGAATCTCGCGGACGAGATTCCTTTTTAGGGGGGTAGAATGTCACAACCCGCTATTTCCCAGGTCAATACTAATTTCTAAACTAGAATTTAAATTCTTGACGTTTGATTTGAAACATTTTTACATGAGCCTTTTACTTGAATCGACACGAATTTTTAAATAAATTCTAAGTACACTAGGACTTAGGCTAATTTTAGTCCACAACGCTCCGGTACCTTGCTCCTTCTCTAGTTCACCATTTTATACTATGAAACAAAATTTTATTCTTTAAGTACTTACGGTTTTTAAATTCAACAATCGTTA
Source organism: Artemisia argyi (assembly GCA_030686995.1). Classification (NCBI taxonomy): domain Eukaryota; kingdom Viridiplantae; phylum Streptophyta; class Magnoliopsida; order Asterales; family Asteraceae; genus Artemisia; species Artemisia argyi. The sequence goes on from CM060691.1 coordinate 103,594,423, forward strand.
ATTTTTATACAAAAATGTAACACTCGACATACCCGACTTTCTCAACAATTATTTTTAGGGTATTTTTATACTTCTAAAATTAATACAAAAGTCCCAAAAATATTTTCTGATGTCCAAGTTAAATTCTTTACACCTTACGTTAATTACGTATAACTTCCGTTAACTACCAAACTAATACCCAATACATATTTTTAATACCCAATACATTCAATATATATATTTTAAAAAAATAACAAACATTTTCTTCCAAATTTTAGTAAGAAGCCGCCCCCTCTATATTTTGTATAAAAAAAAAAATATATACAACAAGATCTATACAAATTTCAAACTTGTAATCTAGTGTTGAGACAACAAATTAATGTAGGTGGCTAGAGCCACATTTTTGCCCCACCTTTTCCCTTAAATTCGGCAGCCACAAGACCAATTCATGAGATTTTCTTTGACCATTTGGACCACATTTGGTATTTTATATATATACACATATTAGTACTCATTTTACAAAGAAAAAAAAAAACACACATCACCTCTCATTCATATATACAAAACGCCACACCTAAGGAGCAAGGGAAGAAAGGAGTTTGTTGGTCACTTACAAGAATACTTAGGACAAGATTAACAAGGGTTGATACTAATCTTGGGGGTTACACAAGTGTTGTTACAAATCTCATCTCACAAACCTCTTTGTAAGTAAACTTACACTACTTATACTTCATGAGTTCATGATTTTTATGTTTGATAAGTGTGTATACTTAGTTATCACTTGGTACATGTTGAAACATCTTACATCCACTTTGATCTCTTGCCAAGAAAATATATTTTTTACAAGTTTTGATCACAAGAAAAGTTGTTAATAAAAATCTCTACAAGAAAATGAAATAAACTTTATATATATATGTTAGTTTTGAATACTTGGATGATCTTGAACAAGGACTTTAAATATTATTAGGTTATGTTTAGATCACTATTTTTTTTCTAGTTGATGGATGACCTAGGACAAGATTTGGAGTTGTTGGCAAAAGGTTGTAGCAAATAAAAACACTAGAAAAATAACTTGACATCATCCATGATAAATCTGTCCCTTTTCGACTCCCTGTGGAAAATCAGTATCTTGGTGGCCTTATTAGGCTAGAAATATAGAAAATAGATTTAATAGTGAAAACGTAGCCGCTTGAACGGGTTAAAACTGATTTATAACGAAAAAGATATGCTATATTCAAGATTGACGACGAAAACTATATTTTCTGAAAAATGGTTTCTGTCCCGATTTTTGAGCTAGGAAAAACTGAGGTTAAATGACATTTAGGCTAGCCGAGACCTTGAAAAACCTAAAGTATACTTGTATATCTTCGCGGGAATATATAGAACTTGAAAAACGGAGTTACGACGCAAAAGTTATGGCCTAGGAAAGTTGCGACGAAACATATACTTTTTGACAGCTTTGGTTCAAATGATAAAAGCTGATGGAATATTTAAAATTGACTTTTGGACATTTTAGAGTATTATTTGGCTAAAATGACGTATATAAAAATGGTAGAACATTGCGTATACCTATTAGGTACGTTAGAGATTTTTAAAATATATATTTTCAAGACGACTAATATTTGGTCGTGAGATTTACAAGTTACGTTTTCTAAAATGGTGGATGTCTTAAATACGAGATTTCTTTGATTACCTACGTTTTTGGCAATAAAAAAATAAAATAAAAATCCAACAACATGTACAAGTGATAATATAGTGTATGACTTGCATGCTTGACCTTGTTTTCGAACCTAAGACATATGCATTATTAGGCCGCGATTAGAGTACCCGAACTTTATTTCCAACTACTACTTTGTCTGTCGGATATTGCTTTTGCTAAGGTGAGTTCATAACCCCTACTTTTACTTGTTTTACAACTGTTTTGGGGGAAGATACATGCTTATTACTATTTAAATTCAATGCTTGTTTTACTTGAACCCGATTCACTTTCTCAAACATTACTGGATGGTTGAAATACTTGATTGATTACTTGAATACCTTATGAATTACTTATTCCATCCTTGATTACTTTCTTATGGATACAAGTTCTTGCTTTTGCGGATATAAATACAAAACTGTTACTTTGCCTGAGTTACCGATTACTGCCACTAAAGTCCCTTTTTATCATGAACCGTTAATTACATGCGTGTAAGCGCGAATGCTGTGGATAGATCTATTTGGGTTGACACCCCGTCCGAGTTGGTCGCGCCAACCTGTCAAACGGACGCATATCATTCGGATTACTTCCGAGTGTCTGGCAAACACTTACTTGGGGCATTTTATGCTTGATTGCATACGATTACGTCGAGCTTCGGGGTCATGAGCTTAGGCACTGTATACCTTATTTTTGGCTGTGACATTGTATTTGTTATATTGTCTTGCCTTCCGCAAAATACTTGTTTACCGAAAATACTTGTTTACTGAAAATACTTGTTTACCGAAAGTACTTGTTTACCGAAAATTACTTGTTTTCTAAAATCTATGAACTCACCAGCTTTATGCTGACGTTTTAGCATGTATTTTCAGGTTCTTAAGGCGTTATCTTACCTTTGGTGGCTTTTGGCATGGCATGGTCATAGAAGACTCTGATAACTAATTGGGACCGCTTTAACTAAATTATGGGCCTATTTCCACACTTCTTTTATAATATGAAAAATAAATGCTTTGATAAAAATTTTCATTCTAAACAAATGAAATGAAACCATTCTTTGTACCATATGTTATGATACCAATTGAGTTGCACCCCAGTGACATGTAAGCTTCCGCTGGACCCGATTTCTGGGGTGTGACAGATTGGTATCAGAGCCTCGGTTATAGAGAATTGGGTATTTCCAAAACCCAGACTATAACTACCTTTACAAAAATTTAACCCTATGACCGCTACATGCCTGCCTGCCAAGCCACTGCCCTACTTGATATTTTACTTAATAATCTATGTGACGTAACTATGTGTTATACCTTGCTACTTGATAACCTATACTTTACATGATTTACGCTATTCACTATAAGTATTTTCTATACACTTATACATACATACCGTACCTGTCACACCGTTACGCCTTCTCCCCTACGTAATCTTACCATTTGACTTCAAGTTGGGACACTCATTTTGGTCTTTCAAAACAACTTTTAAAAGCTAGAGACATATTACTAGCGTAACTAAACTAACATATACACTCGTACTTTTGAAGGTCTTCTAAACCTTCCGACATATCATGATTGATACAAATAGTCTCTAAAAATTTTAAAATCATATGTGACATCTTTTATGTGACATTAAAACTCATTACCTTACTAGCCGTTTCTGAAGATTAGTTTCAACACTCGTCCTATACTTTTGTAACACTATACTTTTGGAACACCTACTTTCGGGACACGACTTTATAACACCTCACTCTTCCTCACTTCTTGTGGTTTTGAAGAATCACGTCACCAGGAATGTAACGACGGAGATCGACAGAAATGTTTACCCCTACTTAATGTATTTTTTTTCGATTCCGAGGACAAGTTGGAAAACTTGTCGGCCACCCTCCCAACACCCATATCACTGACCTACTTACTAATGCCCGACAATGAGACGGAGCCATTCATGAGACCTCTCGAAAGATGACTAGGAGAGCCACTAATAATCTTACTCCTCCCACCCGACTAGAGTTTATCACCAGAAAATCCATTCACCACTCTACCCTATTACCGGTGACACGCATGGCGCCTCGTAAGGAACATCACGCACCAGTAGAAACTGCTTGACGACCTACCTACGATCTCGTTAGACCAGAATAAAGCCTGAGAGGTTGAGTACGAATATTCTGTCCTTCTCAATCAACATTCGCCATACTTATTGATTATCACATTTGCTGTTGTTCTCATTCATAATCAATCAACATCCTTGATACTTATTTGACTTTGCATTTATTGACTCATTCTCGTTCATAACACTTATTGTCTTTCCCATTTATTACTGTCTTCATCCTTACTCAATCAATATTTGACTTTTCATTTGCTGTTTGCTCTCATTCGTGACATTTATTGTCTAACCGGTTATTTGTTGTTCACATTCAATCTTAATTAAAATTCGTAATACTAATTAACTTCTCGCTGATTACTTGTTCATAGTTATGACATTTATTGTCTTTCTCATTTATTGTTCGCTCTCAATTACCTTCAATCAACATTCGAAAAATTAATGTCCTTCATATTTATTGTTGTTCTTACTTAGCATTCGATTTGCGTAATGCTTTTCTCATTTATTGTTTGTCCTCATTTATTCTCATATGGGATGCTTACTGTCGGTCTCATTTCTTGATTGTCCTCATTTGACACTCTGTCTTTCAGTATTTACCCCTCTTGATTATTATTTGAACACTTTGGTTCTCTCGGTTAATTTATTATTGTGTTGATATTCTCTATCCATCCTCTTTGCTATCGTGATGATTTATGATTCCTCTATTTGTGTTTATTTGCATCATTATTGGTCTTTCTTTCACCCATCATTTCGTTTGTTTCTTTGTTCATCCTGATTTCAAACACGCCTTTTAAGCATTCTTTGTTCTTGACATCTAAACCTATTTACTATTGTTATGATTTATTGACTCTTTCGTTAGCATAAATCAATCGCGTTTTCCTTCTCCATTCATACATCTAATCTCCTTTCAATCATTCTTTGTTTTGACATCTAATTCTATTTACTATTGTTGTGATTCATTAATTCTTTTTCGTTAATCAATAGCAGTTTTCTTCTTTATTCGTACGGATATTTAATCTTTCTTTCAAGCATTATTGGCTCATACTAGTACGAATGTTCTTTCTATTGTTGATCTTTTCGTTTGCAACCTTTCAGTTTTAACATTCTATGTTCTTAAAACATGGTACTTGACATGATTCCCTTTTTATTCTTATGATTCATTAGTTCTTTCATGTGTATTGTAATGTACTTCTCACTCCTTTCATTAGCATTGACATCTACTTATTTTGGCTATTAGTACGCTTCCTTGGCCATTTCATTTTCATTGATCGTTAGAACACATCAGGGCTTGGAACAACGCTCCAAGTCAACAGGCTGCACATGATCGACATAAGAAGCTATACGATGTGCGACGCAAACCATTAGAATTTCAAGATTGGCGACCAAGTTATGTTGAAAGTCTTGCCTTGGAAAGACGTGGTATGGTTCGAAAAATGCAGGAAGTTAAAGTCGAGATACGTTGGTCCATTTAAGATATTGGCTAGAGTTGGTCCAGTGGCCTACAGACTTGAGCTTCCGCCGGAGCTCAGCAGTGTGCACAATTCGTTTCATGTTTCCAATCTCAAGAAGTGCTTAGCCGACGAATCCCTTATCATTCCGTTAGAAGAGATTCAGCTTGATGACAAGCTTAACTTTATCGAAGAACCGGTCGAGATTATGGATCGTGATGTCCAGTAGTTGAAACATAGTCGAATTCCTATCGTTAAGGTTCGCTGAAATTCTCAACGAGGTCCCGAATTCACTTGGGAGCGAGAAGACCGGATTCGTCAGAAGTACCCCCATCTCTTCGCTAATACCACTCCAATGACCAACGCTAACTGAATCTCGCGGACGAGATTCCTTTTTAGGGGGGTAGAATGTCACAACCCGCTATTTCCCAGGTCAATACTAATTTCTAAACTAGAATTTAAATTCTTGACGTTTGATTTGAAACATTTTTACATGAGCCTTTTACTTGAATCGACACGAATTTTTAAATAAATTCTAAGTACACTAGGACTTAGGCTAATTTTAGTCCACAACGCTCCGGTACCTTGCTCCTTCTCTAGTTCACCATTTTATACTATGAAACAAAATTTTATTCTTTAAGTACTTACGGTTTTTAAATTCAACAATCGTTAATTTTTATACAAAAATGTAACACTCGACATACCCGACTTTCTCAACAATTATTTTTAGGGTATTTTTATACTTCTAAAATTAATACAAAAGTCCCAAAAATATTTTCTGATGTCCAAGTTAAATTCTTTACACCTTACGTTAATTACGTATAACTTCCGTTAACTACCAAACTAATACCCAATACATATTTTTAATACCCAATACATTCAATATATATATTTTAAAAAAATAACAAACATTTTCTTCCAAATTTTAGTAAGAAGCCGCCCCCTCTATATTTTGTATAAAAAAAAAAATATATACAACAAGATCTATACAAATTTCAAACTTGTAATCTAGTGTTGAGACAACAAATTAATGTAGGTGGCTAGAGCCACATTTTTGCCCCACCTTTTCCCTTAAATTCGGCAGCCACAAGACCAATTCATGAGATTTTCTTTGACCATTTGGACCACATTTGGTATTTTATATATATACACATATTAGTACTCATTTTACAAAGAAAAAAAAAAAACACACATCACCTCTCATTCATATATACAAAACGCCACACCTAAGGAGCAAGGGAAGAAAGGAGTTTGTTGGTCACTTACAAGAATACTTAGGACAAGATTAACAAGGGTTGATACTAATCTTGGGGGTTACACAAGTGTTGTTACAAATCTCATCTCACAAACCTCTTTGTAAGTAAACTTACACTACTTATACTTCATGAGTTCATGATTTTTATGTTTGATAAGTGTGTATACTTAGTTATCACTTGGTACATGTTGAAACATCTTACATCCACTTTGATCTCTTGCCAAGAAAATATATTTTTTACAAGTTTTGATCACAAGAAAAGTTGTTAATAAAAATTTTTTTTTGGGTAAAAGGGTTAACACACCCCGGTAAAATTCATTACACCAAAAAGCGTTGAAGTACAATGGATGAGGGCGTACACCCCTCATCTTAGTCCCTTTAGGACACGACCACTACCACTATATAAGAATGACAGACCATTCTTATAACATACAGATTGAACCTACCAAAAATGACAAAATAAATAAAACATTACAATTTCACTCAAGAAAAATTCTTAAGCCATCTAAGTCATTATTGCGGTCCACCAACCTGGTACATCAACTTGAGCTTCAGTTCACAAATTCCACACAACGGTTGGTGAAAGACTCTAAAACCACGGATAGAGCAGCAAGTGCGACCTCGCTCCAAAAGTGTATGTTTAGATGCACAACCAAGCGAAACCAAATATGATGACCTTCAACATCCAAACTTCCCAGCTTCAACCTTCCAGCATATCCCAACTTGACACAATCTTCCAAAAAATACGAATGAAACACTTGAAGACAACTAGCAATGATCAAGTAATATGCAGCGACAATGGTAACTTGCATGCGATTGACCCTATAGTCAAATAAGAATGAAGATGCAAACAACAGCAAGCCCTAAATTCAGCAGGTCATGGAGCGAACAACAACCAAAACTCCAAGCTCCAACGAGATCATACCAGAATCATAACCCTAGTATACCCAATAACGATCATAAGATAGTATGTGAATCAGCAGGATCGTCATGGTTTTTGTTGGAACACAAACAAGGGATTACAAACCCTAACAATCAATAGATCAGATCGACAAATCTCCCATCGAACCAATTACAAAGGAATAAGCAAACACACCACACCCAACAAAGGATGCATGTAATCAGTACGAACAATCATTAGGAAGACCATCATAGACACAATTACTTCCATCTCTCTCAAAACCCACAACTTAATATCAAACAAGATAACAACGTCCAAGCAAAACACATGTAGACACCCATAATCCAAGCCAGCCGCACAATAGACAAACCCCAAGAGTTCGTTGAATGAAAACCATGGTAAACCATACAAGAATGATCCACCCATGCACGGCTATGAAAAACAACCCAAGCACAAAAACCCAATAATCGACCCTAAGAGTGAATAAACGATTAACAAATCGTTTTTAGGATTTAATATAGCAGGAAATCGATCACCGACCCACGATCATAAATAAACAATCGATATCGACCCTAAGAGTGAATAAACGATTAACAAATCGTTTTAGGATTTAATATAGAAGGAACCGATCACCGACCCACTATCATAAAATAAACAAACGATACGGTGGATTAAATAAACAAAAGAAAACCGGCTAAACAATATCGACATAAGAATGAATACAATAATATCACCGACCCACGTTGTAAGGAATAATATCAATAAAGGTAGAATCGTAGGGCAGGATGCGTATTGCAAAGCATGCAAAAAGCGACAAAACAAGAAGCAAAAAACAAGCGATTGAATAGAAAAAGAACCGACCCACGATACACAAATCAACCAATGAATGATTAAACAATGAAGGTTTAAAGATCGAATGTGTTTGAATCGTAGATAAGATGTTCGCCGTTTTTTTTTTTTTTTTTTCTTTTTTTTCGCCATGGAGAGAATTCTCTGTTAGTTGTTAATAAAAATCTCTACAAGAAAATGAAATAAACTTTATATATATATGTTAGTTTTGAATACTTGGATGATCTTGAACAAGGACTTTAAATATTATTAGGTTATGTTTAGATCACTATTTTTTTTTCTAGTTGATGGATGACCTAGGACAAGATTTGGAGTTGTTGGCAAAAGGTTGTAGCAAATAAAAACACTAGAAAAATAACTTGACATCATCCATGATAAATCTGTCCCTTTTCGACTCCCTGTGGAAAATCAGTATCTTGGTGGCCTTATTAGGCTAGAAATATAGAAAATAGATTTAATAGTGAAAACGTAGCCGCTTGAACGGGTTAAAACTGATTTATAACGAAAAAGATATGCTATATTCAAGATTGACGACGAAAACTATATTTTCTGAAAAATGGTTTCTGTCCCGATTTTTGAGCTAGGAAAAACTGAGGTTAAATGACATTTAGGCTAGCCGAGACCTTGAAAAACCTAAAGTATACTTGTATATCTTCGCGGGAATATATGAACTCACCAGCTTTATGCTGACGTTTTAGCATGTATTTTCAGGTTCTTAAGGCGTTATCTTACCTTTGGTGGCTTTTGGCATGGCATGGTCATAGAAGACTCTGATAACTAATTGGGACCGCTTTAACTAAATTATGGGCCTATTTCCACACTTCTTTTATAATATGAAAAATAAATGCTTTGATAAAAATTTTCATTCTAAACAAATGAAATGAAACCATTCTTTGTACCATATGTTATGATACCAATTGAGTTGCACCCCAGTGACATGTAAGCTTCCGCTGGACCCGATTTCTGGGGTGTGACAAAACGCTTGCTCACATGATGAGAGCAATTGCCCTTTACATGATGATAGCCGTTGTCCCTAATGCTTGCACACTTGATAGGAGTAATTGTCACTTGCATGATGAGATCCATTGTCCCTAAAGGCAAACTTTATGAGGGCAATCTGTCCCTTACATGATAAGAGTCGTTGTCCAAAAAGGCTCACTTGTTGACAGTAATTGTACCTTACTTTATGGGAGCTGTTGTCCCTAAACGCTTGCTCACTTGATGAGAGCAATTTCCCTTTACATGATGATATCCGTTGTCCCTAATGCTTCCACACTTGATAAGAGGAATTGTCACTTACATGATGAGTTCCATTGTCTCTAAAAGCTAACTTTATAAGGGCAATTTCTCCTTTACATGATAAGAGCCGTTGTCCCTAAAGGCTAACTTTATGAGGGCAATTTGTCCCTTATATGATAAGAGCCGTTGTCCATAAAGGCTCACTTGTTGAGAGCAATTGTACCTTACTTTATGGGAGCCGTTGTCCCTAAATGCTTGCTCACTTGATGAGAGAAATTGCCCTTTACATGATGATAACCGTTGTCCCTAATGCTTGCACACTTGATAAGAGTAATTGTCACTTATATGATGTGATCCGTTGTCCCTAAAGGCTAACTTTATGAGGGCAATTTATCCCTTACATGATAAGGGCCGTTGTCCCTAAAGGCTCACTTGTTGAGAGCAATTGTACCTTATTTTATTGGAGCCGTCATCCCTAAACGCTTGCTCACTTGTTTAGTGCAATTGCCCTCTACATTATGATAGTCGTTGTCCCTAATGCTTGCATACTTGATAAGAGCAATTGTCATTTGCATGATGAGATCCGTTGTCCCTAAAGGCTAACTTTATAAGGGAAATTTGTCCCTAACATGATAAGAGCCGTTGTCCCTAAAGGCTCACTTGTTGAGAGCAATTGTACCTTACTTTATGGGAGCCGTTGTCCCTAAACGCTTGCTGACTTGATGATAGCAATTGCACTTTACATGATGATAGTCGTTGTCCCTAATGCTTCCACACTTGATATGAGCAATTGTCACTTACATAATGAGATCCGTTGTCTCTAAAGGCGGACTTTATAAGGGCAATTTGACCCTTCCATGATTAGAGCCGTTGTCCCTAAAGGCTCACTTGTTGAGAGCAATTGTACCTTTCTTTATGGGAGCTGTTGTCCCTAAACGCTTGCTCACTTGATGAGAGGAATTCCCCTTTACATGATGATAGGCTTTCTCCCTAATGCTTCCACACTTTATATGAGCAATTGTATCTTACACGATGAGATCTATTGTCTCTAAAGGCTACCTTTATAAGGGCAATTTGTCCCTTACTTTAAAAGAGCCATTGTCCCTAATGGCCCACTGTTTAAGAGCAATTGTACCTTACATTATGGGAGCCGTTATCCCTAAACGCTTGCTCACATGATAAGAGCAATTGCCCTTTCCATGATGATAGCCGTTGTCCCTAATGCTTACACACTTGACAGGAGTAATTGTCACTTGCATGATGAGATCCATTGTCCCTAAAGGCTAACTTTATGTGGGCAATTTGTCCCTTACATGATAAGAGCCATTGTCCAAAAAGGCTCACTTGTTGAGACTAAATGTACCTTACTATATTGGAGCCGTTGACCCTAAACGCTTGCTCACTTGATGAGAGCAATTGCCCTTTACATGATGATATCCGTTGTCCCTATGCTTCCACACTTGATAAGAGGAATTGTCACTTACATGATGAGTTCCGTTGTCTCTTAAAGCTAACTTTATAAGGGCAATTTGCCCCTTCCATGGTAAGAGCCGTTGTCCCTAAAGGCTCACTTGTTGTGAGCAATTGTAGCTTACTTTTTAGGAGCCGTTGTCCCTAAACGCTTGCTCACTTTATGAGAGCAATTGCCCTTTCCATGATGGCAGCCGTTGTCCCTAATGCTTCCACACTTTATATAAGCAATTGTCACTTACATGATGAGATCCGTTATCTCTAAAGGCTACCTATATTAGGGCAATTTCTCCTTTAAAAGATAAGAGCCGTTGTCCCTAAAGGCTAACTTTATGAGGGCAATTTGTCCCTTATATGATAAGAGCTGTTGTCCATAAAGGCTCACTTGTTGAGAGCAATTGTACCTTACTTTGTGGGAGCCGTTGTCCCTATATGCTTGCTCACTTGGTGAGAGCAATTGCCCTTTACATGATGATAACCGTTGTCCCTAATGCTTGCACACTTGATACGAGTAATTGTCACTTATATGATGAGATCCATTGTCCCTAAAGGCTAACTTTATGAGGGCAATTTGTCCCTTACAGGATAAGGGCCATTGTCCCTAATGGGTCACTTATTGAGAGCAATTGTACATTATTTTATTGGAGCCGTTGTCCCTAAACGCTTGCTCACTTGTTGAGTGCAATTGCCCTCTACATTATGATAGTCTTTATCCCTAATGCTTGCACACTTGATAAGAGCAATTGTCACTTGCATGATGAGATTCGTCGTCCCTAAAGGCTAACTTTATAAGGGCAATTTGTCCCTAACATGATAAGAGCCGTTGTCCCTGAAGGCTAACTTTTTTAGAGCCATTGTACCTTACTTTATGGGAGCCGTTGTCCCATTTACGCTTGCTCACTTGATGATAGCAATTGCACTTTACATGATGATAGTCGTTGTCACTAATGCTTCCACACATGATATGAGCAATTGTCACTTACATGATTAGATCCGTTGTCTCTAAAGGCTACCTTTATAAGGGCAATTTGTACCTTCCATGATAAGAGCCGCTGTCCCTAAAGGCTCACTTGTTGAGAGCAATTATACCTTACTTTATGGGAGCCGTTGTCCCTAAACGCTTGCTCACTTGATGAGAGCAATTGCCCTTTACATGATGATAGGTATTGTCCCTAATGCTTCCACACTTGATATGAGAAGTTGTCAGTTACATGATGAGATCCATTGTCTCTAAAGGCTACCTTTATAAGGCAATTTGTCCCTTACATGATTAGACCCGATGTCCCTAAAGCCTCACTGTTTAAGAGCAATTGTACCTTACTTTATGGGATCCATTGTCCCTAAACGCTAACTTTATAAGGGCAATTTGTCCCTTACATGATAAGAGCTGTTATCCCTAATCGCTTTCTTACTTGATGAGTGCAATTGCCCTTTACATGATGATATCCGTTGTCCCTAATGCTTCCACACTTGATAAGAAGAATTGTCACCTACATGATGAGTTTCGTTGTCTCTAAAGGCTAACTTTATAAAGGCAATTTGCCCCTTCCATGGTAAGAGCCGTTGTCCCTAAAGGCTCACTTGTTGTAAGCAATTGTATCTTACTTTATGGGAGCCGTTGTCCCTAAATGCTTGCTTAGTTCATGAGAGCAATTGCCCTTTACATGATGACAGTCGTTGTCCCTGATGCTTCCACACTTTATATGAGCAATTGTCACTTACATGATGAGATCCGTTATCTCTAAAGGCTACCTTTATTAGGGCAATTTCTCCTTTACATGATAAGAGCAATTTCTCCTTTATTGGAGTCGTCGTCCCTAAACGCTTGCTCACTTATTTAGTGCAATTGCCCTCTACATTATGATAGTCGTTGTCCCTAATGCTTGCACACAATGAGTCTGAAAACCCTAGTTCTCTCTCTCTAGTGTGGGCGATTTCCAGCTGCCATCACCAAGGTTTTTTCCGTCCAATATTGACAGCCTATCTTGCCTCTCTACCTATTAACAAGTGATTCGATTCCTGGTTTATTGGTATGCAATCAATTTAGGATGTGGTTTATCTCTAGTGGTGGCGGCTGGGTGATTATATGTTCGTTTTTTATAAATCGATCCACTTGGGAATGATTAAGGAAACCCTATATCAATCCTTATTATTAATTCCTTGATCATTGCTGGTTTGTATTGCTGCTGGTCATGTTCTGAATGCGAAATCCTTTTTAGGGTTTCTTATCTTTGATCGATTCTGGATTGTTGCTCTTTATTAGGTCGGTTTCTTAATCGATTTATTCTATGACGATCTGGTGGGATACTTCTAAGTCGGCTATGATTTGTATAAAACCTTTTTTTGGTTTTCTTGAAGAGGTCGATTTAGGGACTGATTTGGGGTGCATGATGCTTTACATTATAACAGTATTCCTTTTTTAGGGTTCTGTTAATGATTCATATTGAGGGTAAACCCTTTTTAGGGTTTTGTTCATGCATATGCTGGAAGGATCCAAATGTTTTTGGATTGATTGTTGGTTTATGGTTCGTACCTGATGGGGTTTAGGTTTAGTTTAATGATAGTGGGTTTGAGAGAGTGGAGGTTCTTATCGCATTGGATGTTAGGGTTTGATAACCCTATGCGTGTATCTGCTGATCGAAGACATAGTTAATCTTAGTCTTTGTGATCGATTTGATGGATGTTAGGATTCTGTTTTCTAAAATCCTAGTTATTGATGGGATGTGTAAGTCAAGTTTTGTATGTTTCTTGTTCAAAAACCACCTTCTGGTCGACTTTCTAACCTTCAGTCGATTTTTAATCGACTTTTACCTATATAAGGTCGAACCCGTTATGATGATGCACTTTGGTTTCATTCCTTTCGACTCCCTGTATTAGGGTTTCATTTCATTCTATGTGCATTGGTCTGCTGGTCATTGACTCACACACTATACTCGTTAAGGGTGTGGTGATTTTATGGTTGCATGTAACCCGTCCTAGGGTTTGGATTATACGTGTGTATCAGATTTGCGGATCATATTGATGGTATTTGTAAGTTAAGTTTCTAGGGTAACTTATTCAAAAATCCTAGATTCGATCAATAGGAATGTCTCATATTTTTCTATGGATCGTTTAGGGGTGGTTCGATCTACATATTATGGTTTTATGTTATGCGTTGGATTGAAGCTGCTCGTTTTGATGGAAGTTAGGGATTCGACCCTATGTTAGTCCCATGTATGGTCTGGGTATACGTATTTGGAAGGTCCTATGCTTGGTGGATCATCATGCTTTGTGTCTTTGGCTGATAATTGGATGTTAATCCAAGAGTCGATCAATGATGGTTCTATTCATGGTGGTGCTGTTGGTTATCATTCACGTTTGGTTGATTGCTTTTGGTGAATTCTTATTCAGGTTGCTGCTTGGTATTGCAACGGATGCATGGCTTGGCTTCCTTCTTGAATGGTAGTTGGTGTACTTACCCCATCGTATTTTAAGACTTAGTGTCTTTGATGTTATAGTCTTTAATACGTTGGGAAGTGTGGATTGTTGTTTGTGGTGTTCTTTGCTACTACAAACAGATGATATGTTGAAGATCGCTTGGATGTTTATTCGGGGATTCTTCATGGTAGTTAAGATGGACAACCAAAGTGACTAGAAGGCTCAAGTACCTTTCTTGAGTAGTATTGTAATTTTTATGTACTTTTGTCATTATTGGTAAGTTCATTTTATTGTAAGTTATAAGAATGGTGTGTCATTCTTATATTCGTAGTTGCTTTTGTTTAGCATGTTTGTTTGGTAAGTTGCACATGTTGCACACTTGATAAGAGCAATTGTCACTTGCATGATGAGATCTGTTGTCCCTAAAGGCTAACTTTATAAGGGCAATTTGTCCCTAACTTGATAAGAGCCGTTGTCCCTAAAGGCTCACTTGTTGAGAGCAATTGTACCTTACTTTATGGGAGCCGTTGTCCCTAAACGCATTCTCACTTGATGAGAGCAATTGCCCTTTACATGATGATATCCTTTGTCCCTAATGCTTGCACACTTGATGAGAGTAATTGTCTCTTATATGATTAGATCCGTTGTCCCTAAAGGCTAACTTTATGAGGGCAATTTGTCCCTTACATGATAAGAGCCGTTGTCCCTAAAGGCTCACTTGTTGAGAGCAATTGTACCTTATTTTATTGGAGCCGTTGTCCCTAAACGCTTGCTCACTTGTTGAGTGCTATTGCCCTCTACATTATGATAGTCGTTGTCCCTAATGCTTCCACACTTGATAAGAGCAATTGTCACTTGTATGATGAGATCCGTTGTCCCTAAAGGCTAACTATATAAGGGCACTTTGTCCCTTCCATGATAAGAGTCATTGTCCCTAAAGGCTCACTTGTTGAGAGCAATTGTACCTTACTTTATGGGAGCCGTTGTCCCTAAACGCTTGCTCAATTGTTGAGAGCAATTGCCCTTTACATGATGATAGCCGTTGTCCCTAATGCTTCCACACTTGATATGAGCAATTGTCACTTACATGATGAGATCCGTCGTCTCAAAAGGCTACCTTTATAAGGGCAATTTGTCCCTTACATGATAAGAGCCGTTGTCCCTAAAGGCTCACTTGTTAAGAGCAATTGTACCTTACTTTATGGGAGCCGTTGTCCCTAAACCCTTGCTCACATGATGAGAGCAATTGCCCTTTACATGATAATAGCTGTTGTCCCTAATGCTTGCACACCTGTTAAGAGTAATTGTCACTTATATGATGAGATCCGTTGTCCCTAATGCTTGCACACTTGATAGGAGTAATTGTCACTTGCATGATGAGATCCATTGTCCCTAAAGGCTAACTTTATGAGGGCAATTTGTCTATTACATGATAAGAACCGTTGTCCATAAAGTCTCACTTGTTGAGAGCAATTGTACCTTACTTTATGGGAGCCTTTGTCCCTAAACGCTTGTTCACTTGATGAGAGCAATTGCCCTTTACATGATGATAGCCGTTGTCCCTAATGCTTCCACACTTGATAAGAGTAATTGTCACCTACATGATGAGTTTCGTTGTCTCTAAAGGCTAACTTTATAAGGGCAATTTCACCCTTCCATGATAAGAGTCGTTGTCCCTAAAGGCTCACTTGTTGTGAGCAATTGTACCTTACTTTATGGGAGCCGTTGTCCCTAAACCCTTGCTCACTTGATGAGAGCAATTGCCCTTTACATGATGATAGTCGTTGTCCCTAATGCTTGCACAACTGATAAGAGTAATTGTCACTTATATGAAGAGATCCGTTGTCCCTAATGCCTGCACACTTGATAGGAGTAATTGTCACTTGCATGATGAGATCCATTGTCCCTAAAGGCTAACGTTATGAGGGAAATTTGTCTCTTACAAGATAAGTGCCGTTGTACATAAAGTCTCACTTGTTGAGAGCAATTGTACCTTACTTTATGGGAGCCGTTGTCCCTAAACGCTTGCTCACTTGATGAGAGCAATTTCCCTTTACATGATGACAGTCGTTGTACCTAATGCTTCCACACTTTATATGAGCAATTGTCACTTACATGATGAGATCCGTTGTCTCTAAAGGCTGCCTTTATTAGGGCAATTAATCCTTTACATGATAAGAGCCTTTGTCCCTAAAGGCTCACTTGTTGAGAGCAATTGTACCATACTTTATGGGAGCCGTTGTCCCTAAATGCTTGCTTATTTGATGAGACCAATTGCCCTCATAAGAGTAATTGTCACTATACATGATGATAGCCGTTGTCCCTAATGCTTGCACACCTGATAAGAGTAATTGTCACTTATATGATGAGATCCATTGTCCCTAAAGGCTCACTTGTTGTAAGCAATTATATCTTACTTTATGGGAGCCGTTGTCCCTAAATGCTTGCTCACTTCATGAGAGCAATTGCCCTTTACATGATGACAGTCGTTGTCCCTAATGCTTCCACACTTTATATGAGCAATTGTCACTTACATGATGAGATCCGTTATCTCTAAAGGCTACCTTTATTAGGGCAATTTCTCCTTTACATGATAAGAGCCGTTGTCCCTAAATGCTTGCTCACTTGATGAGAGCAATTGCCCTTTACATGATGACCGTTGTCCCTAATGCTTGCACACTTGATAAGAGTAATTGTCACTAATATGATGAGATCCGTTGTCCCTAAAGGCTAACTTTATGAGGGCAATTTATCCCTTACATGATAAGGGCCGTTGTCCCTAAAGGCTCACTTGTTGAGAGCAATTGTACCTTATTTTATTGGAGCCGTCGTCCCTAAACGCTTGCTCACTTTTTTAGTGCAATTACCCTCTACATTATGCTAGTCGTTGTCCCTAATGCTTGCACACTTGATAAGAGCAATTGTCACTTGCATGATGAGATTCGTTGTCCCTAAAGGCTAACTTTCTAAGGGCAATTTGTCCCTAACATGATCAGAGCCGTTGTCCCTAAAGGCTTACTTGTTGAGAGCAATTGTACCTTACTTTATGGGAGCTGTTGTCCCTAAACGTTTGCTCACTTGATGATAGCAATTGCACTTTACATGATGATAGTCGTTGTCCCTAATGCTTCCACACTTGATATGAGCAATTGTCACTTACATGATGAGATCCGTTGTCTCTAAAGGCAAACTTTATATGGGCAATTTGTCCCTTACATGATAAGAGCCGTTGTCCTTAAAGGCTCACCGTTTAAGAGCAATTGTACCTTATATTATGGGAGCTGTTGTCCCAAAACGCTTGCTCACTTGATGAGAGGAATTGCCCTTTACATGCTATGCATTGTCCCTAATGCTTCCACGCTTCATATGAGCAATTGTCACTTACATGATGAGATCTATTGTCTCTAAAGGCTACCTTTATAAGGGTAATTTGTCCCTTACATGATAAGAGCCGTTGTCCCTAATGGCTCACTGTTTAAGAGCAATTGTACCTTACATTATGTTAGCCGTTGTCCCTAAACGCTTGCTCACATGATAAGAGCAATTGCCCTTTACATGATGATAGCCATTGTCCCTATTGCTTACACACTTGATAGGAGTAATAATCACTTGCATGATGAGATCCATTGTCCCTAAAGGCTAACTTTATGAGGGCAATTTGTCCCTTACATGATAAGAGCCATTGTCCAAAAAGGCTCACTTGTTGAGACTAATTGTACCTTACTATATTGGAGCCGTTGACCCTAAACGCTTGCTCACTTGATGAGAGCAATTGCCCATAACATGATGATATCCTTTGTCTCTTATGCTTCCTCACTTGATAAGAGGAATTGTCACTTACATGATGAGTTCCGTTGTCTCTAAAAGCTAACTTTATAAGGGAAATTTGCCCCTTCCATGGTAAGAGCCGTTGTCCCTAAACGCTTGCTCACTTGATGAGAGCAATTGCCCTTTCCATGATGACAGCCGTTGTCCCGAATGCTTCCACACTTTATATGAGCAATTGTCACTTACATGATGAGATCCGTTATCTCTAAAGGCTACCTATATTAGGGCAATTTCTCCTCTAAATGATAAGAGCCTTTGTCTCAAAAGGCTAACTTTATGAGGGCAATTTGTCCGTTATATGATAAGAGTCGTTGTCCATAAAGGCTCACTTGTTGAGAGCAATTGTACTTTACTTTATGGGAGCCGTTGTCCCTAAACGCTTGCTCACATGATGTGAGCAATTGCCCTTTACATGATGATAGCCGTTGTCTCATCATGCAAGTGACAATTACTTCTACCAAGTGTGCAAGCATTAGGGACAAAGGCTATCATCATGTAAAGGGCAATTGCTCTTATCATGTGAGCAAGCATTTATGGACAACAGCTCCAATAAAGTAAGGTACAATTGCTCTTAAACAGTTATCCTTTAGGGACAACGGCTCTTATCATGTAAAGGACAAATTGCCCTTATAATGGTAGCCTATAGAGACAATGGATCTCATCATGTAAGTGACAATTGCTCATATCAAGTGTGGAAGCATTAGGGACAATGTCTATCATCATGTAAAGGGAAATTGCTCTCATCAAGTGAGCAAGCGTTTAGGGACAATGGCTCCCATAAAGTAAGGTACAATTGCTCTCAACAAGCGAGCCTTTAGGGACGACGGCTCTTATCATGGAAGGGACAAATTGCCCTTATATAGGTAGCCTTTAGAGACAACGGATCTCATCATGTAAGTGACAATTGCTCATATAAAGTGTGGAAGCATTAGGGACAACGACTATCATCATGTAAAGTGTAATTGCTATCATCAAGTGAGCAAGCGTTTAGGGACAACGGCTCCCATAAAGTAAGGTACAATTGCTCTCAACAAGTGAGCCTTTAGGGACAACGACACTTATCATGGAAGGTACAAATTGCCCTTATAAAGTTAGCCTTTAGAGACAACGGAACTCATCATGTAGGTGACAATTCCTCTTATCAAGTGTGGAAGCATTATGGACAACGGCTATCATCATGTAAAGGGCAATTGCTCTAATCAAGTGAGCAAGCGTTTAGGGACAACGGCTCCCATATATTAAGGTACAATTCCTCTCAACAAGTGAGCCTTTATGGACAACGGATCTTATCAAGTAAGGAACAAATTACCCTCATAAAGTTAGCCTTTAAGGACACTGGAGCAAGCGTTTAAAGGGCAACTGCTCTCATCATGTGAGCAAGCGTTTAGGGACAATGGCTCCCATAAAGTAAGGTACAATTGCTCTTAACAAGTGAGCCTTTAGGGAAAACGGCTCTTGTCATGTAAGGGACAAATTGCCCTTATAAAGGTAGCCTTTAGAGAGAACGGATCTCATCATGTAAGTGACAATAGCTCATATCAAGTGTGGAAGCTTTAGGGACAACGTCTATCATCATGTAAAGGGCAATTAATCTCATCAAGTGAGCAAGCGTTTAGGGACAACGGCTCCCATAAAGTAAGGTACAATTGCTCTCAACAAGTGAGCCTTTAGGGACAACGACTCTTATCATGGAAGGAACAAATTGCCCTTATAAAGGTAGCCTTTAGAGACAACGGATCTCATCATGGAAGTGACAATTGCTCATATCAAGTATGGAAGCATTAGGGACAACGCCTATCATCATGTAAAGGGCAATTGCTCTCTTCAAGTGAACAAGCATTTAGGGACAACGTCTCCCATAAAGTAAGGTACAATTGCTCTCAACAAGTGAGCCTTTAGGGACAACGGCTCTTATCATGTAAGGGACAAATCGCCTTAATAAAGTTAGCCTTTAGGGACAACGGATATAATCATTTAAGTGACAATTGCTCCTATCAAGTGTGCAAGTATTAGGGACAATGGCTATCATCATGTAAAGGGCAATAACTCTCATCAAGTGAGCAAGCGTTTAGGGACAACGGCTCCCATAAAGTAAGGTACAATTGCTCTCAACAAGTGAACCTTTAGGGACACCGACTCTTATCATATTAGGGACAAATTGCCCTTGTAAAGTTAGCCTTTAGGGACAACGGATCTCATCATAAAAGTGAAAATTGCTCTTATCAAGTGTGCAAGCATTAGGGACAACGACAATCATAATGTAGAGGGCAATTGCACTCAACAAGTGAGCAAGCGTTTAGGGACAACGACTCCAATAAAATAAGGTACAATTGCTCTCAACAAGTGAGCCTTTAGGGACAACGGCTCTTATCATGTAAGGGACAAATTGCCCTCATAAAGTTAGCCTTTAGGGACAACGGATCTCATCATATAAGTGACAATTACACTTATCCGGTGCGCAAGCATTAGGGACAACGGCTATCATCATGTAAAAGGCAATTGCTCTCATCAAATGAGCAAGCATTTAAGGACAACGTCTCCCATAAAGTAAGGTACAATTGCTCTCAACAAGTGAGCCTTTAGGGACAACGGCTCTTATCATGTAAAGGAGAAATTACCCTAATAAAGGTAGTCTTTAGAGACAGCGGATCTCATCATGTAAGTGACAATTGCTCATATAAAGTGTGGAAGCATTAGGGACAACGGCTGTCATCATGTAAAGGGCAATTGCTCTCATCAAGTGAGTAAGCGTTTAGGGACAACGGCTCCCATAAAATATGGTACAATTGCTCTCAACAAGTGAGCCTTTAGGGACAACGGCTCTTATCATGTAAGGGACAAATTGCCCTCATAAAGTTAGCCTTTAAGGACAATGGATCTCATCATGCAAGTGACAATTACTCCTATCAAGTTTGCAAGCATTAGGGACAACGGCTATCATCATGTAAAGGGCAATTGCTATATTCAAGTGAGCAAGCGTTTAGGGACAACGGCTCCCATATAGTAAGGTACAATTGCTCTCAACAAGTGAGCCTTTATGGATAACGGATCTTATCATGTAAGGGACAAATTACCCTCATAAAGTTAGCCTTTAAGGACAATGGATCTCATCATGCAAGTGACAATTACTCCTATCAAGTGTGCAAGCATTCGGGACAACGGCTATAATCATGTAAAGGGCAACTGCTCTCATCATGTGAGCAAGCGTTTAGGGACAATGGCTCCCATAAAGTAAGGTACAATTGCTCTTAACAAGTGAGCCTTTAGGGACAACGGCTCTTATCATGTAAGGGACAAATTGCCCTTATAAAGGTAGCCTTTAGAGACAACGGATCTCATCATGTAAGTGACAATTGCTCATATCAAGTGTGGTAGCTTTAGGGACAACGTCTATCATCATGTAAAGGGCAATTGCTCTCATCAAGTGAGCAAGCGTTTAGGGACAACGGCTCCCATAAAGTAAGGTACAATTGCTCTCAACAAGTGAGCCTTTAGGGACAACGACTCTTATCATGGAAGGAACAAATTGCCCTTATAAAGGTAGCCTTTAGAGACAACGGATCACATCATGGAAGTGACAATTGCTCATATCAAGTATGGAAGCATTACGGACAACGCCTATCATCATGTAAAGGGCAATTGCTCTCTTCAAGTGAGCAAACATTTAGGGACAACGGCTCCCATAAAGTAAGGTACAATTGCTCTCAACAAGTTAGCCTTTAGGGACAACGGCTCTTATCATGTAAGGGAGAAATCGCCCTAATAAAGTTAGCCTTTAGGGACAACGGATATAATCATTTAAGTGACAATTGCTCCTATCAAGTGTGCAAGTATTAGGGACAATGGCTATCATCATGTAAAGGGCAATAACTCTCATCAAGTGAGCAAGCGTTTAGGGACAACGGCTCCCATAAAGTAAGGTACAATTTTTTTTTTTGGGGTAAAGGGGAGATACAATTGCTCTCAACAGGTGAACCTTTAGGGACACCGACTCTTATCATATTAGCGACAAATTGCCCTTGTAAAGTTAGCCTTTCGGGACAACGGATCTCATCATAAAAGTGACAATTGCTCTTATCAAGTGTGCAAGCATTAGGGACAACGACTATCATAATGTAGAGGGCAATTGCACTCAACAAGTGAGCATGCGTTTAGGGACAACGACTCCAATAAAATAAGGTACAATTGCTCTCAACAAGTGAGCCTTTAGGGACAACGGCTCTTATCATGTAAGGGACAAATTGCCCTCATAAAGCTAGCCTTTAGGGACAACGGATCTCATCATATAAGTGACAATTACACTTATCAGGTGTGCAAGCATTAGGGACAACGGCTATCATCATGTAAAAGGCAATCGCTCTCATCAAATGAGCAAGCATTTAAGGACAACGGCTCCCATAAAGTAAGGTACAATTGCTCTCAACAAGCGAGCCTTTAGGGACAATGACTCTTATCATGTAAAGGAGAAATTACCCTAATAAAGGTATCCTTTAGAGACAGCAGATCTCATCATGTAAGTGACAATTGCTCATATAAAGTGTGGAAGCATTAGGGACAACGGCTGTCATCATGTAAAGGGCAAATGCTCTCATCAAGTGAGTATGCATTTAGGGACAACGGCTCCCATAAAATAAGGTACAATTGCTCTCAACAAGTGAGCCTTTAGGGACAACGGCTCTTATCATGTAAGGGACAAATTGCCCTCATAAAGTTAGCCTTTTGGGACAAAGGATCTCATCATATAAGTGACAATTACACTTATCAGGTGTGCAAGCATTAGGGACAACGGCTTGATGTAAAGGGCAATTGCTCTAATCAAGTGAGCAAGCGTTTAGGGACAACGGCTCCCATATAGTAAGGTACAATTGCTCTCAACAAGTGAGCGTTTATGGACAACGGATGTTATCATGAAAGGGACAAATTACCCTCATAAAGTTAGCCTTTAAGGACAATGGATCTCATCATGCAAGTGACAATTACTCCTATCAAGTGTGCAAGCATTAGGGACAACGGCTATCATCATGTAAAGGGCAACTGCTCTCATCATGTGAGCAAGCGTTTAGGGACAATGGCTCCCATAAAATAAGGTACAATTGCTCTTAACAAGTGAGCCTTTAGGAACAACGGCTCTTATCATGTAAGGGACAAATTGCCCTTATAAAGGTAGCCTTTAGAGACAACGGATCTCATCATGTAAGTGACAATTGCTCATATCAAGTGTGGAAGCTTTAGGGACAACGTTTATCATCATGTAAAGGGCAATTGCTCTCATCAAGTGAGCAAGCGTTTAGGGACAACGACTCCCATAAAGTAAGGTACAATTGCTCTCAACAAGTGAGCCTTTAGGGACAACGACTCTTATCACGGAAGGAACAAATTGCCCTTATAAAGGTAGCCTTTAGAGACAACGGATCTCATCATGGAAGTGACAATTGCTCATATCAAGTATGGAAGCATTAGGGACAACGCCTGTCATCATGTAAAGGGCAATTGCTCTCTTCAAGTGAGCAAGCATTTAGGGACAACGGCTCTTATCATGTAAGGGACAAATCGCCCTAATAAAGTTAGCCTTTAGGGACAACTGATAAGAGCAATTGTCACTTTTATGATGAGATCCGTTGTCCCTAAAGGCTAACTTTACAAGGGCAATTTGTCCCTAATATGATAAGAGTCAGTGTCCCTAAAGGTTCACTTGTTAAGAGCAATTGTACCTTACTTTATGGGAGCCGTTGTCCCTAAACGCTTGCTCACTTGATGACAGTTATTGCCCTTTACAGGATGATAGCCATTGTCCCTAATACTTGCACACTTGATAGGAGCAATTGTCACTTAAATGATTAGATCCGTTGTCCCTAAAGGCTAACTTTATTAGGGCGATTTGTCCCTTACATGATAAGAGCCGTTGTCCCTAAAGGCTAACTTGTTGAGAGCAATTGTGCCTTACTTTATGGGAGCCGTTGTCCCTAAATGCTTGCTCACTTGAAGAGAGCAATTGCCCTTTACATGATGATAGGCGTTGTCCCTAATGCTTCCATACTTGATATGAGCAATTGTCACTTCCATGATGAGATACGTTGTTTCTGAAGGCTACTTTTATAAGGGCAATTTGTTCCTTGCGTGATAAGAGTCGTTGTCCCTAAAGGCTTACATGTTTAGAGCAATTGTACCTTACTTTATGGGAGCCGTTGTCCCTAAACGCTTGCTCACTTGATGAGAGCAATTGCCCTTTACATGATGATAGCCGTTGTCCCTAAAGCTTCCACACTTGATATGAGCAATTGTCACTTACATGATGAGATCTGTTGTCTCTAAAGGCTACCTTTATAAGGGCAATTTGTCCCTTACATGATAAGAGCCGTTGTCCCTAAAGGCTCACTTGTTAAGAGCAATTGTACCTTACTTTATGGGAGCCGTTGTCCCTAAACGCTTGCTCCCATGATGAGAGCAATTGCCCTTTACATGATGATAGCCATTGTCCCTAATGCTTGCACACTTGATAGGAGTAATTGTCACTTGCATGATGAGATCCATTGTCCTTAAAGGCTAACTTTATGAGGGTAATTTGTTCCTTACTGTAACCTCTCGTAAATTTCCCATACGATTAGTAAATGCATACAAATAAATAAAACGATGTTACAATGAATTAACACCATTTTACGGGTAACAAAATTTTTTTTTATGATATGGCTTGATATTGAACCACTATGATAACTGTGATTGACCGTTTACCCAGGAACGATGCTTACACACAACCTAGGTTGCCTATAATTATTGCGAACGATAAATAATTATATAACGCGTTTATATTTAATAATACGTTTCGTCTAAATAACGTATACTATATATATATTCCCCGAACCTACGAAACTTCCCGAGAACGCTCACTAATATTTTTGAACTCCGACACGATAATCGAGACACCCCAGGTGGGCCCCCAACACCCAATGGGCCACGAATCCAATTACCAAACCAAACGGACTAGTACTAACTTTTTCTTCTTTCTTTCTGCTGGGCCGAGACCAAACCACAAGCCCACAGGCTTTAAAGCCCAAACGCACTTTTATTATTTTTCTTTCTTTTGCACTGTCGCGACCACGCCCAAAACACACCCTTTATTTTACGATTTCTACATCTAACCTACGTATATTCTTACTTAACTCGTCTCACCTAGTGCCAAGGAACCAGGAATGATAAAACTTATGCTCACTCACCCTCGTTTACTACCCTAGAAAACGCCTAAGCAAACCACCAAACGCACCCTAGAAAGATATACACGACGTGTCACAACATTCCTTTCTCACCACCCATGCTCCCCAATGGTAAGTAAACTAACAATGAACATTGTAAGAAGAGTCAGGAATGAATAGCATACATATCTCACAAGATCTAAGCTTGTAACATCATGATTGGACAAGGGAGGAGGCGCTACTATTCGCCCTCACATGTTACACCAAAACTTGCGAACATATCTTGTTTTACTGCCCATATAAGACCTCCCATGCAACCTTAAACGTTACACACACAAAAACGAACCACTACCACAAAAATTAACAACGAGGAAAGCTATGAAGGGACGAACGGATTGCTAGGAGAACCACGATTAGAAGAGAACCTAGGAAGCAAGGATTGGAACTACTTGAACCTTGGAAGGACGAGAAGTGAACCACAACACGTTTAACCATATACACGAACCATACGTTTAGTTTTACTCCACCTTTTGAGGTGAGGTGAGACTCCAAATCTTTATTTTCATTATTTTCATATACGTATTATGTATTTTGCACAAACACTTCGTCCAAATTAAATAAGCAACAAAAACGTAACATGCACATATTATATATCGTATTGTATGTTTACTAAGTCCTTAACGAGTATCTATAATAATATGGAACTAATAATAACGTATACACCCTAAAAATCACACGTTACTATGTTGTATTGAACATGCACGAAACATACTATAACACTTAGTTTATTTTCAACATTTATAAGTTATACGTAATGAGTTTTGGCTTACAATTTGACCTCGCCATGTCTAATTTCAATATACGACTACCTATTATTTTTGTACAATCTGATTACCTACGTGATATAGAAACGAGAATGAAAGATAATACGGCCTAATAACTCCATTTAAGCACCTAACGAGAACCAAAGCAAAACGCCATGGAAGCCATTTTCAGAAACTTAAAAACTCTACGTGGGCTTATAAGCCCAAAAAG
Source organism: Artemisia argyi (assembly GCA_030686995.1). Classification (NCBI taxonomy): domain Eukaryota; kingdom Viridiplantae; phylum Streptophyta; class Magnoliopsida; order Asterales; family Asteraceae; genus Artemisia; species Artemisia argyi. The sequence continues at coordinate 103,620,815 of CM060691.1, forward strand.
CTCTTTTTAGCTTATTGTGATAAGCTATGAGAATAAGCTGTTTTGAAATGATATTATAACTTGAAATTATGGATTTCGACTAACCTAGTGTTCCCCCAAACCTCTTGGATCATTAAACCTTAACGGGCCTTTAATTTTTGGCTCGTTAAGCCCAATAAACAAAATAAGCTAGTGATAAGCTTATAAGCTGCGAAAATAAGCTTTTCTAAATGTTTTTGAGCTTAATGAAATAATAAAATTGTTAAGTTTTGAATTTGGTAAAGTTGGGACTATTTTTGCAAATGTACGAAGGATAGGGACTAAATTTGCCAAGTTAGTAAACTTTAGTGAAAAGTATAAAAACTGTTTTCTAAGGGGTATAAACTGTAAATATTGAAACTTAAGGATAATAAATGTATATATTTGAAATTTGAACTAAAAATGTAAATATATATAACTTTTGGACTAACAACGTAAATATTTTCCGTTAAGGGTAAAAAGTGTAAATTTGAGAAAACATTAAGAATCGAATTGAAATATTTATTCTATATTTATTATATATATATATATATAATTGATTATATATTAAAACGATAAATAATTAAACGCAACTTATTATATATAATACGAATAAAACTTATATAACGATAAACTATATTTAGACGAATAAAACAATACATAACCATTATTCATTTTTATACAACGCAACACATCACGTATGTACTTTATCGATTTCTTATAATTAATAATAAACGTTCGCAATAAAACGAGACTTAAGAACTGAAACGTGCCATATCTTTTAGGTTGTGTGTGAAGCCGTTGCCTTGCATCGTTGAGATTACAATTGTTCTACTATCTTACTAAGGTGAGTTCATAGCCCACATTTAACTAATTTCTGTGGGGGGGATACATGCTTAAAAACCGAACACAAGTCTTTTCCTGATCGTATTATTGCTTAAGTAGCTATTGCCAAAAGTCCCTCGATCATGAACCTTAATCACTTGAAAAGTGAACGTAAATAATTGTGAATAGATCTATTAGGGATTGACAATCCCCATTTGGTTGCTAGAGGAAAGTCACCAAATGCACGTTATTTGAATATAATAGGTTACTGGCAAATACCTATCTTGGGGGCTATACATTTCACATCTTTATTATGAAAATGTTGATGTCTGTTGAATCGTTGAGTGTCATGAGCTTAATGCAATAATGAATGTGATTTTCTAACTTGTTTATTTGTATCGATATTACAATAAACATCTATCTCTTGTGTTCAAATTCTTAAATATAAACCTATGGATTTCACTCAACTTTTGTTGACTTTTAGCATGTTTATCTCAGGTAACTAAATGGAATGGATGGCAACGGCACGAAGTGGGCAAATAAAGAAACGTTTATTTCTCTTTAAATAAAACTTGTTGTTAAATAATGAATTCTCTTGAAATTATGAATATTTGGTATTTTAAATAAAACTTAAAACGATTACTTGAATCGTTTTCTATAATTGTGACGAAAGATCCACAATATAATACCCCAAAAGTCTTCCGCTGACATTTTAAGTCTTCCGCTGTATTGATCGATTTTGGGGGTGTTATAGATTGGCATCAGAGCTACGGTTATAGTGAACCAAGTGTTTTTGGAACATTGGACTATAACTACACTTTAAACGGGACAAAATTTTCATAAAATACCATCCTACGCCCTTCGTGCCTACGCATCCCAGTAATTCGTAAAAAGTATTATTTACCTTTATAGCATTTTTAAAGTAGTTATAATTATGCTTACATTTACTAATCGGGAAATTTATTACAGTGTCATGTCTTCGAACACCCACCCTATCAGCTTGTCCTCAAACTCAGGAACTGAAGATGTTACTTCAGCCTATGCTACCTCACCTATGCCTATGTCTCCTGCTACCGACAGATACATGCAAAGCCAGCAATTTCTGCCAGCATCTGACACAGAGGCTTCTCCTCTGGCAACATATTGTCCGATTCGCCGATCTAGGCAAATTAGACAACTTCAGCCGTATGAAGCAAGTACTGCTGTACCAGCACCAGCTCTTGTCATACCACCTGAATCAGTTGTGCCATCACCACCTGCACCACCAGTAATACCACCAGTACCAACTATCTTCTACAGCCAAACTACTACTGTACCACTAACACCATCACCTATAGTATCACCTCCACTAGCATCACCACCAGTACCTTACCAAAGTGTCCCTCTACCACCTCACCGAAAGATTTACCCAATCCGCCCAACTGCCTCAGAATCTAGTATTCACCGTAGTCGCCGAAGGACCCACAAACGGGCAGATGCTCGTAAATGGTCTTTCTTATTGCCCATTATGCGATATTGGAAATCTCAAGAAGGAACACCAACAACAAGGGAACTTGGGGAAAGTTCTTACTCTACCTCCCGAATACTGCCAGTCACTGGGGAACCCATACACCATACCATACCATTGTTAGCTGCAAGAATGGTTCGCCACGAAGACCGACTTGATTCCATCGCGAGTATACTCAACAAGATTCCACAGGAACTTCTAGAAACCTTTGAAGATGACATGAACAGTCTCATAATTGGTCATCTTGCAGTAGAGGATAAAGTCGAAAAGTTGGATTCTCTATTTTGGGAATCAATGGAATTCATAGGAGCTCTTTGTGGGGCTAACACTTCAACCGAAATAGCATTAGGAACTTTAGACCGAGAGATTGAGAGAATCAACACTGAAAACCTACGCCTTAGGCAAGCCCTGCTGGAAGCTCGAGAAAGGGAAAGAGCTCGAGATCAAACCATGGAAACCATGTCCACTGCCATTCAAGAACTCCAAAACCGCCTAGACAAGGCCTTAGGAAAACCATGAGACCACCACTTTGTTAAGAAAAATCAATGTCCTACAAATAAGAATATCTTGTCGTGTTTTGTAAACATTTGCACAAGTACAAATAAGTGTTGTAACACCGTGACATTGATTTATGGAAGTTTATTTTATCTTTATTTACGTTGCATTATATCGTAATTTATTGGTTCATACAGGTCAAACTTATTCGTTATGTGTGTTATCCCAACATACAAAAACTTATGATGATTGAATCATTGTAACTACGACCTATATTTAACTATTCATTACTCGATATGTATTTTCAACGTGATAAGATTATTATAAATGTTCTAATAATATACCTTCTTTTATAGCAATATGGCTAGGACTAGGAGAACAACCACGAACGCCGCACCAGCAAACCCCGAAGTTATGACCCCGGTTGCAATCCAGCAAGCAATCGCTGACGGCGTTAATGCCGTTTTAGCTGAACAAAACCGTAATAGAGACGGAAATGCACCGGCACCCCGCTACTGCACCTACAAAGACTTCATAGCATGTCAACCGACGTATTTCAAAGGAATTGAAGGAGTGTCGGAATTAGCTCAATGGTTTGAAAGAAGTGAAACTGTTTTCCAAAGAAGTGGATGCTCGGAAAACAACAAAGTGAGCTTCGCAACGGGAACGCTAATGCAAGACGCTCTATCCTGGTGGAACTCTACCGTTCAAACACTAGGAGCAGAAGCAGCACATCAGCTTACTTGGATTGAGTTCAAGGCTAAAATACTAAAGAAGTATTGTCCCCGTTCCGAACTACGAAAACTCGAAGATGAGTTCCATGCCTTAATAGTAAAAGGAGTTGATTTGAGAAGTTACAACCGGAGATTTCAAGAACTTAAGATATTATGCCCTACCATGGTACCTGATTATGAGAAGACATTAGAGAAATATGTCGAAGGACTCCCTAGGAGTATTGAAGGAAATGTCACCTCAGCAAATCCGCCAACCTTGGAAGCAGCAATGGAACTTGCTCAGAAACTTCTAGATCGAGAAGTGAAATACAATGAACTAAAAAGGAAATTGGACGATAAAAGGACCACTCACCATCACAACAACAACCAGCAGAACTACGACAGTCATCACCGCAACAACAACCAACGCAACAATAATCGGAAACACCAGCCCTATCACAACACCCGAAGCACTCAGCAGCAGAACCAAAGACAAGAAAAACCCCGAGTCTACACCGCTACGGAAGGTGTAGGGTACAACGGACAGAAACCCCTGTGCCAGCGATGCAAACTTCATCATGAGGGTCGTTGTACCGTCCGATGTGACAAATGTCATAAAATCGGTCATCAAACCAGGAACTGTAAGATTCCTGCTACGGGAAGCAATGCATTAGCTATACCACCCACTTGTTTCGGATGCGGAGAAGTAGGACACATCCGGAGAAACTGCCCAAAAGGAAACGAACCAGCCAACGCCCAAGCTAGAGTATACCTACTCGGAGATGGAAACGGACCCGATGTAGTCACCGGTACGTTTCTACTAAACCATCATAATGCTAGAGTATTGTTTGATTCGGGCGCCGATAAGAGTTTTATATCGGATACGTTTGCTCCTTTACTTAATGTTACCCCCTCTAAGCTAAACACCACCTACGAAGTCGAAATGGCTGACGGGAATTTAATAGACACCAATACTATCATGAGAGATTGCACCCTAACCTTATCTGAAAAACCTTTTGCCATTGATCTTATGCCGGTTCAACTTGGTAGCTTCGACGCTATCGTCGGCATGGATTGGCTATCCCACCATCGTGCTAGGATTCACTGTGACGAAAAGGCCGTCCATATACCACTCAAGGATGAAACACTCATTGTCCAGGGCGACAAAAGCAAACCTCGATATGGAATTATCTCATGTATGCAAGTAATAAAATACATGAAGGAAGGATGTCAAGTATTCATGGCTCAAGTTACGGAAAGTAAGTCATCCGAAAGAAAGTTTGATGACGTTCCTATCGTTAGGGATTTCCCTGAGGTATTCCCTGAAGAATTACCTGGTATTCCACCCGTACGTCAAGTAGAATTTCAGATTGAACTAGTGCCTGGAGCGGCACCAGTAGCTAAAGCACCTTATAGGCTAGCGCCATCTGAAATGGAAGAATTGTCAGAACAACTAAAGGAATTATCGGATAAAGGATTTATTCGACCAAGCTCATCACCTTGGGGAGCTCCAATTTTATTCGTTAAGAAGAAGGATGGATCCTTTCGAATGTGCATCGATTACCGGGAGTTGAATAAACTTACGGTAAAGAATCGATACCCATTACCTCGAATTGATGATCTGTTCGACCAATTGCAAGGATCAAGTGTGTACTCAAAAATTGATCTAAGATCAGGATACCATCAGCTAAGAGTTCGAGAAGAGGATATTCCGAAAACTGCATTCAGAACGCGCTATGGTCACTACGAATTTCAAGTAATGCCGTTCGGTCTGACCAATGCACCAGCAGTTTTCATGGATTTAATGAATCGAGTATGCAAACCTTACTTGGATAAGTTTGTAATAGTATTCATCGACGATATTTTGATCTACTCTCACAACGAAGAAGAACATGCGGGACATTTACGAATCATTTTAGAACTGCTCAAGAAGGAAGAATTGTACGCTAAGTTCTCTAAATGCGACTTTTGGATTCACACCGTACAGTTTTTAGGACACATCATCGATAGTCAAGGCATTCACGTAGACCCTGCAAAGATTGAGGCTGTTAAAGGTTGGTCATCTCCTACAAACCCCACGGAGATTCGTCAATTTTTAGGTCTCGCAGGTTACTACCGAAGATTTATAGAAGGATTCTCCAAAATTGCAAAGCCGTTGACTAAGTTGACCCAAAAGAATGAGAAGTACATCTGGGAAGAAAAGGAAGAAGCAGCCTTCCAGATGTTAAAACAAAAGCTTTGTGAAGCTCCAATATTAGCCCTCCCAGAAGGAAACGAGGACTTTATAGTATATTGCGACGCATCTTATCATGGACTAGGAGCAGTTTTGATGCAAAGAAGCAAAGTAATAGCTTATGCATCCCGCCAACTAAAGAAACATGAGGAAAACTACACAACTCATGACTTGGAGTTAGGAGCTGTAGTGTTTGCACTCAAGTTGTGGAGACACTACTTATATAGCACCAAATGCACCGTATACACCGACCACAAGAGTCTTCAACACATTTTGGATCAGAAGGATTTGAATATGAGGCAACGTCGCTGGCTAGAGTTGCTCAGCGATTATGATTGTGAGATCCGCTATCACCCAGGAAAGGCTAATGTAGTAGCAGATGCGTTAAGCCGAAAGGAACGATTGAAACCCCTTCGAGTTAGATCACTAGGGATGACTATTCACTCACCCCTTCCATCCCAAATCCTTACCGCGCAGAGCGAAGCACTTAAAGAAGAAAACCGACCCAAAGAAAAGATTCACGGTATGCCCGAGAATAAGAATAGTTTCGTGAAGAAATCTGATGGAACACTATGTTTCAAGGACAGAAGTTGGATCCCGATGATCGGAGGTATTCGTGAGCTCATCATGTATGAGTCTCACAAGTCAAAATACTCCATCCATCCAGGTTCTGACAAGATGTATCAGGATTTAAAGAAACTATATTGGTGGCCAAACATGAAGGCTGACATCGCAGAATATGTCAGTAAATGTTTAACATGTTCAAGGGTAAAGGCAGAACATCAGAAACCGTCAGGCTTACTTGTACAACCAGAACTTCCTATGTGGAAATGGGAACGAATCACTATGGACTTCATCACCAAACTCCCAAGAACCTCATCCGGACACGACACAATATGGGTTATTGTGGATCGTCTAACAAAATCCGCTCATTTTATACCCATCAAAGAAACCGACGAGATGAATACACTAGCCCAGGTATATGTGAAGGAAATTGTCACTCGACATGGAGTACCAATTTCAATTATCTCGGATCGAGATAGTCGTTTCACCTCACACTTTTGGAAATCATTACAGGAAGCCCTAGGAACTAAACTAGATATGAGCACCGCGTACCACCCTCAAACTGATGGTCAAAGTGAAAGAACTATTCAAACCTTGGAAGATATGCTCCGAGCATGCGTTATCGATTTTGGAAAAGGTTGGGATAAGCACTTACCATTAGCCGAGTTTTCATACAACAATAGTTACCACGCCAGTATAAAAGCAGCACCATTCGAAGCACTATATGGTAGGAAGTGCAGATCACCCGTCTGTTGGGCAGAAGTCGGAGAAAGACAACTTATAGGACCAGACCTTGTTAGGGAAACAACCGAGAAAATCATTAAGATTAAGCAACGCTTACAAGCAGCCCGAGACCGACAGAAAAGCTACGCAGACCTAAAAAGGAAACCCATAGAATTTCAAATAGGAGACAGAGTCTTATTGAAAGTATCTCCCTGGAAGGGAATGGTACGATTTGGAAAGCATGGAAAGTTGAACCCCAGATACATCGGTCCGTTCAAAATCCTGGAAAGGATAGGACCCGTGGCTTATAGACTAGAACTACCCGAAGAACTTAGTCGGATTCACGACATCTTTCATGTGTCAAACCTTAAGAAGTGTTTATCCGATGAATCTCTCGTGATTCCATTGAAGGAAATTCGACTAGATGATAACCTTATCTTTACTGAGGAACCTATTGAAATCATGGATAGAGAAGTCAAACAATTAAAACAAAACCGTATCCCTATTATCAAAGTTCGTTGGGACTCCAAGCGAGGACCGGAATACACCTGGGAGCGCGAGGATCAGATTCGCTCCAAGTACCCACATCTCTTCACCTAAGACACCCTCGACAACTATCTTAGACTACAATTCCGGGACGGAATTCCCTGTAAGAAGTAGGTAATGTAACCTCTCGTAAATTTCCCATACGATTAGTAAATGCATACAAATAAATAAAACGATGTTACAATGAATTAACACCATTTTACGGGTAACAAAATTTTTTTTATGATATGGCTTGATATTGACCCATTATGATAACTGTGATTGACCGTTTACCCAGGAACGATGCTTACACACAACCTAGGTTGCCTATAATTATTGCGAACGATAAATAATTATATAACGCGTTTATATTTAATAATACGTTTCGTCTAAATAACGTATACTATATATATATTCCCCGAACCTACGAAACTTCCCGAGAACGCTCACTAATATTTTTGAACTCCGACACGATAATCGAGACACCTCAGGTGGGCCCCCAACACCCAATGGGCCACGAATCCAATTACCAAACCAAACGGACTAGTACTAACTTTTTCTTCTTTCTTTCTGCTGGGCCGAGACCAAACCACAAGCCTACAGGCTTTAAAGCCCAAACGCACTTTTATTATTTTTCTTTCTTTTGCACTGTCGCGACCACGCCCAAAACACACCCTTTATTTTACGATTTCTACATCTAACCTACGTATATTCTTACTTAACTCGTCTCACCTAGTGCCAAGGAACCAGGAATGATAAAACTTATGGTCACTCACCCTCGTTTACTACCCTAGAAAACGCCTAAGCAAACCACCAAACGCACCCTAGAAAGATATACACGACGTGTCACAACATTCCTTTCTCACCACCCATGCTCCCCAATGGTAAGTAAACTAACAATGAACATTGTAAGAAGAGTCAGGAATGAATAGCATACATATCTCACAAGATCTAAGCTTGTAACATCATGATTGGACAAGGGAGGAGGCGCTACTATTCGCCCTCACATGTTACACCAAAACTTGCGAACATATCTTGTTTTACTGCCCATATAAGACCTCCCATGCAACCTTAAACGTTACACACACAAAAACGAACCACTACCACAAAAATTAACAACGAGGAAAGCTATGAAGGGACGAACGGATTGCTAGGAGAACCACGATTAGAAGAGAACCTAGGAAGCAAGGATTGGAACTACTTGAACCTCGGAAGGACGAGAAGTGAACCACAACACGTTTAACCATATACACGAACCATACGTTTAGTTTTACTCCACCTTTTGAGGTGAGGTGAGACTCCAAATCTTTATTTTCATTATTTTCATATACGTATTATGTATTTTGCACAAACACTTCGTCCAAATTAAATAAGCAACAAAAACGTAACATGCACATATTATATATCGTATTGTATGTTTACTAAGTCCTTAACGAGTATCTATAATAATATGGAACTAATAATAACGTATACACCCTAAAAATCACACGTTACTATGTTGTATTGAACATGCACGAAACATACTATAACACTTAGTTTATTTTCAACATTTATAAGTTATACGTAATGAGTTTTGGCTTACAATTTGACCTCGCCATGTCTAATTTCAATATACGACTACCTATTATTTTTGTACAATCTGATTACCTACGTGATATAGAAACGAGAATGAAAGATAATACGGCCTAATAACTCCATTTAAGCACCTAACGAGAACCAAAGCAAAACGCCATGGAAGCCATTTTCAGAAACTTAAAAACTCTACGTGGGCTTATAAGCCCAAAAAGCTCTTTTTAGCTTATTGTGATAAGCTATGAGAATAAGCTGTTTTGAAATGATATTATAACTTGAAATTATGGATTTCGACTAACCTAGTGTTCCCCCAAACCTCTTGGATCATTAAACCTTAACGGGCCCTTAATTTTTGGCTCGTTAAGCCCAATAAACAAAATAAGCTAGTGATAAGCTTATAAGCTGCGAAAATAAGCTTTTCTAAATGTTTTTGAGCTTAATGAAATAATAAAATTGTTAAGTTTTGAATTTGGTAAAGTTGGGACTATTTTTGCAAATGTACGAAGGATAGGGACTAAATTTGCCAAGTTAGTAAACTTTAGTGAAAAGTATAAAAACTGTTTTCTAAGGGGTATAAACTGTAAATATTGAAACTTAAGGATAATAAATGTATATATTTGAAATTTGGACTAAAAATGTAAATATATATAACTTTTGGACTAACAACGTAAATATTTTCCGTTAAGGGTAAAAAGTGTAAATTTGAGAAAACATTAAGAATCGAATTGAAATATTTATTCTATATTTATTATATATATATATAATTGATTATATATTAAAACGATAAATAATTAAACGCAACTTATTATATATAATACGAATAAAACTTATATAACGATAAACTATATTTAGACGAATAAAACAATACATAACCATTATTCATTTTTATACAACGCAACACATCACGTATGTACTTTATCGATTTCTTATAATTAATAACAAACGTTCGCAATAAAACGAGACTTAAGAACTGAAACGTGCCATATCTTTTAGGTTGTGTGTGAAGCCGTTGCCTTGCATCGTTGAGATTACAATTGTTCTACTATCTTACTAAGGTGAGTTCATAGCCCACATTTAACTAATTTCTGTGGGGGGGATACATGCTTAAAAACCGAACACAAGTCTTTTCCTGATCGTATTATTGCTTAAGTAGCTATTGCCAAAAGTCCCTCGATCATGAACCTTAATCACTTGAAAAGTGAACGTAAATAATTGTGAATAGATCTATTAGGGATTGACAATCCCCATTTGGTTGCTAGAGGAAAGTCACCAAATGCACGTTATTTGAATATAATAGGTTACTGGCAAATACCTATCTTGGGGGCTATACATTTCACATCTTTATTATGAAAATATTGATGTCTGTTGAATCGTTGAGTGTCATGAGCTTAATGCAATAATGAATGTGATTTTCTAACTTGTTTATTTGTTTCGATATTACAATAAACATCTATCTCTTGTGTTCAAATTCTTAAATATAAACCTATGGATTTCACTCAACTTTTGTTGACTTTTAGCATGTTTATCTCAGGTAACTAAATGGAATGGATGGCAACGGCACGAAGTGGGCAAATAAAGAAACGTTTATTTCTCTTTAAATAAAACTTGTTGTTAAATAATGAATTCTCTTGAAATTATGAATATTTGGTATTTTAAATAAAACGTAAAACGATTACTTCAATCGTTTTCTATAATTGTGACGAAAGATCCAAAATATAATACCCCAAAAGTCTTCCGCTGACATTTTAAGTCTTCCGCTGTATTGATCGATTTTGGGGGTGCTATACTTACATAATAAGATCCGTTGTCCATAAAGGCTCACTTGTTGAGAGGAATTATACCTTACTATATGGGAGCCGTTGTCCCTAAACACTTGCTCACTTGATTAAAGCAATTGCCCTTTACATGATGATAGCCGTTGTCCCTAATGCTTCCACACTAGATAAGAGGAATTGTCACCTACATGATGAGTTCCGTTGTCTCTAAAGGCTAACTTTATAAGGGCAATTTGTCCCTTCCATGATAAGAGTCGTTGTCCCTAAAGGCTCACTTGTTGTGAGCAATTGTACCTTACTTTATGGGAGCCGTTGTCCCTAAACGCTTACTCACTTGATGAGAGCAATTGCCCTTTACTTGATGACAGCCGTTGTCCCTAATGCTTCCACACTTTATATGAGCAATTGTCACTTACATGATGAGATCTGCTGTCTCTAAAGGCTACCTTTATTAGGGTAATTTCTCCTTTACATGATAGGAGCCGTTGTCCCTAAAGACTCACTTGTTGAGAGCAATTGTACCTTAATTTATGGGAGCTGTTGTCCTTAAATTCTTGCTCATGTGATGAGAGCAATTGCCTTTTACATGATGATAGCCGTTGTCCCTAATGCTTGCACACCTGATAAGTGTAATTGTCACTTATATGATGAGATCCGTTGTCCCTAAAGGCTAACTTTATGAGGGCAATTTTTCCCTTACATGATAACAGCCGTTGTCCCTAAAGGCTCACTTGTTGAGAGCAATTGTACCTTATTTTATTGGAGCCGTTGTCCCTAAACGCTTGCTCACTTGTTGAGTGCAATTGCCATCTACATTATGATAGTCGTTGTCCCTAATGCTTGCATACTTGATAAGAGAAATTGTCACTTGCATGATGAGATCCGTTGTCCCTAAAGACTAAATTTATAAGGGCAATTTTTCCCTAACATGATAAGAGCCGTTGTTCCTAAAGGCTCACTTGTTGAGAGCAATTGTACCTTACTTTATGGGAGCCGTTGTCCCTAAACGCTTGCTCACTTGATGATAGCAATTGCACTTTACATGATGATAGTCGTTGTCCCTAATGCTTCCACACTTGATATGAGCAATTGTCACTTACATGATGAGATCCGTTGTCTCTCTAAAGGCTACCCATATAAGGGCAATTTGTCCCTTCCATGATAAGAGCCGTCGTCCCTAAAGGCTCGCTTGCTGAGAGCAATTGTACCTTACTTTATGGGAGCCGTTGTCCCTAAACGCTTGCTCACTTGATGAGAGCAATTGCCCTTTACATGATGATAGGCATTGTCCCTAATGCTTCCACACTTGATATGAGCAATTGTCACTTACATGATGAGATCCATTGTCTCTATAGGCTACCATTATAAGGGCAATTTGTCCTTTACATGATAAGAGCCGTTGTCCCTAAAGGATCACTGTTTAAGAGCAATTGTACCTTACTTTATGGGAGCTGTTGTCCATAAATGCTTGCTCACATGATAAGAGCAATTGCCCTTTACATGATGATAGCCTTTGTCCCTAATGCTTGCACACTTGATAGAAGTAATTGTCACTTGCATGATGAGATCCATTGTCCGTAAGGGCTAACTTTATGAGGGCAATTTGTCCCTTACATAATAAAAGCCGTTGTCGCTAAATGCTTGCTCACTTAATGAGAGCAATTGCCCTTTTCATGATGATAGCCGTTGTCCCTATTGCTTCCACTTGATAAGAGGAATTGTCACCTACATGATGAGTTCCGTTGTCTCCAATGGCTAACTTTATAAGGGCAATTTGCCCCTTCCATTGTAAGAGCCGTTGTCCCTAAAGGCTTTCTTTTTGTGAGCAATCGTATCTTACTTTATGGGAGCCGTTGTCCCTACATTCTTGCTCACTTGATGAGAGCAATTGCCCTTTACATGATGATAGCCGTTGTCCCTAATGCTTGCATACTAGATAAGAGTAATTGTCACTTATATGATGAGATCTGTTATCCCTAAAGGCTAACTTTATGAGGGCAATTTGTCCCTTACATGATAAGAGCCGTTGTCCCTAAAGGCTCACTTGTTGAGAGCAATTGTACCTTATTTTATTGGAGTCGTTGTCCCTAAACTCTTGCTCACTTGTTGAGTGCAATTGCCCTCTACATTATGATAGTCGTTGTCCCTAATGCTTGCACACTTGATAAGAGCAATTGAAACTTTTATGATGAGATCCGTTGTCCCTGAAGGCTAACTTTACAAGGGCAATTTGTCCCTAATATGATAAGAGTCGGTGTCCCTAAAGGTTCACTTGTTGAGAGCAATTGTACCTTACTTTATGGGAGCCGTTGTCCCTAAACGCTTGCTCACTTGATGAGATTTATTGCCCTTTACATGATGATAGCCATTGTCCCTAATACTTGCACACTTGATAGGAGCAATTGTCACTTAAATGATTAGATCCGTTGTCCCCAAAGGCTAACTTTATTAGGGCGATTTGTCCCTTACATGATAAGAGCCGTTGTCCCTAAAGGCTAACTTGTTGAGAGCAATTGTACCTTACTTTATGGGAGCCGTTGTCCCTAAATGCTTGCTCACTTGAAGAGAGCAATTGCCCTTTACATGTTGATAGGCGTTGTCCCAAATGCTTCCATACTTGATATGAGTAATTGTCACTTCCATGATGAGATCCGTTGTCTCTAAAGGCTACCTTTATAAGGGCAATTTGATCCTTCCACGATAAGAGTCGTTGTCCCTAAAGGCTCACTTGTTGTGAGCAATTGTACCTTACTTTATAGGAGTCGTTGTCCCTAAACGCTTACTCACTTGATGAGAGCAATTGCCCTTTACATGATGACAGCCGTTGTCCCTAATGCTTCCACACTTTATATGAGCAATTGTCACTTACATGATGAGATCCGCTGTCTCTAAAGGCTACCTTTTAGTAGGGTAATTTCTCCTTTACATGATAAGAGCCGTTGTCCCTAAAGGCTCACTTGTTGAGAGCAATTGTACCTTACCTTATGGGAGCCATTGTCCTTAAATGCTTGCTCATTTGATGCAATTGGCTTTTACATGATGATAGCCGTTGTCCCTAATGCTTGCACACCTGATAAGTGTAATTGTCACTTATATGATGAGATCCGTTGTCCCTAAAGGCTAACTTTATGAGGGCAATTTGTCCCTTACATGATAACAGCCGTTGTCCCTAAAGGCTCACTTGTTGAGAGCAATTGTACCTTATTTTATTGGAGCCGTTGTCCCTAAACGCTTGCTCACTTGTTGAGTGCAATTGCCATCTACATTATGATAGTCGTTGTCCCTAATGCTTGCATACTTGATAAGAGCAATTGTCACTTGCATGATGAGATCCGTTGTCCCTAAAGACTAACTTTATAAGGGCAATTTGTCCCTAACATGATAAGAGCCGTTGTCCCTAAAGGCTCACTTGTTGAGAGCAATTGTACCTTACTTTATGGGAGCCGTTGTCCCTAAACGCTTGCTCACTTGATGAGAGTTATTGCCCTTTACATGATGATAGCCATTGTCCCTAATACTTGCACACTTGATAGGAGCAATTGTCACTTAAATGATTAGATCCGTTGTCCCTAAAGGTAACTTTTATAGGGCGATTTGTCCCTTACATGATAAGAGCCGTTGTCCCTAAAGGCTAACTTGTTGAGAGCAATTGTACCTTACTTTATGGGAGCCGTTGTCCCTAAATGCTTGCTCACTTGAAGAGAGCAATTGCCCTTTACATGTTGATAGGCATTGTCCCAAATGCTTCCATACTTGATATGAGCAATTGTCACTTCCATGATGAGATCCGTTGTCTCTAAAGGCTACCTTTATAAGGGCAATTTGATCCTTCCACGATAAGAGTCGTTGTCCCTAAAGGCTCACTTGTTGTGAGCAATTGTACCTTACTTTATGGGAGCCGTTGTCCCTAAACGCTTACTCACTTGATGAGAGCAATTGCCCTTTACATGATGACAGCCGTTGTCCCTAATGCTTCCACACTTTATATGAGCAATTGTCACTTACATGATGAGATCCGCTGTCTCTAAAGGCTACCTTTTATTAGGAAAATTTCTCCTTTACATGATAAGAGCCGTTGTCACTAAAGGCTCACTTGTTGAGAGTAATTGTACCTTACCTTATGGGAGCCGTTGTCCTTAAATGCTTGCTCATTTGTTGAGAGCAATTGCCTTTTACATGATGATAGCCGTTGCCCTAATGCTTGCACACCTGATAAGTGTAATTGTCACTTATATGATGAGATCCGTTGTCCCTAAAGGCTAACTTTATGAGGGCAATTTGTCCCTTACATGATAACAGCCGTTCTCCCTAAAGGCTCACTTGTTGAGAGCAATTGTACCATATTTTATTGGAGCCGTTGTCCCTAAACGCTTGCTCACTTGTTGAGTGCAATTGCCATCTACATTATGATAATCGTTGTCTCTAATGCTTGCATACTTGATAAGAGCAATTGTCACTTGCATGATGAGATCCGTTGTCCCTAAAGACTAACTTTATAAGGGCAATTTGTCCCTAACATGATAAGAGCCGTTGTCCCTAAAGGCTCACTTGTTGAGAGCAATTGTACCTTACTTTATGGGAGCCGTTGTCCCTAAACGCTTGCTCACTTGATGATAGCAATTGCACTTTACATGATGATAGTCGTTGTCCCTAATGCTTCCACACTTGATATGAGCAATTGTCACTTACATGATGGGATCCGTTGTCTCTAAAGGCTACCTATATAAGGGCAATTTGTACCTTCCATGATAAGAGCCGTCGTCCCTAAAGGCTCGCTTGTTGAGTGCAATTGTACCTTACTTTATGGGAGTCGTTGTCCCTAAACGCTTGCTCACTTGATGAGAGCAATTGCCCTTTACATGATGATAGGCATTGTCCCTAATGCTTCCACACTTGTAATTGTCACTTGCATGATGAGATCCATTGTCCCTAAAGGCTAACTTTATGAGGGCAATTTGTCCCTTACATGATAAAAGCCGTTGTCCCTAAATGCTTGCTCACTTGATGAGAGCAATTGCCCTTTACATGATGATAGCCATTGTCCCTAATGCTTCCACACTTGATAAGAGGATTGTCACCTACATGATGAGTTCTGTTGTCTCTAATGGCTAACTTTATAAGGGCAATTTGCCCCTTCCATTGTAAGAGCCATTGTCCCTAAAGGCTCACTTTTTGTGAGCAATTGTATCTTACTTTATGGGAGCCGTTGTCCCTAAAGGCTAACTTTACAAGGGCAATTTGTCCCTAATTGTCCCTAAAGGCTCACTTGTTGAGAGCAATTGTACCTTACTTTATGGGAGCCGTTGTCCCTAAACGCTTGCTCACTTGATGAGAGCAATTGCCCTTTACATGATCATAGGCGTTGTCCGTAATGCATGCACACTTCATATGAGCAATTGTCACTTACATGATGAGATCCGTTGTCTCTAAAGGCTACCTTTATATGGGCAATTTGTCCCTTCCATGATAAGAGCAGTTGTCCCTAAAGGCTCACTTGTTGAGAGCAATTGTACCTTACTTTATGGGAGTCGTTGTACCTAAACGCTTGCTCACTTGATGAGAGCAATTGCCCTTTACATGATGATAGCCGTTGTCCCTAATGCTCGCACACTTGATAGGAGCAATTCTTACTTAAATGATGAGATCCGTTGTCCCTAAAGGCTAACTTTATGAGGGCGATTTTTCCCTTACATGAGAAGAGTCATTGTCCCTAAAGGCTTACTTGTTGAGAGCAATTGTACCTTACTTTATGGGACTCGTTGTCCCTAAACGCTTGCTAACTTGATGAGAGCAATTGCCTTTTACATGATGATAGCCGTTGTCCCTAATGCTTCCACACTTTATATGAGCAATTGTCACTTACGTGATGAGATCTGTTGTCTCTAAAGGCTACCTTTATTAGGGCAATTTGTCCTTTACATGATAAGAGCCGTTGTCCCGAAAGGCTCACTTGTTGAGAGCAATTGTACCTTACTTTATGGGAGCCATTGTCCCTAAATGCTTGCTCAGTTGATGAGAGCAATTGCCCTTTATATGATGATAGCCGTTGTCCCTAATGCTTGGATACTTGATAAGAGTAATTGTCACTTATATGATGAGATCCGTTGTCCCTAAAGGATAACTTTATGAGGGCAATTTGTCCCTTACATGACAAGAGCCGTTGTCCCTAAAGGCTCACTTATTGAGAGCAATTGTACCTTATTTTATTGGAGCCGTTGTCCCTAAACGCTTGCTCACTTGTTGAGTGCGATTGCCCTCTACATTATGATAGCCGTTGTCCCTAATGCTTGCACACTTGATAAGAGCGATTGTCACTTGCATGATGAGATCCGTTGTCCCTAAAGGCTAACTTTATAAGGGAAATTTGTCCCTAACATGATAAGAGCCGTTGTCCCTAATGGCTCACTTATTGAGAGCAACTGTACCTTACATTATGGGAGTCATTGTCCCTAAACGCTTGCTCACTTGATGATAGCAATTGCACTTTACATAATGATAGTCGTTGTCCCTAATGCTTCCACACTTGATATGAGCAATTGTCACTAACATGATGAGATCCGTTGTCTCTAAAGGCTACCTTTATAAGGGCAATTTGTCCCTTCAATGATAAGAGCTGTTGTCCCTAAAGGCTCACTTTTTTAGAGCAATTGTACCTTACTTGATGGGAGCCGTTGTCCCTAAACGCTTGCTCACTTGATGAGAGCAATTGCCCTTTACATGATGATAGCCGTTGTCCCTAATGCTAGCACACTTAATAGGAGCAATTGTCACTTAAATGATGAGATCCGTTGTCCCTAAAGGCTAACTTTATGAGGGCAATGCCCCTTACATGATAAGAGCTGTTGTCCCTAAAGGTTCACTTGTTGCGAGCAATTGTACCTTACTTTATTGGAGCCGTTGTCCCTAAACTTTTGCTCACTTGATGAGAGCAATTGCCCATTACATGAAGATAGGCGTTGTCCCAA
Source organism: Artemisia argyi (assembly GCA_030686995.1). NCBI lineage: Eukaryota > Viridiplantae > Streptophyta > Magnoliopsida > Asterales > Asteraceae > Artemisia > Artemisia argyi. Next base: position 103,638,709 of record CM060691.1, read on the forward strand.
ATGCTTCCAAACTTGATATGAGCAACTGTCACTTACATGATGAGATCTGTTGTCTCTAAAGGCTACCTTTATAAGGGCAATTTGTCCCTTCCATGATAAGAGCCGTTGTCCCTAAAGGCTAACATGTTGAGAGTAATTGTACCTTACTTTATGGGAGCCGTTGTCCCTAAACGCTTGCTCACTTGATGAGATTTATTGCCCTTTACATGAAGATAGCCGTTGTCCCTAATGCTTGCACACTATATAGGAGCAATTGCCACTTAAATGATGAGATCCGTTGTCCCTAAAGGCTAACTTTATTAGGGCGATTTGTCCCTTACATGATAAGAGCCTTTGTCCCTAAAGGCTCACTTGTTGAGAGCAATTGTACCTTACTTTATGGTAGCCGTTGTCCCTAAACGCTTGCCCACTTGATGAGAGCAATTGCCCATTACATGATGATAGGCGTTGTCCGTAATGCTTCCACACTTGATATGAGCAATTGTCACTTACATGATGAGATACGTTGTCTCTAAAGGCTACCTTTATAAGGGCAATTTGTCCCTTCCATGATAGGAGTTGTTGTCCCTAAAGGCTCATTTGTTGAGAGCAATTGTACCTAACTTTATGGGAGCTGTTGTCCCTAAACGCTTGCTAACTTAATGTGAGCAATTGCCCTTTACATGATGATAGGCGTTGTCCCTAATGCCTCCAAACTTGATATCAGCAATTGTCACTTACATGATGAGATCCATTGTCTCTAAAGGTTACCTTTATAAGGGCAATTTGTCCTTTACATGATAAGAGACATTGTCCCTAAAGGCTCACTTGTTAAGAGCAATTGTACCTTACTTTATGGGAGCCGTTGTCCCTAAATGCTTGCTCACATGATGAGAGGAATTGCCGGGTAGCTGTTGTCCCTAATGCTTGCATACTTGATAGGAGTAATTGTCACTTGCCTGATGAGATCCATTGTCCCTAAAGGCTAACTTTATGAGGGCAATTTGTCCCTTACATGGTAAGAGCCGTTGTCTATAAAGGCTCACTTGTTGAGAGCAATTGTACCTTATTTTATAGGAGCCGTTGTCCCCAAACGCTTGCTCACTTGATGAGAGCAATTGCCCTTTACATGATGATAGCTGTTGTCCCTAATGGTTCCACACTTCAAATGAGGAATTGTCACATACATGATGAGTTCCGTTGTCTCTAAAGGCCAACTTTTTAAGGGCAATTTTCCCCTTCCATGGTAAAAGCCGTTGTCCCTAAAGGCTCACTTGTTGTGAGCAATTATAACTTACTTTATGGGAGCCGTTGTCCCTAAACGCTTGCTCACTTGACGAGCGCAATTGCCCTTTACATGATGATAGCCGTTGTCCCTAATGCTTCCACACTTTATATGAGCAATTGTCACTTACATGATGAGATCTGTTGTCTCTAAAGGCTACCTTTATTAGGGCAATTTGTCCTTTACATGATAAGAGTCGTTGTCCCTAAATCCTCACTTGTTGAGAGCAATTGTTCCTTACTTTATGGTAGCCGTTATCCCTAAATGCTTGCTCACTTGATGAGAGCAATTGCCCTTTACATGATGATAGCCGTTGTCCCTCATGCTTGCATACTTGATAAGAGTAATTGTCACTTATATGATGAGATCCGTTGTCTCTAAAGGCTAACTTATTGAGAGCAATTGTACCTTATTTTATTGGATCCGTTGTCCCTAAACGCTTGCTCACTTGTTGAGTGCGATTGCCCTCTACATTATGATAGCCATTTTCCCTAATGCTTGCACACTTGATAAGAGCGATTGTCACTTGCATGATGAGATCCGTTGTCCCTAAAGGCTAACTTTATAAGGGAAATTTGTCCCTAACATAATAAGAGCCATTGTCCCTAAAGGCTCACTTGATGATAGCAATTGCACTTTACATGATGATAGTCGTTGTCCCTAATGCTTCCACACTTGATATGAGCAATTGTCACTAACATGATGAGATCCGTTATCTCTAAAGGCTACCTTTATAAGGGCAATTTGTCCCTTCCATGATAAGAGCCGTTGTCCCTAAAGGGTCACTTGTTGAGAGCAATTGTACCTTACTTGATGGGAGCCGTTGTCCCTAAACGCTTGCTCACTTAATGAGAGCAATTGCCCTTTACATGATGATAGCCGTTGTCCCTAATTCTTGCACACTTGATAGGAGCAATTGTCAATTAAATGATGAGATCCGTTGTCCCTAAAGGCTAACTTTATGACGGCGATTTGTCCCTTACATGATAAGAGCCGTTGTCTCTAAAGGCACACTTGTTGAGAGCAATTGTACCTTACTTTATGGGACCCGTTGTCCCTAAACGCTTGCTCACTTGATAAGAGCAATTGCCCTTTACATGATGATAGGCGTTGTCCCTAATGCTTCCACACTTGATATGAGCAATTGTCACTTACATGATGAGATCTGTTGTCTCTAAAGGCTACCTTTATAAGGGCAATTTGTCTTCCATGATAAGAGCCGTTGTCCCTAAAGGCTCACTTGTTGAGAGCAATTGTACCTTACTTTATGGGAGCCGTTGTCCCTAAACGCTTGCTCACTTGATGAGATTTATTGCCCTTTACATGATGATAGCCGTTGTCTCTAATGCTTGCACAGTTGATAGGAGGAATTGTCACTTAAATGATGAGATGCATGTTCACTAGCAGCCATAACCGGTTTATCATGCTGAGAAGCTTCACTAGTAACTGTAACACCTTGTTTAGACTTATTAGACTCATAACTAGGTTTCTTCACAATCCCCTTAAGTGGTTGTCGTGGCTTAGTAGTCTCTGACGTAGCCGCAGCTCTTTCATTCTTACTTGTTCTAGCCAAATGCTTGCCCAAACCATCAACATCACCCTTGTTCAAATTACTTTTCTCCATAACAATGCAATGCTACTAATCGAAATAAAACTAGGAAAAAAAAACCCTAAAACAGCAATTAAATCAAGACAATATAGAAAACAAAGATCCACGTCAATCTTAGTCGAATGCCTTAACAATGTTAAGGATGCGTGAAAGAACAGAAAACAAAACAATCTAACCGACCTTCGTCATACTAGCAGCAAGGCAACGATTAAAACTCATAAAGAACACTAAACGACCTTTAACCAGCAGCAGCAATTAAAAACCAACGATTAGATTAAAAATAAACCCTAAATCGACCTAGAAAGATTAAACAGCAATAATGAAGTCGAATAAGAATTTATAGAATCCCAAACCGACCTAGAAGAAGAGATCGATTAGGAGTCAGGAACAAACCAAATAGAATAATTATCCACAAGAACAATAACACAAAACCTAAAATCGTAACCCTAATTCTATCAAGTCTGAATCAAAATTATAAGGCTATAGGACTAAATTAATCTAGTTAACCGTCCAAAGCACAATCGTTATAGAGATTAGAACAAGAAGAGATTAGTGATCAGATTAAGGGAAAGGTTTTGTGAAATCGCCATGTTCATCTTTTTCACCAGAGTGAAAAGTTTAATTGTTTAATGCTTCCACACTTGATATGAGCAATTATCACTTACATGATGAGATCCGTTGTCTCTAAAGGCGACCTTTATAAGGGCAATTTGTAACTTCTATGATAAGAGTCGTTGTCCCTAAAGTCTCACTTGTTGAGAGCAATTGTACCTTACTTTATGGGAGCCGTTGTCCCTAAACGCTTGCTCACTTGATGAGAGCAATTGCCCTTTACATGATGATAGTTGTTGTCCCTAATGCTTCCACACTTGATAAGAGCAATTGTCACATACATGATGAGTTCCGTTGTCTCTAAAGGCTAACTTTGTAAGGGCAATTTGCCCCTTCCATGGTAAGAGCCGTTGTCCCTAAAGGCTCACTTTTTGTGAGCAATTGTATCTTACTTTATGGGAGCCATTGTCCCTAAATTCTTGCTCACTTGATGAGAGCAATTGCCCTTTACATGATGATAGCCGTTGTCCCTAATGCTTGCATACTTGATAAGAGTAATTGTCACTTATATGATAAGATATGTTGTCCCAAAAGGCTAACTTTTTAAGGGCAATTTATCCCTTACATGATAAGAGCCATTGTCCCTAAAGGCTCACTTGTTGAGAGCAATTGTGCCTTATTTTATTGGAGTCGTTGTCCCTAAACGCTTGCTCACTTGTTGAGTGCAATTGCCCTCTACATTATGATAGTCGTTGTCCCTAATGCTTGCACACTTGAAAAGAGAAATTGTCACTTGTATGATGAGATCCGTTGTCCCTAAAGGCTAACTTTATAAGGGCAGTTTGTCCCTAACATGATAAGAGTCGGTGTCCCTAAAGGCTCACTAGTTGAGAGCAATTGTACCTTACTTTATGGGAGCCGTTGTCCCTAAACGCTTGCTCACTTGATGAGAGTTATTGCCCTTTACATGATGATAGCCATTGTCCCTAATGCTTGCACACTTGATAGGAGCAATTGTCACTTAAATGATGAGATTCGTTGTCCCTAAAGGCTAACTTTATAAGGGCAGTTTGTCCCTAACATGATAAGAGTCGGTGTCCCTAAAGGCTCACTTGTTGAGAGCAATTGTACCTTACTTTATGGGAGCCGTTGTCCCTAAACGCTTGCTCACTTGATGAGAGTTATTGCCCTTTACATGATGATAGCCATTGTCCCTAATGCTTGCACACTTGATAGGAGCAATTGTCACTTAAATGATGAGATTCGTTGTCCCTAAAGGCTAACTTTATTAGGGCGATTTGTCCCTTACATGATAAGAGCCATTGTCCCTAAAGGCTAACTTGTTGAGAGCAATTGTACCTTACTTTATGGGAGTCGTTGTCCCTAAACGCTTGCTCACTTGAAAAGAGCAATTGCCCTTTAGGCGTTGTCCCTAATGTTTCCATACTTGATATGGGCAATTGTCACTTACATGATGAGATCCGTTGTCTCTAAAGGCTACCTTTATAAGGGCAATTTGTCCATTCCATAATAAGAGTCGTTGTCCCTAAAGGCTCACTTGTTGAGAGCAATTGTACCTTACTTTATGGGAGCCGTTGTCCCTAAACGCTTGCTCACTTAATGAGAGCAATTGCCCTTTACATGATGATAGCCGTTGTCCCTAAAGCTTCCACACTTGATATGAGCAATTGTCACTTACATGATGAGATCCGTTGTCTCTAAAGGCTACCTTTATAAGGGCAGTTTCTCCCTTACATGATAAGAGGTGTTGTCCCTAAAGGCTCACTTGTTAAGAGCAATTGTACCTTACTTTAATGGAGCCGTTGTCCCTAAACGCTTGCTCACATGATGAGAGCAATTGCCCTTTACATGATGATAGCCGTTGTCCCTAATGCTTGCACACTTGATAGGAGTATTTGTCACTTGCATGATGACATCTATTGTCCCTAAAGGCTAACTTTATGAGGGTAATTTGTCCCTTACATTATAAGATCCGTTGTCCATAAAGGCTCACTTGTTGAGAGCAATTGTACCTTACTTTATTTGAGTCGTTGTCCCTAAACGCTTGCTCACTTGATTAAAGCAATTGCCCTTTATATGATGATAGCCGTTGCCCCTAATGCTTCCATACTTTATAAGAGGAATCGTCACCTACTTGATGAGTTCCGTTGTCTCTAAAGGCTAACTTTATAAGGGCAATTTGTCCCTTCCATGATAAGAGTCGTTGTCCCTAAAGGCTCACTTGTTGTGAGCAATTGTACCTTACTTTATGGGAGCCATTGTCCCTAAACGCTTGCTCACTTGATGAGAGCAATTGCCCTTTACATGATGACAGCCGTTGTCCCTAATGCTTCCATACTTTATATGAGCAATTGTCACTTACATGATGAGATCCGTTGTCTCTAAATGCTCACTTGTAGAGAGCAATTGTACCTTATTTTATTGGAGCCGTTGTCCCTAAATGCTTGCTCACTTATTGAGTGCAATTGCCCTCTACATTATGATAGACGTTGTCCCTAATGCTTGCACACTTGATAAGAGCAATTGTCAGGTGCATGATGAGATCCGTTGTCCCTAAAGGCTAACTTTATAAGGGCAATTTGTCCCTAACATGATAAGAGTCGTTGTCCCTAAAGGCTCACTTGCTGAGAGCAATTGTACCTTACTTTATGGGAGCCATTGTCCCTATAAGCTTGCTCACTTGATGATAGCAATTGCACTTTACATGATGATAGTCGTTGTCCTTAATGCTTCCACACTTGATATGAGCAATTGTCACTTACATGATGAGATCCGTTGTCTCTAAAAGCGACCTTTATAAGGGCAATTTGTCCCTTCTATGATAAGAGTCGTTGTCCCTAAAGGCTCACTTGTTGAGGGCAATTGTACCTTACTTTATGGGAGCCGTTGTCCCTAAACGCTTGCTCACTTGATGAGAGCAATTGCCCTTTACATGATGACAGCCGTTGTCCCTATTGCTTCCACACTTTATATGGGCAATTGTCACTTACATGATGAGATCCTTTGTCTCTAAAGGCTACCTTTATTAGGGCAATTTTTCCTTTACATGATAAGAGCCGCTGACCCTAAAGGCTAACTTTATGAGGGCAATTTGTCCCTTATATGATAAGAGCCGTTGTCCTTAAAGGCTCACTTGTTGAGAGCAATTGTACCTTACTTTATGGGAGCCGTTGTCCCTAAACGCTTGCTCACTTGATGAGGGCAATTGCCCTTTACATGATGACAGCCGTTGTCCCTAATGCTTCCACTCTTTATATGAGCAATTGTCACTTACATGATGAGCTCCATTGTCTCTAAAGGCTACCTTTAATAGGGCAATTTCTCCTTTACATGATAAGAGCCGTTGTCCCTAAGGGCTCACTTTTTGAGAGCAATTGTACCTTACTTTATGAGAGCCGTTGTCCCCAATGCTTGCACACCTGATAAGAGTAATTGTCACTTATATGATGAGATCCGTTGTCCCTAAAGGCTAACTTTATGAGGGCAATTTGTCCCTTACATGATAAGAGCCGTTGTCCCTAAAGGCTCACTTGTTGAGAGCAATTGTACCTTATTTTATTGAAGCCATTGTCCCTAAATGCTTGCTCACTTGTTGAGTGCAATTGCCCTCTACATTATGATTGTCGTTGTCCCTAATGCTTGCACACTTAATAAGAACAATTGTCACTTGCATGATGAGATCCGTTGTCCCTAAAAGCTCACTTGTTGAGAGCAATTGTACCTTACTTTATGGGAGCCGTTGTCCCTAAACGCTTGCTCACTTGATGATAGCAATTGCACTTTACATGATGACAATCGTTGTCCCTAATGCTTCCACACTTGATATGAGCAATTGTCACTTACGTGATGAGATCCGTTGTCTCTAAAGGCGACCTTTATAAGGGCAATTTGTCCCTTCTATGATAAGAGTCGTTGTCCTTAAAGGCTCACTTGTTGAGAACAATTGTACCTTACTTTATGGGAGCCATTGTCCCTAAATGCTTGCTCACTTGATGATAGCAATTGCACTTTACATGATGACAGTCATTGTCCCTAATGCTTCCACACATGATATGGGCAATTGTAACTTACATGATGAGATCCGTTGTCTCTAAAGGCGACCTTTATAAGGGAAATTTGTCCCTTCTATGATAAGAGTCGTTGTCCCTAAAGGCTCACTTGTTGAGAGCAATTGTACCTTACTTATTTGCGTGAGGATCCTTTTAATGCGTTCAATGATTTGGATCCTTTTAATGTGGATTTGCGTGAGGAGGAAGCATGCTATCTTAATGCGTTCAATGAAGCTATTCTGAAGGAAGAATGTTTTCTCAAGCAAAAGGCTAAGGTTGAATGGCTTCGGGTTGGTGACTCGAATTCTGCATATTTCCATAAGGTTGTTAAAAGTAGGAAAGCTAGAAATCGGATTGATTCTATTTGTGATGGTAATGGTGTGCAATTGGTGGAGGATCAGATCCCTAATGCTTTTGTGTCTTTCTTCACGGGTTTTCTTGGTCAAGAGGGGACGTGTTTGCCTTTGGATGATTCTGATTTGTTTACTTCGATTCTTGATCCTAATGTGGCGTTACATATGGTGCGTGAGGTTACGACTCGTGAGGTTAAAGATGCTATGTTTTCGATGGGTGATGATAAGGCTCCGGGTCCAGATGGTTATTCGGCTGCTTTCTTTAAGGGTGATTGGGATATTATTTCGGATGATGTTACCAAAGCGGTTCAAGAATTTTTTGTGAATGGTAAGTTGCTTAAAGAGATTAATCATACTACTATTGCCCTTTTGCCTAAGGTCAATGCTCCCACGAGGATTACTGATTTTAGGCCTATTTCGTGTTGCAATGTGCTCTTCAAGTGTATAAGTAAGATTATTGCTAATCGTATTAAGGATAGTCTTCCCGGTTTGGTTAGCCCGAATCAATCTGCGTTTGTTCCTGGTAGACGGATTGCGGATAACATTTTGCTTACTCAGGAGCTTATGCATAATTATCATCTTAATCGTGGTCCGTCTCGATGTGCTTTTAAGGTTGATATTCAGAAGGCCTACGATACGGTGAATTGGGATTTTTTGAGTGGTATTCTGGTTCGGTTTGGTTTTCATTCGCGTATGGTTCATTGGATCATGGAATGCGTGACTACTACTTCATTTTCAATCAGCGTGAATGGTATTCTGCATGGTTATTTTAAGGGTAAGCGTGGGTTTCGGGCTTGTCTCCTAGCTTGCCCAAGAGCACCGCTTATTTTTGTAATGTTCTTAATCATGTTAAGCTTGCTATTTTACAGATTCTTCCTTTTGTTGAGGGGACTTTGCCTGTGAAGTATCTAGGAGTGCCATTGGTTACAACTAGATTGATTTTTAGAGATTGTAGAGAATTGGTGGAGAAGCTGGCCAACCGTATTAATGATTGGAGGAATAAATCCCTCTCGTTTGCTGGTCGTCTTCAGCTTATTCAGTCAGTTCTTTCTTCTATGCACATATATTGGGCGTCGGTTTTTGTTCTTCCTGCTAGAATTGTGTCTGATCTTGAGCAACTTATGCGGGGTTTTCTTTGGAAAGGTTATTCTAAAGTTGCTTGGGAGGTTGTGTGCTTACCTAAAGAGGAGGGTGGGCTTGGGATTCGTAGGCTTGAATTTTTTAACACGGCTCTTATTGCTGCTCATATTTGGCGTTTATTCAATTCTATGGATTCTTTGTGGGTTAAATGGATTCATACATACAGGTTGCGTGGGCGTAATTTTTGGGATGTTCCAAGTCGTGGTAATATGTCATGGAGTTGGAGGAAGATCCTTCAGATTAGGCCTCTTGTCAGGCAATTTGTTTGGTATAACATTGGTAATGGTATGAAGGCTTCTGCTTGGTTTGATAAGTGGTATTCGGTTGGTCCTCTCTCTCTTATAGTGTCTTCAAGGGATATATATCGGGCTGGTTTTACTTCTAATTCCTTGGTTCGGGACATTATTTTGGAGGATTCTTGGGCATGGCCGAATGTGTGGGGAACTAAGTATCCTATGATTACATCTATTCCGGTTCCTTCCCTTAATGCTAGTGTGGATGATCGGTTAGTTTGGAAGACGGGGGATGGTCATGTGAAGTCTTTCTCTGTTTCGACAGTTTGGGAGTGTATTCGGCCGCGTGGACAAGTTGTTGATTGGTTTCATCTTGTTTGGTTCTCGCACCGTATCCCGAGGCATGCTTTTCATTTATGGCTTGTGATGAGAAGGAGACTTCGTACTCAGGATAGAATTCGCCCTAATGATCCCTCTATTGGCACTCTTTTGTGCCCATTGTGTAATACTCAACCGGATTCTCATGATCATCTTTTCTTTGAGTGTTTGTATTCTTCTCAGGTTTGGGATTCGTTGAAGGTGTTTGCTGGTCTTACGGATATTCCTTCTTCTTTAGAGAATGTGGTTCATCATTTGGCTCCTATGGCTTCCTCTCGTTCTGTAAGGAGTGTTGTTTCTAAACTTTTACTTGCGGCTACATCTTATTTCATTTGGCAAGAAAGAAACAATAGAATTTTCAAGCAGCAACGTCGGTCTGAAAGTCAAGTTATTGATGTGATTAAAGCAACGGTGCGTTTGAAGCTTCTTACATGTAGATTCAAGAGGAGAGCAAATGTGCTTAGCTTTTTGCGTGTGTGGCGTGTGCCTTCTTCTCTTATGCATTCTTGATGGCTTGTTCTTTTCTTGATGCTGGTTTCGTTTCTTGGGAGCGTGAGGCTGGTCGTTTGCCTCTGCTTGATGTCCTAGGTGGTTGTTGGGCTTTGTTGGAGATTCGGGTGAGTGCTGTACTCTTTTTCCCTACTCCAAGTTTTCCCAATGGGTTTTTACTTGGAAAGGGTTTTTAAGGAGGCAGGCTCACTTGATTCATCATTCTCCTTCGAAGAGTTGGGCGGATTTGTGTGGTGATTCGTGTGTCATTAGGTGGTTACTTCCAGTAGGAGTTTTGGTTTTTGTATGTATTGTTAGTTTAAACGCTTAGTGGCCTGTCACAAGTGTTTTGTTGGATGTTCAAGCGATGCTTGAGGTTAATGTGGTACTTCAGCCACATTCCATTGTACTTAAACGTTTTTTTGGTGTAATATAATTTACCAGGTGGAATACCCTTTACCCAAAAAAAAATTGTACCTTACTTTATGGGAGCCATTGTCCCTAAATGCTTGCTCACTTGATGAGAGCAATTGCCCTTTACATGATGATAGGCATTGTCCCTAATGGTTCCACACTTGATATGAGCAATTGTCACTTACATGATGAGATCTGTTGTCTCTAAAGGCTACCTTTATTAGGGGAATTTGTCCTTTACATGATAAGAGCCGTTGTCCCTAAAGGCTCATTAATTGAGAGCAATTGTACCTTACTTTATGGGAGTTGTTGTCCCTAAATGCTTGATCACTTGATGAGAGCAATTTCTCATTACATGATGATAGCCGTTGTCCCTAATGCTTGCATACTTGATAAGAGTAATTGTCACTTATATGATGAGATCCGTTGTCCCTAAAGGATAGCATTATGAGGGCAATTTGTCCCTTACATGATAAGAGCCGTTGTCCCTAAAGGCTCACTTGTTGAGCGCAATTGTACCTTATTTTATTGGAGCCATTGTCCCTAGACGCTTGCTCACTTGTTGAGCACAATTGCCCTCTACATTATGATAGTCGTTGTCCCTAATGCTTGCACACTTGATAAGAGCGATTGTCACTTGCATGTTGAGATCCGTTGTCCCTAAAGGTTAACTTTATAAGGGAAATTTGTCCCTAACATGATAAGAGCCGTTGTCCCTAAAGACTCACTTATTGAGAGCAATTGTACCTTACTTTATGGGAGTCGTTGTCCCTAAACGCTTGCTCACTTGATGACAGCAATTGCACTTTACATGATGATAGTCGTTGTCCCTAATGCTTGCACACTTGATAGGAGCAATTGTCACTTAAATGATGAGATTCGTTGTCCCTAAAGGCTAACTTTATAAGGGCAGTTTGTCCCTAACATGATAAGAGTCGGTGTCCCTAAAGGCTCACTTGTTGAGAGCAATTGTACCTTACTTTATGGGAGTCGTTGTCCCTAAACGCTTGCTCACTTGATGAGAGTTATTGCCCTTTACATGATGATAGCCTTTGTCCCTAATGCTTGCACACTTGATAGGAGCAATTGTCACTTAAATGATGAGATTCGTTGTCCCGAAAGGCTAACTTTATTAGGGCGATTTGTCCCTTACATGATAAGAGCCATTGTCCCTAAAGGCTAACTTGTTGAGAGCAATTGTACCTTACTTTATGGGAGTCGTTGTCCCTAAACGCTTGCTCACTTGAAGAGAGCAATTGCCCTTTACATGATGATAGGCGTTGTCCCTAATGTTTCCATACTTGATATGGGCAATTGTCACTTACATGATGAGATCCGTTGTCTCTAAAGGCTACCTTTATAAGGGTAATTTGTCCCTTCCATAATAAGAGTCGTTGTCCCTAAAGGCTCACTTGTTGAGAGCAATTGTACCTTACTTTATGGGAGCCTTTGTCCCTAAACGCTTGCTCACTTGATGAGAGCAATTGCCCTTTACATGATGATAGCCGTTGTCACTATAGCTTCCACACTTGATATGAGCAATTATCACTTACATGATGAGATCCGTTGTCTCTAAAGGCTACCTTTATAAGGGTAGTTTCTCCCTTACATGATAAGAGGTGTTGTCCCTAAAGGCTCACTTGTTAAGAGCAATTGTACCTTACTTTAATGGAGCCGTTGTCCCTAAACGCTTGCTCACATGATGAGAGCAATTGCCCTTTACATGATGATATCCGTTGTCCCTAATGCTTGCACACTTGATAGGAGTATTTGTCACTTGCATGATGACATCTATTGTCCCTAAAGGCTAACTTTATGAGGGTAATTTGTCCCTTACATGATAAGATCCGTTGTCCATAAAGGCTCACTTGTTGAGAGCAATTGTACCTTACTTTATTTGAGTCGTTGTCCCTAAACGCTTGCTCGCTTGATTAAAGCAATTGCCCTTTATATGATGATAGCCGTTGCCCCTAATGCTTCCACACTTTATAAGAGGAATCGTCACCTACTTGATGAGTTCCGTTGTCTCTAAAGGCTAACTTTATAAGGGCAATTTGTCCCTTCCATGATAAGAGTCGTTGTCCCTAAAGGCTCACTTGTTGTGAGCAATTGTACCTTACTTTATGGGAGCCATTGTCCCTAAACGCTTGCTCACTTGATGAGAGCAATTGCCCTTAACATGATGACAGCCGTTGTCCCTAATGCTTCCATACTTTATATGAGCAATTGTCATTTACATGATGAGATCCGTTGTCTCTAAAGGCTCACTTGTAGAGAGCAATTGTACCTTATTTTATTGGAGCCGTTGTCCCTAAATGCTTGCTCACTTGTTGAGTGCAATTGCCCTCTACATTATGATAGACGTTGTCCCTAATGCTTGCACACTTGATAAGAGCAATTGTCAGGTGCATGATTAGATCCGTTGTCCCTAAAGGCTAACTTTATAAGGGCAATTTGTCCCTAACATGATAAGAGTCGTTGTCCCTAAAGGCTCACTTGCTGAGAGCAATTGTACCTTAGTTTATGGGAGCCATTGTCCCTATAAGCTTGCTCACTTGATGATAGCATTTGCACTTTACCTGATGATAGTCGTTGTCCTTAATGCTTCCACACTTGATATGAGCAATTTTCACTTACATGATGAGATCCGTTGTCTCTAAAGGCGACCTTTATAAGGGCAATTTGTCCCTTCTATGATAAGAGTCGTTGTCCCTAAAGGCTCACTTGTTGAGGGCAATTGTACCTTACTTTATGGGAGCCGTTGTTCCTAAACGCTTGCTCACTTGATGAGAGCAATTGCCCTTTACATGATGACAGCCGTTGTCCCTATTGCTTCCACACTTTATATGGGCAATTGTCACTTACATGATGAGATCCGTTGTCTCTAAAGGCTACCTTTATTAGGGCAATTTCTCCTTTACATGATAAGAGCCGTTGACCCTAAAGGCTAACTTTATGAGGGCAATTTGTCCCTTATATGATAAGAGCCGTTGTCCTTAAAGGCTCACTTGTTGAGAGCAATTGTACCTTACTTTATGGGAGCCGTTGTCCCTAAACGCTTGCTCACTTGATGAGAGCAATTGCCCTTTACATGATGACAGCCGTTGTCCCTAATGCTTCCACTCTTTATAAGAGCAATTGTCACTTACATGATGAGCTCCGTTGTCTCTAAAGGCTACCTTTAATAGGGCAATTTCTCCTTTACATGATAAGAGCCGTTGTCCCTAAGGGCTCACTTTTTGAGAGCAATTGTACCTTACTTTATGAGAGCCGTTGTCCCCAATGCTTGCACACCTGATAAGAGTAATTGTCACTTATATGATGAGATCCGTTGTCCCTAAAGGCTAACTTTAAGAGGGCAATTTGTCCCTTACATGATAAGAGCCGTTGTCCCTAAAGGCTCACTTGTTGAGAGCAATTGTACCTTATTTTATTGAAGCCGTTGTCCCTAAATGCTTGCTCACTTGTTGAGTGCAATTGCCCTCTACATTATGATTGTCGTTGTCCCTAATGCTTGCACACTTTATAAGAACAATTGTCACATGCATGATGAGATCCGTTGTCCCTAAAGGCTAACTTTATAAGGGCAATTTGTCCCTAACATGATAAGAGCCGTTGTTCCTAAAGGCTCACTTGTTGAGAGCAATTGTACCTTACTTTATGGGAGCCGCTGTCCCTAAACGCTTGCTCACTTGATGATAGCAATTGCACTTTACATGATGACAATCGTTGTCCCTAATGCTTCCACACTTGATATGAGCAATTGTCACTTACATGATGAGATCCGTTGTCTCTAAAGGCGACCTTTATAAGGGCAATTTGTCCCTTCTATGATAAGAGTCGTTGTCCTTAAAGGCTCACTTGCTGAGAACAATTGTACCTTACTTTATGGGAGCCATTGTCCCTAAATGCTTGCTCACTTGATGATAGCAATTGCACTTTACATGATGACAGTCATTGTCCCTAATGCTTCCACACATGATATGAGCAATTGTAACTTACATGATGAGATCCGTTGTCTCTAAAGGCGACCTTTATAAGGGAAATTTGTCCCTTCTATGATAAGAGTCGTTGTCCCTAAAGGCTCACTTGTTGAGAGCAATTGTACCTTACTTTATGGGAGCCATTGTCCCTAAATGCTTGCTCACTTGATGAGAGCAATTGCCCTTAACATGATGATAGGCATTGTCCCTAATGCTTCCACACTTGATATGAGCAATTGTCACTTACATGATGAGATCCATTGTCCCTAAAGGCTGATAAGGGCAATTTGTCCCGTACATGATAAGAACCATTGTCCCTAAAGGCTCACTGTTTAAGAGCAATTGTACCTTACTTTATGGGAGTCGTTGTCCCTAAACGCTTGCTCACTTGATGAGAGCAATTGCCATATACATGATGATAGCCATTGTCCCTAATGCTTCCACACTTGATAAGAGGAATTGTCACTTACATGATGAGTTCCGTTGTCTCTAAAGGCGACCTTTATAAGGGCAATTTGTCCCTTCTATGATAAGAGTCGTTGTCCCTAAAGGCTCACTTGTTGAGGGCAATTGTACCTTACTTTATGGGAGCTGTTGTCCCTAAACGCTTGCTCACTTGACGAGAGCAATTGCCCTTTACATGATGACAGCCGTTGTCCCTAATGCTTCCACACTTTATATGCGAAATTGTCACTTACATGATGAGATCCGTTGTCGCTAAAGGCTACCTTTATTAGGGCAATTTCTCCTTTACATGATAAGAGCCGTTGTCCCTAAAGGCTAACTTTATGAGGGCAATTTGTCCCTTATATGATAAGAGCCGTTGTCCTTAAAGGCTCACTTGTTGAGAGCAATTGTACCTTACATTATGGGAGCCGTTGTCCCTAAACGCTTGCTCACTTGATGAGAGCAATTTCCCTTTACATGATGACAGCCGTTGTCCCTAATGCTTCCACTCTTTATATGAGCAATTGTCACTTACATGATGAGCTCCGTTGTCTCTAAAGGCTACCTTTAATAGGGCAATTTCTCCTTTACATGATAAGAGCCGTTGTCCCTAAGGGCTCACTTTTTGAGAGCAATTGTACCTTACTTTATGAGAGCCGTTGTCCCCAATGCTTGCACACCTGATAAGAGTAATTGTCACTTATATGATGAGATCCGTTGTCCCTAAAGGCTAACTTTAAGAGGGCAATTTGTCCCTTACATGATAAGAGCCGTTGTCCCTAAAGGCTCACTTGTTGAGAGCAATTGTACCTTATTTTATTGAAGCCGTTGTCCCTAAATGCTTGCTCACTTGTTGAGTGCAATTGCCCTCTACATTATAATTGTCGTTGTCCCTAACGCTTGCACACTTGATAAGAACAATTGTCACTTGCATGATGAGATCCGTTGTCCCTAAAGGCTAATTTATAAAGGTAATTTGTCCCTAACATGATAAGAGCCGTTGTTCCTAAAGGCTCACTTGTTGAGAGCAATTGTACCTTACTTTATGGGAGCCGCTGTCCCTAAACGCTTGCTCACTTGATGATAGCAATTGCACTTTACATGATGACAATCGTTGTCCCTAATGCTTCCACACTTGATATGAGCAATTGTCACTTACATGATGAGATCCGTTGTCTCTAAAGGCGACCTTTATAAGGGCAATTTGTCCCTTCTATGATAAGAGTCGTTGTCCTTAAAGGCTCACTTGCTGAGAACAATTGTACCTTACTTTATGGGAGCCATTGTCCCTAAATGCTTGCTCACTTGATGATAGCAATTGCACTTTACATGATGACAGTCATTGTCCCTAATGCTTCCACACATGATATGAGCAATTGTAACTTACATGATGAGATCCGTTGTCTCTAAAGGCGACCTTTATAAGGGAAATTTGTCCCTTCTATGATAAGAGTCGTTGTCCCTAAAGGCTCACTTGTTGAGAGCAATTGTACCTTACTTTATGGGAGCCATTGTCCCTAAATGCTTGCTCACTTGATGAGAGCAATTGCCCTTAACATGATGATAGGCATTGTCCCTAATGCTTCCACACTTGATATGAGCAATTGTCACTTACATGATGAGATCCATTGTCCCTAAAGGCTGATAAGGGCAATTTGTCCCGTACATGATAAGAACCATTGTCCCTAAAGGTTCACTGTTTAAGAGCAATTGTACCTTACTTTACGGGAGCCGTTGTCCCTAAACGCTTGCTCACTTGATGAGAGCAATTGCCATATACATGATGATAGCCATTGTCCCTAATGCTTCCACACTTGATATGAGGAATTGTCACTTACATGATGAGTTCTGTTGTCTCTAAAGGCGACCTTTATAAGGGCAATTTGTCCCTTCTATGATAAGAGTCGTTGTCCCTAAAGGCTCACTTGTTGAGGGCAATTGTACCTTACTTTATGGGAGCTGTTGTCCCTAAACGCTTGCTCACTTGACGAGAGCAATTGCCCTTTACATGATGACAGCCGTTGTCCCTAATGCTTCCACACTTTATATGCGAAATTGTCACTTACATGATGAGATCCGTTGTCGCTAAAGGCTACCTTTATTAGGGCAATTTCTCCTTTACATGATAAGAGCCGTTGTCCCTAAAGGCTAACTTTATGAGGGCGTAAAAAAAAAAAAAAAAAAAAAAAAAAAAAAAAAAAACCCTAACTTTCTCTCCTAGTGTGGGCGATTTTCTGCCTCCCCTACCTCATAATATTCCGGCCTAATTCTGTCTATCTAATCACGTTTTTTCTTTGATCCTCCTCTAGGATTAACTGAATTTATGTGTTGATCGGATTTGTGTAGGTAGGGGAGTCGGTTTTCCTCTTGATCTATCCTTTATCGCCCATTGATCTCAAACCCTAATCCCTAAATCGTTTTTCTTTACTGGAAATCGTTTTGGGTTCTACTTTGTCCTCCTAAACCAAATCTAATTCGGTTATTATTAATTTTAGGGTTTCGAATTTATGATTATGTTCTACTTATCGTTCCTTTTTTCTTTGATGTTTAAAGTCGGTTTGACTCTGATTATATAAGGATCGATCTTCATAATTTTCTGGTGTAAACCCTAAATCGTTTTTTAGGGTTTGTTTCAAACCGACTCACTCTAGTGCTATATCTTTTCGGTTTTGTGGCTGATACTTTATTGCTATATCTTTGATCGCTGGTTGGGTGTTGTTTGGTGCTTCAAAGTATTATTCAATCTTGTTTGGATTCGTTTATTGGATATGTGTGGGACGAAACCCTAATTGTAGGGATTGGTTATTCATGGTTCTGGTTGTGTTCTTATTGATTGTGGGTTATGGGAGATGTTAATTCATGATATTTACTCATGATGTTTACGAGACTTAGGGTTTGTTAAACCTTACTTTTCTGATTGTTAGGATCGTACCCCTATTATTGCTGATCGACACCTTGTTTATCATTGATTATGCCCATTGAAATCAGTTCTATGCTTTTGGGACTGATTTGAGGTGGTGTTCGATCATGGCTGCTGTTTGTATGATAGGGTTCCTTGTTGGTGGCACTAATGGAAGTTAAGTTTTTGGGGACTCTTGTTCAAAACCCCATGTACACAATCACGGATCAGCTGCACTCTTATTTTCTTGGGGTCTTGATTGTGGTTGTTGTCCTACTCTTTGTGAACTGAAATCAATTTTGACGATCCATGAGTTAACAAGTTGGTGCATATGACTTGATCCTTGGTCATTGTCTTCATGTGTTTTTCATTCTTATTTGATGGAAGATTGGTTCAAGTTTGGATATGCTGGAGGTTGGGTCATTTAGACCATGGTTATGCTTCAAGTTCGTTTTGCTACGTATGTCACTCTTATAAGGTTATTAGATTATGTGTTTGCATAATACTAATAGAAGATGCAATTGATTGAAGCTGGAAGTTCGCATGATTAAGATCTGGATCGCTAGGATGACTATGAAGACTCAAAGAAGACTTTAATGTTTATTTGAGTTGTAATGTATTGTAATTTATTGCTAGTCATGGTTAGTTGTAATTTAGATCTGTTTGTTATAAGAATGGCCTGTCATTCTTATATAGAGGTAGTGGTAGTGTCCTTAGGGACTCCGATGAGAGATTCACTCTCATCCATTGTACTTCAACGTTTTTTTGAGTAATAATTTACCAGGGTGGAACCCTTTTACCCAAAAAAAAAAACTTTATGAGGGCAATTTGTCCCTTATATGATAAGAGCCGTTGTCCTTAAAGGCTCACTTGTTGAGAGCAATTGTACCTTACTTTATGGGAGCCGTTGTCCCTAAACGCTTGCTCACTTGATGAGAGCAATTGCCCTTTACATGATGACAGCCGTTGTCCCTAATGCTTCCACTCTTTATATGAGCAATTGTCACTTACATGATGAGCTCCGTTGTCTCTAAAGGCTACCTTTAATAGGGCAATTTCTCCTTTACATGATAAGAGCCGTTGTCCCTAAGGGCTCACTTTTTGAGAGCAATTGTACCTTACTTTATGAGAGCCGTTGTCCCCAATGCTTGCACACCTGATAAGAGTAATTGTCACTTATATGATGAGATCCGTTGCCCCTAAAGGCTAACTTTAAGAGGGCAATTTGTCCCTTACATGATAAGAGCCGTTGTCCCTAAAGGCTCACTTGTTGAGAGCAATTGTACCTTATTTTATTGAAGCCGTTGTCCCTAAATGCTTGCTCACTTGTTGAGTGCAATTGCCCTCTACATTATAATTGTCGTTGTCCCTAACGCTTGCACACTTGATAAGAACAATTGTCACTTGCATGATGAGATCCGTTGTCCCTAAAGGCTAATTTATAAAGGCAATTTGTCCCTAACATGATAAGAGCCGTTGTTCCTAAAGGCTCACTTGTTGAGAGCAATTGTACCTTACTTTATGGGAGCCGCTGTCCCTAAACGCTTGCTCACTTGATGATAGCAATTGCACTTTACATGATGACAATCGTTGTCCCTAATGCTTCCACACTTGATATGAGCAATTGTCACTTACATGATGAGATCCGTTGTCTCTAAAGGCGACCTTTATAAGGGCAATTTGTCCCTTCTATGATAAGAGTCATTGTCCTTAAAGGCTCACTTGCTGAGAACAATTGTACCTTACTTTATGGGAGCCATTGTCCCTAAATGCTTGCTCACTTGATGATAGCAATTGCACTTTACATGATGACAGTCATTGTCCCTAATGCTTCCACACATGATATGAGCAATTGTAACTTACATGATGAGATCCGTTGTCTCTAAAGGCGACCTTTATAAGGGAAATTTGTCCCTTCTATGATAAGAGTCGTTGTCCCTAAAGGCTCACTTGTTGAGAGCAATTGTACCTTACTTTATGGGAGCCATTGTCCCTAAATGCTTGCTCACTTGATGAGAGCAATTGCCCTTAACATGATGATAGGCATTGTCCCTAATGCTTCCACACTTGATATGAGCAATTGTCACTTACATGATGAGATCCATTGTCCCTAAAGGCTGATAAGGGCAATTTGTCCCGTACATGATAAGAACCATTGTCCCTAAAGGCTCACTGTTTAAGAGAATTGTACCTTACTTTATGGGAGCCGTTGTCCCTAAACGCTTGCTCACTTGATGAGAGCAATTGCCATATACATGATGATAGCCATTGTCCCTAATGCTTCCACACTTGATAAGAGGAATTGTCACTTACATGATGAGTTCCGTTGTCTCTAAAGGCGACCTTTATAAGGGCAATTTGTCCCTTCTATGATAAGAGTCGTTGTCCCTAAAGGCTCACTTGTTGAGGGCAATTGTACCTTACTTTATGGGAGCTGTTGTCCCTAAACGCTTGCTCACTTGACGAGAGCAATTGCCCTTTACATGATGACAGCCGTTGTCCCTAATGCTTCCACACTTTATATGCGAAATTGTCACTTACATGATGAGATCCGTTGTCGCTAAAGGCTACCTTTATTAGGGCAATTTCTCCTTTACATGATAAGAGCCGTTGTCCCTAAAGGCTAACTTTATGAGGGCAATTTGTCCCTTATATGATAAGAGCCGTTGTCCTTAAAGGCTCACTTGTTGAGAGCAATTGTACCTTACTTTATGGGAGCCGTTGTCCCTAAACGCTTGCTCACTTGATGAGAGCAATTGCCCTTTACAAGATGACAGCCGTTGTCCCTAATGCTTCCACTCTTTATATGAGCAATTGTCACTTACATGATGAGCTCCGTTGTCTCTAAAGGCTACCTTTAATAGGGCAATTTCTCCTTTACATGATAAGAGCCGTTGTCCCTAAGGGCTCACTTTTTGAGAGCAATTGTACCTTACTTTATGAGAGCCGTTGTCCCCAATGCTTGCACACCTGATAAGAGTAATTGTCACTTATATGATGAGATCCGTTGTCCCTAAAGGCTAACTTTAAGAGGGCAATTTGTCCCTTACATGATAAGAGCCGTTGTCCCTAAAGGCTCACTTGTTGAGAGCAATTGTACCTTATTTTATTGAAGCCGTTGTCCCTAAATGCTTGCTCACTTGTTGAGTGCAATTGCCCTCTACATTATAATTGTCGTTGTCCCTAACGCTTGCACACTTGATAAAAACAATTGTCACTTGCATGATGAGATCCGTTGTCCCTAAAGGCTAATTTATAAAGGCAATTTGTCCCTAACATGATAAGAGCCGTTGTTCCTAAAGGCTCACTTGTTGAGAGCAATTGTACCTTACTTTATGGGAGCCGTTGTCCCTAAACGCTTGCTCACTTGATGATAGCAATTGCACTTTACATGATGACAATCGTTGTCCCTAATGCTTCCACACTTGATATGAGCAATTGTCACTTACATGATGAGATCCGTTGTCTCTATAGGCGACCTTTATAAGGGCAATTTGTCCCTTCTATGATAAGAGTCGTTGTCCCTAAAGGCTCACTTGTTGAGAGCAATTGTACCTTACTTTATGGGAGCCATTGTCCCTAAATGCTTGCTCACTTGATGATAGCAATTGCACTTTACATGATGATAGGCATTGTCCCTAATGCTTCCACACTTGATATGAGTAATTGTCACTTACATGATGAGATCCATTGTCTCTAAAGGCTGATAAGGGCAATTTGTCCCGTACATGATAAGAACCATTGTCCCTAAAGGCGCACTGTTTAAGAGCAATTGTACCTTACTTTGTGGGAGCCGTTGTCCCTAAACGCTTGCTCAGATGATGAGAGCAATGGCCCTTTACATGATTATAGCCGTTGTCCCTAATGCTTGCACACTTGATTGGAGTAATTGACACTTGCATGATGAGGTCCATTGTCCCTAAAGGCTAACTTAATGAGGGCAATTTGTCCCTTACATGATAAGAGCCGTTGTCCATAAAGGCTCACTTGTTGAGAGCAATTGTACCTTACTTTATGGGAGCCGTTGTCCCTAAACGCTTGCTCACTTGATGAGAGCAATTGCCATATACATGATGATAGCCATTGTCCCTAATGCTTCCACACTTGATAAGAGGAATTGTCACTTACATGATGAGTTCCGTTGTCTCTAAACGCTAACTTTATAAGTGCAATTTGCCACTTTCATGGTAAGAGTTGTTGTCCCTAAAGGCTCACTTGTTGTGAGCAATTGTACCATACTTTATGGGCGTCGTTGTCCCTAAACGCTTGCTCACTTGATGAGAGAAATTGCCCTTTACATGATGATAGCCGTTGTTCCTAATGCTTCCACACCTTATATGAGTAATTGTCACTTACATGATGAGATCTGTTGTCTCTAAAGGCTACCTTTATTAGGGCGATTTGTCCTTTACGTGATAAGAGCCGTTGTCCCTAAAGGCTCATTAATTGAGAGCAATTGTCCCTTACTTTATGGGAGTTGTGGTCCCTAAATGCTTGATCACTTGATGAGGGCAATTTCCCATACATGATGATAGCCGTTGTCCCTAATGCTTGCATACTTGATAAGAGTAATTGTCACTTATATGATGAGATCCATTGTCCCTAAAGGATAGCTTTATGAGGGCAATTTGTCACATATATGACAAGAGCCGTTGTCCCTAAAGGCTCACTTGTTGAGAGCAATTGTGCCTTATTTTATTGGAGTCGTTGTCCCTAAACGCTTGCTCACTTGTTGAGTGCAATTGCCCTCTACATTATGATAGTCGTTGTCCCTAATGCTTGCACACTTGATAAGAGCAATTGTCACTTGTATGATGAGATCCGTTGTCCCTAAAGGCTAACTTTATACGGGCAGTTTGTCCCTAACATGATAAGAGTCGGTGTCCCTAAAGGCTCACTTGTTGAGAGCAATTGTACCTTACTTTATGGGAGCCGTTGTCCCTAAACGCTTGCTCACTTGATGAGAGTTATTGCCCTTTACATGATGATAGCCATTGTCCCTAATGCTTGCACACTTGATAGGAGCAATTGTCACTTAAATGATGAGATTCGTTGTCCCTAAAGGCTAACTTTATTAGGGCGATTTGTCCCTTACATGATAAGAGCCGTTGACCCTAAAGGCTAACTTGTTGAGAGTAATTGTACCTTACTTTATGGGAGTCTTTGTCCCTAAACGCTTGCTCACTTGAAGAGAGCAATTGCCCTTTACATGATGATAGGCGTTGTCCCTAATGCTTCCATACTTGATATGAGCAATTGTCACTTACATGATGAGATCCGTTGTCTCTAAAGGCTACCTTTATAAGCGCAATTTGTCCCTTCCATAATAAGAGTCGTTGTCCCTAAAGGCTCACTTGTTGAGAGCAATTGTACCTTACTTTATGGGAGCCGTTGTCCCTAAACGCTTGCTCACTTGATGAGAGCAATTGCCCTTTACATGATGATAGCCGTTGTCCCTAAAGCTTCCACACTTGATATGAGCAATTGTCACTTACATGGTGATTTCCGTTGTCTCTAAAGGCTACCTTTATAAGGGCAATTTTTTCCTTACATGATAAGAGTCGTTGTCCCTAAAGGCTCACTTGTTAAGAGCAATTGTACCTTACTTTAATGGAGCCGTTGTCCCTAAACGCTTGCTCACATGATGAGAGCAATTGCCCTTTACATGATGATAGCGTTTGTCCCTAATGCTTGCACACTTGATAGGAGTAATTGTCACTTGCATGATGAGGTCTATTGTCCCTAAAGGCTAACTTTATGAGGGTAATTTGTCCCTTACATGATAAGAGCCGTTGTCCATAAAGGCTCACTTGTTGAGAGCAATTGTACCTTACTTTATGGGAGCCGTTGTCCCTAAACGCTTGCTCACTTGATGAGAGCAATTGCCATATACATGATGATAGCCATTGTCCCTAATGCTTCCACACTTGATAAGCGGAATTGTCACTTACATGATGAGTTCCGTTGTCTCTAAACGCTAACTTTATAAGTGCAATTTGCCACTTTCATGGTAAGAGTTGTTGTCCCTAAAGGCTCACTTGTTGTGAGCAATTGTACCATACTTTATGGGCGTCGTTGTCCCTAAACGCTTGCTCACTTGATGAGAGCAATTGCCCTTTACATGATGATAGCCGTTGTTCCTAATGCTTCCACACCTTATATGAGTAATTGTCACTTACATGATGAGATCTGTTGTCTCTAAAGGCTACCTTTATTAGGGCGATTTGTCCTTTACATGATAAGAGCCGTTGTCCCTAAAGGCTGATTAATTGAGAGCAATTGTTCCTTACTTTATGGGAGTTGTTGTCCCTAAATGCTTGATCACTTGATGAGAGCAATTTCCCATACATGATGATAGCCGTTGTCCCTAATGCTTGCATACTTGATAAGAGTAATTGTCACTTATATGATGAGATCCATTGTCCCTAAAGGATAGCTTTATGAGGGCAATTTGTCCCATATATGATAAGAGCCGTTGTCCCTAAAGGCTCACTTGTTGAGAGCAATTGTGCCTTATTTTATTGGAGTCGTTGTCCCTAAACGCTTGCTCACTTGTTGAGTGCAATTGCCCTCTACATTATGATAGTCGTTGTCCCTAATGCTTGCACACTTGATAAGAGCAATTGTCACTTGTATGATGAGATCCGTTGTCCCTAAAGGCTAACTTTATACGGGCAGTTTGTCCCTAACATGATAAGAGTCAGTGTCCCTAAAGGCTCACTTGTTGAGAGCAATTGTACCTTACTTTATGGGAGCCGTTGTCCCTAAACGCTTGCTCACTTGATGAGAGTTATTGCCCTTTACATGATGATAGCCATTGTCCCTAATGCTTGCACACTTGATAGGAGCAATTGTCTCTTAAATGATGAGATTCGTTGTCCCTAAAGGCTAACTTTATTAGGGCGATTTGTCCCTTACATGATAAGAGCCGTTGTCCCTAAAGGCTAACTTGTTGAGAGTAATTGTACCTTACTTTATGGGAGTCGTTGTCCCTAAACGCTTGCTCACTTGAAGAGAGCAATTGCCCTTTACATGATGATAGGCGTTGTCCCTAATGCTTCCATAGTTGATATGAGCAATTGTCACTTACATGATGAGATCCGTTGTCTCTAAAGGCTACCTTTATAAGGGCAATTTGTCCCTTCCATAATAAGAGTCGTTGTCCCTAAAGGCTCACTTGTTGAGAGCAATTGTACCATACTTTATGGGAGCCGTTGTCCCTAAACGCTTGCTCACTTGATGAGAGCAATTGCCCTTTACATGATGATAGCCGTTGTCCCTAAAGCTTCCACACTTGATATGAGCAATTGTCACTTGCATGGTGATTTCCGTTGTCTCTAAACGCTACCTTTATAAGGGCAATTTTTTCCTTACATGATAAGAGTCGTTGTCCCTAAAGGCTCACTTGTTAAGAGCAATTGTACCTTACTTTAATGGAGCCGTTGTCCCTAAACGCTTGCTCACATGATGAGAGCAATTTCCCTTTACATGATGATAGGCGTTGTCCCTAATGCTTGCACACTTGATAGGAGCAATTGTCACTTAAATGATGAGATTCGTTGTCCCTAAAGGCTAACTTTATGAGGGCGATTTGTCCCTTACATGATAAGAGCCGTTGTCCCTAAAGGCTCACTTGTTGAGAGCAATTGTACCTTACTTTATGGGAGTCGTAGTCCCTAAACGCTTGCTCACTTGATGATAGCAATTGCACTTTACATGATGATTGTCGTTGTCCCTAATGCTTCCACACTTGATATAAGCAATTGTCACTTACATGATGAGATCTGTTGTCTCTAAAGGATGCCTTTATAAGGGAAATGTGTCCCTTCCATAATAAGATCCGTTGTCCCTAAAGGCTCACTTGTTGAGAGCAATTGTACCTTACTTTATGGGAGACGTTGTCCCTAAACGCTTGCTCACTTGATGAGAGCAATTGCCCTTTACATGATGATAGGCGGTGTCCCTAATGCTTCCACACTTGATAAGAGGAATTGTCACTTACATGATGAGTTCCGTTGTCTCTAAACGCTAACTTTATAAGTGCAATTTGCCACTTTCATGGTAAGAGTTGTTGTCCCTAAAGGCTCACTTGTTGTGAGCAATTGTACCATACTTTATGGGCGTCGTTGTCCCTAAACGCTTGCTCACTTGATGAGAGCAATTGCCCTTTACATGATGATAGCCGTTGTTCCTAATGCTTCCACACCTTATATGAGTAATTGTCACTTACATGATGAGATCTGTTGTCTCTAAAGGCTACCTTTATTAGGGCGATTTGTCCTTTACATGATAAGAGACGTTTTCCCTAAAGGCTCACTAATTGAGAGCAATTGTCCCTTACTTTATGGGAGTTGTTGTCCCTAAATGCTTGATCACTTGATGAGAGCAATTTCCCATACATGATGATAGCCGTTGTCCCTAATGCTTGCATACTTGATAAGAGTAATTGTCACTTATATGATGAGATCCATTGTCCCTAAAGGATAGCTTTATGAGGGCAATTTGTCCCATATATGATAAGAGCCGTTGTCCCTAAAGGCTCACTTGTTGAGAGCAATTGTGCCTTATTTTATTGGAGTCGTTGTCCCTAAACGCTTGCTCACTTGTTGAGTGCAATTGCCCTCTACATTATGATAGTCGTTGTCCCTAATGCTTGCACACTTGATAAGAGCAATTGTCACTTGTATGATGAGATCCGTTGTCCCTAAAGGCTAACTTTATACGGGCAGTTTGTCCCTAACATGATAAGAGTCGGTGTCCCTAAAGGCTCACTTGTTGAGAGCAATTGTACCTTACTTTATGGGAGCCGTTGTCCCTAAACGCTTGCTCACTTGATGAGAGTTATTGCCCTTTACATGATGATAGCCATTGTCCCTAATGCTTGCACACTTGATAGGAGCAATTGTCACTTAAATGATGAGATTCGTTGTCCCTAAAGGCTAACTTTATTAGGGCGATTTGTCCCTTACATGATAAGAGCCGTTGTCCCTAAAGGCTAACTTGTTGAGAGTAATTGTACCTTACTTTATGGGAGTCGTTGTCCCTAAACGCTTGCTCACTTGAAGAGAGCAATTGCCCTTTACATGATGATAGGCGTTGTCCCTAATGCTTCCATACTTGATATGAGCAATTGTCACTTACATGATGAGATCCGTTGTCTCTAAAGGCTACCTTTATAAGGGCAATTTGTCCCTTCCATAATAAGAGTCGTTGTCCCTAAAGGCTCACTTGTTGAGAGCAATTGTACCTTACTTTATGGGAGCCGTTGTCCCTAAACGCTTGCTCACTTGATGAGAGCAATTGCCCTTTACATGATGATAGCCGTTGTCCCTAAAGCTTCCACACTTGATATGAGCAATTGTCACTTACATGGTGATTTCCGTTGTCTCTCAAGGCTACCTTTATAAGGGCAATTTTTTCCTTACATGATAAGAGTCGTTGTCCCTAAAGGCTCACTTGTTAAGAGCAATTGTACCTTACTTTAATGGAGCCGTTGTCCCTAATGCTTGCACACTTGATAGGAGTAATTGTCACTTGCATGATGAGATCTATTGTCCCTAAAGGCTAACTTTATGAGGGTAATTTGTCCCTTACATGATAAGATCCGTTGTCCATAAAGGCTCACTTGTTGAGAGCAATTGTACCTTACTTTATTTGAGTCGTTGTCCCTAAACACTTGCTCACTTGATTAGAACAATTGCCCTTTATATGATGATAGCCGTTGCCCCTAATGCTTCCACACTTGATAAGAGGAATTGTCACCTACTTGATGAGTTCCGTTGTCTCTAAAGGCTAACTTTATAAGGGCAATTTGTCCCTTCCATGATAAGAGTCGTTGTCCCTAAAGGCTCACTTGTTGTGAGCAATTGTACCTTACTTTATGGGAGCCATTGTCCCTATACGCTTGCTCACTTGATGAGAACAATTACCCTTTACATGATGACAGCCGTTGTCCCTAATGCTTCCATACTTTATATGAGCAATTGTCACTTACATGATGAGATCCGTTGTCTCTAAAGGCTACCTTTATTAGGGCAATTTCTCCTTTACATGATAAGAGCCGTTGTCCCTAAATGCTTGCTCATTTGATGAGAGCAATTGCCTTTTACATGATGATAGCCGTTGTCCCGAAAGGATAACTTTGTGAGGGCAATTTGTACCTTACATGATAAGAGCCGTTGTCCCTAAATACTCACTTGTTGAGAGCAATTGTACCTTACTTTATGGGAGCCATTGTCCCTATATGCTTGCTCACTTCATGATAGCAATTGCACTTTACATGATGATAGTCGTTGTCCCTAATGCTTCCACCCTTGATATGAGCAATTGTCACTTACACGATGAGATCCGTTGTCTCTAAAGGCGACCTTTATAAGGGCAATCTGTCCCTTCTATGATAAGAGTCGTTGTCCCTAAAAGCTCACTTGTTGAGAGCAATTGTACCTTACTTTATAGGAGCCGTTGTCCCTAAACGCATGCTCACTTGATGAGAGCAATTGCCCGTTACATGATGACAGCCGTTGTCCCTAATGCTTCCACATTTATACGCGCAATTGTCACTTACATGATGAGATCCGTTGTCTCTAAAGGCTACTTTTATTAGGGCAATTTCTCCTTTACATGATAAGAGCCGTTGTCCCTATAGGCTCACTTGATGAGAGCAATTGTACCATACTTTATGGGAGCCGTTGTCCCTAAACGCTTGCTCACGTGATGATAGCAATTGCACTTTACATGATAACAGTCATTGTCCCTAATGCTTCCACACTTGATATGAGCAATTGTCACTTACATGATGAGATCCATTGTCTCTAAAGGCTACCTTTATAAGAGCAATTTGTCCCGTACATGATAAGAACCGTTGTCCCTAAAGGCTCACTGTTTAAGAGCAATTGTACCTTACTTTATTGGAGCCGTTGTCCCTAAACGCTTGCTCAGATGATGAGAGCAATTGCCCTTTACATGATGATAGCCGTTGTCCCTAATGCTTGCACACTTGATAGGAGTAATTATCACTTGCATGATGAGGTCCATTGTCCCTAAAGGCTAACTTTATGAGGGCAATTTGTCCCTTTCATGATAAGAGCCGTTGTCCATAAAGGCTCACTTGTTGAGAGCAATTGTATCTTACTTTATGGGAGCCGTTGTCCCTAAACGCTTGCTCACTTGATGAGAGCAATTACCCTATACATGATGATAGCCGTTGTCCCTAATGCTTCCACACTTGATAAGAGGAATTCTCACTTACATGATGAGTTCCGTTGTCTCTAAACGCTAACTTTATAAGGGCAATTTGCCACTTTCATGGTAAGAGTTGTTGTCCCTAAAGGCTCACTTGTTGTGAGCAATTGTACCATACTTTACAGGCGTCGTTGTCCCTAAACTCTTGCTCACTTGATGAGAGCAATTGCCCTTTACATGATGATAGCCATTGTCCCTAATGCTTCCACACTTTATATGAGTAATTGTCACTTACATGATGAGATCTGTTGTCTCTAAAGGCTACCTTTATTAGGGGAATTTGTCCTTTACATGATAAGAGCCGTTGTCCCTAAAGGCTCATTAATTGAGAGCAATTGCACCTTACTTTATGGGAGTTGTTGTCCCTAAATGCTTGATCACTTGATGAGAGCAATTTCCCATTACATGATGATAGCCGTTGTCCCTAATGCTTGCATACTTGATAAGAGTAATTGTCACTTATATGATGAGATCCGTTGTCCCTAAAGGATAGCTTTATGAGGGCCATTTGTCCCTTACATGATAAGAGCCGTTGTCCCTAAAGGCTCACTTGTTGAGAGCAATTGTACCTTATTTTATTGGAGCCGTTGTCCCTAGACGCTTGCTCACTTGTTGAGTGCAATTGCCCTCTACATTATGATAGTCGTTGTCCCTAATGCTTGCACACTTGATAAGAGCGATTGTCACTTGCATGTTGAGATCCGTTGTCCCTAAAGGTTAACTTTATAAGGGAAATTTGTCCCTAACATGATAAGAGCCGTTGTCCCTAAAGACTCACTTATTGAGAGCAATTGTACCTTACTTTATGGGAGCCGTTGTCCCTAAACGCTTGCTCACTTGATGACAGCAAATGCACTTTACATGATGATAGTCGTTGTCCCTAATGCTTCCACACTTGATATGAGCAATTGTCACAAACATGATGAGATCCGTTGTCTCTAAAGGCTACCTTTATAAGGGTAATTTGTCCCTTCCATGATAAGAGCCGTTGTCCGTAAAGGCTCACTTGTTGAGAGCAATTGTACCTTACTTGATGGGAGCCGTTGTCCCTAAACGCTTGCTCACTTGATAAGAGCAATTGCCCTTTACATGATGATAGCCGTTGTCCCTAATGCTTGCACACTTGATAGGAGCAATTGTCATTCAAATGATGAGATCCGTTGTCCCTAAAGGCTAACTTTATGAGGGCGATTTGTCCCTTCCATGATAAGAGTCGTTGTCCCTAAAGGCTCACTTGTTGTGAGCAATTGTACCTTACTTTATGGGAGCCATTGTCCCTACACGCTTGCTCACTTGATGAGAACAATTACCCTTTACATGATGACAGCCGTTGTCCCTAATGCTTCCATACTTTATATGAGCAATTGTCACTTACATGATGAGATCCGTTGTCTCTAAAGGCTACCTTTATTAGGGCAATTTCTCCTTTACATGATAAGAGCCGTTGTCCCTAAATGCTTGCTCATTTGATGAGAGCAATTGCCTTTTACATGATGATAGCCGTTGTCCCGAAAGGATAACTTTGTGAGGGCAATTTGTACCTTACATGATAAGAGCCGTTGTCCCTAAATACTCACTTGTTGAGAGCAATTGTACCTTACTTTATGGGAGCCATTGTCCCTATATGCTTGCTCACTTCATGATAGCAATTGCACTTTACATGATGATAGTCGTTGTCCCTAATGCTTCCACCCTTGATATGAGCAATTGTCACTTACACGATGAGATCCGTTGTCTCTAAAGGCGACCTTTATAAGGGCAATCTGTCCCTTCTATGATAAGAGTCGTTGTCCCTAAAAGCTCACTTGTTGAGAGCAATTGTACCTTACTTTATAGGAGCCGTTGTCCCTAAACGCA
Source organism: Artemisia argyi (assembly GCA_030686995.1). Classification (NCBI taxonomy): domain Eukaryota; kingdom Viridiplantae; phylum Streptophyta; class Magnoliopsida; order Asterales; family Asteraceae; genus Artemisia; species Artemisia argyi. The sequence continues at coordinate 103,669,638 of CM060691.1, forward strand.
TGCTCACTTGATGAGAGCAATTGCCCGTTACATGATGACAGCCGTTGTCCCTAATGCTTCCACATTTATACGCGCAATTGTCACTTACATGATGAGATCCGTTGTCTCTAAAGGCTACTTTTATTAGGGCAATTTCTCCTTTACATGATAAGAGCCGTTGTCCCTATAGGCGCACTTGATGAAAGCAATTGTACCATACTTTATGGGAGCCGTTGTCCCTAAACGCTTGCTCACTTGATGATAGCAATTGCACTTTACATGATAACAGTCATTGTCCCTAATGCTTCCACACTTGATATGAGCAATTGTCACTTACATGATGAGATCCATTGTCTCTAAAGGCTACCTTTATAAGGGCAATTTGTCCCGTACATGATAAGAACCGTTGTCCCTAAAGGCTCACTGTTTAAGAGCAATTGTACCTTACTTTATTGGAGCCGTTGTCCCTAAACGCTTGCTCAGATGATGAGAGCAATTGCCCTTTACATGATGATAGCCGTTGTCCCTAATGCTTGCACACTTGATAGGAGTAATTATCACTTGCATGATGAGGTCCATTGTCCCTAAAGGCTAACTTTATGAGGGCAATTTGTCCCTTTCATGATAAGAGCCGTTGTCCATAAAGGCTCACTTGTTGAGAGCAATTGTATCTTACTTTATGGGAGCCGTTGTCCCTAAACGCTTGCTCACTTGATGAGAGCAATTGCCCTATACATGATGATAGCCGTTGTCCCTAATGCTTCCACACTTGATAAGAGGAATTCTCACTTACATGATGAGTTCCGTTGTCTCTAAACGCTAACTTTATAAGGGCAATTTGCCACTTTCATGGTAAGAGTTGTTGTCCCTAAAGGCTCACTTGTTGTGAGCAATTGTACCATACTTTACGGGCGTCGTTGTCCCTAAACGCTTGCTCACTTGATGAGAGCAATTGCCCTTTACATGATGATAGCCATTGTCCCTAATGCTTCCACACTTTATATGAGTAATTGTCACTTACATGATGAGATCTGTTGTTTCTAAAGGCTACCTTTATTAGGGGAATTTGTCCTTTACATGATAAGAGCCGTTGTCCCTAAAGGCTCATTAATTGAGAGCAATTGCACCTTACTTTATGGGAGTTGTTGTCCCTAAATGCTTGATCACTTGATGAGAGCAATTTCCCATTACATGATGATAGCCGTTGTCCCTAATGCTTGCATACTTGATAAGAGTAATTGTCACTTATATGATGAGATCCGTTGTCCCTAAAGGATAGCTTTATGAGGGCCATTTGTCCCTTACATGATAAGAGCCGTTGTCCCTAAAGGCTCACTTGTTGAGAGCAATTGTACCTTATTTTATTGGAGCCGTTGTCCCTAGACGCTTGCTCACTTGTTGAGTGCAATTGCCCTCTACATTATGATAGTCGTTGTCCCTAATGCTTGCACACTTGATAAGAGCGATTGTCACTTGCATGTTGAGATCCGTTGTCCCTAAAGGTTAACTTTATAAGGGAAATTTGTCCCTAACATGATAAGAGCCGTTGTCCCTAAAGACTCACTTATTGAGAGCAATTGTACCTTACTTTATGGGAGCCGTTGTCCCTAAACGCTTGCTCACTTGATGACAGCAAATGCACTTTACATGATGATAGTCGTTGTCCCTAATGCTTCCACACTTGATATGAGCAATTGTTACAAACATGATGAGATCCGTTGTCTCTAAAGGCTACCTTTATAAGGGCAATTTGTCCCTTCCATGATAAGAGCCGTTGTCCGTAAAGGCTCACTTGTTGAGAGCAATTGTACCTTACTTGATGGGAGCCGTTGTCCCTAAACGCTTGCTCACTTGATAAGAGCAATTGCCCTTTACATGATGATAGCCGTTGTCCCTAATGCTTGCACACTTGATAGGAGCAATTGTCATTCAAATGATGAGATCCGTTGTCCCTAAAGGCTAACTTTATGAGGGCGATTTGTCCCTTACATGATAAGAGTCGTTGTCCCTAAAGGCTCACTTGTTGGGAGCAATTGTACCTTACATTATGGGAGCCGTTGTCCCTAAACGCTTCCTCACTTGATGAGAGCAATTGCCCTTTACATGATGATAGGCGTTGTCCCTAATGCATCCACACTTGATATGAGCAATTGTCACTTACATAATGAGATATGTTGTCTCTAAAGGCTACCTTTATAAGGGCAATTTGTCCCTTCCATGATAAGAGCCGTTGTCCCTAAAGGCTCACTTGTTGAGAGCAATTGTACCTTACTTTATGGGAGCAATTGTCCCTAAACGCTTGCTCACTTGATCAAATTTATTGCCCTTTACATGATGATAGCCGTTGTCCATAATCCTTGCACACTTGATAGGAGCAATTGTCACTTATATGATGAGATCTGTTGTCCCTAAAGGCTAACATTATAAGGGCAATTTGTCCCTAACGTGATAAGAACCGTTGTCCCTAAAGGCTCACTTGTTGAGAGCAATTGTACCTTACTTTATGGGAGCCGTTATCCCTAAACGCTTGCTCACTTGATGATAGAAATTGCACTTTACGTGATGATAGTCGTTGTCCCTAATGCTTCCTCACTTGATATGAGCTATTGTCACTTACATGATGAGATCCATTGTCTCTATAGGCTACCTTTATAAGGGCAATTTGTCCCTTACATGATAAGAGCCGTTGTCCCTAAAGGCTCACTTGTTAAGAGCAATTGTACCTTACTTAATAGGAGTCGTTGTCCCTAAACGCTTGCTCACATGATGAGAGCAATTGCCCTTTACAAGATGATAGCCGTTGTCCCTAATGCTTCCACACTTGATAAGAGGAATTGTTACTTACATGATGAGTTCCGTTGTCTCTAAAGGCTAACTTTATAAGGGCAATTTGCCCCTTTCATGGTAAGAGCCGTTGTCCCTAAAGGCTCACTTGTTGTTAGCAATTGTACCTTACTTTATGTGCGTCGTTGTCCTTAAACGCTTGCTCACTTGATGAGAGCAATTGCCCTTTACATGATGATAGCCGTTGTCCCTAATGCTTCCACACTTTATATGAGCAATTGTCACAAACATGATGAGATCCATTGTCTCTAAAGGCTACCTTTATTAGGGCAATTTGTCCCTTCCATGATAAGAGTCGTTGTCCGTAAAGGCTCACTTTTTGAGAGTAATTGTACCTTACTTGATGGGTGCCGTTGTGCCTAAACGCTTGCTTACTTGATGAGAGCAATTGCCCTTTACATGATGATAGCCGTTGTCCCTAATGCTTGCACACTTGATAGGAGCAATTGTCATTTAAATGATGAGATCCGTTGTCCCTAAAGGCTAACTTTATGAGGGCGATTTGTCCCTTAAATGACATGAGCCGTTGTCCCTAAAGGCTCAGTTGTTGAGTGCAATTGTACCTTACTTTATGGGAGTCGTTGTCCCTAAACGCTTCCTCACTTGACGAGAGCAATTGCCCTTTACATGATGATAGGCGTTGTCCCTAATGCTTCCACACTTGATACGAGCAATTGTCACTTACATGATGAGATCTGTTGTCTCTAAAGGCTATCTTTATAAGGGCAATTTGTCCCTTCCATGATAAGAGCCGTTATCCCTAAAGGCTCACTTGTTGAGAGCAATTGTACCTTACTTTACGGGAGCCGTTGTCCCTAAACGCTTGCTCACTTGATGAGATTTATTGCCCTTTACATGATGATAGCCGTTGTCCCTAATCCTTGCACACTTGACAGGAGTAATTGTCACTTAAATGATGAGATCCGTTGTCCCTAAAGGCTAACTTTATTAGGGTGATTTGTCCCATACATGCTAAGAGCCGTTCTCCCTAAAGGCTCACTTGTTGAGAGCAATTGTACCTTACTTTATGGGAGCCGTTGTCCCTAAATACTTGCTCACTTGATGAGAGCAATTGCCCTTTACATGATGATAGGCATTGTCCCTAATGCTTCCAAACTTGATATGAGCAATTGTCACTTACATGATGAGATCCATTGTCTCTAAAGGCTAATTTATAAGGCCAATTTGTCCCTTACATGATAAGAGCTATTGTCCATAAAGGTTCGCTTGTTGAGAGCAATTGTACCTTACTTTATGGGAGCCGTTGTCCCTAAACGCTTGGTCACTTGATGAGAGCAATTGCCTTTTACATGATGATAGCCGTTGTCCCTAATGCTTCCACACTTGTTAAGAGGAATTGTCACTTACATGATGAGTTCCGTTGTCTCTAAAGGCTAACTTTATATGGGCAATTTGCCCCTTCCATGGTAAGAGCCGTTTTCCCTAAAGGCTCACTTGTTGTGGGCAATTGTACCTTACTTTATGGGAGCCGTTGTCCCTAAACGCTTGCTCACTTGATGAGAGCAATTGCCTTTTACATGATGATAGCCGTTGTCCCTAATGCTTCCACACTTTATATGCGCAATTGTCACTTACATGATGAGATCTGTTGTCTCTAAAGGCTACCTTTATTAGGGCAATTTGTCCATTACATGATAAGAGCCGTTGTCCCTAAAGGCTCATTTGTTGAGAGCAATTGTACCTTACTTTATGGGAGTTGTTGTCCCTAAATGCTTGCTCACTTGATGAGAGCAATTGCCCATTACATGATGATAGCCGTTGTCCCTAATGCTTGCATACTTGATAAGAGTAATTGTCACTTATATGATGAGATCCGTTGTCCCTAAAGGCTAACTTTATGAAGGTAATTTGTCCCTTACATGATAAGAGCCGTTGCCCTAAAGGCTCACTTGTTGAGAGCAATTGTACCTTATTTTATTAGAGCCGTTGTCCCTAAACGCTTGCTAACTTGTTGAGTGCAATTGCCCTCTACATTATGATAGCCGTTGTCCTTAATGCTTGCACACTTGATAAGAGCGATTGTCACTTGCATGATGAGATCCGTTGTCCCTAAAGGCTAACTTTATAAGGGAAATTTGTCCCTAACATGATAAGAGCCGTTGTCCCTAAAGGATCACTTATTGAGAGCAATTGTACCTTACTTTATGGGAGTCGTTGTCCCTAAACGCTTGCTCACTTGATGATAGCAATTGCACTTTACATGATGATAGTCGTTGTCCCTAATGCTTCCACACTTGATATGAGCAATTGTCACAAACATGATGAGATCCATTGTCTCTAAAGGCTATCTTTATTAGGGCAATTTGTCCCTTCCATGATAAGAGTCGTTGTCCGTAAAGGCTCACTTTTTGAGAGTAATTGTACCTTACTTGATGGGAGCCGTTGTGCCTAAACGCTTGCTTACTTGATGAGAGCAATTGCCCTTTACATGATGATAGCCGTTGTCCCTAATGCTTGCACACTTGATAGGAGCAATTGTCATTTAAATGATGAGATCCGTTGTCCCTAAAGGCTAACTTTATGAGGGCGATTTGTCCCTTAAATGACATGAGCCGTTGTCCCTAAAGGCTCAGTTGTTGAGAGCAATTGTACCTTACTTTACGGGAGCCGTTGTCCCTAAACGCTTCCTCACTTGACGAGAGCAATTGCCCTTTACATGATGATAGGCGTTGTCCCTAATGCTTCCACACTTGATACGAGCAATTGTCACTTACATGATGAGACCTGTTGTCTCTAAAGGCTATCTTTATAAGGGCAATTTGTCCCTTCCATGATAAGAGCCGTTATCCCTAAAGGCTCACTTGTTGAGAGCAATTGTACATTACTTTACGGGAGCCGTTGTCCCTAAACGCTTGCTCACTTGATGAGATTTATTGCCCTTTACATGATGATAGCCGTTGTCCCTAATCCTTGCACACTTGACAGGAGTAATTGTCACTTAAATGATGAGATCCGTTGTCCCTAAAGGCTAAGTTTATTAGGGCGATTTGTCCCATACATGAAAAGAGGCGTTCTCCCTAAAGGCTCACTTGTTGAGAGCAATTGTACCTTACTTTATGGGAGCCGTTGTCCCTAAATACTTGCTCACTTGATGAGAGCAATTGCCATTTACATGATGATAGGCGTTGTCCCTAATGCTTCCAAACTTGATATGAGCAATTGTCACTTACATGATGAGATCCATTGTCTCTAAAGGCTAATTTATAAGGCCAATTTGTCCCTTACATGATAAGAGCTATTGTCCATAAAGGTTCGCTTGTTGAGAGCAATTGTACCTTACTTTATGGGAGCCGTTGTCCCTAAACGCTTGGTCACTTGATGAGAGCAATTGCCTTTTACATGATGATAGCCGTTGTCCCTAATGCTTCCACACTTGTTAAGAGGAATTGTCACTTACATGATGAGTTCCGTTGTCTCTAAAGGCTAACTTTATATGGGCAATTTGCCCCTTCCATTGTAAGAGCCGTTTTCCCTAAAGGCTCACTTGTTGTGGGCAATTGTACCTTACTTTATGGGAGCCGTTGTCCCTAAACGCTTGCTCACTTGATGAGAGCAATTGCCTTTTACATGATGATAGCCGTTGTCCCTAATGCTTCCACACTTTATATGAGCAATTGTCACTTACATGATGAGATCTGTTGTCTCTAAAGGCTACCTTTATTAGGGCAATTTGTCCTTTACATGATAAGAGCCGTTGTCCCTAAAGGCTCACTTGTTGAGAGCAATTGTACCTTACATTATGGGAGCCATTGTCCCTTAATTCTAGCTCACTTGATGAGGGCAATTGCCCTTTATATGATGATAGCCGTTGTCCCTAATGCTTGCATACTTGATAAGAGTAATTGTCACTTATATGATGAGATCCGTTGTCCCTAAAGGATAACTTTATGAGGGCAATTTGTCCCTTACATGATAAGAGCCGTTGTCCCTAAAGGCTCACTTGTTGAGAGCAATTGTACCTTATTTTATTGGAGCCGTTGTCCCTAAACGCTTGCTCACTTGTTGAGTGTGAATGCCCTCTACATTATGATAGCCGTTGTCCCTAATGCTTGCACACTTGATAAGAACGATTGTCACTTGCATGATGAGATCCGTTGTCCCTAAAGGCTAACTTTATAAGGGAAATTTGTCCCTAACATGATAAGAGCCGTTGTCCCTAATGGCTCACTTATTGAGAGCAATTGTACCTTACTTTATGGGAGTCATTGTCCCTAAACGCTTGCTCACTTGATGATAGCAATTGCACTTTACATGATGATAGTCGTTGTCCCTAATGCCTCCACACTTGATATGAGCAATTGTCACTAACATGATGAGATCCGTTGTCTCTAAACGCTACCTTTATAAGGGCAATTTGTCCCTTCCATGATAAGTGCTGTTTTCCCTAAAGGCTCACTTGTTGAGAGCAATTGTACCTTACTCGATGGGAGCCGTTGTCCCTAAACGCTTGCTCACTTGATGAGAGCAATTGCCCTTTACATGATGATAGCCGTTGTCCCTAATGCTTGCACACTTGATAGGAGCAATTGTCACTTAAATGATGAGATCCGTTGTCCCTAAAGGCTAACTTTATGAAGGCAATGTCCCTTACATGATAAGAGCTGTTGTCCCTAAAGGCTCACTTGTTGCGAGCAATTGTACCTTACTTTATGGGAGCCGTTGTCCCTAAACGCTTGCTCACTTAATGAGAGCAATTGCCCATTACATGATGATAGGTGTTGTCCCTAATGCTTCCACACTTGATATGAGCAATTGTCACTTACATAATGAGATCTGTTGTCTCTAAAGGCTACCTTTATAAGGGCAATTTGTCCCTTCCATGATAAGAGCCGTTGTCCCTAAAGGCTCACATGTTGAGAGCAATTGTACCTTACTTTATGGGAGCCGTTGTCCCTAAACGCTTGCTCACTTGATGAGATTTGTTGCCCTTTACATGATGATAGCCGTTGTCCCTAATGCTTGCACACTATATAGGAGCAATTGTTACTTAAATGATGAGATCCGTTGTCCCTAAAGGCTAACTTTATTAGGGCGATTTGTTCCTTACATGATAAGAGCCTTTTTCCCTAAAGGCTCACTTGTTGAGAGCAATTGTACCTTACTTTATGGGAGCCGTTGTCCCTAAACGCTTGCTCACTTGATGAGAGCAATTGCCCATTACATGATGATAGGCGTTGTCCGTAATGCTTCCACACTTGATATGAGCAATTGTCACTTACATGATGAGATACGTTGTCTCTAAAGGCTACCTTTATAAGGGCAATTTTTCCCTTCCATGATAAGAGTCGTTGTCCCTAAAGGCTCATTTGTTGAGAGCAATTGTACCTTACTTGATGGGAGCTGTTGTCCCTAAACGCTTGCTAACTTAATGAGAGCAATTGCCCTTTACATGATGATAGGCGTTGTCCCTAATGCTTCCAAACTTGATATCTGCAATTGTCACTTACATGATGAGATCCATTGTTTCTAAAGGCTACCTTTATAAGGGCAATTTGTCCCTTACATGATAAGAGACATTGTCCCTAAAGGCTCACTTGTTAAGAGCAATTGTACCTTACTTTATGGGAGCCGTTGTCCCTAAATGCTTGCTCACATGATGAGAGCAATTGCCCTTTACATGATGGTAGCTGTTGTCCCTAATGCTTGCATACTTGATAGAAGTAATTGTCACTTGCCTGATGAGATCCATTGTCCCTAAAGGCTAACTTTATGAGGGCAATTTGTCCCTTACATGATAAGAGCCGTTGTCCATAAAGGCTCACTTGTTGAGAGCAATTGTACCTTACTTTATAGGAGCCGTTGTCCCTAAACGCTTGCTCACTTGATGAGAGCAATTACCCTTTACATGATGATAGCCGTTCTCCCTAATGCTTCCACACTTCATAAGAGGAATTGTCAGTTACATGATGAGTTCCGTTGTCTCTAAAGGCCAACTTTATAAGGGCAATTTTCCCCTTCCATGGTAAGAGCCGTTGTCCCTAAAGGCTCACTTGTTGTGAGCAATTGTAACTTACTTTATGGGAGCCGTTGTCCCTAAACGCTTGCTCACTTGATGAGAGCAATTGCCCTTTACATGATGATAGCCGTTGTCCCTAATGCTTCCACACTTTATATGAGCAATTGTCACTTACATGATGAGATCTGTTGTCTCTAAAGGCTACCTTTATTAGGGAAATTTGTCCTTTACATGATAAGAGCCGTTGTCCCTAAAGCCTCACTTGTTGAGAGCAATTGTTCCTTACTTTATGGGAGCCGTTGTCCCTAAATGCTTGCTCACTTGATGAGAGCAATTGCCCTTTACATGATGGTAGCCGTTGTCCCTAATGCTTGCATACTTGATAAGAGTAATTGTCACTTATATGATGAGATCCGTTGTCTCTAAAGGCTAACTTGTTGAGAGCAAAAAAAACACTAAAGGCTAAACTTTCTCTCTGGTGATAATGGCGATTCCACAAATCCCCTCCCCTAAATCTGACCTCTAATCTTCTTCTTGTTCTAATCTTTATAACGATTGTGCTTTGGACGGTTAACTAGATTAATTTAGTCCGATAGCATTATTTTTATTTGGATTCAGACTTGTGAGAATTAGGGTTTCGTTTTTTTTAGGGTTTGTGTAATTGTTCTTGTGGTTAATTATTTAGTCGGTTTGATTCCTAATCCTTGTCGATCTGCTTTTGTGGTTTAAATTCATAAGTCGGTTTAGGGTTTTAATCCTACTCGATTTATTATTACTAGGTCGGTTGGGATCTTTATATCTAATCGAGCCTTATTTGTTTCTGGTACGATTTTATGATGATGGTCGATTAGGGTTTTTTTGGTTTTATGATTTTTTTTTTTGGGTAAAAGGGTTTATTCACCCCGGCAAAATTCATTACACCAAAAACGTTGAGGTACAATAGGGTGAGGGTGATGTCCCTCACCTCAATCCCTTAGGATACTTACAGACTCGAATATAAGAATGACACAGCATTCTTATAACTTACAATAAAATGAACCTACCAATAATGACACAAGTACATAACAATTAACAATACTACTCAAGAAAATACTTGAGCCTTCTATATCACTATTGTGGTCCACTTTAACTTCCATGAAGAATCCATGTATGAACATCCAAGCATTCTTCAACATGTAGAAACGATTCCAGCAGCAATAAGCATCAAAATCAAAAAACCCATCCGCTGAAACATGTAGAAACGATCATAGGGCTGAAAGAACCCTAACCTCCAATGTAATCACCATGAAAAGTGACGAAAACTTACACTCATCAGTAATAATTCAATATCAGCAGCCTTTGAATATGAATTAAAATAGCTGCAAAAGACCAAATTAACCAATGAATAAACATAGGGTTGTAGAAAACCCTAACAACCATGTTGTGTACTTTTGGTTTTATGATTTAATGCAGCCTTAACATTGTTGAGGCATTCAGATTAAGATTGACGTGGATCTTTGGTGTTTTTAGTGGTTTGCTTTAATCGCAGTTTTAGGGTTTCTTTCCTAGTTTTTTTCGTTTTGTTTTATTGAATTGCATTGATATGGAGAAAGTTAATTTGAATAAGGTTGATGGTGATGGGTTGGGCATTCGCATGGCTAGATTGAATAAGAATGAACGAGCTGCTGCTACTTCAGAGGTTACTAAGCCACGACAACCAATAAAGGGGATTTTGAAAAAACCTAAACAAGGTGTTACGGTTTCTAGTGGTGAACATCAGAATTATAATCAGGTTATGGCTGCTAGTGGTCGTTACAACATGCTTTGGAAGCTGATCAACTGATGAACTCTAGTAAGGTGCATACGGAAGAGGGTTTTTGGGCTGCTAAAGATACTAGTCTTGATTCTGAGCCTAATACTACTAGTCATGGGGAGTTGAATTCTGGTTCAACAATGAACCCTAGTAGTACTTATATAACCAGCACCAACATGAGCTCTACTAGTGAGAATAGTACTACTAGTCATGGGGAGTTGAATTCTGGTTCAACGATGAGCCCTAGTAGTACTTTTGTAACCAGCACCTATATGAGCTCTTCTAGTATGAGTAGCACGACTTCTACAAGTTGTGATCCAAATCTGCCTAAAGGTGATGGAATTAGTGTATCCATGAAGGCTGGACGATTTCATGTTTCTAATGTGCAAACAAGTGATATTCATGATCCACATGCTACGTCCACCACTAAGGTAAATCAATCAGATCCTAGCCCTATGGTACAATCAGTTGATGTTAATTCAAGCTCTAAATCGTATGTTGGTGTGACAAGTGGAGTGCAAAATGATACTACTAAAGGTAAATCTAACTTTCGTACATTTAAAACTGATAATGTGTTTACGGGAGTGGATGTGACTATCCCTCGTAAAGTTGTTGAATCGGTTAGTGCTAAATTTGAACACACTCTCTACGGGTACTTTATCGGTAAGCGTATTGCGTTCCCGGTGGTTGAATACTTTGTTCGCAACAATTGGGCTACGTATGGGTTGAAACGTGTTATGATGAATGCTAATGGCTTCTTTTTCTTTAAGTTTGATACTCAAGTCGGTTTAGACGCTGTTCTTGAAGGTGGACCGTGGATGATTAAGAACAGCCCTATTATCCTTAAAAAATGGACCATGAGCACTAGTTTAACAAAGGAGGAGCTGACTCGTATTCCGGTATGGGTTAAACTCCATGATGTCCCGCTGCAGGTCTTTAATGAAGATGGTATTAGCATCATTGCTACACATATTGGTAAGCCTATCATGCTCGATTCCTACACTAGCTCTATGTGTATTGATTCTTGGGGAAGGAGTAGCTTTGCTCGGTGTTTAATTGAAATTGACTCTAAGGCTGCCCTTAAGGAATACATAACTGTAGGGGTCCCGTATATTGATGAGCTTGGTTTTTCCTCGGAAACTATTCGGGTGGAATATGAATGGAAACCACCAAGGTGCGATGTGTGTTTGATTTTTGGCCACTCTAGTGATACTTGTCCTAAGAAAGTCGTGACTACTCCGGTTGTAGAGAAATCTAATGATGGGTTTCAACAAGTGGGTAAAAAAGGTAAAAACAAAAAGGTTACTAAGGATAACAATGCTGGAAATGTTTATCATGGTGTTCCGGTTGGCAAAAACATGCAATACAGACCTAAAGCCACTACTACACCGTCTACTAGCACACCTACACAAGGGGAAGCTAGTACTAGTGCTGGTTCTTCTCATAAACCGGTAGATGCTTCTAACTCAAGTGTTAATTCTGATCCTAAAGTTAGTAGCACGTCTACCCGTAATACTACTAATAACAACAGCCATCAACCACCTAAAGGTATTCCTCCTAATGTGGCTGCTAGTGTGACTACTTCTAATCCGTTTGACTCTTTACCAATTGATGATGATGGTGATGGAAATAGAGAGATGGATGATGATGATGAGGTTGTCAATGTGTTTGATGAGTCAGGAAATTTGTTTGATAAATCGGGGGCAAGCACTCCCGCTCTCAATGTTCCTGATGTTTAGTGTCGCCTCATGGAATATTAGGGGTTTGAGCCACTCCCCTAAACAAAAAGAGGTTAGACAGGTTATGAATGAAAATAACCTTAGTGTATGTGCTATTTTGGAATCTCATGTGGATGCTTCGGTTGTCTATGACACGTGTCGTAAGGTTTGTCGTAGGTGGAAATGGACTTTTAATGGTAATCTATGTGATAAGGGATCCCGGATTATTCTTGGTTGGAATGACGACATTGTTGATGTGATGGTGTTAGCTCAAACTAAACAAGTTATGCATGTTCAAATAAATATTCGGGCGGATAGCAAAACTCTCTTTTGTTCTTTTGTGTATGCTGATAACTATTATGTGAATCGTCGAGCACTTTGGAGCAATCTAGTGGGTCATGCTGCTTTTATGCATAATAGGTCATGGGTCTTGTTAGGTGATTTCAATACAGTTCTTAACCTAGAAGATCACTCTTGTGGTGGCTACACTCCTAATATTGCAATGCGTGAATTCAAAGATTGTGTTACGAGCATGGAGGTTACGGATATTAATAGCACCGGGCTGCATTTTACATGGAATCAAAAGCCTAAAGGCTCTAATGGAACTTTGAAGAAAATTGATAGGATTATGGGTAATCTTCAATTCTGTGATACTTTTCCGGGTTCGGTAGCTATCTTCCAGCCCTATCGTATCTTGGATCATTCTCCATGTGTCCTTCGTATTCCACAGGTGGCCAAGCTTAAACCTAAGCCTTTTAAGTTCTCAAATTTCCTGGTGCATAAAGAAGGCTTTATTGATACGGTGACTACGGGATGGAATCTTAGTGTTACTGGTTGTGCTATGTATCGTGTGGTTAAGCGCTTAAAGGGGCTGAAAACCCCGTTTCGCAAGCTTTTACACAATCAAGGAAATCTGCATAATCGGGTTATTAGCCTTCGTAAAGAGTTAGATGAGGTCCAAAGTGCAATTGATAAGGATCCGTTCAATATAACTCTACGTGATGAGCACGCACATTATCTTACTGCATTTAAGGAGGCCATTCTTGATGAGGAGCGGTTTTTAAAGCAAAAATCTAAAGTGCAATGGCTTCATGCTGGTGATTCTAATACGGCTTACTTTCACAACATTGTCAAGACCAAATGTGCCCGGAATCGAATTGAATTGGTTCGAGATTCTAATAATGTCTTGCATGAAGGTAATGCGGTTGTAGGGGCTTTTGTTGAGCACTATGAGAAGTTTCTTGGTATTGAAGGGGAATGTAGCCCTCTTGAAGATCATGGTCTATTTTCTAATGTCCTTAATCCTCAATTGGCTGCTTCTATGGTTAGAAATGTTACAGATTCTGAGATTAGGGATGTGGTGTTCTCGATGGGTGATGATAAGGCCCCTGGTCCGGATGGGTACACGGCTGCTTTCTTTAAGAAATCTTGGGATGTAATTGGAGCTGATATTAAGAGTGCTATCCGTGATTTCTTCACCAATGGTAAGCTCCTAAAGGAAATCAACCACACGATTATATCTTTAATTCCTAAAGTACCTACCCCTTCTAAGATTAATGACTACAGGCCTATCTCGTGCTGTAATGTTCTATATAAGTGCATTAGTAAAATAAATCCACCACAATAACCATAACAACATTAAGATAGAATCAAATGTACCCAAATTGCATGGTATCGTGTGTATGAGGTTTTGAATAAGAGTCCCCACAAACTTAACTTCCATCTTCATCAAAACTAATACCAATGAACACCATTACGAACATCATTAGGATCCATAAGCAGCAGCATAAAGACCAGAATGAACCGACATAAGGTTATCAACAACCCAAACAAGAACATAATACGACAAATACAATAACATGATCAGCACACTAGTCGTATCATAATGATCATAGGGTTTAACGAAACCCTAACTTCCAGCAATCCCAAATAAGCTACGATACATATATGAAGACAAGCAGAATAATCGGAGCAACATCAGGTAACACACAAACGATCTTAGAGTTTTTGAATAAGAACCCTAATAAACTTAACTTCCAACCTCGATCAGCAGCACCAAAAGCAACTAACCACACATAACTTCCACTCTCCCAAACCCACAAAACAATGATGAAATCATACCACCATACACCCCTCGATATGTAACACGACCAAAGTCGACTTGCAAGAAATGCAGAAACCACAAGGGTTACATAAAATCATCAATAAATTCGAACCCTAAAAAATAGGGGATCGGTTACCATGAAGATTACCATGTGATGGAACGACAACATTTCAATCAAAACCTACCCAGATTGTACATAAAATCATACCATAAAAGAACCTTACGATCGTAATCATACACAAAAATATAGTAAACCCTAAAAAACGATTTAAAAAATCGTTTAGGGCTTATATATCATGAAGCGACCAGAATAAACCTTAATAATGGATCGATTGAGAAACCGACTACAAAAAACGATTAGGGTTTAGATAAAAACGGGCAGCGATGATTAAAAAGATGTAATGAATAGATAATCCACGACACAGCCCTTCCCATGTAATAACAGCCATCAAACCGATTGCATATCATTCAAAGAATAATAGAGAGGCGGCTTTAATGAGCAGTTAGATCTGATCAGAATAAGAGGGAGGGGTGGCCGGAAATCGCCCCCAAGGGGGAGAGAGTTTTAGGGTTTGTGGTGAGCTAGTTTTTATTACTTACCCAAGAGCTTATGCGTAATTATCATAGAGGGAGAGGCCCTCCTAGATGTGCCTTCAAAGTAGATATCCAAAAGGCATATGATATGGTTGATTGGGCTTTCCTTCGGTCTATTCTGATTGGATTTGGTTTTCATTACAAAATGGTTGAATGGATTATGGTATGTGTCACTACTACATCATATTCTATTTGTGTTAATGGGGACCTTCAAGGCTGGTTTCAAGGTAAGCGAGGTCTCAGGCAGGGTGACCCGTTATCCCCTTATTTGTTTACATTGGTTATGGAGGTTTAAGCCTCATTTTGCAAAAAAAGGTCTCTAATTCGCAGGACTTCCAATTCCATCATTTGTGTGAGCAGCAGAGAATTATTAACCTATGTTTTGCGGATGATCTTTTCTTGTTTTCTAGAGGCCATCCTGATTCGGTTAATGTTATTATGCAAGGTTTAGAGGATTCCAAGAATGTTTCGGGTCTTGTCCCGAGTATTCCTAAGAGTACAGCTTTCTTTTGTAATGTCCCTAATGCTTTGAAAGCTATTATTCTTCAGTCAATGCCATTTGCAGAAGGTTCTCTCCCTGTTAGGTACCTTGGGGTTCCTCTTATCTCATCTCGTCTCCTTTATAGGGATTGTAAGGTCCTTGTGGAGAAATTGGAGAGCCGTGTTAATGATTGGCGTAATAAATTTCTATCTCTTGCGGGAAGACTTCAATTGGTTAGATCTGTTCTCTCTTCGATGCACTTATATTGGGCTTCCGTTTTCATTCTCCCATCTCGTATTATTCATGATTTGGAGCAGCTCATGAGGGCGTTCTTATGGTGTCAAGGAGAAATGAAACGGGGTAAGGCCAAAGTGGCGTGGGAGGCTGTTTGTAAACCTTGGCAATAAGGTGGTCTTGGTATTCGTAACTTGGCTGATTTTAATATTGCTCTTATGACTACTCACATCTGGAGCATTTTGACGCATAAAGAGTCTTTATGGGTTAAATGGGTTCATTCTTACAAACTTCGGGGTAGAAACTTTTGGGATGTTCCTTGCTTGGGTGATGTTATTTGGGGATGGCGAAAGCTTCTTGAGATTAGAAACAAGGTTCGTCCGTTCATTTGGCATAAGATTAATAATGGTAAGAGTACCTTTCGTAATATGCTCACTACTAGAGACATTGTTTTTTTTTGGGTAAAAGGGTTCCACCCTGGTAAAATATTACTCAAAAAAACGTTGAAGTACAATGGATAAGAGTGAATCTCTCATCGGAGTCCCTAAGGACACTACCACTACCACTATATAAGAATGACAGGCCATTCTTATAACAAACAGATCTAAATACAACTAACCATGACTAGCAATAAAATTACAATACATTACAACTCAAATAAACATTAAAATATTACTAGAGACATTGTTCGGGCTGGTTTTAACTTATCGGATTCAGTTTGGGACATGATTGAGCATAGTTCTTGGAGATGGCCTGCTGATTGGAATACTAAATTTCCGGATTTAGTTAATATCCCGGTTCCTAATTTAATTGCTAATTCTGATGATGGGCTATTATGGCGTGATCTGAATGGCAACCTTAAGCCCTTTTCGGTTGCGTGTGCTTGGGATTCTCTCCGTTCTAGGGCTGATCCGGTCGTATGGTACCATATTCCTTGGTTCTCTCATTGTATCCCACGGCATTCTATACATCTTTGGCTCGTTATTAAGCAGAAACTGAAGACTCAAGATAGGATGCGGGAATGGGATGTTGGTCCCAATATTGATTTGACCCTTCTTCGCTGCCCGCTTTGTGACATGGTTCCGGATTCTCACCCCCATTTGTTTTTTGAGTGCCAATTCTCTAGGCAGGTTTGGTCGGATATTCGGTTGCTTTGTGGAATGGATGGCGTTCCTCCTATTTTGGATGATGTTGTTGCGACCCTCATCCCTATATCTAAGGGCCGGTCAGTTCCTAGCATTATCTCTCATTTACTTCTTGCTGCTTCTACATACTTCATTTGGATGGAACACAATTCTAGGCTCTTCAAGAGGAAGAAGTCTACCGTTGCTGAAGTGGTTCAAGTAATTGTCAACACCATTCGGTTGAAGTTGGTTACCTTCAAATTTAAGAAGCTAACAACTCGGTCTCATCTACTGCTGGATAAATGGAAGATACCAAGCTCTTGTCTTATTCATGCTTAATTGCAGAGGGTTATATGGTCATCAATTCACCATGGATTTTTCCTTATTGGATTCCAAAGAATTGGCTAGCCCACAAGCATATGGATTGTGGTAAAGGCAGTGGAATTCCATATTTGGTTCTCAGTTCATCAAAGGTGATTTTTTCACCTAAAGAATTGGCTAGTCTTGAGCAAACGGCTACAGGTAAACACAACTCAAATCCGTTTATAGGTACTGATTTGCTAATAAATCACATGGTTATCAAGTGTACCATAGTTTTCGAACTTAAACATTTGGCTAGTCCTGAGCAAACGGCTACATGTAAAGACAACCCAAATCCGTTTATAGTTACTGATTTGCTAATAAATCAGATGGTTATCAAGTGTACCATAGTTTTCGAACTTAAACATTTGGCTACTCCAGTAGTGATGGCTATTGGTAAAGAGACATCAAATCCATTATTTTCAATGATTCACCTCTCACAGGAGTTAACACACCTGGAAGTGATGAGAATAGTATGTAACGAATATGGTTTGATGTACACTTGGTCATTTGTTGTTGCAAAGAAATGTTGCTTGTCAAGGTGGTGCCATTCATGGAGTTTGGCTTTTTTGTTCTTTGCTGCTGCTGGTTGGAAGCGGGAAGTCCACTGGATTCAAGATTCTTCTTGGTTTTATTCCTAGTTAGTTGCTTGTGACGTATAACTAGGTTTGTTGTGCTTATGGCCTGTCATAAGCACTAGTTTTTCAAGCATTTGCTTGAGGTTAATGTGGTACATCAGCCACATTCCATTTGTACTTAACGTTTTTTGGTTATATATATTTACCGGGGTAAACCCCTTTACCCAAAAAAAACTTGTTGAGAGCAATTGTACCTTATTTTATTGGATCCGTTGTCCCTAAATGCTTGCTCACTTGTTAAGTGCGATTGCCCTCTACATTATGATAGCCGTTGTCCCTAATGCTTGCACCTTGATAAGAGCGATTGTCACTTGCATGATGAGATCCGTTGTCCCTAAAGGCTAACTTTATAAGGGAAATTTGTCCCTAACATAATAAGAGCCATTGTCCCTAAAGGCTCACTTATTGAGAGCAATTGTACCTTAGTTTATGGGAGCCGTTGTCCCTAAACGCTTGCTCACTTGATGATAGCAATTGCACTTTACATGATGATAGTCGTTGTCCCTAATGCTTCCACACTTGATATGAGCAATTGTCACTAACATGATGAGATCCGTTGTCTCTAAAGGCTACCTTTATAAGGGCAATTTGTCCCTTCCATGATAAGAGCCGTTGTCCCTAAAGGCTCACTTGTTGAGAGCAATTGTACCTCACTTGATGGAGCCGTTGTCCCTAAACGCTTGCTCACTTGATGAGAGCAATTGCCCTTTACATGATGATAGCCGTTGTCCCTAATGCTTGCACACTTGATAGGAGCAATTGTCACTTAAATGATGAGATCCGTTGTCCCTAAAGGCTAACTTTATGACGGCGATTTGTCCCTTACATGATAAGAGCCGTTGTCTCTAAAGGCACACTTGTTGAGAGCAATTGTACCTTACTTTATGGGTGCCGTTGTCCCTAAACGCTTGCTCACTTGATAAGAGCAATTGCCCTTTACATGATGATAGGCGTTGTCCCTAATGCTTCCACACTTGATATGAGCAATTGTCACTTACATGATGAGATCTGTTGTCTCTAAAGGCTACCTTTATATGGGCAATTTGTCTTCCATGATAAGAGCCGTTGTCCCTAAAGGCTCACATGTTGAGAGCAATTGTACCTTACTTTATGGGAGCCGTTGTCCCTAAACGCTTGCTCACTTGATGAGATTTATTGCCCTTTACTTGATGATAACCGTTGTCCCTAATGCTTGCACAGTTGATAGGAGCAATTGTCACTTAAATGATGAGATCCGTTGTCCTTAAAGGCTAAGTTTTTTAGGGCGATTTGTCCCTTACATGATAAGCGTCGTAGTCCCTAAAGGCTCACTTGTTGAGAGCAATTGTACCTTACTTTATGGGAGCCGTTGTCCCTAAACGCTTGCTCACTTGATGAGAGCAATTGCCCTTTACATGATCATAGGCGTTGTCCGTAATGCATGCACACTTGATATGAGCAATTGTCACTTACATGATGAGATCCGTTGTCTCTAAAGGCTACCTTGATAAGGGCAATTTGTCCCTTCCATGATAAGAGCCGTTGTCCCTAAAGGCTCACTTGTTGAGAGCAATTGTACCTTACTTTATAGGAGCCGTTGTCCCTAAACGCTTGCTCACTTGATGATACCAATTGCACTTTACATGATGAAATTCGTTGTCCCTAATGCTTCCACACTTGATATGAGCAATTGACACTAACATGATGAGATCCGTTGTCTCTAAAGGCTACCTTTATAAGGGCAATTTGTCCCTTCCATGATAAGAGCCGTTGTCCCTAAAGGCTCACTTGTTGAGAGCAATTGTACCTTACTTGATGGGAGCCGTTGTCCCTAAACGCTTGCTCACTTGATGAGAGCAATTGCCCTTTACATGATGATAGCCGTTGTCCCTAATGCTTGCACACTTGATAGGAGCAATTGTCTCTTAAATGATGAGATCCGTTGTCCCTAAAGGCTAACTTTATGACGGCGATTTGTCCCTTACATGATAAGAGCCGTTGTCTCTAAAGGCACACTTGTTGAGAGCAATTGTACCTTACTTTGTGGGAGCCGTTGTCCCTAAACGCTTGCTCACTTGATAAGAGCAATTGCCCTTTACATGATGATAGGCGTTGTCCCTAATGCTTCCACACTTGATATGAGCAATTGTCACTTACATGATGAGATCTGTTGTCTCTAAAGGCTACCTTTATAAGGGCAATATGTCTTCCATGATAAGAGTCGTTGTCCCTAAAGGCTCACTTGTTGAGAGCAATTGTACCTTACTTTATGGGAGCCGTTGTCCCTAAACACTTGCTCACTTGATGAGATTTATTGCCCTTTACATGATGATAGTCGTTGTCCCTAATGCTTGCACAGTTGATAGGAGCAATTGTCACTTAAATGATGAGATCCGTTGTCCCTAAAGGCTAAGTTTATTAGGGCGATTTGTCCCTTACATGATAAGCGTCGTTGTCCCTAAAGACTCACTTGTTGAGAGCAATTGTACCTTACTTTATGGGAGCCGTTGTCCCTAAACGCTTGCTCACTTGATAAGAGCAATTGCCCTTTACATGATCATAGGCGTTGTCCGTAATGCATGAACACTTGATATGAGCAATTGTCACTTACATGATGAGATCCGTTGTCTCTAAAGGCTACCTTTATAAAGGCAATTTGTCCCTTCTATGATAAGAGCCGTTGTCCCTAAAGGCTCACTTGTTGAGAGCAATTGTACCTTACTTTATGGGAGCCGTTGTCCCTAAACGCTTCCTCACTTGATGAGAGCAATTGCCCTTTACATGATGATAGTTGTTGTCCCTAATGCTCGCACACTTGATAGGAGCAATTGTTACTTAAATGATGAGATCCGTTGTCCCTAAAGGCTAACTTTATGAGGGCGATTTTTCCCTTACATGAGAAGAGTCGTTGTCCCTAAAGGCTTACTTGTTGAGAGCAATTGTACCTTACTTTATGGGACCCGTTGTCCCTAAACGCTTGCTCACTTGAAGAGAGCAATTGCCTTTTACATGATGAAAGCCGTTGTCCCTAATGCTTCCACACTTTATACGAGCAATTGTCACTTACATGATGGGATCTGTTGTCTCTAAAGGCTACCTTTATTAGGGCAATTTGTCCTTTACATGATAAGAGCCGTTGTCCCGAAAGGCTCACTTGTTGAGAGCAATTGTACCTTACTTCATGGGAGCCATTGTCCCTAAATGCTTGCTCACTTGATGAGAGCAATTTCCCTTTATATGATGATAGCCGTTGTCCCTAATGCTTGGATACTTGATAAGAGTAATTGTCACTTATATGATGAGATCCGTTGTCCCGAAAGGATAACTTTATGAGGGCAATTTGTCCCTTACATGATAAGAGCCGTTGTCCCTAAAGGCACACTTGTTGAGAGCAATGGTACCTTATTTTATTGGAGCCATTGTCCCTAAACGCTTGCTCACTTGTTGAGTGCGATTGCCCTCTACATTATGATAGCCGTTGTCCCTAATGCTTGCACACTTGATAAGAGCGATTGTCACTTGCATGATGAGATCCGTTGTCCCTAAAGGCTAACTTTATAAGGGAAATTTGTCCCTAACATGATAAGAGCTGTTGTCCCTAATGGCTCACTTATTGAGAGCAACTGTACCTTACTTTATGGGAGTCATTGTCCCTAAACGCTTGCTCACTTGATGATAGCAATTGCACTTTACATAATGATAGTTGTTGTCCCTAATGCTTCCACACTTGATATGAGCAATTGTCACTTAAATAATGAGATCCGTTGTCCCTAAAGGCTAACTTTATGAGGGCAATGTCCCTTACATGATAAGAGATGTTGTCCCTAAAGGCTCACTTGTTGCGAGCAATTGTACCTTACTTTATGGGAGTCGTTGTCCCTAAACGCTTGCTCACTTGATGAGAGCAATTGCCCATTACATAATGATAGGCGTTGTCCCAAATGCTTCCACACTTGATATGAGCAATTGTCACTTACATGAATAGATCTGTTGTCTCTAAAGGCTACCTTTATAAGGGCAATTTGTCCCTTGCATGATAAGAGCCGTTGTCCCTAAAGGCTCACATGTTTAGAGTAATTGTACCTTACTTTATAGGAGCCGTTATCCCTAAACGCTTGCTCACTTGATGAGATTTATTGCCCTTTACATGATGATAGCCATTGTCCCTAATGCTTGCACACTATATAGGAGCCATTGTCACTTAAATGATGAGATCCGTTGTCCCTAAAGGCTAACTTTATAAGAGCCTTTGTCCCTAAAGGCTCACTTGTTGAGATCAATTGTACCTTACTTTATGGGAGCCGTTGTCCCTAAACGCTTGCTCACTTGATAAAAGCAATTGCCCTTTACATGATGATAGGCGTTGTCCCTAATGCTTCCACATTTGATATGAGCAATTGTCACTTACATGATGAGATCTGTTGTTTCTAAAGGCTACCTTTATAAGGGCAATTTGTCTTCCATGATAAGAGCCGTTGTCCCTAAAGGCTCACTTGTTGTGTGCAATTGTACCTTACTTTATGGGAGTTGTTGTCCCTAAACGCTTGCTCACTTGATGAGATTTATTGCCCTTTACATGATGATAGCCGTTGTCCCTAATGCTTGCACAGTTGATAGGAGCAATTGTCACTTAAATGATGAGATCCGTTGTCCCTAAAGGCTAAGTTTATTAGGGCGATTTGTCCCTTACATGATAAGCGTCGTTGTCCCTAAAGGCTCACTTGTTGAGAGCAATTGTACCTTACTTTATGGGAGCCGTTGTCCCTAAACGCTTGCTCACTTGATGAGAGCAATTGCCCTTTACATGATCATAGGCGTTGTCCGTAATGCATGCACACTTGATATGAGCAATTGTTACTTACATGATGAGATCCGTTGTCTCTAAAGGCTACCTTTATAAGGGCAATTTGTCCCTTCCATGATTAGAGCCGTTGTCCCTAAAGGCTCACTTGTTGAGAGCAAATGTACCTTACTTTATGGGAGCCGTTGTCCCTAAACGCTTGCTTACTTGATGAGAGCAATTACCCTTTACATGATGATAGCCGTTGTCCCTAATGCTCGCACACTTGATAGGAGCAATTGTTACTTAAATGATGAGATCCGTTGTCCCTAAA
The DNA here is from genome assembly GCA_030686995.1 of Artemisia argyi. Taxonomy (NCBI): domain Eukaryota; kingdom Viridiplantae; phylum Streptophyta; class Magnoliopsida; order Asterales; family Asteraceae; genus Artemisia; species Artemisia argyi. Next base: position 103,692,576 of record CM060691.1, read on the forward strand.
GGGTAAATTTATGAGGGCGATTTTTCCGTTACATGAGAAGAGTCGTTGTCCCTAATGGCTTACTTGTTGAGAGCAATTGTACCTTACTTTATGGGACCCGTTATCCCTAAACGCTTGCTCACTTGAAGATAGCAATTGCCTTTTACATGATGAAAGCCGTTGTCCCTAATGCTTCCACACTTTATATGAGCAATTGTCACTTACATGATGAGATCTGTTGTCTCTAAAGGCTACCTTTATTAGGGCAATTTGTCCTTTACATGATAAGAGCCGTTGCCCCGAAAGGCTCACTTGTTGAGAGCAATTGTACCTTACTTTATGGGAGCCATTGTCCCTAAATGCTTGCTCACTTGATGAGAGCAATTGCCCTTTATATGATGATAGCCGTTGTCCCTAATGCTTGGATACTTGATAAGAGTAATTGTCACTTATATGATGAGATCCGTTGTCCCGAAAGGATAACTTTATGAGGGCAATTTGTCTCTTACATGATAAGAGTCGTTGTCCCTAAAGGCTCACTTGTTGAGAGCAATTGTACCTTATCTTATTGGAGCCATTGTCCCTAAACGCTTGCTCACTTGTTGAGTGCGATTGCCCTCTACATTATGATAGCCGTTGTCCCTAATGGTTGCACACTTGATAAGAGCGATTGTCACTTGCATGATGAGATCCGTTGTCCCTAATGGCTAACTTTATAAGGGAAATTTGTCCCTAACATGATAAATGCCGTTGTCCCTAATGGCTCACTTATTGAGAGCAACTATACCTTACTTTATGGGAGTCATTGTCCCTAAACGCTTGCTCACTTGATGATAGCAATTGCACTTTACATAATGATAGTTGTTGTCCATAATGCTTCCACACTTGATATGAGCAATTGTCAATAACATGATGAGATCCGTTGTCTCTAAAGGCTACCTTTATAAGGGCAATTTGTCCCTTCCATGATAAGAGCTGTTGTCCCTAAAGGCTTACTTGTTGAGAGCAATTGTACCTTACTTGATGGGAGCCGTTGTCCCTAAACGCTTGCTCACTTGATGAGAGCAATTGCCCTTTACAAGATGATAGCCGTTGTCCCTAATTCTCGCACACTTGATAGGAGCAATTGTCACTTAAATAATTAGATCCGTTGTCCCTAAAGGCTAACTTTATGAGGGCAATGTCCCTTACATGATAAGAGCTGTTGTCCCTAAAGGCTCACTTGTTGCGAGCAATTGTACCTTACTTTATGGTAGCCGTTGTCCCTAAACGCTTGCTCACTTGATGAGAGTTTGCCCATTACATGATGATAGGCGTTGTCCCAAATTCTTCCACACTTGATATGAGCAATTGTCACTTACATGATGAGATCTGTTGTCTCTAAAGGCTACCTTTATAAGGGCAATTTGTCCCTTGCATGATAAGAGCCGTTGTCCCTAAAGGCTCACATGTTTAGAGTAATTGTACCTTACTTTATGGGAGCCGTTGTCCCTAAACGCTTGCTCACTTGATGAGATTTATTGCCCTTTACAAGATGATAGCCGTTGTCCCTAATGCTTGCACAGTTGATAGGAGCAATTGTCACTTAAATGATGAGATCCGTTGTCCCTAAAGGCTAAGTTTATTAGGGCGATTTGTCCCTTACATGATAAGCGTCGTTGTCCCTAAAGGCTCACTTGTAGAGAGCAATTGTACCTTACTTTATGGGAGCCGTTGTCCCTAAACGCTTGCTCACTTGATGAGAGCAATTGCCCTTTACATGATCATAGGCGTTGTCCGTAATGCATGCACACTTGATATGAGCAATTGTCACTTACATGATGAGATCCGTTGTCTCTAAAGGCTACCTTTATAAGGGCAATTTGTCCCTTCCATGATTAGAGCCGTTGTCCCTAAAGGCTCACTTGTTGAGAGCAAATGTACCTTACTTTATGGGAGCCGTTGTCCCTAAACGCTTGCTTACTTGATGAGAGCAATTACCCTTTACATGATGATAGCCGTTGTCCCTAATGCTCGCACACTTGATAGGAGCAATTGTTACTTAAATGATGAGATCCGTTGTCCCTAAAGGGTAAATTTATGAGGGCGATTTTTCCGTTACATGAGAAGAGTCGTTGTCCCTAAAGGCTTACTTGTTGAGAGCAATTGTACCTTACTTTATAGGAGCCGTTGTCCCTAAACGCTTGCTCACTTGATGAGATTTATTGCCCTTTACATGATGATAGCCGTTGTCCCTAATGCTTGCACACTATATAGGAGACATTGTCACTTAAATGATGAGATCCGTTGTCCCTAAAGGCTAACTTTATTAGGGCGATTTGTCCCTTACATGATTAGAGCCTTTGTCCCTAAAGGCTCACTTGTTGAGAGCAATTGTACCATACTTATTGGGAGCCGTTGTCCCTAAATGCTTGCTTACTTGATGAGAGCAATTGCCCATTACATGATGATAGGCGTTTTCCGTAATGCTTTCACACTTGATATGAGCAATTGTCACTTACATGATGAGATACGTTGTCTCTAAAGGCTACCTTTATAAGGGTAATTTGTCCCTTCCATGATAAGAGTTGTTGTCCCTAAAGGCTCATTTGTTGAGAGCAATTGTACCTTACTTTATGGGAGTTGTTGTCCCTAAACGCTTGCTAACTTAATGAGAGCAATTGCCCTTTACATGATGATAGGCGTTGTCCCTAATGCTTCCAAACTTGATATCAGCAATTGTCACTTACATGATGAGATCCATTGTCTCTAAAGGCTACCTTTGTAAGGGCAATTTGACCTTTACATGATAAGAAACATTGTCCCTAAAGGCTCACTTGTTAAGAGCAATTGTACCTTACTTTATGGGAGCCGTTGTCCCTAAATGCTTGCTCACATGATGAGAGGAATTGCCGGGTAGCTGTTGTCCCAAATGCTTGCACACTTGATAAGAGCGATTGTCACTTGCATGATGAGATCCGTTGTCCCTAAAGGCTAACTTTATAAGGGAAATTTATCCCTAACATAATAAGAGCCATTGTCCCTAAAGGTTCACTTATTGATAGCAATTGTACCTTAGTTTATGGGAGCCGTTGTCCCTAAACGCTTGCTCACTTGATGATAACAATTGCACTTTACATGATGATAGTCGTTGTCCCTAATGCTTCCACACTTGATATGAGCAATTGTCACTAACATGATGAGATTCGTTGTCTCTAAAGGCTACCTTTATAAGGGCAATTGTACCTTACTTGATGGGAGCCGTTGTCCCTAAACGCTTGCTTACTTGATGAGAGCAATTGCCCTTTACATGATGATAGCCGTTGTCCTTAATGCTTGCACACTTGATATGAGCAATTGTCACTAACATGATGAGATCCGTTGTCTCTAAAGGCTACCTTTATAAGGGCAATTTGTCCCTTACATGATAAGAGCCGTTGTCTCTAAAGGCACACTTGTTGAGAGCAATTGTACCTTACTTTATGGGAGCCTTTGTCCCTAAACGCTTGCTCACTTGATAAGAGCAATTGCCCTTTACATGACGATAGGCGTTGTCCCTAATGCTTCCACACTTGATATGAGCAATTGTCACTTACATGATGAGATCTGTTGTCTCTAAAGGCTACCTTTATAAGGGCAATTTGTCTTCCATGATAAGAGCCTTTGTCCCTAAAGGCTCACTTGTTGAGAGCAATTGTACCTTACTTTATGGGAGCTGTTGTCCCTAAACGCTTGCTCATTTGATGAGATTTATTGCCCTTTAAATGATGATAGCCGTTGTCCCTAATGCTTGCACAGTTGATAGGAGCAATTGTCACTTAAATGATGAGATCCGTTGTCCCTAAAGGCTAAGTTTATTAGGGCGATTTGTCCCTTACATGATAAGAGTCGTTGTCCCTAAAGGCTCACTTGTTGAGAGCAATTGTACCTTACTTTATGGGAGCCTTTGTCCCTAAACGCTTGCTCACTTGATGATAGCAATTGCCCTTTACATGATGATAGGCGTTGTCCGTAATGCATGCACACTTGATATGAGCAATTGTCACTTACATGATGAGATCCGTTGTCTCTAAAGGCTAACTTTATAAGGGCAATTTGTCTTCCATGATAAGAGCCGTTGTCCCTAAAGGCTCACTTGTTGAGAGCAATTGTACCTTACTTTATGGGAGCCGTTGTCCCTAAACGCTTGCTCACTTGATGAGATTTATTGTCCTTTACATGATGATAGCCGTTGTCCCTAAAGCTTCCACACTTGATAGGAGCAATTGTTACTTAAATGATGAGATCAGTTGTCCCTAAAGGCTAACTTTATGAGGGCGATTTTTCCCTTACATGATAAGAGTCGTTGTCCCTAAAGGCTTACTTGTTGAGAGCAATTGTACCTTACTTTATGGGAGCCGTTGTCCCTAAACGCTTCATCACTTGATTAGAGCAATTGCCCTTTACATGATGATAGGCGTTGTCCCTAATGCTTCCACACTTGATATGAGCAATTGTTACTTACATGATGAGATCTGTTGTCTCTAAAGTCTACCTTTATAAGGGCAATTTGTCCCTTCCATGATAAGAGCCGTTGTCGCTAAAGGCTCACTTGTTGAGAGCAATTGTATCTTACTTTATGGGAGCCGTTGTCCCTAAACGCTTGCTCACTTGATGAGATTTATTTTTTTTTGGGTAAAAGGGTTAATTCACCCTGGTAAAATTCATTACTCCAAAAAACCCTAAAAACGTTCTCTCTCCTAGGGGATTTCCGGCCGCCCCTTTTCCCCACTTTCCGGCCATAAAACAATTTCAATAACGTCCTCTCTACCCTCGAATCTTTTGTTCTTGGGTATGCAATACGTTCTTGTAATTGTTTTCTATTGCAAGAGGTGGCGGCTGGGGATATCCAAAACCCTAACTTCATGTCATTCAATCGGATTCTTAAATCTGTCTTTATGGGACCTGTTTAATGATCTTGATCTTATTTTAGGGTTTGGTTATTCTATTTTATATCCTATCGTTTCTGGTTAGTTAACCCTAATCGTCCAGACTGATTACCCTTCCAAGGGTATCGTTTCATTAGGTGTAACCAACTTTGGGGTTCAGTAATCGATCTTCTCTCTTTTTTGTTTAAAGTCGGTTTTATTACTGACTTTTCTATATAAGGGTCGATTGGCTGTTGGGATTTGCGCTGTTCTGGTTTGGCCGAAACCCTAAATTCTTATTTTTAGGGTTTAGACTATGATGTATTTATGGGCATTCAAGAATATCTTAACCTGTGTTCTGGGTTAAGTTGCTTTCAAGGACGTAACTCTAGCTTTAGGGTTTCGTAGCATCTGTTTGATTGTCCATCGTTGTCTATGGTTGTTGCTGCTCGCTGCTGGAAGTGTGGTGATTGTTGGACTGTTTTGTCCATGCGTTTTACGTTAGTCGATCTTTTGATCGTGGTTGTATCTGGTACGTGGGTTTTTAGAGAGAGAGACAACTGTTGGTGATCGATCTGGATTGTGGGTTCTATTACTGTTGTTATTGTTTGTTTATCTCACAGCAGATCGATAGGAATGGTTATTATGTAAGTTAGGGTTCGCTTGTACCCTATTGTTAGTCCTTGGTTCGTTTATCACTGGGACCTGCTGCTGTTGTGAGTACTACTAGGGTTTGATTGTATATTCTACATCGGATGATTGGTACTCTGTACGTGGGTTTGGAGAGAGTTGTTAGTATGCTATTGGTGGCTGATTGGAGGTTGTACCATGCTGGTTGAATTGATGATTGTAAAAACCCTTGCTGGAACGACTTATCTAAATTGGGTTTGATCGTGTTCATTAATCTTTACATGGTGCATTTGATGTTGCACTACTGCTGGTCGTTTGCTATTACAGTATACACATGCTATGTGTTTGTGATGACGCTTGGATGTTGCTAATGTGGAAGTGCATAGGTTCGATATTTCTGGAAGTTAGGGGTGAAACCCTATTGCATGTTACAAGTTCGATGACTACACATATTTAATGGGTATTCGGTTCTGCATCTGAACACACACCGTTGGAGCAAGGTTATGCTTGCTGCTCTATCCGTGGTTTTAGAGTCCCCCACCAACTGATGTGTGGAATTTGTGAATTGATTCATATTTGATGGCTACAAGATCATGAAGTTATCGTGTCATTGTAGTGGTGATTGGAAGTTCTACGATGATTAAGCATCGTGGTACTATATGTGTCCTTTGGGATTGAGGTGAGGGATTTCACCCTCATCCTATGTACTTCAACGTTTCGTGCTGCTGGGTGGATGTGGGATGTTCGCATCTCATGTTTTGTCTTGTTATTATACCTAGTTTGATACTTTGTAATTAGCTAGGTTTGGTTTGTGTTTATGGTCTGTCATAAACACTTGTTTATCAAGCGCGTGTGCTTGAGGTTAATGTGGTACTTCAGCCACATTCCATTTGTACTTAAATGTTTTTTTGGATAATATATTTACCGGGTCGTTGACCTTTTACCCAAAAAAAATTCATTACTCCAAAAAATGTTGAGGTGCATAGGGTGAGGGTGATGTCCCTCACCACAGTCCCTTAGGACATTTACAGACTCGAATATAAGAATGACACACTATGCTTATAATTTACAATAAAATGAACCTACCCATATTGACAAAAGTAAATAAAACTATACAAAACTACTCAAGAAAAACACTTGAGCCTTCTATATCACTATGGCAATCCATCTTAACTTCCATGAAGAATCCACGTAGAAAAATCCAAGCGATCTTCAACATAAAATCTGTTTGAAGTCTCTATTTCTCGTCCATGGCAATTCTGGTTCGATTGGATTTCAATCTCTCTTCTTGTTTTAGAGGATGCTGAAGATGTACGAATCATGCTAATGGTTATTTTTTCACAAGATCTTTTACCAATGCTTAATTTATTTGGATTTGTGATTGGTGCTGGTGGTTAGGGTTTGGGAAACCCTATGTCGGTTCTTAGGTCCTTGCGCTGCTGCTTATGGATGGTCGTCTATGGCAGGCTGCTACGTGGAAAGTTTGGACTTCTATGACGACTTTGAAGAATCAAGTTTTTACTTGGCTAGCATTTAATTGTTATTTTTATAGTCATTGTAGTTTATGTTCAATGTAAGTTTATGTTCAATGTAAGTTATAAGAATGGCGTGTCATTCTTATATGAGAGTCTGTAAGTGTCCTAAGGGACTGAGATGAGGGAAGTCACCCTCATCCTATGTACTTCAACGTTTTTTGGTGTAATGAATTTTACCGGGGTGAATTAACCCTTTTACCCAAAAAAAAATAAAATCTGTTTGAAGTAGCAAAGAACACCACCACAAACAAAACCTTCAACGAGCATGGAATCATCAAATGCAGAAAGATAAAGTCCCTCCAAACATAAGCATCAAAATGACCATATGCTCTCAATAAAAAATGATAACATGATCAACCTGCCCAAAAATTAGCATCATAGAACCCATTCGAGCAGCACCACGATTCATGTCACCAACAAACAAACGCCACTAGGGTTTATAACACACCCTAACTTCCAATAAATCATATTACGTACCACAAAGTAAATAAACCCATTAACTGCTGGTAGAAAATGATTATACATACGATCACCAGGCCATCGATTAGAAAGAATGCAAATCAGCTTGTGAAAGTATGAACGAAAGGTTTTTGAACAAGAGTACCTTTAAACTTAACTGCCAGGGTGAATTAACCCTTTTTTGGAGTAATGTTTTTTGGAGTAATGAATTTTAAATTTGGCGCTAAAATTACACTAACAAGTATTTCTCATAGTTTTATTACACATCTACTATCAAACAAACAAACTCAAGCTAAAGTGTATCTGTAAGGTATCATCATTTTACCCTCCCCTTACACTTAGGATGAACATTGTCCCCAATGTTCAAGTAAAGAATGTAAAAGTGAAAAAGTAAAAAGAATGAAATCAAATACTCCCTTGATTCGCTCGGTATCGATAATAAGGTGGCTAGGTTAGATCTTCCTCCAAGAAAATGAACAATCCAAGCTTCCCTTCCAGAATAATAATAATCTTCTTGTCATACATAACCTGTAAATCCTAAGAAAACAGACAAGGCAACCTCGCATAAAATCGGCGGCAATCTACATAAGTTACTAAATCCTAGAAAACAAAGTAAGATATAATGCTTGTGGAATGAAGTTTGCAGATTTCCTGGAGATTATAAAACTAATAATTCAACAAAAACTTTAAAACTCCGCTAGAAAAACAAAACTGGTAAAATTTCCAGATTTTTACACGTGATGCCGTCAAGAGTAAACTCATGACGCCATCAGAAGTGACTTGCAGAAATTCTTATGTTAAGTTTCCGGAAAATTTCTAGAAAAACTTGGTCCTACTTCCTGGAAAATCCTGCAAAACTTCATTATGACTCGATACAAGCATTTGACTCTAACAAATACGAATGTACATGTTCATTTAATACTGTGAAGAAACATGATCGGTTTGTTTCTTAAAAACATATTTGGGGTTTCCCCTTACACTTATCTTTTGCAAAAATACCTTTTGGTGAAGTTAAGACTAGGCCAAACAACAAAGTAAAGTATTTCCACTTTTTAGTTTAGAAACATGATCTACCAACAATGAAAATAAAGCATGCATACGGAAGCAAATAACAAACAAACAAAATAAAATCACACAAAGTCATGGGTTGCCTCCTAAGAAGCGCTTTTCTTTATTTACGAGTCTTGTAGCTAGACTCAAGGTCATGGGTTACTACGTGACCTCATCCTCAAACGTTACATCTTCCTCACCAATCATTTCATTATTATTTTCTTGATAATGTTTTACACGTTGTATGTTAACAGTAAATTCTCTACCTTCATTGTCTAATAACACAACGGCTCCAGTTTCAAAGGAACTTTTCACCGTAAATGGTCCATACCATCTAGACTTGAGTTTCCCTGGAAATAATCTTAACCGAGAATTGTACTATAGGACTTTGTCCCCTTCTGAAAATTCCTTGGGTTTCTTAATTCTTTGATCATGCCATCTTTTTGCCCTTTCTTTATAATTTTTTTGGGTAAAAGGGTTAATTCACCCTGGCAAAATTCATTACACCAAAAAACGTTGAGGTACATAGGGTGAGGGTGATGTCCCTCACCTCAGTCCCTTAGGACACTTACAGACTCGAATATAAGAATGACACACCATTCTTATAATTTACAATAAAATGAACCTACCCATAATGACAAAAGTAAATAAAACGATACAAAACTACTCAAGAAAAACACATTGAGCCTTCTATATCACAATGGCAGTCCATCTTAACTTCCATGAAGAATCCACGTAGAAAAATCCAAGCAATCTTCAACATAAAATCTGTTTGAAGTAGCAAAAAACACCACCACAAACAAAACCTTCAACGAGCATGGAATCATCAAATGCAGAACGATAAAGTCCCTCCAAACATAAGCATCAAAATGACCAATATGCTCTCAATAAAAAATAATAACATGATCAACCTGCCCAAAAATTAGCATCATAGAACCCATTCGAGCAGCACCACGATTCATGTCACCAACAAACAAATGCCACTAGAGTTTATAACACACCCTAACTTCCGATAAATCATATTACGTACCACAAAGTAAATAAAAACATTAACTGCTGGTAGAATATGATTATACATACGATCACCAGGCCATCGATTAGAAAGAATGCAAATCAGCTAGTGAAAGTATGAACGAAAGGTTTTTGAACAAGAGTACCTTCAAACTTGACTTACACATTCCCACCAAACATCCGAACATACCAATGCAATCCCAGGTCATATAACACACTACAAAGGATTAAGAACACCCTTGCAACCAGAATATAACATCAAACAACCATAACGACCAGAGATTAAGCATACATGCATCAAATCAGTCCCAATAAATCAACAATGAAAGCAGCGAACCATACATAGAACTGATGAACACAATGACATGTTACGAGCACCACTAAGCCAAGGTAAATCGTAACAACAAACCAGCTTTGACGTATCACCATAACAAATAATATATATGATCCAGTACCTAACATGCATAGCAGCAACGACAAAGCATGACTTCCATAGGGTTAGAAAACCCTAATATGCACACTGAATCTCCAATCGACCAATACAGGTCGACCAATCCAATGGAGAGATGATATGGTTAAAGAAAACCCTAACCTTCATACATAACACGATCTCTCACAAACCCACTTCCATAACAAACGAGCCAATAAAATACTTGCCAGTAGATTGTCCACGATCAAACAGATCGACTTACACCAACCCAAACGAGGGTACGTACACCAAGAACAAACAGGACATAGCCACTAATCACAAAAGAATGTAAAAACCAATATGGTTTTATAATCGTTAGAGCATGGATCCAACCAGAGAACAATGAATGTAAAAACCCTAAAGAATTAGGGTTTTGTTCAGTCTTTAAGCGCCATACACCCGAAAGTATAAAAACCCTAAAAGGATTTCGAATTATGCATTAAGGGATAACCAACAGAAATCGATCCTTATATAATTAAAAGTCAGAACCGACTTTATAAACCAGAAAACTAAGGAAACGATTACAAGACAGAGCGAATCAAAAAACCCTAATGGCGGTTTAAGAATTCAGGTTGATTAGGGTTATTGATAAACACATGAAGATCGAAACCCTAAAAATAACGACCACCTTAACAAAAAGGAGATCGATTGAATACATGTAAGGGTTTCGAATCTGGATAACAATAAAAAGGAGGTCGATTTAAGGATGTTTGACATACAAGATAATGAATATACCAGCCTCCTCTTTGGTTTAACACAACCCTAAAATCGATTGCATACAAACTAAACGAATCAAAGGCCGCTTAGATGTAGAGAGACGGTTTTAGGGGTGGTTTTTGGCCGGAAAATAGTTGAAGAGGAGGCTGGAAAATCGCCCCTAGAGAGAGAAACGAATTAGGGTTATTTTTTTTTACCAGAATATAACATCAAACAACCATAAAAAAAAAGTAAATAAATCAACAATGAAAGCAGCGAATCATACATAGAACTGTTGTTATTTTATTTATTTATTTATTTTTTTATTTTTTTAAAAAAGAATTGAATTTAAGAAATTATAACAAAAATAATTTTTTGAACAAGAGTACCTTCAAACTTTAAAAATTATACAAAAAGAATAAAATCAATAAGGGTTATATGTAATGGAAGACTCATAGGCTTCTAATCTAAGCTCATCAAGCTCGTGTAATTGCAAGAACCTATTGGTTCCGGCAATTGTATAATCTAAGTTACATGCCTTAAGCGCCCAATAAGCCTTATGTTCTAATTATACTGGCAAGTGACATGCCTTACCATACACCATGCGAAACGGGGTCGTTCCAATAGGTGTCTTGTAGGCGGTTCAGAATGCCCATAAGGCTTCGTCGAGTTTAAATGACCAGTCTTTTCTATTCTGACTAATCGTTTTTTCAAGTATTCTTTTAATAGCCCCGTTCGTGTTTTCGACCTGGCCGTTGGTTTGTGGATGATAGGCGGTGGAAAACCGATGAGACACTCCATACCTCTTCATGACCATCTCCATTTGCGCATTACAAAAGTGGGTCCCCCTATCACTGATGAGGGCTTTAGGAATCCCGAATCTAGCGAAAAGCTTTTTCAGAAAATGAATAACTACACATCGTTGGTCCTAAGGGCTTGTGCCTCTACCCATTTCGAAACATAATCGATGGCAACTAAAATGTATTCGTTCCCCCCTGAAGATGGAAAGGGTCCCATGAAGTCAATTCCCCAGACATCGAAGACCTCACATACTTGTATAAAATTCTGAGGCGCTTCATCCCTATGTGATATGTTCCCGGCCCGTTGACATGCATCGCATGCCTGTACCATTTCTTTGACATCACGGAAAATTGTGGGCCAATAGAGTCCCGCGTCGAAGATTTTTCGGGCGGTGGTGCTTATCCCATGATGCCCTCCAGAAGGACCAGAGTGACATTCCCTCATAATTTTCACTGCCTCACTTTTCGAAACACAACGTCTTATTATTTGGTCAGGACACCTTCGGAATAAAAATGGTTCATCCCAGAAGTAGTATTTTAACTGAGAAAAGAACCTTTTTCTTTCGTACTTAGTCAGGTGTTCTGGAACGAGTCTGCTTGCGAGATAGTTGGCAAAATTGGCGTACCAAGGCTCCGAATCAATCATTGACATGAGTTGTTCGTCAGAAAATGAATCCCTAATCTCGCACCTATCGTGCTCATCCAAGGGGTTTTCAAGACGAGATAGATGATCAGCGGCCAGATTTTCTGCCCCCCTCTTATCACGAATCTCAACATCGAATTCTTGTAGCAACAAGATCCACCGAATTAGTCGTGGCTTAGCATCCTACTTAGCAAAAAGATATCGAAGAGCCGAGTGATCAGTGAAAACGACTGTCTTTGAAAGGACAAGATATTGCCGGAATTTGTCGAATGCGAACACTACGGCTAACAATTCCTTTTCAGTGGTGGAGTAATTCTCTTGAGCGGGATTCATGGTTTTACTAGCGTAGTAAATAGGTTGGAATAGCTTGTCACGCCGTTGGCCCAATACAGCCCCGACAGCAAAATCGCTAGCGTCACACATGATTTCAAACGGTAACTCCCAGTTGGGTGTAATCATGATTGGAGCTTGTGTGAGCTCCTTTTTTAAGAGATCGAATGCATCCTTGCATTCTTGGGAGAAATCGAATGGAGCATCCTTCATGAGCAATTGAGTCATTGGCCGAGCTATTTTGGAGAAGTCTTTGATGAATCTCCGATAAAACCCGGCGTGCCCCAAGAAGCTCCGTATTGCTTTAACAGTCGTGGGGTATGGTAACTTAGATATAGCTTCAACTTTAGCTTGGTCCACCTCTATCCCATTCCATGAGATCTTATGCCCTAACACAATCCCTTCTTTCACCATGAAATGACACTTTTCCCAGTTTAACACCAAGTTGGTTTCCTCACAGCGTTTAAGAATTTTTTCTAGATTAGCAAGACAGCGGTCGAAGGAGTCCCCGAAGACCGAAAAGTCATCCATGAACACTTCCATGCTGTCTTCCATAAGTTCGTGAAAGATTGCGGTCATGCATCGTTGGAAAGTGGCGGGGGCATTACATAGCCCAAAAGGCATCCTTTTATAGGCGAACGTTCCATAACGGCAAGTAAACATGGTCTTTTCTTGGTCCTCAGGTGCTATGGGAATTTGAAAATACAGTCATTCCACCCTTGGTCAATAAATGGTAAGACAATCTCTCTAACATTTGGTCAATAAATGGTAAGGGAAAGTGATCTTTCCTCGTGGCATCATTGAGCTTTCGATAGTCAATGCATACCCGCCATCCAGTGACTGTTCTCTAGGGTACCATCTCACCCTTGTCATTCTTAACTACAGTCATTCCACCCTTCTTAGGTACAACCTGTACAGGACTGACCCATGGGCTATCTGAGATTGGGTAGATCAATCCTGCATCCAGAAGTTTGATGACTTCTTTCTTTACCACTTCCTTAATGTTGGGGTTCACTCGCCTCTAGGGTTGCACGGTAGGTTTATAATCTTCTTCCATGAGAATCTTATGTGTGCAAAAAATTGAGTCAATCCCCTTAATGTCGGCTACCCTCCATGCGAGCACTCCCTTATATTTCTTTAGGACCTCTAAGAGTTTACCTTTTTGTTCATGTTCGAGGGAAGAGTTTATGATTACCGGCAGTTGGTCCTCTCCCTGAAGGAAGGCATACTCTAAATGGTTAGGAAGTTCCTTAAGATCTAACTCAGGAGGTTCGATAATAGAAGGCTTAAGCTTGTTTTCAGGCTTTCGAAGCTCGAGATGCTCCGTTGCCTCTTGTCTAGGGTAGAAGGAGACTGCACCAACATCCTCCATCTTTTCCACCTCTAGCAAAGGCAGAAAACTCTCGTCCCGCAACCAGCCTTCCTCGATTTTTTCATCAACACAACTATCAATGACATCTGTGAGTTCATCGACCTCCCTAATGAAATAGAGTCGGTTAGCTGCTTCGAGAGAGAGATCCATAGAGTCCTTAATGTCGAAGGTTGTGCTATCGGTTCCCACTCGCAAGGTTAACTTGCCGTCATAAACATCAATGACTGCACGAGCGGTAGCAAGAAAGGGTCTCCCTAAGATGAGGGGTACCAAGTCATCCTCCTCCATATCTAGGATTACGAAGTCGACCGGGAATTTGAATTTCTCAACTTTGACTAGCACATTCTCGCATATCCCTACGGGGTACTTGACTGATCTATCGGCTAGTTGGATGTTCATACGGGTAGGCTTTAATCCAGAGTATCCTAATTTAAGGAACATAGAGTGAGGCATGAGATTGATACTCACCCCTAAATCGGCAAGAGCATTCTTTATTGATAGAGATCCTATGGAGCAAGGCAAGGTGAAGCTGCCTGGATCGTCTACCTTTTTTGGTAGCCCTCGATTGGTCACCACCGAACATTCTTCCCCCAGGGTCACAAGACCCTCAAGTTTCTTTCGGTTAGCGAGTAGTTTTTTAAAGTATGCGTTATACTTCGGCATGTGATAGCAAACATCAAGGAGGGGTATGGTGACTACTGAGTCTTTTAGATATGACAAGAATCTTTTATTATCATTCTCAGTTTTTTGGTTTTTTAATTGGGATGGGAATGGGATTCTCACAGGTTGGTTAGGTGGGGTTGATGGGGAAGGGGTCGTCAAGGGAGGTTGGTTGGGAGTCTCGTTGCCCACATCCTCCTCCTCCTCACGAGGCTTGTTTGGATCGGGAGTGATGGGGGACGAGCTCAGGTAAGGGGTCCTTGGTTGTTGTTCCAGCTCGAGTGGTTATCACGAGCATGGGGTCTTTTTGGCTTACTGATGGCATTTCAAGGTTATCAAGGGCTGAGTTAAGCTTGTTGAACCATTCTCCAATGTCATTCTACTGCTCGTCAACAAGTTCGTTAAGACCTTTTAATTGCAAGCCTTTTTCTTGAGTGAAGTGACCAAGGTCATCTTCAAAAGTGCTCCTGATTTCGAATTCAGGACCTTCCTTTCCTTCTTTTCTTTTTACCAGATTCCCCCAGAGGGTGTAATCTTCATTTTGGTAAAAAGGCAAAAGGGATGGATCAGCATAGATGTCACCTCCTGACAAACATGCATGTTCAGTCGTGGTTTCTCCTCCGCATTCCTCTACCTCATGCGGGCCCCCCCAGTAGTCGCAGATCAAGTAAGGATTTGAAAGTTGTTTAGGTAACTGCGACCCAGCTAGGTACTCCATTCTTTTGTGAATTTTTCGTAACCGATCTGAAGTGATTTCAGAAATGCTGACAGTCGACTCAGGTTCATCCCAAGTGTCATCCTGGTCTTAAGCATATTCTTCAATCCTATCCCATCCTTCTTCGGCACTAAGATTGGCTAATCTCCTTTTTCTAGATTGGTTGATCCCGTTCCGATCGTTAGAGGAGACACTGTCGTAGAAGATTTGGACCAAAAGCCAAAGTTTGATGCCATGATGGGGAACTTGTCTTATTAAATCCTTAAATCTAATCCACGATTTATGGAATGGTTCATCCTTCCCTTTTCAGAAACGGAGGATCCTATCTCTAAACGCTGAGGTTTTTCCAAGTGGAAAGAACTTCTCATATAACTTGGATATGAGTTGCTCCCATGTGAAAATAGATTCAGAAGGGAGTTTATCATACCACTCTTGGGCTTTTTCATAGAGGGTGAAAGCAAAGAATCGTAATCGGGACGTGTCTCTAGTAGCCCCATCTGTATGGAGGGTGTCTACTATTTTCAAGAAGTCTTTAATGTGTTGAATTGGATCTTCCTCATCTAATCCACAAAACTTACACACACTTTGGACAAGCCAAACATCGGTCGCATGCAAGACCTCATTGGTGTGTTCGTTTGGGTAGACAATGGCATTTGAGAAGCCACGAGGGTTTGGGGAGGAGTAGTCCTTAAGGCGCTTAGGAATAGGAGTTGCAGGGGTACTCATATCGTTCTTGGGTTGGGAGCTAGGGGTTGTAAGGTGATTTTCTGAATTTTCTTCAGAAAGGGGTGCATCAAAATCGATGGCAACGCTAGATGGTTCAGGAGTTTAGTGAGATCGTCTTAACCTACGCATTTCTCTTTCGGGTTCTGCATAAGGCAAGACAAGGTTTCTAGCGGAACTACGACTCCTAGTGATCCTAAGGTTAGAGAATTCGTCAGTTGCCATGATGGCGGATGGTAGAGAGGTACAAACAAAAACACAAAGAAATAAGATAGACTAAAAAGAACCTAAAAATAAAAATAAAATCTTACTAGAAAGGAATCTAGAAAGTAGACCTAATAAAAAGAGATTCTAACCTAGACAATAACTATTTTCCCGGGCTGCGGCGCCAAAAACTTGATATGTAGGGATTGCACCAGGCTTTACCTCTCAAGGGATCTTGAGAAGCTTACAACCCCCACCAGGCAGTGTACCTGATCGATGTAGTATAGTATAATGACAAGTACCGGGGGATTGATCGTTCAGCTAGGAATTGTGTCGCTAGGATTAGAAAACCTAAATACTAGATCTAGAGATGAGGGATAATTCTTTTTGTATTTTTATATTTTTTTTAGAAAGCAAATTAAAATCTCGGGTTTGAAGGATTCGGGCGGAATTGGTTGCTAGTCAACTAACCCAATACTAAGATGCAATCAAAATAAAATACTAAAATGAAAATAAAACTATATTAACTAAGGTTGTAAACAATATGTGGGAAAGATGTGTTTACTTAGATTTCACTACTCCCTAGATATCTTTTACACGTTAATTACTTGTTATAGTTGCGTGGATGACGGATTGTATTCCTTAATACCATTCATGGGGTGGCGTACTTACTTCCCCAATCCTATGAGTGCCTACTTCACTCCTATGTCGAGCCTGCAAGAAGCTCCTAACATGGGATCATTAGAATTTACTCATGCATTAAATACAACAATAAAACCTAGTACACATCGATTCATGTTTCCTAAGACGTTCAAGCATGTTACACAATGGAGATCTGCCAGTTTTCTTAAGCCTAACATTGAAATCATTCATCCAATACAACCATAAACAAGTAATCAACACATAATTAACATCTAGGTTTCATTAGATCTAAGCAAACACAAGATAAATCTAGCCTAGCATGTTGAAATCAAGACAAGCACAAGATATAGACAACCAACATATAGACATATTGATTGAATTAAGAGAAGACTTATCTCAATAGCACATGTAAGGATTCAAGGGTTGAAAACCCTTGAAAAGCTGTAAAATTCGTACAAGGTTCGGCCCTAGGGTTTCTCCACACAAGTTCCTCTTAATGAATGAAAATTAGAAAACTATATATAGATTTTAGGAGGTGACGGCGTCAAGAACAAATGTCTGACGCCGTCATCTCGCCACCAAATAAATCCTCGGACTGCCTAGATCTACATCTGACGCCGTCATGTAGTCACCTTTTGCAGGCCGTCACATAATTAACTCTTGATGCTCTAATTGTGACGCCTTCATGTTTGTACTGGGTCGTCATGGTTTTTACTCTTGACGCCGTCAGGATTGCCTTCTTGACGCCGTCAAACACTGTTCCCAGCATGGAAAATTAAGTCTTTGGCGTTTTCTTCACTTTTATGCTCCAAAAACGTCCGAATTGCTTCCTTTTCCAGATTTTACTCCCAAAGTACCTAAAATAAAAAAAAGAACGATTTAGGGTAACATTTGATCAAATAAATTCAATTCCGGGCTTAAATGACCCCCTAAAAACGGATCATTTTTCGCCTCATCATCCCTAATGCTTCCACACTTGATATGAGCAATTGTCACTTACATGATGAGATCCGTTGTCTATAAAGGCTACCTTTATAAGGGCAATTTGTCCCTTCCATGATAAAAGCCATTGTCCCGAAAGGCTCACTTGTTGAGAGCAATTGTACCTTACTTTATGGGAGCCGTTGTCCCTAAACGCTTGCTCACTTGATGAGAGCAATTGCTCTTTACATGATGATAGCCGTTGTCCCTAATGCTTGCACACTTGATAGGAGCAATTGTCACATAAATGATGAGATCCGTTGTCCCTAAAGGCTAACTTTATGAGGGTGATTTGTGCCTACATGATAAGAGCCGTTGTCCCTAAAGGCTCACTTGTTGAGAGCAATTGTACTTTACTTTATGGGAGCCGTTGTCCCTAAAAGCTTGCTCACTTGATGAGAGCAATTACCCTTTACATGATGATAGGCTTTGTCCCTAATGCTTCCACACTTGATATGAGCCATTGTCACTTAAATGATGAGATCCGTTGTCTCTAAAGGCTACCTTAATAAGGGCAATTTGTCCCTTCCATGATAAGAGCCGTTGTCCCTATAGGCTCACTTGTTGAGCGCAATTGTACCTTACTTTATGGGAGCCGTTGTCCCTAAACGCTTGCTCACTTGATGAGAGCAATTGCCCTTTACATGATGATAGGCGTTGTCCCTAATGCTTCCACACTTGATATAAGCAATTGTCACTTTATGGGAGCCGTTGTCCCTAAACGCTTGCTCACTTGATGAGAGCAATTGCGCTTTTCATGATGATAGGCGTTGTCCCTAATGTTTCCACACTTTATATGAGCAATTGTCACTTACATGATGAGATCCGTTGTTTCTAAAGGCTAACTTTATTAGGGCAATTTCTCCTTTACATGATAAGAGCCATTGTCCCTAAATGCTTACTTGTTGAGAGCAATTGTACCTTACTTTACGGGAGCCGTTGTCCCTAAACGATTGTTCACATGATGAGAGCAATTGCCATTTACATGATGATAGCCGTTGTCCCTAATGCTTGCACACTTGATAGGAGTAATTGTCACTTGCAAGATGAGATCCATTGTCCCTAAAGGCTAACTTTATAAGGGAAATTTGTCCCTTACATGATAAGAGCCGTTGTCTATAAAGGCTCACTTGTTGAGAGCAATTGTACCTTACTTTATGGGAGCCGTTGTCCCTAAACGCTTGCTCACTTGATGAGTGTTATTGCCCTTTATATGATGATAGCCGTTGTCCGTAAAGCTTGCACACTTGATAGGAGCAATTGTCACTTAAATGATGAGACCCGTTGTCCCTAAAGGCTACCTTTATTAGCCGTTTGTCCCTTCCATGATAAGAGCCGTTGTCCCTAAATGCTCACTTGTTGAGAGCAATTGTACCTTACTTTATGGGAGCCGTTGTCCCTAAACGCTTACTCACTTGATGAGAGTTATTGCCCTTTACATGATGATAGCCGTTGTCCCTAATGCTTGCTCACTTCATAGGAGCAATTGTCACTTAAATGACGAGCTCCGTTGTCCCTAAAGGCTAACTTTATTAGGGCGATTTGTCCCTTACATGATAGGAGCCGTTGTCCCTAAAGGCTCACTTGTTGAGAGCAATTGCACCTTACTTTATGGGAGCCGTTGTCCCTAAACGCTTGCTCACTTGATGAGAGCAATTGCCCTTTACATGATGATAGGTGTTGTCCCTAATGCTTTCACACTTTATATGAGCTATTTTCACTTACATGATGAGATCTGTAATCTCTAAAGGCTACCTTTATTAGGGCAATTTTTCCTTTACATGATAAGAGCCGTTGTCCCTAAAGGCTTGCTCACATGATGAGAGCAATAGCCCTTTACATGCTGATAGCCGTTGTCCCTAATGTTTGCACACTTGATAAGAGTAATTGTCACTTGCATGATGAGATCCATTGTCTCTAAAGGCTATATTTATGATGGAAATTTGACCCTTAAATGATAAGAGCCGTTGTCCATAAAGGCTCACTTGTTGAGAGTAATTGTACCTTACTTTATGGGAGCCATTGTCCCTAAATGCTTGCTCACTTGATGAGAGCAATTGCCCTTTACATGATGATAGCCGTTGTTCCTAATCCTTCCACACTTGATAAGAGGAATTGTCACTTACATGATGAGTTTCGTTGTCTCTAAGGCTAACTTTATAAGGGCAATTTGCCCCTTCTATGGTAAGAGCCGTTGTCCCTAAAGGCTCACTTGTTGTGAGCAAATGTACCTTACTTTATGGGAGCCGTTGTCCCTAAACGCTTGCTCACTTGATGAGAGCAATTGCCCTTTACATGATGATAGCCGTTGTCCCTAATGCTTCCACACTTTATATGAGCAATTGTCACTTACATGATGAGATCCGTTGTCTCTAAAGTGTACCTTAATAAGGGCAATTTGTCCCTTCCATGATAAGAGCCGTTATCCCTAAAGGCTCACTTGTTGAGAGCAATTGTACCTTACTTTATAGAAGTCGTTGTCCCTAAACGCTTGATCACATGATGAGAGCAATTGCCCTTTACATGATGATAGCCGTTGTCCCTAATGCTTGCACACTTGATAGGAGTAATTCTCACTTAAATGATGAGATCCGTTGTCCCTAAAGGTTAACTTTATTAGGGCGATTTGTCCCTTACATGATAAGAGCCGTTGTCCCTAAAGGCTCACTTGTTGAGAGCAATTGTACCTTACTTTATAGGAGTCGTTGTCCCTAAACGCTTGCTCACTTGATGAGAGCAATTGCCCTTTACATGATGATAGGCGTTGTCCCTAATGTTTCCACACTTTATATGAGCAATTGTCACTTACATGATGAGATCCGTTGTTTCTAAAGGCTAACTTTATTAGGGCAATTTGTCCTTTACATGATAAGAGCCATTGTCCCTAAATGCTTACTTGTTGAGAGCAATTGTACCTTACTTTACGGGAGCCGTTGTCCCTAAACGCTTGCTCACATGATGAGAGCAATTGCCCTTTACATGATGATAGCCGTTGTCCCTAATGCTTGCACACTTGATAGGAGTAATTGTCACTTGCATGATGAGATCCATTGTCCCTAAAGGCTAACTGTATGAGGGCAATTTATCCCTTACATGATAAGAGTCGTTGTCCATAAAGGCTCACTTGTTGAGAGCAATTGTACCTTACTTTATGGGAGCCGTTGTCCCTAAACGCTTACTCACTTGATGATAGTTATTGCCCTTTACATGATGATAGCCGTTGTCCCTAATGCTTGCACACTTGATAGGAGTAATTGTCACTTGCATGATGAGATCCATTGTCCCTAAAGGCTAACTGTATGAGGGCAATTTATCCCTTACATGATAAGAGTCGTTGTCCATAAAGGCTCACTTGTTGAGAGCAATTGTACCTTACTTTATGGGAGCCGTTGTCCCTAAACGCTTACTCACTTGATGATAGTTATTGCCCTTTACATGATGATAGCCGTTGTCCCTAATGCTTGCACACTTCATAGGAGCAATTGTCACTTAAATGATGAGCTCCGTTGTCCCTAAAGGCTAACTTTATTAGGGCGATTTGTCCCTTACATGATAGGAGCCGTTGTCCCTAAAGGCTCACTTGTTGAGAGCAATTGTACCTTACTTTATGGGAGCCGTTGTCCCTAAACGCTTGCTCACTTGATGAGAGCAATTGCCCTTTACATCATGATAGCCGTTGTCCCTAATGCTTGCACACTTGATAGGAGTAATTGTCACTTGCAAGATGAGATCAATTGTCCCTAAAGGCTAACTTTATGAGGGAAATTTGTCCCTTACATGATAAGAGCCGTTGTCTATAAAGGCTCACTTGTTGAGAGCAATTGTACCTTACTTTATGGGAGCCGTTGTCCCTAAACGCTTACTCACTTGATGAGTGTTATTGCCCTTTACATGATGATAGCCGTTGTCCGTAATGCTTGCACACTTGATAGGAGCAATTGTCACTTAAATGATGAGACCCGTTGTGCCTAAAGGCTACCTTATAAGCCATTTGTCCTTTCCATGATAAGAGCCGTTATCCCTAAAGGCTCACTTGTTGAGAGCAATTGTACCTTACTTTATGGGAGTCGTTGTCCCTAAACGCTTGCTCACATGATGAGAGCAATTGCCCTTTACATGATGATAGTCGTTGTCCCTAGTGCTTGCACACTTCATAGGAGTAATTGTCACTTGCAAGATGAGATCCATTGTCCCTAAAGGCTAACTTTAAGAGGGCAATTTGTACCTTATATGATAAGAACCGTTGTCTATAAAGGCTCACTTGTTGAGAGCAATTGTGCCTTACTTTATGGGAGCCGTTGTCCCTAAACGCTTGCTCACTTGATGAGTGTTATTGCCCTTTACATGATGATAGCCGTTGTCCGTAATGCTTGCACACTTGATAGGAGCAATTGTCACTTAAATGATGAGACCCGTTGTCCCTAAAGGCTACCTTTATAAGCCATTTGTCCCTTCCATGATAAGAGCCGTTGTCCCTAAAGGCTCACTTGTTGAGAGCAATTGTACCTTACTTTATGGGAGCCGTTGTCCCTAAACGCTTGCTCACTTGATGAGAGCAATTGCCCTTTACATGATGATGGGCGTTGTCCCTAATGTTTGCACACTTGATAAGAGTAATTGTCACTTGCATGATGAGACCCATTGTCCCTAAAGGCTAAATTTATGAGGGCAATTTGTCCCTTACATGATAAGAGCCGTTGTCCATAAAGGCTCACTTGTTGAGAGTAATTGTACCTTACTTTATGGGAGTCGTTGTCCCTAAACGCTTGCTCACATGATGAGAGCAATTGCCCTTTACATGATGATAGCCGTTGTCCCTAATGCTTGCACACTTCATAGGAGCAATTGTCATTTAAATGATGAGCTCCGTTGTCCCTAAAGGCTAACTTTATGAGGGCAATTTGTCCCTTACATGATAAGAGCCGTTGTCTATAAAGGCTCACTTGTTGAGAGCAATTGTACCTTACTTTATGGGAGCCGTTGTCCCTAAACGCTTGCTCACTTGATGAGTGTTATTGCCCTTTACATGATGATAGCCGTTGTCCGTAATGCTTGCACACTTAATAGGAGCAATTCTCACTTAAATGATGAGATCCGTTGTCCCTAAAGGTTAACTTTATTAGGGCGATTTGTCCCTTACATGATAAGAGCCGTTGTCCCTAAAGGCTCACTTGTTGAGAGCAATTGTACCTTACTTTATAGGAGTCGTTGTCCCTAAACGCTTGCTCACTTGATGAGAGCAATTGCCCTTTACATGATGATAGGCGTTGTCCCTAATGTTTCCACACTTTATATGAGCAATTGTCACTTACATGATGAGATCCGTTGTTTCTAAAGGCTAACTTTATTAGGGCAATTTGTCCTTTACATGATAAGAGCCATTGTCCCTAAATGCTTACTTGTTGAGAGCAATTGTACCTTACTTTACGGGAGCCGTTGTCCCTAAACGCTTGCTCACATGATGAGCGCAATTGCCCTTTACATGATGATATCCGTTGTCCCTAATGCTTGCACACTTGATAGGAGTAATTGTCACTTGCATGATGAGATCCATTGTCCCTAAAGGCTAACTGTATGAGGGCAATTTATCCCTTACATGATAAGAGTCGTTGTCCATAAAGGCTCACTTGTTGAGAGCAATTGTACCTTACTTTATGGGAGCCGTTTTCCCTAAATGCTTGCCCACTTGATGAGAGCAATTGCCCTTTACATGATGATAGCCGTTGTCCCTAATGCTTCCATACTTGATAAGAGGAATTGTCACTTACATGATGAGATCCGTTGTCTCTAAAGGCTACCTTAATAAGGGCAATTTGTCCCTTCCATGATAAGAGCCGTTATCCCTAAAGGCTCACTTGTTGAGAGCAATTGTACCTTACTTTATGGGAGTCGTTGTCGCTAAACGCTTGGTCACATGATGAGAGCAATTGCCCTTTACATGATGATAGCCGTTGTCCCTAATGCTTGCACACTTTATAGGAGTAATTGTCACTTGCAAGATGAGATCAATTGTCCCGAAAGGCTAACTTTATGAGGGAAATTTGTCCCTTACATGATAAGAGCCGTTGTCTATAAAGGCTCACTTGTTGAGAGCAATTGTACCTTACTTTATGGGAGCCGTTGTCCCTAAACGCTTACTCACTTGATGAGTGTTATTGCCCTTTACATGATGATAGCCGTTGTCCGTAATGCTTGCACACTTGATAGGAGCAATTGTCACTTAAATGATGAGACCCGTTGTGCCTAAAGGCTACCTTATAAGCCATTTGTCCCTTCCATGATAAGAGCCGTTATCCCTAAAGGCTCACTTGTTGAGAGCAATTGTACCTTACTTTATGGGAGTCGTTGTCCCTAAACGCTTGCTCACATGATGAGAGCAATTGCCCTTTACATGATGATAGTCGTTGTCCCTAGTGCTTGCACACTTAATAGGAGTAATTGTCACTTGCAAGATGAGATCCATTGTCCCTAAAGGCTAACTTTAAGAGGGCAATTTGTCCCTTACATGATAAGAACCGTTGTCTATAAAGGCTCACTTGTTGAGAGCAATTGTGCCTTACTTTATGGGAGCCGTTGTCCCTAAACGCTTGCTCACTTGATGGGTGTTATTGCCCTTTACATGATGATAGCCATTGTCCGTAATGCTTGCACACTTGATAGGAGCAATTGTCACTTAAATGATGAGACCCGTTGTCCCTAAAGGCTACCTTTATAAGCCATTTGTCCCTTCCATGATAAGAGCCGTTGTCCCTAAAGGCTCACTTGTTGAGAGCAATTGTACCTTACTTTATGGGAGCCGTTGTCCCTAAACGCTTACTCACTTGATGATAGTTATTGCCCTTTACATGATGATAGCCGTTGTCCCTAATGCTTGCACACTTCATAGGAGCAATTGTCACTTAAATGATGAGCTCCGTTGTCCCTAAAGGCTAACTTTATTAGGGCGATTTGTCCCTTACATGATAGGAGCAGTTGTCCCTAAAGGCTCACTTGTTGAGAGCAATTGTACCTTACTTTATGGGAGCCGTTGTCCCTAAACACTTGCTCACTTGATGAGAGCAATTGCCCTTTACATGATGATAGCCGTTGTCCCTAATGCTTGCACACTTGATAGGAGTAATTGTCACTTGCAAGATGAGATCCATTGTCCCTAAAGGCTAAATTTATGAGGGCAATTTGTCCCTTACATGATAAGAGCCGTTGTCTATAATGGCTCACACGTTGAGAGCAATTGTACCTTACTTTATGGGAGCCGTTGTCCCTAAACGCTTGCTCACTTGATGAGAGTTATTGCCCTTTACATAATAATTGCCGTTGTCCGTAATGCTTGCACACTTGATAGGAGCAATTGTCAATTAAATGATGAGATCCGTTGTCCCTAAAGGTTAACTTTATTAGGGCGATTTGTCCCTTACATGATAAGAGCCGTTGTCCCTAAAGGCTCACTTGTTGAGAGCAATTGTACCTTACTTTATGGGAGTCGATGTCCCTAAACGCTTGCTCACTTGATGAGAGCAATTGCCCTTTACATGATGATAGGCGTTGTCCCTAATGTTTGCACACTTGATAAGAGTAATTGTCACTTGCATGATGAGACCCATTGTCCCTAAAGGCTAAATTTATGAGGGCAATTTGTCCCTTACATGATAAGAGCCGTTGTCCATAAAGGCTCACTTGTTGAGAGTAATTGTACCTTACTTTATGGGAGTCGTTGTCCCTAAACGCTTGCTCACATGATGAGAGCAATTGCCCTTTACATGATGATAGCCGTTGTCCCTAATGCTTGCACACTTCATAGGAGCAATTGTCATTTAAATGATGAGCTCCGTTGTCCCTAAAGGCTAACTTTATGAGGGCAATTTTCCCCTTACATGATAAGAGCCGTTGTATATAAAGGCTCACTTGTTGAGAGCAATTGTACCTTACTTTATGGGAGCCGTTGTCCCTAAACGCTTGCTCACTTGATGAGTGTTATTGCCCTTTACATGATGATAGCCGTTGTCCGTAATGCTTGCACACTTGATAGGAGCAATTGTCACTTAAATGATGAGACCCGTTGTCCCTAAAGGCTACCTTTATAAGCCATTTGTCCCTTCCATGATAAGAGCCGTTATCCCTAAAGGCTCACTTGTTGAGAGCAATTGTACCTTACTTAATGGGAGCCGTTGTCCCTAAACGCTTACTCACTTGATGATAGTTATTGCCCTTTACATGATGATAGCCGTTGTCCCTAATGCTTGCACACTTCATAGGAGCAATTGTCACTTAAATGATGAGCTCCGTTGTCCCTAAAGGCTAACTTTATAAGGGCGATTTGTCCCTTACATGATAGGAGCCGTTGTCCCTAAAGGCTCACTTGTTGAGAGCAATTGTACCTTACTTTATGGGAGCCGTTGTCCCTAAACGCTTGCTCACTTGATGAGAGCAATTGCCCTTTACATGATGATAACCGTTGTCCCTAATGCTTGCACACTTGATAGGAGTAATTGTCACTTGCAAGATGAGATCCATTGTCCCTAAAGGCTAACTTTATGAGGGCAATTTGTCCCTTACATGATAAGAGCCGTTGTCTATAATGGCTCACTTGTTGAGAGCAATTGTACCTTACTTTATGGGAGCCGTTGTCCCTAAACGCTTGCTCACTTGATGAGAGTTATTGCCCTTTACATGATAATAGCCGTTGTCCGTAATGCTTGCACACTTGATAGGAGCTATTGTCACTTAAATGATGAGATCCGTTGTCCCTAAAGGTTAACTTTATTAGGGAGATTTGTCCCTTACATGATAAGAGCCGTTGTCCCTAAAGGCTCACTTGTTGAGAGCAATTGTACCTTACTTTATAGGAGTCGTTGTCCCTAAATGCTTGCTCACTTGATGAGAGCAATTGCCCTTTACATGATGATAGGCGTTGTCCCTAATGTTTCCACACTTTATATGAGCAATTGTCACTTACATGATGAGATCCGTTGTTTCTAAAGGCTAACTTTATTAGGGCAATTTGTCCTTTACATGATAAGAGCCATTGTCCCTAAATGCTTACTTGTTGAGAGCAATTGTACCTTACTTTACGGGAGTCGTTGTCCCTAAACGCTTGCTCACATGATGAGAGCAATTGCCCTTTACATGATGATAGCCGTTGTCCCTAATGCTTGCACACTTGATAGGAGTAATTGTCACTTGCATGATGAGATCTATTGTCCCTAAAGGCTAACTGTATGAGGGCAATTTATCCCTTACATGATAAGAGCCGTTATCCCTAAAGGCTCACTTGTTGAGAGCAATTGTACCTTACTTTATGGGAGTCGTTGTCGCTAAACGCTTGCTCACATGATGAGAGCAATTGCCCTTTACATGATGATAGCCGTTGTACCTAATGCTTGCACACTTGATAGGAGTAATTGTCACTTGCAAGATGAGATCAATTGTCCCTAAAGGCTAACTTTATGAGGGAAATTTGTCCCTTACATGATAAGAGCCGTTGTCTATAAAGGCTCACTTGTTGAGAGCAATTGTACCTTACTTTATGGGAGCCGTTGTCCCTAAACGCTTACTCACTTGATGAGTGTTATTGCCCATTACATGATGATAGCCGTTGTCCGTAATGCTTGCACACTTGATAGGAGCAATTGTCACTTAAATGATAAGACCCGTTGTGCCTAAAGGCTACCTTATAAGCCATTTGTCCCTTCCATGATAAGAGCCGTTATCCCTAAAGGCTCACTTGTTGAGAGCAATTGTACCTTACTTTATGGGAGTCGTTGTCCCTAAACGCTTGCTCACATGATGAGAGCAATTGCCCTTTACATGATGATAGTCGTTGTCCCTAGTGCTTGCACACTTAATAGGAGTAATTGTCACTTGCAAGATGAGATCCATTGTCCCTAAAGGCTAACTTTATGAGGGCAATTTGTCCCTTACATGATAAGAACCGTTGTCTATAAAGGCTCACTTGTTGAGAGCAATTGTGCCTTACTTTATGGGAGCCGTTGTCCCTAAACGCTTGCTCACTTGATGAGTGTTATTGCCCTTTACATGATGATAGCCGTTGTCCGTAATGCTTGCACACTTGTTAGGAGCAATTGTCACTTAAATGATGAGACCCGTTGTCCCTAAAGGCTACCTTTATAAGCCATTTGTCCCTTCCATGATAAGAGCCGTTGTCCCTAAAGGCTCACTTGTTGAGAGCAATTGTACCTTACTTTTTGGGAGCAGTTGTCCCTAAACGCTTACTCACTTGATGATAGTTATTGCCCTTTACATGATGATAGCCGTTGTCCCTAATGCTTGCACACTTCATAGGAGCAATTGTCACTTAAATGATGAGCTCCGTTGTCCCTAAAGGCTAACTTTATTAGGGCGATTTGTCCCTTACATGATAGGAGCCGTTGTCCCTAAAAGCTCACTTGTTGAGAGCAATTGTACCTTACTTTATGGGAGCCGTTGTCCCTAAACGCTTGCTCACTTGATGAGAGCAATTGCCCTTTACATCATGATAGCCGTTGTCCCTAATGCTTGCACACTTGATAGGAGTAATTGTCACTTGCAAGATGAGATCCATTGTCCCTAAAGGCTAAATTTATGAGGGCAATTTGTCCCTTACATGATAAGAGCCGTTGTCTATAATGGCTCACTTGTTGAGAGCAATTGTACCTTACTTTATGGGAGCCGTTGTCCCTAAACGCTTGCTCACTTGATGAGAGTTATTGCCCTTTACATAATAATAGCCGTTGTCCGTAATGCTTGCACACTTGATAGGAGCAATTGTCACTTAAATGATGAGATCCGTTGTCCCTAAAGGTTAACTTTATTAGGGCGATTTGTCCCTTACATGATAAAAGCCGTTGTCCCTAAAGGCTCACTTGTTGAGAGCAATTGTACCTTACTTTATGGGAGTCGTTGTCCCTAAACGCTTGCTCACTTGATGAGAGCAATTTCCCTTTACATGATGATAGGCGTTGTCCCTAATGTTTGCACACTTGATAAGAGTAATTGTCACTTGCATGATGAGACCCATTGTCCCTAAAGGCTAAATTTATGAGGGCAATTTGTCCCTTACATGATAAGAGCCGTTGTCCATAAAGGCTCACTTGTTGAGAGTAATTGTACCTTACTTTATGGGAGTCGTTGTCCCTAAACGCTTGCTCACATGATGAGAGCAATTGCCCTTTACATGATGATAGCCGTTGTCCCTAATGCTTGCACACTTCATAGGAGCAATTGTCACTTAAATGATGAGCTCCGTTGTCCCTAAAGGCTAACTTTATGAGGGAAATTTGTCCCTTACATGATAAGAGCCGTTGTATGTAAAGGCTCACTTGTTGAGAGCAATTGTACCTTACTTTATGGGAGCCTTTGTCCCTAAACGCTTGCTCACTAGATGAGTGTTATTGCCCTTTACATGATGATAGCCGTTGTCCGTAATGCTTGCAAACTTGATAGGAGCAATTGTCACTTAAATGATGAGACCCGTTGTCCCTAAAGGCTACCTTTATAAGCCGTTTGTCCCTTCCATGATAAGAGCCGTTATCCCTAAAGGCTCACTTGTTGAGAGCAATTGTACCTTACTTTATGGGAGCCGTTGTCCCTAAACGCTTACTCACTTGATGATAGTTATTGCCCTTTACATGATGATAGCCGTTGTCCCTAATGCTTGCACACTTCATAGGAGCAATTGTCACTTAAATGATGAGCTCCGTTGTCCCTAAAGGCTAACTTTATTAGGGCGATTTGTCCCTTACATGATAGGAGCCGTAGTCCCTAAAGGCTCACTTGTTGAGAGCAATTGTACCTTACTTTATGGGAGCCGTTGTCCCTAAACGCTTGCTCACTTGATGAGAGCAATTGCCCTTTACATGATGATAGCCGTTGTCCCTAATGCTTGCACACTTGATAGGAGTAATTGTCACTTGCAAGATGAGATCCATTGTCCCTAAAGGCTAAATTTATGAGGGCAATTTGTCCCTTACATGATAAGAGCCGTTGTCTATAATGGCTCACTTGTTGAGAGCAATTGTACCTTACTTTATGGGAGCCGTTGTCCCTAAACGCTTGCTCACTTGATGAGAGTTATTGCCCTTTACATAATAATAGCCGTTGTCCGTAATGCTTGCACACTTGATAGGAGCAATTGTCACTTAAATGATGAGATACGTTGTCCCTAAAGGTTAACTTTATTAGGGCGATTTGTCCCTTACATGATAAAAGCCGTTGTCCCTAAAGGCTCACTTGTTGAGAGCAATTGTACCTTACTTTATGGGAGTCGTTGTCCCTAAACGCTTGCTCACTTGATGAGAGCAATTTCCCTTTACATGATGATAGGCGTTGTCCCTAATGTTTGCACACTTGATAAGAGTAATTGTCACTTGCATGATGAGACCCATTGTCCCTAAAGGCTAAATTTATGAGGGTAATTTGTCCCTTACATGATAAGAGCCGTTGTCCATAAAGGCTCACTTGTTGAGAGTAATTGTACCTTACTTTATGGGAGTCGTTGTCCCTAAACGCTTGCTCACATGATGAGAGCAATTGCCCTTTACATGATGATAGCCGTTGTCCCTAATGCTTGCACACTTCATAGGAGCAATTGTCACTTAAATGATGAGCTCCGTTGTCCCTAAAGGCTAACTTTATGAGGGCAATTTGTCCCATACATGATAAGAGCCGTTGTATGTAAAGGCTCACTTGTTGAGAGCAATTGTACCTTACTTTATGGGAGCCTTTGTCCCTAAACGCTTGCTCACTTGATGAGTGTTATTGCCCTTTACATGATGATAGCCGTTGTCCGTAATGCTTGCACACTTGATAGGAGCAATTGTCACTTAAATGATGAGACCCGTTGTCCCTAAAGGCTACCTTTATAAGCCGTTTGTCCCTTCCATGATAAGAGCCGTTATCCCTAAAGGCTCACTTGTTGAGAGCAATTGTACCTTACTTTATGGGAGCCGTTGTCCCTAAACGCTTACTCACTTGATGATAGTTATTGCCCTTTACATGATGATAGCCGTTGTCCCTAATGCTTGCACACTTCATAGGAGCAATTGTCACTTAAATGATGAGCTCCATTGTCCCTAAAGGCTAACTTTATTAGGGCGATTTGTCCTTTACATGATAGGAGCCGTTGTC
The DNA here is from genome assembly GCA_030686995.1 of Artemisia argyi. NCBI lineage: Eukaryota > Viridiplantae > Streptophyta > Magnoliopsida > Asterales > Asteraceae > Artemisia > Artemisia argyi. The sequence continues at coordinate 103,723,483 of CM060691.1, forward strand.
CCTAAAGGCTCACTTGTTGAGAGCAATTGTACTTTACTTTATGGGAGCCGTTGTCCCTAAACGCTTGCTCACTTGATGAGAGCAATTGCCCTTTACATGATGATAGCCGTTGTCCCTAATGCTTGCACACTTGATAGGAGTAATTGTCACTTGCAAGATGAGATCCATTGTCCCTAAAGGCTAACTTTATGAGGGCAATTTGTCCCTTACATGATAAGAGCCGTTGTCTATAATGGCTCACTTGTTGAGAGCAATTGTACCTTACTTTATGGGAGCTGTTGTCCCTAAACGCTTGCTCACTTGATGAGAGTTATTGCTCTTTACATGATAATAGCCGTTGTCCGTAATGCTTGCACACTTGATAGGAGCAATATTCACTTAAATGATGAGATTCGTTGTCCCTAAAGGTTAACTTTATTAGGGAGATTTGTCCCTTACATGATAAGAGCCGTTGTCCCTAAAGGCTCACTTGTTGAGAGCAATTGTACCTTACTTTATAGGAGTCGTTGTCCCTAAACGCTTGCTCACTTGATGAGAGCAATTGCCCTTTACATGATGATAGGCGTTGTCCCTAATGTTTCCACACTTTATATGAGCAATTGTCACTTACATGATGAGATCCGTTGTTTCTAAAGGCTAACTTTATTAGGGCAATTTGTCCTTTACATGATAAGAGCCATTGTCCCTAAATGCTTACTTGTTGAGAGCAATTGTACCTTACTTTACGGGAGCCGTTGTCCCTAAACGCTTGCTCACATGATGAGTGCAATTGCCCTTTACATGATGATAGCCGTTGTCCCTAATGCTTGCACACTTGATAGGAGTAATTGTCACTTGCATGATGAGATCTATTGTCCCTAAAGGATAACTGTATGAGGGCAATTTATCCCTTACATGATAAGAGTCGTTGTCCATAAAGGCTCACTTGTTGAGAGCAATTGTACCTTACTTTATGGGTGCCGTTTTCCCTAAATGCTTGCTCACTTGATGAGAGCAAGTGCCCTTTACATGATGATAGCCGTTGTCCCTAATGCTTGCATACTTGATAAGAGGAATTGTCACTTACATGATGAGATCCGTTGTCCCTAAAGGTTAACTTTATTAGGGCGATTTGTCCCTTACATGATAAGAGCCGTTGTCCCTAAAGGCTCACTTGTTGAGAGCAATTGTACCTTACTTTATGGGAGTCGTTGTCTCTAAACGCTTGCTCACATGATGAGAGCAATTGCCCTTTACATGATGATAGCCGTTGTCCCTAATGCTTGGACACTTGATAGGAGTAATTGTCACTTGCAAGATGAGATCAATTGTCCCTAAAGACTAACTTTATGAGGGAAATTTGTCCCTTACATGATAAGAGCCGTTGTCTATAAAGGCTCACTTGTTGAGAGCAATTGTACCTTACTTTATTGGAGCCGTTGTCCCTAAACGCTTACTCACTTGATGAGTGTTATTGCCCTTTACATGATGATAGCCGTTGTCCGTAATGCTTGCACACTTGATAGGAGCAATTGTCACTTAAATGATGAGACCCGTTGTCCCTAAAGGCTACCTTTATAAGCCATTTGTCCCTTCCATGATAAGAGCCGTTGTCCCTAAAGGCTCACTTGTTGAGAGCAATTGTACCTTACTTTATGGGAGCAGTTGTCCCTAAACGCTTACTCACTTGATGATAGTTATTGCCCTTTACATGATGATAGCCGTTGTCCCTAATGCTTGCACACTTCATAGGAGCAATTGTCACTTAAATGATGAGCTCCGTTGTCCCTAAAGGCTAACTTTATTAGGGCGATTTCTCCCTTACATGATAGGAGCCGTTGTCCCTAAAGGCTCACTTGTTGAGAGCAATTGTACCTTACTTTATGGGAGCCGTTGTCCCTAAACGCTTGCTCACTTGATGAGAGCAATTGCCCTTTACATGATGATAGCCGTTGTCCCTAATGCTTGCACACTTGATAGGAGTAATTGTCACTTGCAAGATGAGATCCATTGTCCCTAAAGGCTAAATTTATGAGGGCAATTTGTCCCTTACATGATAAGAGCCGTTGTCTATAATGGCTCACTTGTTGAGAGCAATTGTACCTTACTTTATGGGAGCCGTTGTCCCTAAACGCTTGCTCACTTGATGAGAGTTATTGCCCTTTACATAATAATAGCCGTTGTCCGTAACGCTTGCAAACTTGATAGGAGCAATTGTCACTTAAATGATGAGATCCGTTGTCCCTAAAGGTTAACTTTATTAGGGCGATTTGTCCCTTACATGATAAGAGCCGTTGTCCCTAAAGGCTCACTTGTTGAGAGCAATTGTACCTTACTTTATGGGAGTCGTTGTCCCTAAACGCTTGCTCACTTGATGAGAGCAATTGCCCTTTACATGATGATAGGCGTTGTCCCTAATGTTTGCACAATTGATAAGAGTAATTGTCACTTGTATGATGAGACCCATTGTCCCTAAAGGCTAAATTTATGAGGGCAATTTGTCCCTTACATGATAAGAGCCGTTGTCCATAAAGGCTCACTTGTTGAGAGTAATTGTACCTTACTTTATGGGAGTCGTTGTCCCTAAACGCTTGCTCACATGATGAGAGCAATTGCCCTTTACATGATGATAGCCGTTGTCCCTAGTGCTTGCACACTTCATATGAGCAATTGTCACTTAAATGATGAGCTCCGTTGTCCCTAAAGGCTAACTTTATGAGGCCAATTTGTCCCTTACATGATAAGAGCCGTTGTCTATAAAGGCTCACTTGTTGAGAGCAATTGTACCTTACTTTATGGGAGCCGTTGTCCCTAAACGCTTGCTCACTTGATGAGAGTTATTGCACTTTACATGATAATAGCCGTTGTCCATAATGCTTGCACACTTGATAGGAGCAATTGTCACTTAAATGATGAGATCCGTTGTCCCTAAAGGTTAACTTTATTAGGGCGATTTGCCCCTTACATGATAAGAGCCGTTGTCCCTAAAGGCGCACTTGTTGAGAGCAATTGTACCTTACTTTATAGGAGTCGTTGTCCCTAAATGCTTGCTCACTTGATGAGAGCAATTGCCCTTTACATGATAATAGGCGTTGTCCCTAATGCTTGCACACTTCATAGGAGCAATTGTCACTTAAATGATGAGCTCCGTTGTCCCTAAAGGCTAACTTTATTAGGGCGATTTGTCCCTTACATGATAGGAGCCGTTGTCCCTAAAGGCTCACTTGTTGAGAGCAATTGTACCTTACTTTATGGGAGCCGTTGTCCCTAAACGCTTACTCACTTGATGATAGTTATTGCCCTTTACATGATGATAGCCGTTGTCCCTAATGCTTGCACACTTCATATGAGCAATTGTCACTTAAATGATGAGCTCCGTTGTCCCTAAAGGCTAACTTTATTAGGGCGATTTGTCCCTTACATAATAGGAGCCGTTGTCCCTAAAGGCTCACTTGTTGAGAGCAATTGTACCTTACTTTATGGGAGCCGTTGTCCCTAAACGCTTGCTCACTTGATGAGAGCAATTGCCCTTAACATGATGATAGCCGTTGTCCCTAATGCTTGCACACTTGATAGGAGTAATTGTCACTTGCAAGATGAGATCCATTGTCCCTAAAGGCTAACTTTATGAGGGCAATTTGTCCCTTACATGATAAGAGCCGTTGTCTATAATGGCTCACTTGTTGAGAGCAATTGTACCTTACTTTATGGGAGCCGTTGTCCCTAAACGCTTGCTCACATGATGAGAGTTATTGCCCTTTACATGATAATAGCCGTTGTCCGTAATGCTTGCACACTTGATAGGAGCAATTGTCACTTAAATGATGAGATCCGTTGTCCCTAAAGGTTAACTTTATTAGGGAGATTTGTCCCTTAAATGATAAGAGCCGTTGTCCCTAAAGGCTCACTTGTTGAGAGCAATTGTACCTTACTTTATAGGAGTCGTTGTCCCTAAACGTTTGCTCACTTGAAGAGAGCAATTGCCCTTTACATGATGATAGGCGTTGTCCCTAATGTTTCCACACTTTATATGAGCAATTGTCACTTACATGATGAGATCCGTTGTTTCTAAAGCCTAACTTTATTAGGGCAATTTGTCCTTTACATGATAAGAGCCATTGTCCCTAAATGCTTACTTGTTGAGAGCAATTGTACCTTACTTTACGGGAGCCGTTGTCCCTAAACGCTTGCTCACATGATGAGAGCAATTGCCCTTTACATGATGATAGCCGTTGTCCCTAATGCTTGCACACTTGATAGGAGTAATTGTCACTTGCATGATGAGATCCATTGTCCCTAAAGGCTAACTGTATAAGGGCAATTTATCCCTTACATGATAAGAGTCGTTGTCCATAAAGGCTCACTTGTTGAGAGCAATTGTACCTTACTTTATGGGAGCCGTTTTCCCTAAATGCTTGCTCACTTGATGAGAGCAATTGCCCTTTACATGATGATAGCCGTTGTCCCTAATGCTTCCATACTTGATAAGAGGAATTGTCACTTACATGATGAGATCCGTTGTCCCTAAAGGTTAACTTTATTAGGGCGATTTGTCCCTTACATGATAAGAGCCGTTGTCCCTAAAGGCTCACTTGTTGAGAGCAATTGTACTTTACTTTATGGGAGTCGTTGTCCCTAAACGCTTGCTCACTTGATGAGAGCAATTGCCCTTTACATGATGATAGGCGTTGTCCCTAATGTTTGCACACTTGATAAGAGTAATTGTCACTTGTATGATGAGACCTATTGTCCCTAAAGGCTAAATTTATGAGGGCAATTTGTCCCTTACATGATAAGAGCCGTTGTCCATAAAGGCTCACTTGTTGAGAGTAATTGTACCTTACTTTATGGGAGTCGTTGTCCCTAAACGCTTGCTCACATGATGAGAGCAATTGCCCTTTACATGATGATAGCCGTTGTCCCTAATGCTTGCACACTTCATAGGAGCAATTGTCACTTAAATGATGAGCTCAGTTGTCCCTAAAGGCTAACTTTATGAGGGCAATTTGTCCCTTACATGATAAGAGCCGTTGTCTATAAAGGCTCACTTGTTGAGAGCAATTGTACCTTACTTTATGGGAGCCGTTGTCCCTAAACGCTTGCTCACTTGATGAGTGTTATTGCCCTTTACATGATGATAGCCGTTGTCCGTAATGCTTGCACACTTGATAGGAGCAATTGTCACTTAAATGATGAGACCCGTTGTCCCTAAAGGCTACCTTTATAAGCCATTTGTCCCTTCCATGATAAGAGCCGTTATCCCTAAAGGCTCACTTGTTGAGAGCAATTGTACCTTACTTTATGGGAGTCGTTGTCCCTAAACGCTTACTCACATGATGATAGTTATTGCCCTTTACATGATGATTGCCGTTGTCCCTAATGCTTGCACACTTCATAGGAGCAATTGTCACTTAAATGATGAGCTCCGTTGTCCTTAAAGGCTAACTTTATTAGGGCGATTTGTCCCTTACATGATAGGAGCCATTGTCCCTAAAGGCTCACTTGTTGAGAGCAATTGTACCTTACTTTATGGGAGCCGTTTTCCCTAAATGCTTGCTCACTTGATGAGAGCAATTGCCCTTTACATGATGATAGCCGTTGTCCCTAATGCTTCCATACTTGATAAGAGGAATTGTCACTTACATGATGAGATCCGTTGTCCCTAAAGGTTAACTTTATTAGGGCGATTTGTCCCTTACATGATAAGAGCCGTTGTCCCTAAAGGCTCACTTGTTGAGAGCAATTGTACTTTACTTTATGGGAGTCGTTGTCCCTAAACGCTTGCTCACTTGATGAGAGCAATTGCCCTTTACATGATGATAGGCGTTGTCCCTAATGTTTGCACACTTGATAAGAGTAATTGTCACTTGTATGATGAGACCCATTGTCCCTAAAGGCTAAATTTATGAGGGCAATTTGTCCCTTACATGATAAGAGCCGTTGTCCATAAAGGCTCACTTGTTGAGAGTAATTGTACCTTACTTTATGGGAGTCGTTGTCCCTAAACGCTTGCTCACATGATGAGAGCAATTGCCCTTTACATGATGATAGCCGTTGTCCCTAATGCTTGCACACTTCATAGGAGCAATTGTCACTTAAATGATGAGCTCCGTTGTCCCTAAAGGCTAACTTTATGAGGGCAATTTGTCCCTTACATGATAAGAGCCGTTGTCTATAAAGGCTCACTTGTTGAGAGCAATTGTACCTTACTTTATGGGAGCCGTTGTCCCTAAACGCTTGCTCACTTGATGAGTGTTATTGCCCTTTACATGATGATAGCCGTTGTCCGTAATGCTTGCACACTTGATAGGAGCAATTGTCACTTAAATGATGAGACCCGTTGTCCCTAAAGGCTACCTTTATAAGCCATTTGTCCCTTCCATGATAAGAGCCGTTATCCCTAAAGGCTCACTTGTTGAGAGCAATTGTACCTTACTTTATGGGAGTCGTTGTCCCTAAACGCTTACTCACATGATGATAGTTATTGCCCTTTACATGATGATTGCCGTTGTCCCTAATGCTTGCACACTTCATAGGAGCAATTGTCACTTAAATGATGAGCTCCGTTGTCCTTAAAGGCTAACTTTATTAGGGCGATTTGTCCCTTACATGATAGGAGCCATTGTCCCTAAAGGCTCACTTGTTGAGAGCAATTGTACCTTACTTTATGGGAGCCGTTTTCCCTAAATGCTTGCTCACTTGATGAGAGCAATTTCCCTTTACATGATGATAGCCGTTGTCCCTAATGCTTCCACACTTGATAAGAGGAATTGTCACTTACATGATGAGTTCCGTTGTCTCTAAAGGCTAACTTTATAAGGGCAATTTGCCACTTCCATGGTAAGAGCCGTTGTCCCTAAAGGCTCACTTGTTGTGAGCAAATGTACCTTACTTTATGGGAGCCGTTGTCCCTAAACGCTTGCTCACTTGATGAGGGCAATTCCCCTTTACATGATGATAGCCGTTGTCCCTAATGCTTCCACACTTTATATTAGCAATTGTCACTTACATGATGAGATCCGTTGTCTCTAAAGGCTACCTTATTAAGGGCAATTTGTCCCTTCCATGACAAGAGTCGTTATCCCTAAAGGCTCACTCGTTGAGAGCAATTGTACCTTACTTTATTGGAGTCGTTGTCCCTAAATGCTTGCTCACATGATGAGAGCAATTGCCCTTTACATGATGATAGCCGTTGTCCCTAATGCTTCCACACTTTATAAGAGGAATTGTCACTTACATGATGAGTTCCGTTGTCTCTAAAGGCTAACTTTATAAGGGCAATTTGCCCCTTCCCTGGTAAGAGCCGTTGTCCCTAAAGGCTCACTTGTTGTGAGCAAATGTACCTTACTTTATGGGAGCCGTTGTCCCTAAACGCTTACTCACTTGATGAGAGCAATTGCCCTTTACATGATGATAGCCATTGTCCCTAGTGCTTCCACACTTGATAAGAGGAATTATCACATACATGATGAGTTCCGTTGTCTCTAAAGGCTTACTTTATAAGGGCAATTTGCCTCTTCCAAGGTAAGAGCCGTTGTCCCTAAAGGCTCACTTGTTGTGAGCAAATGTACCTTACTTTATGGGAGCCGTTGTCCCTAAACGCTTGCTCACTTAATGAGAGCAATTGCCCTTTACATGATGATAGCCGTTGTCCCTAATGCTTGCACACTTGATAGGAGCAATTGTCACTTAAATGATTAAATCCGTTGTACATAAAGGCTAACTTTATTAGTGCGATTTGTCCCTAACATGATAACAGCCGTTGTCCCTAAAGGCTCACTTGTTGAGAGCAACTGTACCTTACTTTATGGGCGCCGTTCTCCCTAAATGCTTGCTCACTTGATGAGAGCAATTGCCCATTACATGATGATAGCTGTTGTCCCTAATGCTTGCACACTTGATAAGAGTAATTGTCACTTATATGATGAGATCCGTTGTCCCTAAAGGCTAACTTTATGAGGGAAAATTGTCACTTGTTGAGATCAATTGTACCTTATTTTATTGGACCCGTTGTCCCTAAAAGCTTGCTCACTTGTTGAGTGCAATTGCCCTCTACATTATGATAACCGTTGTCCCTAATGCTTGCACTCTTGATAAGAGCAATTGTCACTTGCACGATGGGATCCGTTGTCCCTAAAGGCTAACTTTATAAGGGCAATTTGCCCTAATATGATAAGAGCCGTTGTCCCTAAAGGCTCACTTGTTGAGAGCAATTGTACCTTACTTTATGGGAGCCGTTGTCCCTAAAGGCTTGCTAACTTTATGAGAGTTACTGCCCTTTACATGATGATCGCCGTTGTCCCTAATGCTTGCACACTTGATAGGAGCAATTGTCACTTAAATGATTAAATCCGTTGTACATAAAGGCTAACTTTATTAGGGCGATTTGTCCCTAACATGATAAGAGTCGTTGTCCCTAAAGGCTCACTTGTTGAGAGCAATTGTACCTTACTTTATGGGAGTCGTTGTCCCTAAACGCTTGCTCACTTGATGAGAGCAATTGCCCTTTACATGATGATAGACAACATGATAGGCGTTGTCCCTAATGCTTCCACACTTGATATGAGCAATTGTCACTAACTTGATGAGATCCGTTGTCTCTAAAGGCTACCTTTGTAAGGGCAATTTGTCCCTTCCATGATAACAGCCGTTGTCCCTAAAGGCTCACATGTTGAGAGCAATTGTACCTTACTTTATGGGAGCCGTTGTCCCTAAACGCTTGCTCACTTGATGAGAGCAATTGCCTTTTGCATGATGATAGCCATTTTCCCTAATGCTTGCACACTTTATAGGAGCAATTGTCACTTAAATGATGAGATTCGTTGTCCCTAAAGGCTAACTTTATGAGGGCGATTTGTCCCTTACATGATAAGAGCCGTTGTCCCTAAATGCTCACTTGTTGAGAGCAATTGTACCTTACTTTATGGGAGTCGTAGTCCCTAAACGCTTGCTCACTTGATGAGTGCAATTGCCCTTTACATGAAAATAGGCGTTGTCCCTAATGCTTCCACACTTGATATGAGCAATTGTCACTTACATGATGAGATCCGTTGTCTCTAAAGGCTACCTTTATAAGGGCAATTTGTCCCTTCCATGATAAGAACCGTTGTCCCTAAAGGCTCACTTGTTGAGAGCAATTGTACCTTGCTTTATGGGAGCCATTGTCCCTAAACGCTTGCTTACTTGATGATACTAATTGCACTTTACATGATGATTGTCGTTGTCCCTAATTGTTCCACACTTGATATGAGCAATTGTCACTTACATGATGAGATCCTTTGTCTCTAAAGGCTACCTTTATAAGGGAAATTTGTCCCTTCCATGATGAGAGTTATTGCCCTTTACATGATAATAGCCGTCGTCTGTAATGCTTGCACACTTGATAGGAGCAATTGTCACTTAAATGATGAGATCCGTTGTCCCTAAAGGCTAACTTGTTGAGAGCAATTGTACCTTACTTTGTGGGAGCCGTTGTCCCTAAACGCTTGCTCACTTGATGAGAGTTATTGCCCTTTACATGATGATAGCCGTTGTCCCTAATGCTTGCACACTTGAGAGGAGCAATTGTCATTTAAATGATGAGATCCGTTGTCCCTAAAGGCTAACTTTATTAGGGAGATTTGTCCCTTACATGATAAGAGTCGTTGTCCCTAAAGGCTCACTTGTTGAGAGCAATTGTACCTTACTCTATGGGAGCCGTTGTCCCTAAACGCTTGCTCACTTGATGATAGCAATTGCACTTTACATGATGATAGTCGTTGTCCCTAATGCTTCCACACTTGATATGAGCAATTGTCACTTACATGATGAGATCCGTTGTTTCTAAAGGCTACCTTTATAAGGGAAATTTGTGCCTTCCATGATAAGATCCGTTGGCCCTAAAGGCTCACTTGTTGAGAGCAATTGTACCTTACTTTATGGAAGCCGTTGTCCCTAAAGGATTTTTTTTGGGTAAAAGGGTTAATTCACCCCGGTAAAATATATTACACCAAAAACATTGATGTACAAAGGGCGAGGGTGAGTTCCCTCGCCTCAGTCCCTTAGGAAACTTACAGACTCACATATAAGAATGACAAACCATTCCTATAACTTACCAATACCAACCTATAAGAATGAAAGACCACTCTTATAACTAAAACATGAACATAAGATTACAACGACTATAAAATTACAAATTATAACCGTAATTAAATACTTGAATCTTCACACGTCGTCATAGAAGTCCATAACCTTCAACGATGCAGCCGTAATAATGGTAGGATCAGAAGCACCAATACACACCAAACAACTACACCGAACTCCATTGATCCAAACAGGACCAAACCAGCACTACAACACGATCAAATACCTCATCGACTACATGTTTCAAGGAGTGAAATTCTAGTTAAGAATGAATTCCAGTGTATCTTTATCAGTCATAGACGAAACATAGGGTAATCCGACCCTAACTTACAATAGCCATCATAAAACTTCAAATTGACTTCCACGTGATCTAGAACAGCACCCAAATCATAGGACTCAGCTGGTATAGCAGCATCATATCCTCAATAAGTCGTGCAAACTAATAATCCATAAAAACACCTTCACAAGGCATCGAACATACAATCTTACCACGATCACCACCTCCAAACAAAGACAAAAAATCATCATGACTGATCCGTAGCCTCCATTATATTCAAACAAACCTCCAAACGCAGCCACAAGAGGAATAACATAGTAGTAGAACCAGTACCGCCAATAATCTCCATGATTGCGTACCACAAATACTACTCCATTGATGGTTTACAGCAGCAAACCATACCAGTAGTAAACATCAATAGGGTTACGACCCTAACTTACATAATATCTCATGAAATCTCCATTACGGAAGAGGCGGCTAATACTATATAATATCTCATGAAATCTCCATATATTATGGCGGCTGGTAGGATCAAGATCTTTATCGGTTTTATTATTTTATTGCTGGTCGTGGTGTTCAAGGTATACCCTAATCATCTAGGGTCGGTTATGTTTGTATAAATCATATACTTGAGCACTTATTCTGCCGAAACCCTATAAGTTTTATCCTGCAATCGATTTTCCTAGTTTTTAGGATGATCGTTTTTCTTTTAGGGTTTTGGCATGTTTATGGTTCGTGTTTATTCCTCATGAAGACTATCATAATATATTTGAGGAACGGTTGATGTTTGCTGTTCGCTAACGCTTATGAAACCCTTTTAGGGTTTTGATTTTTACTCATCATGGTGCTGCTGTTGCACGTTATTCTATGAAGTTATTAGGGTTTGTTTATTGGCTGCGTGTTCTTATTCAGATGGTAGTAATGTGCACGTGGGTTATGGGAGAGATGTTTATCTTGTTGGTGTTCGCTATATCATAGGTGGATCTTCTTCGATCTGTTATTGATGCGGTTATGGATATTAGGGTTTGGTATACCCTATTGCTCAATCCATCTTTTGTTGGCAGTTCGCTCGATCTGGATTTTATGAAAGCCTATTAATTAGGGTTTTATTTTACGACTTGCTGGCAATCGATTTTTGGATGGTTATGTTTAGAGCTGTAAACCCTATTGTTGGTATACAACAGGACGACTTCTGATCTGCTGGTGTATATCGAACATGGGTGTGTTTCGAGTCCTTACTTTACACACGTCTTGTTCGTTATGATGCATGTACTCCGCATATTCAGACTTGGTGGTAGGGATTCTGTTGATGGTGCTATGGTCGTTCTCTTCCTTGTTGTTATTGCTTTTTACATGGATGTTTTTGGAAGGGAGTATCATGGATCGATGTTTGCAGTTTTGCTGCATTGTTTTAGGGTTTTCTATAACCTTGTTTGTTGGTTCACTTGTCCTGCTGCTATGAGTTGATGATGACATGGATTGCTTTGCTTCATGTCGATTTGAATATCACTCTTATATCTTTTCTGGTAGTAACTAATGGATAAAGTGTAGCTATTGTTTCAAGTATCTTTTGATCCTTGTCTATGGGCAGAATTCTTCGTTTAGTGGGTCGATTGATATGCTGGATGTTAGGGTCGATTATACCCTGGTTATGTTTCAAATCCTGTTTGCTACCTATTGCACTCTTATTTGGTTATTAGATTATGCTTCATGCATAATACTAATAGTAGCTGCAAATGGATTTGTATTGGAATGAGCACTTGGATAGCGGGGAACCATGGCTTCGGTTTCTTCATGTTAAGTTTAATTTGGTTCAAGTTATCATGTGCTGGAAGTTAGGGTCGCTTAGACCATGTTTATGCTTCAATTTCATTTGCTACGGATTGCACTCGTATTAGGTTATTAGATTATGCTTTGCATAATACTAATAGAAGACGCAATTTGTTGAAGCTGGAAGTTCGCTTGTTTATGATCTGGATCGCTAGGATGACTAAGAAGACTTCAATTTTATTTGAGTTGTGATGTATTGTATTTTTTATTACTAGTCATCGTTAGTTGTATTTAGATCTGGTAGTTATAAGAATGGCATGTCATTCTTATATAGTGGTAGTGGTAGTGTGCTTATGGACTTCGATGAGAGACTCACTCTCTTCCATTGTACTTAAACGTTTTTTATTAATGTATTTTACCGGGTGCAGGATTACTCCCCTTTACCCAAAAACATCCCAACTCAGCAGGTCTATGAAACGATCTGATTGCTAGGGTTTAAGCCAAGCCTAGCTTAATAGTACATCGATCAGCAGCATCAACAGAACACAAACCCTCCAATCGAACCAATAATAAGGTCTAAACCCTATCATGGCCATAAACGATCCGCAACATGATACTCAATAGCAGCAGGATCAATGAATACCAGGTAGGGTTTTTGAATAAGATCACTAAAACTTAACTTCCATCTCTCTAAAACCCACGTTCATAAAACAAACATCTTGATTCAAACATACATTAACAAACACAAGCAGAAACCAACCCTAAACGGGTTAACATGCAGCTAATCAAAACCCTAACGAGGGTTTACTTCCATTCGACACAAATACAAACCTAAAAAAGGTTATGTAATCGTTCAGCACAGATCCATCACCAAATTGACCCTTATAAATGTAGAATCAGTGTAAAACCGACTTAAGATAAGAATAAAGGGACGAATCAAAAAAACAATCAGATCATATCAAGAAGAGGAGTTGTTTAAATATCACAAGGATAATTAAACCGACATATGTAAATACTATAATACGATCAGCAGCAACCCATATCAACGAAACCCTAAATAACGATAATGATATTGATGAAATTAGGGTTACGGATAATCAAATAAAAAGAGAGATCCGATTAAAAACATGTTACCAACCACCCTCCAAAGAATATAGATGCCAAATTCGTATTGCATATCTCTCAAAAAGAGATAGAGAGGACGAATTGGCAGATATAATGGCTGGAAAGTATATGAGGTTGGCGGCCGGAAATCTCCCCTAGGGAGAGAGAGAATTAGGGTTTTTTGCTATGCATTTTTCAATCCAATTTTTGTCCCTAAAGGCTTGCTCACTTGATGAGAGTTATTGCCCTTTACATGATGATAGCCGTTGTCCCTAATCCTTGCACACTAGAGAGGAGCAATTGTCACTTAAATGATGAAATCCGTTGTACCTAAAGGCTAACTTTATTAGGGAGATTTGTCCCTTACATGATAAGAGCCGTTGTCCCTAAAGGCTCACTTGTTGAGAGCAATTGTACCTTACTTTATGGGAGCCATTGTCCCTAAATGCTTGCTCACTTGATGAGAGCAATTGCCCTTTACATGATGATAGGCGTTGTCCCTAATGCTTCCAAACTTGATATGAGCAATTGTCACTAACATGATGAGATCCGTTGTCTCTAAAGGCTACCTTTATAAGGGCAATTTGTCCCTTCCATGTTAAGAGCCGTTGTCCCTAAAGACTCACTTGTTGAGAGCAATTGTACCTTACTTTATGGGAGCCGTTGTCCCTAAACGCTTGCTCACTTCATGAGAGCAATTGCCCTTTGCATGATGATAGCCGTTGTCCCTAATGCTTGCACACTTGATAGGAGCAATTGTCACTTAAATGATGAGATTCGTTGTCCCTAAAGGCTAACTTTATGAGGGCTATTTGTCCCTTACATGATAAGAGCCATTGTCCCTAAAAGCTCACTTGTTGAGAGCAATTGTACCTTATTTTATGGGAGTCGTAGTCCCTAAACGCTTGCTCACTTGATGAGAGCAATTGCCCTTTACATGATGATAGGCGTTGTCCCTAATGCTTCCACACTAGATATGAGCAATTGTCACTTACGTGATGAGATCCGTTGTCTCTAAAGGCTACCTTCATAAGGGCAATTTGTCCCTTCCATGATAAGAGTCTTTGTCCCTAAAGGCTCACTTGTTGAGAGCAATTGTACCTTACTTTATGGGAGTCGTTGTCCCTAAACGCTTGCTCACTTGATGATAGCAATTGCACTTTACATGATGATTGTCGTTGTCCCTAATTCTTCCACACTTGATATGAGCAATTGTCACTTACATGATGAGATCCGTTGTCTCTAAAGGCTACCTTTATAAGGGAACTTTGTCCCTTCCATGATAAGATCCGTTGTCCCTAAAGGCTCACTTGTTGAGAGCAATTGTACCTTACTTTATGGAAGCCGTTGTCCCTAAACGGTTGCTCACTTGATGAGAGTTATTGCTCTTTACATGATGATAGCCGTTGTCCCTAATGCTTGCCCACTTGATAGGAGCAATTGTCACTTAAATGATGAGATCCGTTGTCCCTAAAGGCTAACTTTATTAGGGAGATTTGTCCCTTATATGATAAGAGCCGTTGTCCCTAAAGGATCACTTGTTGAGAGCAATTGTACTTTACTTTATGGGAGCCGTTGTCCCTAAAAGCTTGCTCACTTGATGAGAGTAATCGCCCTTTACATGATGATAGGCGTTGTCCCTAATGCTTCCACACTTTATATGAGCAATTGTCACTAACAAGATGAGATCTGTTATCTCTAAAGGCTACCTTTATAAGGGCAATTTGTCCCTTCCATGATAAGAGCCGTTGTCCCTAAAGGCCCACTTGTTGAGAGCAATTGTACCTTACTTTATGGGAACCGTTGTCCCTAAAGGCATGCTAACTTTATGAGAGTTACTACCCTTTACATGATGATAGCCGTTGTCCCTAAGGCTTGCACACTTGATAGGAGCAATTGTCAGTTAAATGATGTGATTCGTTGTCCCTAAAGGCTAACTTTATGAGGGTGATTTGTCCCTTACATGATAAGAGCCGTTGTCCCTAAAGGCTCACTTGTTGAGCAATTGTACCTTACTTTATGGGAGTCGTTGTCCCTAAGCGCTTTTTTCTTGGGTAAAGGGGAGTAATCCTGCACCCTGGTAAAATTCCTTATCCAAAAACGTTGAAGTACAAAATGACGAGGGTGATTTCCCTCGCCCCCAATCCCTTAGGCCACTTACAAGACACGAATCTAAGAATGACAAACCATTCTTAAAACTAACATGCACAACATGTGCAACTGACCAAACAAACATGCTAAACAAAAGCAACTTAACAAGCAAAAATCACAAAACAATAGAAATAAAGATAACTATTTCTTCTTGCGTCCTTGCACCTGGAAATCTTTCGGAGAACCATTCTTGAACTTGGAATAATTTGCAATATCATCATAGTTCTCATAGACTTCATCAACTTCATCATCTTCATCAGCTTCATCAGCAAACGTAACCCTCTTCCTAGGAGTCGTCACTACATCACTTGTATCAAACGAGCTAGACTTATCAAAATCAGAATAGGCCACACTTGTAGAAGCACCATCATTGTGAGAACCATGCTCCCACAAACCATCAGTAGTGCTATGCAATGGAACCACATTAACACCACTTAACCCCACGGATTCCACACCCCCAAAAGAAGCATGAGCATCCACACGTTCCATCTGCTCAAGTTGAGTAAGTACATCCTCAACAGGAGCAGCCCCAAAATCACTCTTCAAAGCATCATTAGATGTACCACTCGAATTAGAATCACCATTAGTAGGCTTAAAATCAGCCCTCACATCAGGTTGTGTACCTCGATTCTTCTTCTTGGTAGCCGGTTTAGAAACAGGTTGGTACGAAAGTTTTGACTTAGTTGAAACCCCCCAAGCCACTTTCTTACCCTTATCACTAGTATGACCAGCCTTAGTAGAGTGAACCTTACGTTTGACATCAAAATCTTGTTGAGTCGAATCCTTAGTAACCCGCTTACGTCTAAGAGGACACGCATCATCATCATGATTGAAACAAACACACTTAGAACACCAAGATGGCCACCATTCATACTCAACATCAAGAACTTCCATGTAATGACCCTTACCCTGAGGCAAAGGAATCGCAACCTCAATTGATTCCAAAACATCCAAATCAGTCGATAATTCAATAAGTACCCGTGCATATGAATAACATCCCCAAGGATTCTTACACATATCATTAGTACCCGCATCAAACCGAATTATCCACCCCAACTGTTTTGCAATCAAACTAATACCGGCTTTAGAGTATACAACGGACGGTATATTATGGATACGTACCCACACCGGTACCTTAGTAATCTTCTCCTTCTCAAGCCTCATATTAGGCACCCAAATATGTAAGAATAAAGGCGTTGATCTAATAAACCAAGGACCACCATTAAGAACTTTATTCATACCTTCATGTGAAGAGAACTTGAAAATGAAGAAACCATTCGGCAATATAACATGTTCAAAGCCGAACCTTGCCCAAGCATGCTTGACATAGTCTTCCACAATGGGAAATGCAATTCTTAGACCAATGAAAAAACCGTATAATGAATTAGTAAGTTTAGAGCACATATCATCAACTACGGCCATTGGAATAACCACTCTTGAACCCGACCTAGTAGCCTCATCAACTCCACCAGATTGTGAATCACTAGGTACATTAGGCTCACAAGAACCTCCAATATTACACTCATCAGCTAGCCTTTCACCATTATCCTTAGACGTACCAACCATTGCAGCCCCCAACGAATCAGAAGCTACCACATTACTAGACTTAGGAACATCAGATTTAGAACTAGCCAAACATACCTCTTGTTGTAAAGCAAACTTCGGATCAGAAACAACGGGACCATGATCACTAGGAAGAGCAAAACTCCCCGTTTTTCCTTCCAAACCTGCACTTTTCAATATATTCTTCAATGGCATACTAGCATTAGTTAGAATCTTACCATCAATATTACCAATCCTAGTAGCCAACCCCTTAGCCTTAGAAGGCTTTTTAACATTCATAGAACCAGATTCCATCTCTCTAAAACCCACGTAATAAAATAACAAACAGCAGCAAACCCTAGCGCATAAACAAAATCCAAAACCCTAGAACGGGTACTTGCAAGGAGATAATAAACCAAACCCAAAGAATTCAGTTATGGAATTACGAACACACCAAACCCAAAAGAGTTTAGTAATAGCAGCCAAGAACGACCAGATCCCAAGATCCCAAGAAACCCTAAAGAGTTTAATATTGAATAAAACACAATAACAATAAGCACACAATCTGAAAACAAAACCCTAAATAATAAAGAATCGTAGAATGAAAAAACCAGTGTGCAACACCCAAGATCGACTTAAATATGTGTACAAGAGGAGATGATCGATCTTAATATAAGTAACAGGAACCGACTTCCCAAAGAAAGCACAGAACCGATCACTAAAAACTCAAAGTCGATTTATAGAAAACCCTAAAAAAGACGATTCGAACAAACCACCACGAATTGATTATCACAAATCTGATCAAGGATAGAAACCCTATAACAAATTAATGATATCAGTTAATGAATAGGGAAGGATTAGTTAGAATCGATTTGGATTAAAGGGATGTTAGGGTTTTCTAAAAATCGCCAGAGAGGGAGAGATACGTTTAGGGTTGCTCACTTGATGAGAGCAATTGCCCTTTACATAATGATAGGCGTTGTCCCTAAAGCTTCCACACTTGATATGAGCAATTGTCACTTACATGATGATATCCGTTGTCCCTAAAGGCTACCTTTATAAGGGCAATTTGTCCCTTCCATGATAAGAGCCATTGTCCCAAAAGGCTCACTTGTTGAGAGCAATTGTACCTTACTTTATGGGAGCCGTTGTCCCTAAACGCTTGCTCACTTGATGAGAGTTATTGCCCTTTACATGATGATAGCCGTTGTCCCTAATGCTTGCACACTTGATAGGAGCAATTTTCACTTAAATGATGAGATCCGTTGTCCCTAAAGGCTAACTTTATTAGGGCGATTTGTCCCTTACAAGATAAGAGTCGTTGTCCCTAAAGGCTCACTTGTTGAGAGCAATTGTACCTTACTTTATGGGAGCCGTTGTTCCTAAACGCTTGCTCACTTGATGAGAGCAATTGCCCTTTACATGATGATAAGCATTGTCCCTAATGCTTCCACACTTGATATGAGTAATTGTCACTTACATGATGAGATCCGTTGTCTCTAAAGGCTACCTTTATAAGGGCAATTTTTCCCTTCCATGATAAGAGTCGTTGTCCCTTAAGGCTCAATTGCTGAGAGCAATTGTACCTTACTTTATGGTAGCCGTTGTCCCTAAGCGCTTGCTCAATTGATGAGAGCAATAGCCCTTCACATGATGATAGTCGTTGTCCCTAATGCTTGCACACTTGATAGGAGCAATTGTCACTTAAATGATGAGATCCGTTGTCTTTAAAGGCTAATTTTATAAGGGCGATTTGTCCCTTAAATGATAACAGTTGTTGTCCCTAAAGGCTCACTTGTTGAGAGCAATTGTACCTTACTTTATGGGAGTCATTGTCCCTAAACAATTGCTCACTTGATTAGAGCAATTGCACTTTACATGATGATAGGCGTTGTCCCTAATGCTTCCACACTTGATATGAGCAATTGTCACTTACTTGATGAGATCCGTTGTCTCTAAAGGCTACCTTTGTAAGGGCAATTTTTCCCTTCCATGATAAGAGCCGTTGTCCCTAAAGGCTCACTTGTTGAGAGCAATTGTATACTTTATGGGAGCCGTTATCCATAAACGCTTGCTCACATGATGAGAGCAATTGCCCTTTACATGATGAGAGCCGTTGCCCCTAATGCTTGCACACTTGATAGGAGTAATCGTCACTTGCATGATGAGATCCATTGTACCTAAAGGCTAACTTTATGAGGGCAATTTGTCACTTACATGATAAGAGCCTTTGTCTATAAAGGCTCACTGTTTGAGAGCAATTGTACCTTACTTTATGGGAGTCGTTGTCCCTAAACGCTTGCTCACTTGATGAGAGTTATTGCCCATTACATGATAATAGCCATTGTCCATAATGCTTGCACACTTGATAGGAGAAATTGTCACTTAAATGATGAGATCCGTTGTCCCTAAAGTCTAATTTTATTAGGGCGATTTGTCCGTTACATGATAAGAGCCGTTGTCCGTAAAGGCTCACTTGTTGAGAGCAATTGTACCTTACTTTATGGGAGTCGTTGTCCCTAAGCGCTTGCTCACTTGATGAGAGCAATTGCCCTTTACATGATGATAGGCATTGTCCCTAAAGCTTCCACACTTGATATGAGCAATTGTCACTTACATGATGAGATCCGTTGTCTCTAAAGGCTACCTTTATATGGGCAATTTGTCCCTTCCATGATAAGAGCCGTTGTCCCAAAAGGCTCACTTGTTGAGAGCAATTGTACCTTACTTTATGGGAGCCGTTGTCCCTAAACGCTTGCTCACTTGATGAGAGTTGTTGCCCTTTACATGATGATAGCCGTTGTCCCTAATGCTTACACACTTGATAGGAGCAATTTTCACTTAAATGATGAGATCCGTTGTCCCTAAAGGCTAACTTTATTAGGGCGATTTGTCCCTTACAAGATAAGAGTCGTTGTCCCTAAAGGCTCACATGTTGATAGCAATTGTACCTTACTTTATGGGAGCCGTTGTTCCTAAAGGCTTGCTCACTTGATGAGAGCAATTGCCCTTTACATGATGATAGGCATTGTCCCTTATGCTTCCACACTTGATATGAGCAATTGTCACTTACATGATGAGATCCGTTGTCTATAAAGGCTACCTTTATAAGGGCAATTTTTCCCTTCCATGATAAGAGTCGTTGTCCATTAAGGATCAATTGTTGAGAGCAATTGTACCTTACTTTATGGTAGCCGTTGTCCCTAAACGCTTGCTCAATTGATGAGAGCAATTGCCCTTCACATGATGATAGTCGTTGTCCCTAATGCTTGCACACTTGATAGGAGCAATTGTCACTTAAATGATGAGATCCGTTGTCCCTAAAGGCTAATTTTATTAGGGCGATTTGTCCTTTAAATGATAAGAGTTGTTGTCCCTAAAGGCTCACTTGTTGAGAGCAATTGTACATTACTTTATGGGAGTCATTGTCCCTAAACAATTGCTCACTTGATTAGAGCAATTGCCCATTACATGATGATAAGCGTTGTCCCTAATGCTTCCACACTTGATATGAGCAATTGTCACTTACATGATGTGATCCGTTGTCTCTAAAGGCTACCTTTGTAAGGGCAATTTGTCCCTTCCATGATAAGAGCCTTTGTCCCTAAAGGCTCACTTGTTGAGAGCAATTGTATACTTTATGGGAGCCGTTGTCCCTAAAGGCTTGCTCACATGATGAGGGCAATTGCCCTTTACATGATGATATCCGTTGTCCCTAATGCTTGCACACTTGATAGGAGTAATCGTCACTTGCATGATGAGATCCATTGTCCCTAAAGGCTAACTTTATGAGGGCAATTTGTCACTTACATGATAAGAGCCGTTGTCGATAAAGGCTCACTGTTTGAGAGCAATTGTACCTTACTTTATGGGAGCCGTTGTCCCTAAACGCTTGCTTACTTGATGAGAGTTATTGCCCATTACATGATAATAGCCATTGTCCCTAATGCTTGCACACTTGATAGGAGAAATTGTCACTTAAATGATGAGATCCGTTGTCCCTAAAGTCTAATTTTATTAGGGCGATTTGTCCCTTACATGATAAGAGCCGTTGTCCCTAAAGGCTCACTTGTTGAGAGCAATTGTACCTTACTTTATGGGAGTCGTTGTCCCTAAGCGCTTGCTCACTTTATGAGAGCAATTGCCCTTTACATGATGATAGGCGTTGTCCCTAAAGCTTCCACACTTGATATGAGCAATTGTCACTTACATGATGAGATCCGTTGTCTCTAAAGGCTACCTTTATAAGGGCAATTTGTCCCTTCCATGATAAGTGTCATTGTCCATAAAGGCTCAATTGTTGAGAGCAATTGTACCTTAGTTTATGGGAGCCGTTGTCCCTAAACGCTTGCTCACTTGATGAGAGCAATTGCCCTTTACATGATGATAGGCGTTGTCCCTAATGCTTGCACACTTGATAAGAGCAATTGTTACTTAAATGATGAGATTCGTTGTCTCTAAAGGATAACTTTATGAGGGCGATTTGTCCCTTACATGATAAGAGCCGTTGTCCCTAAAGGCTCACTTGTTGAGAGCAATTGTACCTTACTTTATGGGAGTCGTAGTCCCTAAACGCTTGCTCACTTGTTGATAGCAATTGCACTTTACATGATGATTGTCGTTGTCCCTAATGCTTCCACACTTGATATGAGCAATTGTCACTTACATAATGAGATCTGTTGTCTATAAAGGCTACCTTTATAAGGGAAATGTGTCCCTTCCATGATAAGATCCGTTGTCCCTAAAGGCTCACTTGTTGAGAGCAGTTGTACCTTACTTTATGGGAGACGTTGTCCCTAAACGCTTGCTCACTTGATGAGAGCAATTGCCCTTTACATGATGATAGGCGGTGTCCCTAATGCTTCCACACTTGATATGAGCAATTGTCACTTACATGATGAGATCCGTTGTCTCTAAAGGCAACCTTTATAAGGGCAATTTGTCCCTTCGATGATAAGAGCCGTTGTCCCTAAAGGCTCACTTGTTGAGAGCAATTGTACCTTACTTTATGGAAGTCGTTGTCCCTAAACGCTTGCTCACTTTATGAGAGCAATTGCCCTTTACATGATGATAGACGTTGTCCCTAGTGCTTCAACACTTGATATGAGCAATTGTCACTAACATGATGAGATCCGTTATTTCTAAAGGCTACCTTTATAAGGGCAATTTGTCCCTTCCATGACAAGAGTCTTTGTCCCTAAAGGCTTGCTCACTTGATGATAGCAACTGCACTTTACATGATTATTGTCGTTGTCCCTAATGCTTCCACACTTGATATGAGCAATTGTCACTTACATGATGAGATCCGTTGTCTCTAAAGGCTACCTTTATAAGGGAAATTTTCCCTTCCATGATAAGATCCGTTGTCCCTAAAGGCTCACCTGTTGAGAGCAATTGTACCTTACTTTATGGGAGTCGTTGTCCCTAAACGCTTGCTCACTTGATGAGAGTTATTGCCCTTTACATGATGATAGCCGTTGTCCCTAATGCTTGCAGACTTGATAAGAGCAATTGTCACTTAAATGATGAGATCCGTTGTCCCTAAACGCTAACTTTATTAGGAAGGTTTGTCCCTTACATGATAAGAGTCGTTGTCCCTAAAGGCTCACTTGTTGAGAGCAATTGTACCTTACTTTATGGGAGTCGTTGTCCTTAAACGCTTGCTCACTTGATGAGAGCAATTGCCATTTACATGTTGATAGGTGTTGTCCCTAATGCTTCCACACTTGATATGAGCAATTGTCAATAACATGATGAGATCCGTTATCTCTAAAGGCTACCTTTATAAGGGCAATTTGTCCATTCCATGATAAGAGTCGTTGTCCCTAAAGGCTCACTTGTTGTTGTACCTTACTTTATGGGAGCCGTTTGCCCCTAAACGCTTGCTCACTTGATGAGAGCAATTGCCCTTTACATGATGATAGCCGTTGTCCCTAATGCTTGCACACTTGATAGGAGCAATTGTCAGTTAAATGATGTGATTCGTTGTCCCTAAAGGCTAACTTTATGAGGGCAATTTGTCCCTTACATTATAAGAGCCGTTGTCCCTAAAGGCTCACTTGTTGAGCAATTGTACCTTACTTTATGGGAGTCGTTGTCCTTAAGTGCTTGCTCACTTGATTAGAGCAATTGCCCTTTAAATGATGATAGGCGTTGTCCCAAAAGCTTCCAAACTTGATATGAGCAATTGTCACCTATATGATGAGATCCGTTGTCTCTAAAGGATACCTTTATAAGGGCAATTTGTCCCTTCCATGATAAGAGCCGTTGTCCCTAAAGGCTCACTTATTGAGAGCAAATGTACCTTACATTATGGGAGTCGTTGTCCCTAAACAATTGCTCACTTGATTAGAGCAATTGCCTTTTACATGATGATAGGCATTGTCCCTAATGCTTCCACACTTGATATGAGCAATTGTCACTTACATGATGATATCCGTTGTCCCTAAAGGCTACCTTTATAAGGGCAATTTGTCCCTTCCATGATAAGATCCATTGTCCCAAAAGGCTCACTTGTTGAGAGCAATTGTACCTTACTTTATGGGAGCCGTTGTCCCTAAACGCTTGCTCACTTGATGAGAGTTATTGCCCTTTACATGATGATAGCCGTTGTCCCTAATGCTTGCACTTAAATGATGAGATCCGTTGTCCCTAAAGGCTAACTTTATTAGGGCGATTTGTCCCTTACAAGATAAGAGTCGTTGTCCCTAAAGGCTCACTTGTTGAGAGCAATTGTACCTTACTTTATGGGAGCTGTTGTTCCTAAACGCTTGCTCACTTGATGAGAGCAATTGCCCTTTACATGATGATAAGCATTGTCCCTAATGCTTCCACACTTGATATGAGCAATTGTCACTTACATGATGAGATCCGTTGTCTCTAAAGGCTACCTTTATAAGGGCAATTTTTCCCTTCCATGATAAGAGTCGTTGTCCCTTAAGGCTCAATTGTTGATTGCAATTGTACCTTACTTTATGGTAGGAGCAATTGTCACTTAAATGATGAGATCCGTTGTCTTTAAAGGCTAATTTTATAAGGGCGATTTGTCCCTTAAATGATAAGAATTGTTGTCCCTAAAGGCTCACTTGTTGAGAGCAATTGTATACTTTATGGGAGTCATTGTCCCTAAACAATTGCTCACTTGATTAGAGCAATTGCACTTTACATGATGATAGGCGTTGTCCCTAATGCTTCCACACTTGATATGAGCAATTGTCACTTACATGATGTGATCCGTTGTCTCTAAAGGCTACCTTTGTAAGGGCAATTTGTCCCTTCCATGATAAGAGCCTTTGTCCCTAAAGGCTCACTTGTTGAGAGCAATTGTATACTTTATGGGAGCCGTTGTCCCTAAACGCTTGCTCACATGATGAAGGCAATTGCCCTTTACATGATGATATCCGTTGTCCCTAATGCTTGCACACTTGATAGGAGTAATCGTCACTTGCATGATGAGATCCATTGTCCCTAAAGGCTAACTTTATGAGGGCAATTTGTCACTTACATGATAAGAGCCGTTGTCGATAAAGGCTCACTGTTTGAGAGCAATTGTACCTTACTTTATGGGAGCCGTTGTCCCTAAACGCTTGCTCACTTGATGAGAGTTATTGCCCATTACATGATAATAGCCATTGTCCCTAATGCTTGCACACTTGATAGGAGAAATTGTCACTTAAATGATGAGATCCGTTGTCCCTAAAGTCTAATTTTATTAGGGCGATTTGTCCCTTACATGATAAGAGCCGTTGTCCCTAAAGGCTCACTTGTTGAGAGCAATTGTACCTTACTTTATGGGAGTCGTTATCCCTAAGCGCTTGCTCACTTTATGAGAGCAATTGCCCTTTACATGATGATAGGCGTTGTCCCTAAAGCTTCCACACTTGGTATGAGCAATTGTCACTTACATGATGCTATCCGTTGTCTCTAAAGGCCACCTTTATAAGGGCAATTTGTCCCTTCCATGATAAGAGTCATTGTCCCTAAAGGCTCAATTGTTGAGAGCAATTGTACCTTACTTTATGGGAGCCGTTGTCCCTAAACGCTTGCTCACTTGATGAGAGCAATTGCCCTTTACATGATGATAGGCGTTGTCCCTAATGCTTGCACACTTGATAAGAGCAATTGTCACTTAAATGATGAGATTCGTTGTCCCTAAAGGATAACTTTATGAGGGCGATTTGTCCCTTACATGATAAGAGCCGTTGTCCCTAAAGGCTCACTTGTTGAGAGCAATTGTACCTTACTTTATGGGAGTCGTAGTCCCTAAACGCTTGCTCACTTGATGATAGCAATTGCACTTTACATGATGATTGTCGTTGCCCCTAATGCTTCCACACTTGATATGAGCAATTGTCACTTACATGATGAGATCTGTTGTCTATAAAGGCTACCTTTATAAGGGAAATGTGTCCCTTCCATGATAAGATCCGTTGTCCCTAAAGGCTCACTTGTTGAGAGCAATTGTACCTTACTTTATGGGGGACGTTGTCCCTAAAAGCTTGCTCACTTGATGAGAGCAATTGCCCTTTACATGATGATAGGCGGTGTCCCTAATGCTTCCACACTTGATATGAGCAATTGTCACTTACATGATGAGATCCGTTGTCTCTAAAGGCAACCTTTATAAGGGCAATTTGTCCCTTCGATGATAAGAGCCATTGTCCCTAAAGGCTCACTTGTTGAGAGCAATTGTACCTTACTTTATGGGAGCTGTTGTCCCAAAACGCTTGCTCACTTGATGATAGCAATTACACTTTACATGATTATTGTCGTTGTCCCTAATGCTTCCACACTTGATATGAGCAATTGTCACTTACATGATGAGATCCGTTGTCTCTAAAGGCTATCTTTAGAAGGGAAATTTTCCCTTCCATGATAAGATCCGTTGTCCCTAAAGGCTCACTTGTTGAGAGCAATTGTACCTTACTTTATGGGAGCCGTTGTCCCTAAACGCTTGCTCACTTGATGAGAGTTATTGCCCTTTACATGATGATAGCCGTTGTCCCTAATGCTTGCAGACTTGATAGGAGCAATTGTCACTTAAATGATGAGATCCGTAGTCCCTAAACGCTAACTTTATTAGGAAGGTTTGTCCCTTACATGATAAGAGCCGTTGTCCCTAAAGGCTCACTTGTTGAGAGCAATTGTACCTTACTTTATGGGAGTCGTTGTCCCTAAACGCTTGCTCACTTGATGAGAGCAATTGCCCTTTACATGATGATAGACGTTGTCCCTAATGCTTCCACACTTGATATGAGCAATTGTCACTAACATGATGAGATCCGTTATCTCTAAAGGCTACCTTTATAAGGGCAATTTGTCCCTTCCATGACAAGAGTCGTTGTCCCAAAAGGCTTGCTCACTTGATGATAGCAACTGCACTTTACATGATTATTGTCGTTGTCCCTAATGCTTCCACACTTGATATGAGCAATTGTCACTTACATGATGAGATCCGTTTTCTCTAAAGGCTACCTTTATAAGGGAAATTTTCCCTTCCATGATAAGATCCGTTGTCCCTAAAGGCTCACCTGTTGAGAGCAATTGTATCTTACTTTATGGGAGTCGTTGTCCCAAAACGCTTGCTCACTTGATGAGAGTTATTGCCCTTTACATGATGATAGTCGTTGTCCCTAATGCTTGCAGACTTGATAAGAGCAATTGTCACTTAAATGATGAGATCCGTTGTCCCTAAACGCTAAATTTATTAGGAAGGTTTGTCCCTTACATGATAAGAGTCGTTGTCCCTAAAGGCTCACTTGTTGAGAGCAATTGTACCTTACTTTATGGGAGTCGTTGTCCCTAAACGCTTGCTCACTTGATGAGAGCAATTGCCATTTACATGTTGATAGGTGTTGTCCCTAATGCTTCCACACTTGATATGAGCAATTGTCAATAACATGATGAGATCCGTTATCTCTAAAGGCTACCTTTATAAGGGCAATTTGTCCATTCCATGATAAGAGTCGTTGTCCCTAAAGGCTCACTTGTTGTTGTACCTTACTTTATGGGAGCCGTTTGTCCCTAAACGCTTGCTCACTTGATGAGAGCAATTGCCCTTTACATGATGATAGCCGTTGTCCCTAATGCTTGCACACTTGATAGGAGCAATTGTCAGTTAAATGATGTGATTCGTTGTCCCTAAAGGCTAACTTTATGAGGGCAATTTGTCCCTTACATTATAAGAGCCGTTGTCCCTAAAGGCTCACTTGTTGAGCAATTGTACCTTACTTTATGGGAGTCGTTGTCCTTAAGTGCTTGCTCACTTGATTAGAGCAATTGCCCTTTAAATGATGATAGGCGTTGTCCCAAAAGCTTCCAAACTTGATATGAGCAATTGTCACCTATATGATGAGATCCGTTGTCTCTAAAGGATACCTTTATAAGGGCAATTTGTCCCTTCCATGATAAGAGCCGTTGTCCCTAAAGGCTCACTTATTGAGAGCAATTGTACCTTAATTTATGGGAGCCGTTGTCCCTAAACGCTTGCTCACTTGATGAGACTTATTGCCCATTACATGATAATAGCCATTGTCCCTAATGCTTGCACACTTGATAGGAGAAATTGTCACTTAAATGATGAGATCCGTTGTCCCTAAAGTCTAATTTTATTAGGGCGATTTGTCCCTTACATGATAAGAGCCGTTGTCCCTAAAGGCTCACTTGTTGAGAGCAATTGTCACTTAAATGATGAGATCCGTTGTCCCTAAAGTCTAATTTTATTAGGGCGATTTGTCCCTTACATGATAAGAGCCGTTGTCCCTAAAGGCTCACTTGTTGAGAGCAATTGTACCTTACATTATGGGTGTCGTTGTCTCTAAGCGCTTGCTCACTTGATGAGAGCAATTGCCCTTTACATGATGATAGGCGTTGTCCCTAAAGCTTCCACACTTGATATTTGCAATTGTCACTTACATGATGAGATCCGTTGTCTCTAAAGGCTACCTTTATAAGGGCAATTTGTCCCTTCCATGATAAGAGTCATTGCCCCTAAAGGCTCAATTGTTGAGAGCAATTGTACCTTACTTTATGGGAGCCGTTGTCCCTAAACGCTTGCTCACTTGATGAGAGCAATTGTCCTTTACATGATGATAGGTGTTCTCCCTAATGCTTGCACACTTGATAGGAGCAATTGTCACTTAAATGATGAGATTCGTTGTCCCTAAAGGCTAACTTTATGAGGGCGATTTGTCCCTTACATGATAAGAGCCGTTGTCCCAAAAGGCTCACTTGTTGAGAGCAATTGTACCTTACTTTATGGGAGTCGTAGTCCCTAAAAGCTTGCTCACTTGATGATAGCAATTGCACTTTACATGATGATTGTCGTTGTCCCTAATGCTTCCACACTTGATATGAGCAATTGTCACTTACATGATGAGATCTGTTGTTTCTAAAGGCTACCTTTATAAGGGAAATGTGTCCCTTCCATGATAAGAGTCGTTGTCCCTAAAGGCTCACTTGTTGTTGTACCTTACTTTATGGGAGCCGTTTGTCCCTAAACACTTGCTCACTTGATGAGAGCAATTGCCCTTTACATGATGATAGCCGTTGTCCCTAATGCTTGCACACTTGATAGGAGCAATTGTCAGTTAAATGATGTGATTCGTTGTCCCTAAAGGCTAACTTTATGAGGGCAATTTGTCCCTTACATGATAAGAGCCGTTGTCCCTAAAGGCTCACTTGTTGAGAGTAATTGTACCTTACTTTATGGGAGTCGTTGTCCCTAAGCGCTTGCTCACTTGATGAGAGCAATTGCCCTTTACATAATGATAGGCGTTGTCCCTAAAGCTTCCACACTTGATATGAGCAATTGTCACTTACATGATGAGATCCGTTGTCTCTAAAGGCTACCTTTATAAGGGCAATTTATCCCTTCCATGATAAGAGTCATTGCCCCTAAAGGCTCAATTGTTGAGAGCAATTGTACCTTACTTTATGGGAGCCATTGTCCCTAAATGCTTGCTCACTTGATGAGAGCAATTGCCCTTTACATGATGATAGGCGTTGTCCCTAATGCTTGCACACTTGATAGGAGCAATTGTCACTTAAATGATGAGATTCGTTGTCCCTAAAGGCTAACTTTATGAGGGCGATTTGTCCCTTACATGATAAGAGCCGTTGTCCCTAAAGGCTCACTTGTTGAAAGCAATTGTACCTTACTTTATGGGAGTCATAGTCCCTAAACGCTTGCTCACTTGATGATAGCAATTGCACTTTACATGATGATTGTCGTTGTCCCTAATGCTTCCACAATTGATATGAGCAATTGTCACTTACATGATGAGATCTGTTGTCTCTAAAGGCTACCTTTATAAGGGAAATGTGTCCCTTCCATGATAAGATCCGTTGTCCCTAAAGGCTCACTTGTTGAGAGCAATTGTACCTTACTTTATGGGAGACGTTGTCCCTAAACGCTTTTTTTTTTTTTGGGTAAAAGGGTTAATTCACCCCGGCAAAATTTATTACACCAAAAAACGTTGAAGTACAAAGGATGAGAGTGACTTCCCTCATCTCAGTCCCTTAGGACACTTACAGACTCATCTATAGGAATGAAACACCATACCTATAACTTACAATATAAGTGTGACAGGCCACACTTATAACTACTAATTGAACATAAACTACAACGAATATAAAAGAAAAAAATAATTGCAAATCAAGTAGAAACTTGAGTCTTCAATTCGACATAGTGGTTCAAACTTCCATAATCATCTTCATAGTCCCTAAACGCTTGCTCACTTGATGAGTGCAATTGCCCTTTACATGATGATAGGCGGTGTCCCTAATGCTTCCATACTTGAAATGAGCAATTGTCACTTACATGATGAGATCCGTTGTCTCTAAAGGCAACCTTTATAAGGGCAATTAGTCCCTTCGATGATAAGAGCCGTTGTCCCTAAAGGCTCACTTGTTGAGAGTTGTACCTTACTTTATGGGAGCCGTTGTCCCTAAACGCTTGCTCACTTGATGATAGCAATTGCACTTTACATGATTATTGTCGTTGTCCCTAATGTTTCCACACTTGATATGAGCAATTGTCACTTACATGTTGAGATCCGTTGTCTCTAAAGGCTACCTATATAAGGGAAATTTTCCCTTCCATGATAAGATCCGTTGTCCCTAAAGGCTCACTTGTTGAGAGCAATTGTACCTTACTTTATGGGAGCCGTTGTCCCTAAACGCTTGCTCACTTGATGATGGAACTGCACTTTACATGATTATTGTCGTTGTCCCTAATGCTTCCACACTTGATATGAGCAATTGTCACTTACATGATGAGATTCGTTGTCTCTAAAGGCTACCTTTATAAGGGAAATTTTCCCCTCCATGATAAGATCCGTTGTCCCTAAAGGCTCACCTGTTGAGAGCAATTGTACCTTACTTTATGGGAGTCGTTGTCCCTAAACGCTTGCTCACTTGATAAGAGTTATTGACCTTTACATGATGAAAGCCGTTGTCCCTAATGCTTGCAGACTTGATAAGAGCAATTGTCACTTAAATGATGAGATCCGTTGTCCCTAAACGCTAACTTTATTAGGAAGGTTAGTCCCTTACATGATAAGAGTCGTTGTCCCTAAAGGGTCACTTGTTGATAGCAATTGTACCTTACTTTATGGGAGTCGTTGTCCCTAAACGCTTGCTCACTTGATGAGAGCAATTGCCATTTACATGTTGATAGGCGTTGTCCCTAATGCTTCCACACTTGATATGAGCAATTGTCAATAACATGATGAGATCCGTTATCTCTAAAGGCTACGAGATAAGGGCAATTTGTCCCTTCCATGATAAGAGTCGTTGTCCCTAAAGGCTCACTTGTTGTTGTACCTTACTTTATGGGAGCCGTTTGTCCCAAAACGCTTGCTCACTTGATGAGAGCAATTGCCCTTTACATGATCATAGCCGTTGTCCCTAATGCTTGCACACTTGATAGGAGCAATTGTCAGTTAAATGATGTGATTCGTTGTCCCTAAAGGCTAACTTTATGAGGGCAATTTGTCCCTTACATGATAAGAGCCGTTGTCCCTAAAGGCTCACTTGTTGAGCAATTGTACCTTACTTTATGGGAGTCGTTGTCCTTAAGTGCTTGCTCACTTGATGAGAGCAATTGCCCTTTAAATGATGATAGGCGTTGTCCCAAAAGCTTCCAAACTTGATCTGAGCAATTGTCACCTATATGATGAGATCCGTTGTCTCTAAAGGATACCTTTATAAGGGCAATTTGTCCCTTCCATGATAAAAGCCGTTGTCCCTAAAGGCTCACTTATTGAGAGCAATTGTACCTTACTTTATGGGAGTCGTTGTCCCTAAACAATTGCTCACTTGATTAGAGCAATTGCCTTTTACATGATGATAGGCATTGTCCCTAATGCTTCCACACTTGATATGAGCAATTGTCACTTACATGATGAGATCCGTTGTCTCTAAAGGCTACCTTTGTAAGGGCAATTTGTCCCTTCCATGATAAGATCCGTTGTCCCTAAAGGCTCACTTGTTGAGAGCAATTGTACCTTAATTTATGGGAGCCGTTGTCCCTAAACGCTTGCTCACTTGATGAGAGTTATTGCCCATTACATGATAATAGCCATTGTCCCTAATGCTTGCACACTTGATAGGAGAAACTGTCACTTAAATGATGAGATCCGTTGTCCCTAAAGTCTAATTTTATTAGGGCGATTTGTCCCTTACATGATAAGAGCCGTTGTCCCTAAAGGCTCACTTGTTGAGAGCAATTGTCACTTAAATGATGAGATCCGTTGTCCCTAAAGTCTAATTTTATTAGGGCGATTTGTCCCTTACATGATAAGAGCCATTGTCCCTAAAGGCTCACTTGTTGAGAGCAATTGTACCTTACATTATGGGAGTCATTGTCCCTAAGCGCTTGCTCACATGATGAGAGCAATTGCCCTTTACATGATGATAGGCGTTGTCCCTAAAGCTTCCACACTTGATATTTGCAATTGTCACTTACATGATGAGATCCGTTGTCTCTAAAGGCTACCTTTATAAGGGCAATTTGTCCCTTCCATGATAAGAGTCATTGCCCCTAAAGGCTCAATTGTTGAGAGCAATTGTACCTTACTTTATGGGAGCCGTTGTCCCTAAACGCTTGCTCACTTGATGAGAGCAATTGCCCTTTACATGATGATAGGTGTTGTCCCTAATGCTTGCACACTTGATAGGAGCAATTGTCACTTAAATGATGAGATTCGTTGTCCCTAAAGGCTAACTTTATGAGGGCGATTTGTCCCTTACATGATAAGAGCCGTTGTCCCAAAAGGCTCACTTGTTGAGAGCAATTGTACCTTACTTTATGGGAGTCGTAGTCCCTAAACGCTTGCTCACTTGATGATAGCAATTGCACTTTACATGATGATTGTCGTTGTCCCTAATGCTTCCACACTTGATATGAGCAATTGTCACTTACATGATGAGATCTGTTGTTTCTAAAGGCTACCTTTATAAGGGAAATGTGTCCCTTCCATGATAAGATCCGTTGTCCCTAAAGGCTCACTTGTTGAGAGCAATTGTACCTTACTTTATGGGAGACGTTGTCCCTAAACGCTTGCTCACTTGATGAGAGCAATTGCCCTTTACATGATGATAGGCGGTGTCCCTAATGCTTCCACACTTGATATGAGCAATTGTCACTTACATGATGAGATCCGTTGTCTCTAAAGGCAACCTTTATAAGGGCAATTTGTCCCTTCGATGATAAGAGCCGTTGTCCCTAAAGGCTCACTTGGTGGGAGCAATTGTACCTTACTTTATGGGAGCCGTTGTCCCTAAACGCATGCTCACTTGATGATAGCAACTGCACTTTACATGATTATTGTCGTTGTCCCTAATGCTTCCACACTTGATATGAGCAATTGTCACTTACATGATGAGATCCGTTGTCTCTAAAGGCTACCTTTATAAGGGAAATTTTCCCTTCCATGATAAGATCCGTTGTCCCTAAAGGCTCACCTGTTGAGAGCAATTGTACCTTACTTTATGGGAGTCGTTGTCCCTAAACGCTTGCTCACTTGATGAGAGTTATTGCCCTTTACATGATGATAGCCGTTGTCCCTAATGCTTGCAGACTTGATAAGAGCAATTGTCACTTAAATGATGAGATCCATTGTCCCTAAATGCTAACTTTATTAGGAAGGTTAGTCCCTTACATGATAAGAGTCGTTGTCCCTAAAGGCTCACTTGTTGAGAGCAATTGTACCTTACTTTATGGGAGTCGTTGTCCCTAAACGCTTGCTCACTTGATGAGAGCAATTGCCATTTACATGTTGATAGGCGTTGTCCCTAATGCTTCCACACTTGATATGAGCAATTGTCAATAACATGATGAGATCCGTTATCTCTAAAGGCTACCTTTATAAGGGCAATTTGTCCCTTCCATGATAAGAGTCGTTGTCCCTAAAGGCTCATGTGTTATTGTACCTTACTTTATGGGAGTCGTTTGTCCCTAAACGCTTGCTCACTTGATGAGAGCAATTGCCCTTTACATGATGATAGCCGTTGTCCCTAATGCTTGCACACTTGATAGGAGCAATTGTCAGTTAAATGATGTGATTCGTTGTCCCTAAAGGCTAACTTTATGAGGGCAATTTGTCCCTTACATGATAAGAGCCGTTGTCCCTAAAGGCTCACTTGTTGAGCAATTGTACCTTACTTTATGGGAGTCGTTGTCCTTAAGTGCTTGCTCACTTGATGAGAGCAATTGCCCTTTAAATGATGATAGGCGTTGTCCCAAAAGCTTCCAAACATGATATGAGCAATTGTCACCTATATGATGAGATCCGTTGTCTCTAAAGGATACCTTTATAAGGGCAATTTGTCCCTTCCATGATAAGAGCCGTTGTCCCTAAAGGCTCACTTATTGAGAGCAATTGTACCTTACTTTATGGGAGTCGTTGTCCCTAAACAATTGCTCACTTGATTAGAGCAATTGCCTTTTACATGATGATAGGCATTGTCCCTAATGCTTCCACACTTGATATGAGCAATTGTCACTTACATGATGAGATCCATTGTCTCTAAAGGCTACCTTTATAAGGGCAATTTGTCCCTTACATGATAAGATCCGTTGTCCCTAAAGGCTCACTTGTTGAGAGCAATTGTACCTTAATTTATGGGAGCCGTTGTCCCTAAACGCTTGCTCACTTGATGAGAGTTATTGGCCATTACATGATAATAGCCATTGTCCCTAATGCTTGCACACTTGATAGGAGAAATTGTCACTTAAATGATGAGATCCGTTGTCCCTAAAGTCTAATTTTATTAGGGCGATTTGTCCCTTACATGATAAGAGCCGTTGTCCCTAAAGGCTCACTTGTTGAGAGCAATTGTCTCTTAAATGATGAGATCCGTTGTCCCTAAAGTCTAATTTTATTAGGGCGATTTGTCCCTTACATGATAAGAGCCGTTGTCCCTAAAGGCTCACTTGTTGAGAGCAATTGTACCTTACATTATGGGAGTCATTGTCCCTAAGCGCTTGCTCACATGATGAGAGCAATTGCCCTTTACATGATGATAGACGTTGTCCCTAAAGCTTCCACACTTGATATTTGCAATTGTCACTTACATGATGAGATCCGTTGTCTCTAAAGGCTACCTTTATAAGGGCAATTTGTCCCTTCCATGATAAGAGTCATTGCCCCTAAAGGCTCAATTGTTGAGAGCAATTGTACCTTACTTTATGGGAGCCGTTGTCCCTAAACGCTTGCTCACTTGATGAGAGCAATTGCCCTTTACATGTTGATAGGTGTTGTCCCTAATGCTTGCACACTTGATAGGAGCAATTGTCACTTAAATGATGAGATTCGTTGTCCCTAAAGGCTAACTTTATGAGGGTGATTTGTCCCTTACATGATAAGAGCCGTTGTCCCAAAAGGCTAACTTGTTGAGAGCAATTGTACCTTACTTTATGGGAGTCGTAGTCCCTAAACGCTTGCTCACTTGATGATAGCAATTGCACTTTACATGATGATTGTCGTTGTCCCTAATGCTTCCACACTTGATATGAGCAATTGTCACTTACATGATGAGATCTGTTGTTTCTAAAGGCTACCTTTATAAGGGAAATGTGTCCCTTCCATGATAAGATCCGTTGTCCCTAAAGGCTCACTTGTTGAGAGCAATTGTACCTTACTTTATGGGAGACGTTGTCCCTAAACGCTTGCTCACTTGATGAGAGCAATTGCCCTTTACATGATGATAGGCGGTGTCCCTAATGCTTCCACACTTGATATGAGCAATTGTCACTTACATGATGAGATCCGTTGTCTCTAAAGGCAACATTTATAAGGGCAATTTGTCCCTTCGATGATAAGAGCCGTTGTCCCTAAAGGCTCACTTGGTGGGAGCAATTGTACCTTACTTTATGGGAGCCGTTGTCCCTAAACGCTTGCTCACTTGATGATAGCAACTGCACTTTACATGATTATTGTCGTTGTCCCTAATGCTTCCACACTTGATATGAGCAATTGTCACTTACATGATGAGATCCGTTGTCTCTAAAGGCTACCTTTATAAGGGAAATTTTCCCTTCCATGATAAGATCCGTTGTCCCTAAAGGCTCACCTGTTGAGAGCAATTGTACCTTACTTTATGGGAGTCGTTGTCCCTAAACGCTTGCTCACTTGATGAGAGTTATTGCCCTTTACATGATGATAGCCGTTGTCCCTAATGCTTGCAGACTTGATAAGAGCAATTGTCACTTAAATGATGAGATCCATTGTCCCTAAACGCTAACTTTATTAGGAAGGTTAGTCCCTTACATGATAAGAGTCGTTGTCCCTAAAGGCTCACTTGTTGAGAGCAATTGTACCTTACTTTATGGGAGTCGTTGTCCCTAAACGCTTGCTCACTTGATGAGAGCAATTGCCATTTACATGTTGATAGGCGTTGTCCCTAATGCTTCCACACTTGATATGAGCAATTGTCAATAACATGATGAGATCCGTTATCTCTAAAGGCTACCTTTATAAGGGCAATTTGTCCCTTCCATGATAAGAGTCGTTGTCCCTAAAGGCTCACTTGTTGTTGTACCTTACTTTATGGGAGCCGTTTGTCCCTAAACGCTTGCTCACTTGATGAGAGCAATTGCCCTTTACATGATGATAGCCGTTGTCCCTA
Source organism: Artemisia argyi (assembly GCA_030686995.1). Taxonomy (NCBI): domain Eukaryota; kingdom Viridiplantae; phylum Streptophyta; class Magnoliopsida; order Asterales; family Asteraceae; genus Artemisia; species Artemisia argyi. Next base: position 103,759,559 of record CM060691.1, read on the forward strand.
ATGCTTGCACACTTGATAGGAGCAATTGTCAGTTAAATGATGTGATTCGTTGTCCCTAAAGGCTAACTTTATGAGGGCAATTTGTCCCTTACATGATAAGAGCCGTTGTCCCTAAAGGCTCACTTGTTGAGCAATTGTACCTTACTTTATGGGAGTCGTTGTCCCTAAACAATTGCTCACTTGATTAGAGCAATTGCCCTTTAAATGATGATAGGCGTTGTCCCAAAAGCTTCCAAACTTGATATGAGCAATTGTCACCTATATGATGAGATCCGTTGTCTCTAAAGGATACCTTTATAAGGGCAATTTGTCCCTTCCATGATAAGAGCCGTTGTCCCTAAAGGCTCACTTATTGAGAGCAATTGTACCTTACTTTATGGGAGTCGTTGTCCCTAAACAATTGCTCACTTGATTAGAGCAATTGCCTTTTACATGATGATAGGCATTGTCCCTAATGCTTCCACACTTGATATGAGCAATTGTCACTTACATGATGAGATCCGTTGTCTCTAAAGGCTACCTTTATAAGGGCAATTTGTCCCTTCCATGATAAGATCCGTTGTCCCTAAAGGCTCACTTGTTGAGAGCAATTGTACCTTAATTTATGGGAGCCGTTGTCCCTAAACGCTTGCTCACTTGATGAGAGTTATTGCCCATTACATGATAATAGCCATTGTCCCTAATGCTTGCACACTTGATAGGAGAAATTGTCACTTAAATGATGAGATCCGTTGTCCCTAAAGTCTAATTTTATTAGGGCGATTTGTCCCTTACATGATAAGAGCCGTTGTCCCTAAAGGCTCACTTGTTGAGAGCAATTGTCACTTAAATGATGAGATCCGTTGTCCCTAAAGTCTAATTTTATTAGGGCGATTTGTCCCTTACATGATAAGAGCCGTTGTCCCTAAAGGCTCACTTGTTGAGAGCAATTGTACCTTACATTATGGGAGTCGTTGTCCCTAAGCGCTTGCTCACTTGATGAGAGCAATTGCCCTTTACATGATGATAGGCGTTGTCCCTAAAGCTTCCACACTTGATATTTGCAATTGTCACTTACATGATGAGATCCGTTGTCTCTAAAGGCTACCTTTATAAGGGCAATTTGTCCCTTCCATGATAAGAGTCATTGCCCCTAAAGGCTCAATTGTTGAGAGCAATTGTACCTTACTTTATGGGAGCCGTTGTCCCTAAACGCTTGCTCACTTGATGAGAGCAATTGCCCTTTACATGATGATAGGTGTTGTCCCTAATGCTTGCACACTTGATAGGAGCAATTGTCACTTAAATGATGAGATCCGTTGTCCCTAAACGCTAACTTTATTAGGTAGGTTTGTCCCTTACATGATAAGAGTCGTTGTCCCTAAAGGCTCACTTGTTGAGAGCAATTGTACCTTACTTTATGGGAGTCGTTGTCCCTAAACGCTTGCTCACTTGATGTGAGCAATTGCCCTTTACATGTTGATAGGCGTTGTCCCTAATGCTTCCACACTTGATATGAGCAATTGTCACTAACATGATGAGATCCGTTATCTCTAAAGGCTACTTTTATAAGGGCAATTTGTCCCTTCCATGATAAGAGTCGTTGTCCCTAAAGGCTCACTTGTTGTTGTACCTTACTTTATGGGAGCCGTTTGTCCCTAAACGCTTGCTCACTTGATGAGAGCAATTGCCCTTTACATGATGATAGCCGTTGTCCCTAATGCTTGCACACTTGATAGGAGCAATTGTCAGTTAAATGATGTGATTCGTTGTCCCTAAAGGCTAACTTTATGAGGGCAATTTGTCCCTTACATGATAAGAGCCGTTGTCCCTAAAGGCTCACTTGTTGAGCAATTGTACCTTACTTTATGGGAGTCGTTGTCCTTAAGTGCTTGCTCACTTGATGAGAGCAATTGCCCTTTAAATGATGATAGGCGTTGTCCCAAAAGCTTCCAAACTTGATATGAGCAATTGTCACCTATATGATGAGATCCGTTGTCTCTAAAGGATACCTTTATAAGGGCAATTTGTCCCTTCCATGATAAGAGCCGTTGTCCCTAAAGGCTCACTTATTGAGAGCAATTGTACCTTACTTTATGGGAGTCGTTGTCCCTAAACAATTGCTCACTTGATTAGAGCAATTGCCTTTTACATGATGATAGGCATTGTCCCTAATGCTTCCACACTTGATATGAGCAATTGTCACTTACATGATGAGATCCGTTGTCTCTAAAGGCTACCTTTATAAGGGCAATTTGTCCCTTCCATGATAAGATCCGTTGTCCCTAAAGGCTCAATTGTTGAGAGCAATTGTACCTTAATTTATGGGAGCCGTTGTCCCTAAACGCTTGCTCACTTGATGAGAGTTATTGCCCATTACATGATAATAGCCATTGTCCCTAATGCTTGCACACTTGATAGGAGAAATTGTCACTTAAATGATGAGATCCGTTGTCCCTAAAGTCTAATTTTATTAGGGCGATTTGTCCCTTACATGATAAGAGCCGTTGTCCCTAAAGGCTCACTTGTTGAGAGCAATTGTCAGTTAAATGATGAGATCCGTTGTCCCTAAAGTCTAATTTTATTAGGGCGATTTGTCCCTTACATGATAAGAGCCGTTGTCCCTAAAGGCTCACTTGTTGAGAGCAATTGTACCTTACATTATGGGAGTCGTTGTCCCTAAGCGCTTGCTCACTTGATGAGAGCAATTGCCCTTTACATGATGATAGGCGTTGTCCCTAAAGCTTCCACACTTGATATTTGCAATTGTCACTTACATGATGAGATCCGTTGTCTCTAAAGGCTACCTTTATAAGGGCAATTTGTCCCTTCCATGATAAGAGTCATTGCCCCTAAAGGCTCAATTGTTGAGAGCAATTGTACCTTACTTTATGGGAGCCGTTGTCCCTAAACGCTTGCTCACTTGATGAGAGCAATTGCCCTTTACATGATGATAGGTGTTGTCCCTAATGCTTGCACACTTGATAGGAGCAATTGTCACTTAAATGATGAGATCCGTTGTCCCTAAACGCTAACTTTATTAGGTAGGTTTGTCCCTTACATGATAAGAGTCGTTGTCCCTAAAGGCTCACTTGTTGAGAGCAATTGTACCTTACTTTATGGGAGTCGTTGTCCCTAAACGCTTGCTCACTTGATGAGAGCAATTGCCCTTTACATGTTGATAGGCGTTGTCCCTAATGCTTCCACACTTGATATGAGCAATTGTCACTAACATGATGAGATCCGTTATCTCTAAAGGCTACCTTTATAAGGGCAATTTGTCCCTTCCATGATAAGAGTCGTTGTCCCTAAAGGCTCACTTGTTGTTGTACCTTACTTTATGGGAGCCGTTTGTCCCTAAACGCTTGCTCACTTGATGAGAGCAATTGCCCTTTACATGATGATAGCCGTTGTCCCTAATGCTTGCACACTTGATAGGAGCAATTGTCAGTTAAATGATGTGATTCGTTGTCCCTAAAGGCTAACTTTATGAGGGCAATTTGTCCCTTACATGATAAGAGCCGTTGTCCCTAAAGGCTCACTTATTGAGCAATTGTACCTTACTTTATGGGAGTCGTTGTCCTTAAGTGCTTGCTCACTTGATGAGAGCAATTGCCCTTTAAATGATGATAGGCGTTGTCCCAAAAGCTTCCAAACTTGATATGAGCAATTGTCACCTATATGATGAGATCCGTTGTCTCTAAAGGATACCTTTATAAGGGCAATTTGTCCCTTCCATGATAAGAGCCGTTGTCCCTAAAGGCTCACTTATTGAGAGCAATTGTACCTTACTTTATGGGAGTCGTTGTCCCTAAACAATTGCTCACTTGATTAGAGCAATTGCCTTTTACATGATGATAGGCATTGTCCCTAATGCTTCCACACTTGATATGAGCAATTGTCACTTACATGATGAGATCTTTTTTTTTTGGGTAAAGGGCAATACACCCGGAAAAATATATTACACCAAAAAACGTTTAAGTACAATGGAATGTGGCAGACGTACCACATTAACCTCAAGCAATGCTTGAACTACCAAGAAACTAAACGCTTGTGACATGCCACTAAGCGAACAAAACTAAAAACCATACAGTTACAATAGCACCAATGGGAAACCACCAACGAATGTAACAAGAATCACCACAAATGTCCACACGCCTCTTCGAAGGAGATTGATGAATCAACTGAGACTGCCTCCTTAAAAACCTTTCCAAGTAAAAACCCAGAGGGAAAACCTTGGAGAAGGGAAAAAAGAGTACAGCTCTCAATTGAATCTCCATCGAACAATCCACCATGCCCCAGGCAACATCCAAATCAAAACCATCAAGATGCAAAAGCCAACTATCCATAACAGAAACCGTCTTCATGAACGAATAAGCGTAGTTGGAAGCTTCCACACGCGAACCATATCAATAACGTTCGCCGTCTTCTTAAACCTGCACGTAAGCAGCTTCATCCTCACCGTAGACTTGATAAAATCAACAACCTGAGCTTCAGATCTAGAATGCTTCTTGAAAAGCCGGTTGTTGCGTTCTTGCCATATAACATAAGCCGCGGCAGCAAACAAGAGCTTAGATGTAACACTCCGAACCGACCTCGACTTAGCCGACCCAATAAGGACATTAACAATAGAATCTAAAGAGGACGGCAACACGGTAAGACCAGCAAACATCTTCAAAGTGTCCCAAACCTGCATAGAATAAGAACATGCAAAGAAAAGGTGATCATGAGAATCAGGTTGCATTTTACAAAGAGGACACAACAACGGGTCCTGGTTTGTCACATCATGATGCCTCAACATATCTTGCGTTCGAAGCCTCCTCTTCATCACAAGCCACAAGTGAAATGCATGTTTCGGAATCCGATGAGAAAACCACACAAGATGATACCAATCAACATTAGTATCCCGATGCCTTATGCACTTCCAAACTAAAGAAACCGAAAACGGTCTTAAAACTCCATCATTGGAACGCCAACATAAAGAATCCTCCACATGATCAACCAACAAAGGGACCGAAATAGAACCAAGGGGAGGATAACGAACCAGCCATTCATTAGGCCACGCCCACCCATTAGACCCCACGAGCTCCCTAACAGTAGTATTAGAAGTAAAACCAGCCCGGTGAATGTCACGAGAAGAAACAATAAAAGCGATAGGACTAATCGAGCACCAAGAGTCAAACCAAGCAGAAACCTTTGAACCATCCCCTAATTTATACCAAACAAATTTACGGACAATAGGCCTTAGTTGAAGAATCTTACGCCAACTCCAAGACATATTACCACGACATGGGATATCCCAAAAGTTATGCCCCCTTAGCTTATAAGTATGAATCCATCTAACCCAAAGAGACTCTTTACCAGTAATAATACTCCAAATGTGAGTGGTAATCAACGCACTATTAAAAGTATCAAGCCTCCTAATCCCAAGACCTCCTTCCTGTTTAGGAAGACAAACAACCTCCCAAGCGACTTTAGATTTACCCTTCAGCCCCGAACCATTACCCCACAAAAAACTCCGCATAAGCTGTTCCAAATCATATATAATACGAGATGGAAGGATAAAAACCGATGCCCAATAAATGTGCATAGAAGAAAGAACCGATTGAATAAGTTGAAGCCTACCAGCAAACGAGAGAGATTTATTCTTCCAATCCTTGATACGATTAGACAACTTTTCAACCAACTCTTTACAATCTCTAAAAATCAGCCTTGTTGTCACCAAAGGAACTCCCAAATACTTAACCGGGAGAGTACCCTCAACAAACGGAATGACCTGTAAAATAGCATGCTTAACATGATTACGAACATTACAAAAATAAGCAGTGCTCTTAGGAAGACTCGGAGTGAGACCAGAAACTTCTTTAAACTCATCCAAAGCCTCCATAATAACTTTAGCCGACTCCACATCACCATGAGCAAAGAGAAAAAGATCATCAGCAAAACATAAATTAATAATGTTAAGGTTAGAACAATGATGATGAAAAGTAAACATCTCAGAATCACAAACCCGCCTCCTAAGCATAAGAGTAAGAATCTCCATAACAAGAGTAAAAAGATACGGCGATAACGGATCACCTTGACGAAGACCCCTCTTACCCTTAAAATAGCCATGCATAGATCCGTTAACACTAATAGAAAAAGAAGTCGTAGTCACACATTCCATAATCCAACCAATCATACGATTATGAAAACCAAAACCAATCAGAATTTGCCTCAAAAAATTCCAGTCAACCGTATCATACGCCTTCTGAATATCCACTTTAAAAGCACATCTAGCCGGACCCCTATCCACATGATAGTTGTGCATAATCTCCTGAGTAAGTAAAATATTATCCGATATCCTCCTACCCGGAATAAACGCTGATTGGTTCAAACTAACTAAAGAGGTTAAACAAGACTTAATACGGTTAGCAATTATCTTGCTAAAGAGGTTAAACAAGACTTACATGATGAGATCCGTTGTCTCTAAAGGCTACCTTTATAAGGGCAATTTGTCCCTTCCATGATAAGATCCGTTGTCCCTAAAGGCTCACTTGTTGAGAGCAATTGTACCTTAATTTATGGGAGCCGTTGTCCCTAAACGCTTGCTCACTTGATGAGAGTTATTGCCCATTACATGATAATAGCCATTGTCCCTAATGCTTGCACACTTGATAGGAGAAATTGTCACTTAAATGATGAGATCCGTTGTCCCTAAAGTCTAATTTTATTAGGGCGATTTGTCCCTTACATGATAAGAGCCGTTGTCCCTAAAGGCTCACTTGTTGAGAGCAATTGTCACTTAAATGATGAGATCCGTTGTCCCTAAAGTCTAATTTTATTAGGGCGATTTGTCCCTTACATGATAAGAGCCGTTGTCCCTAAAGGCTCACTTGTTGAGAGCAATTGTACCTTACATTATGGGAGTCGTTGTCCCTAAGCGCTTGCTCACTTGATGAGAGCAATTGCCCTTTACATGATGATAGGCGTTGTCCCTAAAGCATCCACACTTGATATTTGCAATTGTCACTTACATGATGAGATCCGTTGTCTCTAAAGGCTACCTTTATAAGGGCAATTTGTCCCTTCCATGATAAGAGTCATTGCCCCTAAAGGCTCAATTGTTGAGAGCAATTGTACCTTACTTTATGGGAGCCGTTGTCCCTAAACGCTTGCTCACTTGATGAGAGCAATTGCCCTTTACATGATGATAGGTGTTGTCCCTAATGCTTGCACACTTGATAGGAGCAATTGTCACTTAAATGATGAGATCCGTTGTCCCTAAACGCTAACTTTATTAGGTAGGTTTGTCCCTTACATGATAAGAGTCGTTGTCCCTAAAGGCTCACTTGTTGAGAGCAATTGTACCTTACTTTATGGGAGTCGTTGTCCCTAAACGCTTGCTCACTTGATGAGAGCAATTGCCCTTTGCATGTTGATAGGCGTTGTCCCTAATGCTTCCACACTTGATATGAGCAATTGTCACTAACATGATGAGATCCGTTATCTCTAAAGGCTACCTTTATAAGGGCAATTTGTCCCTTCCATGACAAGAGTCGTTGTCCCTAAAGGCTCACTTGTTGTTGTACCTTACTTTATGGGAGCCGTTTGTCCCTAAACGCTTGCACACTTGATAGGAGCAATTTTCAGCTAAATGATGTGATTCGTTGTCCCTAAAGGCTAACTTTATGATGGCAATTTGTCCCTTACATGATAAGAGCCGTTGTCCCTAAAGGCTCACTTGTTGAGCAATTGTACCTTACTTTATGGGAGTCGTTGTCCTTAAGCGCTTGCTCACTTGATGAGAGCAATTGCCCTTTACATGATGATAGGCGTTGTCCAAAAAGCTTCCAAACTTGAAATGAGCAATTGTCACCTATATGATGAGATCCGTTGTCTCTAAAGGATACCTTTATAAGGGCAATTTGTCCCTTCCTTGACAAGAGCTGTTGTCTCTAAAGGCTCACTTGTTGAGAGCAATTGTATCTTACTTTATGGGAGCTGTTGTCCCTAAACGCATGCTCACTTGATGAGAGTTATTGCCCTTTACATGATGATAGTCGTTGTCCCTAATGCTTGCACACTTGATAGGAGCAATTGTCACTTAAATTATGAGATCCGTTGTCCCTAAAGGCTAACTTTATTAGGGCGATTTGTCCTTTACATGATAAGAGTTGTTGTCCCTAAAGGCGCACTTATTGAGAGCAATTGTACCTTACTTTATGGGAGTCGTTGTCCCTAAACAATTGCTCACTTGATTAGAGCAATTGCCTTTTACATGATGATAGGCATTGTCCCTAATGCTTCCACACTTGATATGAGCAATTGTCACTTACATGATGAGATCCGTTGTCTCTAAAGGCTACCTTTATAAGGGCAATTTGTCCCTTCCATGATAAGATCCGTTGTCCCTAAAGGCTCACTTCTTGAGAGCAATTGTACCTTAATTTATGGGAGCCGTTGTCCCTAAACGCTTGCTCACTTGATGAGAGTTATTGCCCATTACATGATAATAGCCATTGTCCCTAATGCTTGCACACTTGATTGGAGAAATTGTCACTTAAATGATGAGATCCGTTGTCCCTAAAGTCTAATTTTATTAGGGCGATTTGTCCCTTACATGATAAGAGCCGTTGTCCCTAAAGGCTCGCTTGTTGAGAGCAATTGTCACTTAAATGATGAGATCCGTTGTCCCTAAATTCTAATTTTATTAGGGCGATTTGTTCCTCACATGGTAAGAGCCGTTGTCCCTAAAGGCTCACTTGTTGAGAGTAATTGTACCTTACTTTATGGGAGTCGTTGTCCCTAAACGCTTGCTCACTTGATGAGAGCAATTGCCCTTTACATGATGATAGGCGTTATACCTAATGCTTGCACACTTGATAGGAGCAATTGTCACTTAAATGATGAGATTCGTTGTCCCTAAAGGCTAACTTTATGAGGGCGATTTGTCCCTTACATGATAAGAGCCGTTGTCCCTAAAGGCTCACTTGTTGAGAGCAATTGTACCTTACTTTATGGGAGACGTTGTCCCTAAACGCTTGCTCACTTGATGAGTGCAATTGCCCTTTACATGATGATAGGCGGTGTCCCTAATGCTTCCACACTTGAAATGAGCAATTGTCACTTACATGATGAGATCCGTTGTCTCTAAAGGCAACCTTTATAAGGGCAATTAGTCCCTTCGATGATAAGAGCCATTGTCCCTAAAGGCTCACTTGTAGAGAGCAATTGTACCTTACTTTATGGGAGCCGTTGTCCCTAAACGCTTGCTCACTTGATGATAGCAATTGCACTTTACATGATTATTGTCGTTGTCCCTAATGCTTCCACACTTGATATGAGCAATTGTCACTTACATGTTGAGATCCGTTGTCTCTAAAGGCTACCTTTATAAGGGAAATTTTCCCTTCCATGATAAGATCCGTTGTCCCTAAAGGCTCACTTGTTGAGAGCAATTGTACCTTACTTTATGGGAGCCGTTGTCCCTAAACGCTTGCTCACTTGATGAGAGTTATTGCCCTTTACATGATGATAGCGGTTGTCCCTAATGCTTGCAGACTTGATAGGAGCAATTTTCACTTAAATGATGAGATCCGTTGTCCCTAAACGCTAACTTTATTAGGAAGGTTTGTCCCTTACATGATAAGAGCCGTTGTCCCTAAAGGCTCACTTGTTGAGAGCAATTGTACTTTACTTTATGGGAGTCGTTGTCCCTAAACGCTACCTCACTTGATGAGAGCAATTGCCCTTTACATGATGATAGGCGTTGTCCCTAATGCTTCCACACTTGATATGAGCAATTGTCACTAACATGATGAGATCCGTTATCTCTAAAGGCTACCTTTATAATGGCAATTTGTCCCTTCCATGATAAGAGTCGTTGTCCCTAAAGGGTCACTTGTTGAGAGCAATTGTACCTTACTTTATGGGAGCCGTTTGTCCTTAAACGCTTGCTCACTTGATGAGAGCAATTGCCCTTTACATGATGATAGCCGTTGTCCCTAATGCTTGCACACTTGATAGGAGCAATTGTCAGTTAAATGATGTGATTCATTGTCCCTAAAGGCTAACTTTATGAGGGCGATTTATCCCTTACATGATAAGAGCCGTTGTCCCTAAAGGCTCACTTGTTGAGCAATTGTACCTTACTTTATGGGAGTCATTGTCCTTAAGCGCTTGCTCACTTGATAAGAGCAATTTCCCTTTACATGATGATAGGCGTTGTCCCAAAAGCTTCCAAACTTGATATGGGCAATTGTCACCTATATGATGAAATCCGTTGTCTCTAAAGGATACCTTTATAAGGGTAATTTGTCCCTTCCATGATAAGAGCCGTTGTCCTTAAAGGCTCACTTGTTGAGAGCAATTGTACCTTACTTTATGGGAGCCGTTGTCCCTAAACACTTGCTCACTTGATGAGAGTTATTGCCCTTTACATGATGATAGTCGTTGTCCCTAATGCTTGCACACTTGATAGGAGCAATTGTCACTTAAATTATGAGATCCGTTGTCCCTAAAGGCTAACTTTATTAGGGCGATTTGTCCTTTACATGATAAGAGCTGTTGTCCCTAAAGGCTCACTTATTGAGACCAATTGTACCTTACTTTATGGGAGTCGTTGTCCCTAAACAATTGCTCACTTGATTAGAGCAATTGCCTTTTACATGACGATAGGCATTGTCCCTAATGCTTCCACACTTGATATGAGCAATTGTCACTTACATGATGAGATCCGTTGTCACTAAAGGCTACCTTTATAAGGGCAATTTGTCCGTTCCATGATAAGAGCCGTTGTCCCTAAAGGCTCACTTGTTGAGAGCAATTGTACCTTAATTTATGGGAGCCGTTGTCCTTAAACGCTTGCTCACTTGATGAGAGTTATTGCCCATTAAATGATAATAGCCAATGTCCCTAATGCTTGCACACTTGATAGGAGAAATTGTCACTTAAATGATGAGATCCGTTGTCCCAAAAGTCTAATTTTATTAGGGCGATTTGTCCCTTACATGATAAGAGCCGTTGTCCCTAAAGGCTCACTTGTTGAGAGTAATTGTACCTTACTTTATGGTAGTCGTTGTCCCTAAGCGCTTGCTCACTTGATGAGAGCAATTGCCCTTTACATGATGATAGGCGTTGTCCCTAAAGCTTCCACACTTGATATGAGCAATTGTCACTTACATGATGAGATCCGTTGTCTCTAAAGGCTACCTTTATAAGGGAAATGTGTCCCTTCCATGATAAGATCCGTTGTCCCTAAAGGCTCACTTGTTTAAAGCAATTGTACCTTACTTTATGGGAGCCGTTTGTCCCTAAACGCTTGCTCACTTGATGAGAGCAATTGCCCTTTACATGATGATAGGCGTTGTGCCTAATGCTTCCACACTTGATAGGAGCAATTGTCACTTAAATGATGAGATTCGTTGTCCCTAAAGGCTAACTTTATGGGGGCGATTTGTCCCTTACATGATAAGAGTCGTTGTCCCTAAAGGCTCTCTTGTTGAGAGCAATTGTACCTTACTTTATGGGAGTCGTAGTCCCTAAACGCTTGCTCACTTGATGATAGCAATTGCACTTTACATGATGATTGTCGTTATCCCTAATGCTTCCACACTTGATATGAGCAATTGTCACTTACATGATGAGATCTGTTGTCTCTAAAGGCTACCTTTATAAGGGAAATGTGTCCCTTCCATGATAAGATCCGTTGTCCCTAAAGGCTCACTTGTTGAGAGCAATTGTACCTTACTTTATGGGAGACGTTGTCCCTAAACGCTTACTCACTTGATGAGAGCAATTGCCCTTTACATGATGATAGGCGGTGTCCCTAATGCCTCCACACTTGAAATGAGCAATTATCACTTACATGATGAGATCCGTTGTCTCTAAAGGCAACCTTTATAAGGGCAGTTTGTCCCTTCGATGATCAGAGCCGTTGTCCCTAAAGGCTCACTTGTTGAGAGCAATTGTACCTTACTTTATGGGAGTCGTTGTCCTTAAGCGCTTGCTCACTTGATGAGAGCAATTGCCCTTTACATGATGATAGGCGTTGTCCCAAATGCTTCCAAACTTGATATGAGCAATTGTCATCTATATGATGAGATCCGTTGTCTCTAAAGGATACCTTTATAAGGGCAATTTGTCCCTTCCATGATAAGAGCCGTTGTCCCTAAAGGCTCACTTGTTGAGAGCAATTGTACCTTACTTTATGCGAGCTGTTGTCCCTAAACGCATGCTCACTTGATGAGAGTTATTGCCCTTTACATGATGATAGTCGTTGTCCCTAATGCTTGCACACTTGATAGGAGCAATTGTCACTTAAATTATGAGATCCGTTGTCCCTAAAGGCTAACTTTATTAGGGCGATTTGTCCTTTACATGATAAGAGTTGTTGTCCCTAAAGGCGCACTTATTGAGAGCAATTGTACCTTACTTTATGGGAGTCGTTGTCCCTAAATAATTGCTCACTTGATTAGAGCAATTGCCTTTTACATGATGATAGGCATTGTCCCTAATGCTTCCACACTTGATATGAGCAATTGTCACTCACATGATGAGATCCGTTGTCTCTAAAGGCTACCTTTATAAGGGCAATTTGTCCCTTCCATGATAAGATCCGTTGTCCCTAAAGGCTCACTTCTTGAGAGCAATTGTACCTTAATTTATGGGAGCCGTTGTCCCTAAACGCTTGCTCACTTGATGAGAGTTATTGCCCATTACATGATTATAGCCATTGTCCCTAATGCTTGCACACTTGATAGGAGAAATTGTCACTTAAATGATGAGATCCGTTGTCCCTAAAGTCTAATTTTATTAGGGCGATTTGTCCCTTACATGATAAGAGCCGTTGTCCCTAAAGGCTCGCTTGTTGAGAGCAATTGTCACTTAAATGATGAGATCCGTTGCCCCTAAATTCTAATTTTATTAGGGCGATTTGTTCCTTACATGATAAGAGCCGTTGTCCCTAAAGGCTCACTTGTTGAGAGTAATTGTACCTTACTTTATGGGAGTCGTTGTCCCTAAGCGCTTGCTCACTTGATGAGAGCAATTGCCCTTTAAATGATGATAGGCGTTGTCACTAAAGCTTCCACACTTGATATGAGCAATTGTCACTTACATGATAAGATCCGTTGTCTCTAAAGGCTACCTTTATAAGGGCAATTTGTCCCTTCCATGATAAGAGTCATTGTCCCTAAAGGCTCAATTGTTGAGGCAATTGTACCTTACTTTATGGGAGCCATTGTCCCTAAATGCTTGCTCACTTGATGAGAGCAATTGCCCTTTACATGATGATAGGCGTTGTACCTAATGCTTGCACACTTGATAGGAGCAATTGTCACTAAAATGATGAGATTCGTTGTCCCTAAAGGCTAACTTTATGAGGGCGATTTGTCCCTTACATGATAAGAGCCGTTGTCCCTAAAGGCTCACTTGTTGAGCAATTGTACCTTACTTTATGGGAGTCATTGTCCTTAAGCGCTTGCTCACTTGATAAGAGCAATTTCCCTTTACATGATGATAGGCGTTGTCCCAAAAGCTTCCAAACTTGATATGGGCAATTGTCACCTATATGATGAAATCCGTTGTCTCTAAAGGATACCTTTATAAGGGTAATTTGTCCCTTCCATGATAAGAGCCGTTGTCCTTAAAGGCTCACTTGTTGAGAGCAATTGTACCTTACTTTATGGGAGCCGTTGTCCCTAAACACTTGCTCACTTGATGAGAGTTATTGCCCTTTACATGATGATAGTCGTTGTCCCTAATGCTTGCACACTTGATAGGAGCAATTGTCACTTAAATTATGAGATCCGTTGTCCCTAAAGGCTAACTTTATTAGGGCGATTTGTCCTTTACATGATAAGAGCTGTTGTCCCTAAAGGCTCACTTATTGAGACCAATTGTACCTTACTTTATGGGAGTCGTTGTCCCTAAACAATTGCTCACTTGATTAGAGCAATTGCCTTTTACATGACGATAGGCATTGTCCCTAATGCTTCCACACTTGATATGAGCAATTGTCACTTACATGATGAGATCCGTTGTCTCTAAAGGCTACCTTTATAAGGGCAATTTGTCCGTTCCATGATAAGAGCCGTTGTCCCTAAAGGCTCACTTGTTGAGAGCAATTGTACCTTAATTTATGGGAGCCGTTGTCCTTAAACGCTTGCTCACTTGATGAGAGTTATTGCCCATTAAATGATAATAGCCAATGTCCCTAATGCTTGCACACTTGATAGGAGAAATTGTCACTTAAATGATGAGATCCGTTGTCCCAAAAGTCTAATTTTATTAGGGCGATTTGTCCCTTACATGATAAGAGCCGTTGTCCCTAAAGGCTCACTTGTTGAGAGTAATTGTACCTTACTTTATGGTAGTCGTTGTCCCTAAGCGCTTGCTCACTTGATGAGAGCAATTGCCCTTTACATGATGATAGGCGTTGTCCCTAAAGCTTCCACACTTGATATGAGCAATTGTCACTTACATGATGAGATCCGTTGTCTCTAAAGGCTACCTTTATAAGGGAAATGTGTCCCTTCCATGATAAGATCCGTTGTCCCTAAAGGCTCACTTGTTTAAAGCAATTGTACCTTACTTCATGGGAGCCGTTTGTCCCTAAACGCTTGCTCACTTGATGAGAGCAATTGCCCTTTACATGATGATAGGCGTTGTCCCTAATGCTTCCACACTTGATAGGAGCAATTGTCACTTAAATGATGAGATTCGTTGTCCCTAAAGGCTAACTTTATGAGGGCGATTTGTCCCTTACATGATAAGAGTCGTTGTCCCTAAAGGCTCACTTGTTGAGAGCAATTGTACCTTACTTTATGGGAGTCGTAGTCCCTAAACGCTTGCTCACTTGATGATAGCAATTGCACTTTACATGATGATTGTCGTTATCCCTAATGCTTCCACACTTGATATGAGCAATTGTCACTTACATGATGAGATCTGTTGTCTCTAAAGGCTACCTTTATAAAGGAAATGTGTCCCTTCCATGATAAGATCCGTTGTCCCTAAAGGCTCACTTGTTGAGAGCAATTGTACCTTACTTTATGGGAGACGTTGTCCCTAAACGCTTACTCACTTGATGAGAGCAATTGCCCTTTACATGATGATAGGCGGTGTCCCTAATGCCTCCACACTTGAAATGAGCAATTATCACTTACATGATGAGATCCGTTGTCTCTAAAGGCAACCTTTATAAGGGCAATTTGTCCCTTCGATGATCAGAGCCGTTGTCCCTAAAGGCTCACTTGTTGAGAGCAATTGTACCTTACTTTATGGGAGTCGTTGTCCTTAAGCGCTTGCTCACTTGATGAGAGCAATTGCCCTTTACATGATCATAGGCGTTGTCCCAAATGCTTCCAAACTTGATATGAGCAATTGTCATCTATATGATGAGATCCGTTGTCTCTAAAGGATACCTTTATAAGGGCAATTTGTCCCTTCCATGATAAGAGCCGTTGTCCCTAAAGGCTCACTTGTTGAGAGCAATTGTACCTTACTTTATGCGAGCTGTTGTCCCTAAACGCATGCTCACTTGATGAGAGTTATTGCCCTTTACATGATGATAGTCGTTGTCCCTAATGCTTGCACACTTGATAGGAGCAATTGTCACTTAAATTATGAGATCCGTTGTCCCTAAAGGCTAACTTTATTAGGGCGATTTGTCCTTTACATGATAAGAGTTGTTGTCCCTAAAGGCGCACTTATTGAGAGCAATTGTACCTTACTTTATGGGAGTCGTTGTCCCTAAATAATTGCTCACTTGATTAGAGCAATTGCCTTTTACATGATGATAGGCATTGTCCCTAATGCTTCCACACTTGATATGAGCAATTGTCACTTACATGATGAGATCCGTTGTCTCTAAAGGCTACCTTTATAAGGGCAATTTGTCCCTTCCATGATAAGATCCGTTGTCCCTAAAGGCTCACTTCTTGAGAGCAATTGTACCTTAATTTATGGGAGCCGTTGTCCCTAAACGCTTGCTCACTTGATGAGAGTTATTGCCCATTACATGATTATAGCCATTGTCCCTAATGCTTGCACACTTGATAGGAGAAATTGTCACTTAAATGATGAGATCCGTTGTCCCTAAAGTCTAATTTTATTAGGGCGATTTGTCCCTTACATGATAAGAGCCGTTGTCCCTAAAGGCTCGCTTGTTGAGAGCAATTGTCACTTAAATGATGAGATCCGTTGCCCCTAAATTCTAATTTTATTAGGGCGATTTGTTCCTTACATGATAAGAGCCGTTGTCCCTAAAGGCTCACTTGTTGAGAGTAATTGTACCTTACTTTATGGGAGTCGTTGTCCCTAAGCGCTTGCTCACTAGATGAGAGCAATTGCCCTTTAAATGATGATAGGCGTTGTCACTAAAGCTTCCACACTTGATATGAGCAATTGTCACTTACATGATAAGATCCGTTGTCTCTAAAGGCTACCTTTATAAGGGCAATTTGTCCCTTCCATGATAAGAGTCATTGTCCCTAAAGGCTCAATTGTTGAGGCAATTGTACCTTACTTTATGGGAGCCATTGTTCCTAAATGCTTGCTCACTTGATGAGAGCAATTGCCCTTAACATGATGATAGGCGTTGTACCTAATGCTTGCACACTTGATAGGAGCAATTGTCACTTAAATGATGAGATTCGTTGTCCCTAAAGGCTAACTTTATGAGGGCGATTTGTCCCTTACATGATAAGAGCCGTTGTCCCTAAAGGCTCACTTGTTGAGAGCAATTGTACCTTACTTTATGGGAGTCGTAGTCCCAAAACGCTTGCTCACTTAATGATAGCAATTGTACTTTACATGATGATTGTCGTTGTCCCTAATGCTTCCACAATTGATATGAGCAATTGTCACTTACATGATGAGATCTGTTGTCTCTAAAGGCTACCTTTATAAGGGAAATGTGTCCCTTCCATGATAAGATCCGTTGTCCCTAAAGGCTCACTTGTTGAGAGCAATTGTACCTTACTTTATGGGAGACGTTGTCCCTAAACGCTTGCTCACTTGATGAGTGCAATTGCCCTTTACATGATGATAGGCGGTGTCCCTAATGCTTCCACACTTGAAATGAGCAATTGTCACTTACATGATGAGATCCGTTGTCTCTAAAGGCAACCATTATAAGGGCAATTAGTCCCTTCGATGATAAGAGCCGTTGTCCCTAAAGGCTCACTTGTTGAGAGCAATTGTACCTTACTTTATGGGAGCCGTTGTCCCTAAACGCTTGCTCACTTGATGATAGCAATTGCACTTTACATGATTATTGTCGTTGTCCCTAATGCTTCCACACTTGATATGAGCAATTGTCACTTACATGTTGAGATCCGTTGTCTCTAAAGGCTACCTTTATAAGGGAAATTTTCCCTTCCATGATAAGATCCGTTGTCCCTAAAGGCTCACTTGTTGAGGGCAATTGTACCTTACTTTATGGGAGCCGTTGTCCCTAAACACTTGCTCACTTGATGAGAGTTATTGCCCTTTACATGATGATAGCGGTTGTCCCTAATGCTTGCAGACTTGATAGGAGCAATTTTCACTTAAATGATGAGATCCGTTGTCCCTAAACGCTAACTTTATTAGGAAGGTTTGTCCCTTACATGATAAGAGCCGTTGTCCCTAAAGGCTCACTTGTTGAGAGCAATTGTACCTTACTTTATGGGAGTCGTTGTCCCTAAACGCTACCTCACTTGATGAGAGCAATTGCCCTTTACATGATGATAGGCGTTGTCCCTAATGCTTCCACACTTGATATGAGCAATTGTCACTAACATGATGAGATCCGTTATCTCTAAAGGCTACCTTTATAATGGCAATTTGTCCCTTCCATGATAAGAGTCGTTGTCCCTAAAGGGTCACTTGTTGAGAGCAATTGTACCTTACTTTATGGGAGCCGTTTGTCCCTAAACGCTTGCTCACTTGATGAGAGCAATTGCCCTTTACATGATGATAGCCGTTGTCCCTAATGCTTTCACACTTGATAGGAGCAATTGTCAGTTAAATGATGTGATTCATTGTCCCTAAAGGCTAACTTTATGAGGGTGATTTGTCCCTTACATGATAAGAGCCGTTGTCCCTAAAGGCTCACTTGTTGAGCAATTGTACCTTACTTTATGGGAGTCGTTGTCCTTAAGCGCTTGCTCACTTGATAAGAGCAATTGCCCTTTACATGATGATAGGCGTTGTCCCAAAAGCTTCCAAACTTGATATGAGCAATTGTCACCTATATGATGAAATCCGTTGTCTCTAAAGGATACCTTTATAAGGGCAATTTGTCCCTTCCATGATAAGAGCCGTTGTCCCTAAAGGCTCACTTGTTGAGAGCAATTGTACCTTACTTTATGGGAGCCGTTGTCCCTAAACACTTGCTCACTTGATGAGAGTTATTGCCCTTTACATGATGATAGTCGTTGTCCCTAATGCTTGCACACTTGATAGGAGCAATTGTCACTTAAATTATGAGATCCGTTGTCCCTAAAGGCTAACTTTATTAGGGCGATTTGTCCTTTACATGATAAGAGCTGTTGTCCCTAAAGGCTCACTTATTGAGACCAACTGTACCTTACTTTATGGGAGTCGTTGTCCCTAAACAATTGCTCACTTGATTAGAGCAATTGCCTTTTACATGACGATAGGCATTGTCCCTAATGCTTCCACACTTGATATGAGCAATTGTCACTTACATGATGAGATCCGTTGTCTCTAAAGGCTACCTTTATAAGGGCAATTTGTCCGTTCCATGATAAGAGCCGTTGTCCCTAAAGGCTCACTTGTTGAGAGCAATTGTACCTTACTTTATGGGAGCCGTTGTCCCTAAACGCTTGCTCACTTGATGAGAGTTATTGCCCATTACATGATAATAGCCATTGTCCCTAATGCTTGCACACTTGATAGGAGAAATTGTCACTTAAATGATGAGATCCGTTGTCCCAAAAGTCTAATTTTATTAGGGCGATTTGTCCCTTACATGATAAGAGCCGTTGTCCCTAAAGGCTCACTTGTTGAGAGTAATTGTACCTTACTTTATGGTAGTCGTTGTCCCTAAGCGCTTGCTCACTTGATGGGAGCAATTTCCCTTTACATGATGATTGGCGTTGTCCCTAAAGCTTCCACACTTGATATGAGCAATTGTCACTTACATGATGAGATCCGTTGTCTCTAAAGGCTACCTTTATAAGGGAAATGTGTCCCTTCCATGATAAGATCCGTTGTCCCTAAAGGCTCACTTGTTTAGAGCAATTGTACCTTACTTTATGGGAGCCGTTTGTCCGTAAACGCTTTTTTTTTTGGTTAAAGGGTATTCCACCCGGTAAATTATATTACACCAAAAAAATCGGTTAAGTACGATGGAATGTGGCTGAAGTACCACATTAACCTCAAGCATCGCTTGAACATCCAACAAAACACTTGTGACAGGCCACTAAGCGTTTAAACTAACAATACATACAAATACCAAAACTCCTACTGGAAATAACCACCTAATGACACACGAATCACCACACAAATCCGCCCAACTCTTCGAAGGAGAATGATGAATCAAGTGAGCCTGCCTCCTTAAAAACCCTTTCCAAGTAAAAACCCATTGGGAAAACCTTGGAGTAGGGAAAAAGAGTACAGCACTCACCCGAATCTCCAACGAAGCCCAACAACCACCAAGGACATCAACCAGAGGCAAACGACCAGCCTCAAGCTCCCAAGAAACGAAACCAGCATCAAGAATAGAACAAGCCATCAAGAATGCATAAGAGATGAAGGCACACGCCACACACGCAAAAAGCTAAGCACATTTGCTCTCCTCTTGAATCTACATGTAAGAAGCTTCAAACGCACCGTTGCTTTAATCACATCAATAACTTGACTTTCAGACCGACGTTGCTGCTTGAAAATTCTATTGTTTCTTTCTTGCCAAATGAAATAAGACGTAGCCGCAAGTAAAAGCTTAGAAACAACACTCCTTACAGAACGAGATGAAGCCATAGGAGCCAAATGATGAACCACATTCTCTAAAGAAGAAGGAATATCCGTAAGACCAGCAAACACCTTCAACAAACCCCAAACCTGTGAAGAATACAAACACTCAAAGAAAAGATGATCATGAGAATCCGGTTGAGTATTACACAAAGGGCACAAAAGAGTGCCAATAGAGGGATCATTAGGGCGAAGTCTATCCTGAGTACGAAGTCTCCTCCTCATCACAAGCCATAAATGAAAAGCATGCCTTGGGATACGGTGCGAGAACCAAACAAGATGAAACCAATCAACAACTTGTCCACGCGGCCGAATACACTCCCAAACTGTCGAAACAGAGAAAGACTTCACACGACCATCCCCCGTCTTCCAAACTAACCGATCATCCACATTAGCATTAAGGGAAGGAACCGGAATAGATGTAATCATAGGATACTTAGTTCCCCACACATTCGGCCATGCCCAAGAATCCTCCAAAATAATGTCCTGAACCAAGGAATTAGAAGTAAAACCAGCCCGATATATATCCCTTGAAGACACTATAAGAGAGAGAGGACCAACCGAACACCACTTATCAAACCAAGCAGAAGCCTTCATACCATTACCAATGTTATACCAAACAAATTGCCTGACAAGAGGCCTAATATGAAGGATCTTCCTCCAACTCCATGACATATTACCACGACTTGGAACATCCCAAAAATTACGCCCACGCAACCTGTATGTATGAATCCATTTAACCCACAACGAATCCATAGAATTGAATAAACGCCAAATATGAGCAGCAATAAGAGCCGTGTTAAAAAATTCAAGCCTACGAATCCCAAGCCCACCCTCCTCCTTAGGTAAGCACACAACCTCCCAAGCAACTTTAGAATAACCTTTCCAAAGAAAACCCCGCATAAGTTGCTCAAGATCAGACACAATTCTAGCAGGAAGAACAAAAACCGACGCCCAATATATGTGCATAGAAGAAAGTACTGACTGAATAAGCTGAAGACGACCAGCAAACGAGAGGGATTTATTCCTCCAATCATTAATACGGTTGGCCAGCTTCTCCACCAATTCTCTACAATCTCTAAAAATCAATCTAGTTGTAACCAATGGCACTCCTAGATACTTCACAGGCAAAGTCCCCTCAACAAAAGGAAGAATCTGTAAAATAGCAAGCTTAACATGATTAAGAACATTACAAAAATAAGCGGTGCTCTTGGGCAAGCTAGGAGACAAGCCCGAAACCTCCTTAAACTCTTCCAAAGAATCCATAATAATACCGGCCGATTGAGCATCACCATGAGCAAACAAAAACAAATCATCAGCAAAGCAAAGATTAATGATATTAAGATGAGAACATTTGTGATGAAAAGTGAACATCTCAGAATCCCTAACCCGACGCCTCAAGATAAGAGTAAGCACCTCCATAACAAGCGTAAAAAGATACGGCGATAAAGGATCCCCTTGACGTAACCCACGCTTACCCTTAAAATAACCATGCAAAATACCATTCACGCTGATTGAAAACGAAGTAGTAGTCACGCATTCCATGATCCAATGAACCATACGCGAATGAAAACCAAACCGAACCAGAATACCCCTCAAAAAATCCCAATTCACCGTATCGTAGGCCTTCTGAATATCAACCTTAAAAGCACATCGAGGCGGACCCCGATTAAGATGATAATTATGCATAAGCTCCCGAGTAAGCAAAATGTTATCCGCAATCCGTCTACCGGGAACAAACGCAGATTGATTCGTGCTAACCAAACTGGGAAGACTATCCTTAATCCGATTTGCAATAATCTTACTTATACACTTGAAGAGCACATTGCAACACGAAATAGGCCTAAAATCAGTAATCCTCGTGGGAGCATTGACCTTAGGCAAAAGGGCAATAGTAGTATGATTAATCTCTTTAAGCAACTTACCATTCACAAAAAATTCTTGAACCGCTTTGGTAACATCATCCGAAATAATATCCCAAGCACCCTTAAAGAAAGCAGCCGAATAACCATCTGGACCCGGAGCCTTATCATCACCCATCGAAAACATAGCATCTTTAACCTCACGTGTCGTAACCTCACGAACCATATGTAACGCCACATTAGGATCAAGAATCGAAGTAAACAAATCAGAATCATCCAAAGGCAAACACGTCCCCTCTTGACCAAGAAAACCCGTGAAGAAAGACACAAAAGCATTAGGGATCTGATCCTCCACCAATTGCACACCATTACCATCACAAATAGAATCAATCCAATTTCTAGCTTTCCTACTTTTAACAACCTTATGGAAATATGCAGAATTCGAGTCACCAACCCGAAGCCATTCAACCTTAGCCTTTTGCTTGAGAAAACATTCTTCCTTCAGAATAGCTTCATTGAACGCATTAAGATAGCATGCTTCCTCCTCACGCAAATCAACATTAAAAGGATCCAAATCAAGGGCACGCTGAACCGTATCTAACTCATGGCGAAGTTTAGAAACATTCTCATGAATATTACCTTCTCGAAAGAGCATTCTTCGAAAAGGCTTTTTGAGCGCCTTTAATTTACTAACCACTTTAAACATATGAAACCCACTCACCGAAGTGCTCCAACACTCTTTAACTTGCTGTTTAAATCGAGTATTCTGCACCAAAATGTTAGAGAATTTAAAAGGTCTAGGTTTAAACTTACACATCATAGGAATATGAAGAATAGCCGGGGAGTGATCCGAGATCCGGTACGGTTGAAAAATAGCATGAGCACCAGCAAATGAATCTAGAAACCCAAGATTAGCCATTATACGATCAATCTTCCTCAAGGTACCATCTAAACCTCTCGGTTTCTGAGTCCACGTAAATTGCAACCCCGAACGATTAATATCCACTAACTCATTAGCATCAACACATTCTTTAAATTCCCGCATAGCAATATCAATAACCGAAGAACCTTCAATATTATCTTCTAAATTAAGAACAGAATTGAAGTCTCCAAGCACACACCAAGGACGATTATGGACCAGCTGGTTATGTAATCCAAGATTATCCCAAAGAGGTCTCCTATGAGTATATCTATTATGAGCATAAACAAAAGAACAAAACAACTCTTTTTTATCAGCCTTGAACCGAATGAAAGTATGGATCACCTGATCGGTCATAGCAACCACATTCAAATCCACCACGTCCATATTCCATCCCAAGACAATACGAGACCCCCTACTACATAAACTACCATTAGACGTCCAATCCCAACCTCTAAAAACCTTCATGCATAACTCCTGAAGACGAGAATTAGAAACATGCGATTCCAAAATAGCACAAATAGAAAGTTGATTCTCACCAATAACCTGTCGAACCTCAGTTTGTTTAGGGGATTGGTTCATTCCCCGTATATTCCATGAAGCGATACTATACATGAGGAACTTCAACAGAGGAAGTGCTTGCTTCCTTGAAATCACTAGTGTCCGTACTTAGTTTTCCAAATTCAATATGCTCATCAACCTCATTATCACTCTCACTATCCACTCCTTGAACCCCTTGGTCTGCTTGCAAAAAGTCCTCCTCAAGCCCTAATATAACACCATCACCAAGCGCACTAAAAGGGTTCTTTGTGGCAATATCACTAAGGTCATCATGAATGTACTTCGAGTGGACATGAACATTATTTGGAGGCTGATTTTCCAATGTATCAAGACCAGCATACCATAAGTCATATGAGATGATGCACTTTTGTCACCAAGCTCCTTAGGAGCATTTGATTCATTACTAGTACCATTACCCTTGGACGAAGACGCTCCATCAGATCCACATTTAGGTTTCGACACCGGCTGCCAACGATAGTTAAATTGGACCTTAGGTTTGGTAAAGCGAATTCCATCAATCACCTTGTCTTGCATTGGTGCCTTACCCTTACCCTTACGCTTCGAAGCAGCCACAAAACCCTCCTCATCAACATTAGGCTGAACCTTAGTTTGTTTAACATTTTTGGGACATGCCACGTCATCATGATCAAAAATCTTACACACCGAACAACAAGGAGGCTTCCATTCATATTCAATGTCAATGCGAACCAACGAATGACCGGATCCATTAGAAAATGGAATGGCCACAACCACATGATCCATCAGCGTGTTAAGAGAGGACACTTCCACAAGAGCACGAGCATAAGAATTCTGTCCCCACGACTTAACACACATAGTACTCGTATAAGAATCCAACATGATCGGCTTACCAATTTGTGTCGTAATTAAACTCAAACCAACCTCCGTATATGCAACAATTGGGACATTGTGTAACTTCAACCATACGGGGGCTGAAGTTATCTCTTCCTTAGCAAGTGTAGTATTAGGCGTCCATATGTTCAAAAATATAGGAATAGAACGAATCAACCATGGTCCCGTCTCTAATACTTGGTCCATACCCTCCTTAGTGGCGAATTGAAAAAGAAAGAATCCATTATTTAGCATAACACGCTCCAAACCAAACTTAGCCCAAGTATTCTTCACATAGTTCTCCACAATAGGGAAAGCAAGCCGTTTCCCAATAAAATACCCATATAATGTATTAGCAAACCTCGCAGAAACATCTTCAATTTCTTTCATAGGTATTGCAACATGCGCACCCTCCACACGCTCTTCATTACGCAACTCACAAATGTTAACTGATTTAAACGCATTTTTAGTTTTAAACATAGAGGCGTATGAGAGCTTTGGCTTATTTTGTGAACAAACCTCATTGGAAGACTTACCAACATCCTTACCACTACCATACCCACCATTAACATTCGGTTGCTGTTTAGAAGTAGAAACACTAGTAGTTGGACCAGCTTGAGATAATTCACCATTTGTAGCATCATTAGTAGCTTCATCAACCAACGTACCTTTAGTAGCCTCATTCCCATCATTCCCTACAAGATTAGCATCCACACTTACAGCCTTATTAGCAATATTCCCACTAAGACCAGCATCTTGAGTATAATTCGTAGAATCAGTATTTCCCTTATCCCCATCAATCGTACTACACTCACCATCCACATTCAACTGTGAGAGATTAGTGGTCTTACCAGGTACATTACGAACAGCCCTACTGAGCACAGATTTGAGAATAGGAGCATTAACAAGCAAGCTACTTTCCGTATTAATCCCCCCATCTTTGATAGAGGAACGTTTAACAATGTTATCATGGGTTACAGCAGCTTGCGACCCTTTCAATTCCCTAGACGTGTTATCCTTCTCCATTACCCAACAATAACGAAAATAAAGAGCAGAAACAAATAAAAGAAACCCTAAGAATAACGAACGATTGGAAAAAAACCTAAAACCAAACGACCAGCGATTGAGAACAAACAATAAACGAAACCCTAACAATCGAACATCATTAATGAAACCTTAAACAGCCATAAATACCCATTATTAACCGACCCTCATAATGATTACAAGCAATAAAATCAGCACCGACTTAACAAACCCTAAACCAGCGACTCAATATTTAATAAAAATCGAAACCCTAACCGTCAATAAATCGTCCACCAAATAAAAAAGCGACTAAAGGGAAGTAATACAAAGATTAATCCACAATAGTATCAGTGTTATAAGGTATAGAATTCAAGAAGAGAGAAGGAACGATTAGATTGAAAGAAAAAATTGAATCGCCATTTTGTCCCTAAACGCTTGCTCACTTGATGAGAGCAATTGCCCTTTACATGATGATAGGCGTTGTCCCTAATGCTTGCACACTTGATAGGAGCAATTGTCACTTAAATAATGAGATTCGTTGTCCCTAAAGGCTAACTTTATGAGGGCGATTTGTCCCTTACATGATAAGAGCCGTTGTCCCTAAAGGCTCACTTGTTGAGAGCAATTGTACCTTACTTTATGGGAGTCGTAGTCCCTAAACGCTTGCTCACTTGATGATAGCAATTGCACTTTACATGATGATTGTCGTTGTCCCTAATGCTTCCACACTTGATATGAGCAACTGTCACTTACATGATGAGATCTGTTGTCTCTAAAGGCTACCTTTATAAGGGAAATGTGTCCCTTCCATGATAAGATCCGTTGTCCCTAAAGGCTCACTTGTTGAGAGCAATTGTACCTTACTTTATGGGAGACGTTGTCCCTAAACGCTTGCTCACTTGATGAGAGCAATTGCCCTTTACATGATGATAGGCGGTGTCCCTAATGCTTCCACACTTGAAATGAACAATTATCACTTACATGATGAGATCCGTTGTCTCTAAAGACAACCTTTATAAGGGCAATTTGTCCCTTCGATGATAAGAGCCGTTGTCCCTAAAGGCTCACTTGTTGAGAGCAATTGTACCTTACTTTATGGGAGTCGTTGTCCTTAAGCGCTTGCTCACTTGATGAGAGCAATTGCCCTTTACATGATGATAGGCGTTGTCCCAAAAGCTTCCAAACTTGATATGAGCAATTGTCACCTATATGATGAGATCCGTTGTCTCTAAAGGATACCTTTATAAGGGCAATTTGTCCCTTCCATGATAAGAGTCGTTGTCCCTAAAGGCTCACTTGTTGAGAGCAATTGTACCTTACTTTATGGGAGCTGTTGTCCCTAAACGCATGCTCACTTGATGAGAGTTATTGCCCTTTACATGATGATAGTCGTTGTCCCTAATGCTTGCACACTTGATAGGAGCAATTGTCACTTAAATTATGAGATCCGTTGTCCCTAAAGGCTAACTTTATTAGGGCGATTTGTCCTTTACATGATAAGAGTTGTTGTCCCTAAAGGCTCACTTATTGAGAGCAATTGTACCTTACTTTATGGGAGTCATTGTCCCTAAACAATTGCTCACTTGATTAGAGCAATTGCCTTTTACATGATGATAGGCATTGTCCCTAATGCTTCCACACTTGATATGAGCAATTGTCACTTACATGATGAGATCCGTTGTCTCTAAAGGCTACCTTTATAAGGGCAATTTGTCCCTTGCATGATAAGATCCGTTGTCCCTAAAGGCTCACTTCTTGAGAGCAATTGTACCTTAATTTATGGGAGCCGTTGTCCCTAAATGCTTGCTCACTTGATGAGAGCAATTGCCCTTTACATGATGATAGGCGTTGTCCCTAATGCTTGCACACTTGATAGGAGCAATTGTCACTTAAATGATGAGATTCGTTGTCCCTAAAGGCTAACTTTATGAGGGCGATTTGTCCCATACACGATAAGAGCCGTTGTCCCTAAAGGCTCACTTGTTGAGAGCAATTGTACCTTACTTTATGGGAGTCGTAGTCCCTAAACGCTTGCTCACTTGATGATAGCAATTGCACTTTACATGATGATTGTCGTTGTCCCTAATGCTTCCACAATTGATATGAGCAATTGTCACTTACGTGATGAGATCTGTTGTCTCTAAAGGCTACCTTTATAAGGGAAATGTGTCCCTTCCATGATAAGATCCGTTGTCCCTAAAGGCTCACTTGTTGAGAGCAATTGTACCTTACTTTATGGGAGACGTTGTCCCTAAACGCTTGCTCACTTGATGAGTGCAATTGCCCTTTACATCATGATAGGCGGTGTCCCTAATGCTTCCACACTTGAAATGAGCAATTGTCACTTACATGATGAGATCCGTTGTCTCTAAAGGCAACCTTTATAAGGGCAATTAGTCCCTTCGATGATAAGAGCCGTTGTCCCTAAAGGCTCACTTGTTGAGAGCAATTGTACCTTACTTTATGGGAGCCGTTGTCCCTAAACGCTTGCTCACTTGATGATAGCAATTGCACTTTACATGATTATTGTCGTTGTCCCTAATGCTTCCACACTTGATATGAGCAATTGTCACTTACATGTTGAGATCCGTTGTCTCTAAAGGCTACCTTTATAAGGGAAATTTTCCTTTCCATGATAAGATCCGTTGTCCCTAAAGGCTCACTTGTTGAGAGCAATTGTACCTTACTTTATGGGAGCCGTTGTCCCTAAACGCTTGCTCACTTGATGAGAGTTATTGCCCTTTACATGATGATAGCGGTTGTCCCTAATGCTTGAAGACTTGATAGGAGCAATTTTCACTTAAATGATGAGATCCGTTGTCCCTAAACGCTAACTTTATTAGGAAGGTTTGTCCCTTACATGATAAGAGCCGTTGTCCCTAAAGGCTCACTTGTTGAGAGCAATTGTACCTTACTTTATGGGAGTCGTAGTCCCTAAACGCTTGCTCACTTGATGATAGCAATTGCACTTTACATGATGATTGTCGTTGTCCCTAATGCTTCCACAATTGATATGAGCAATTGTCACTTACATGATGAGATCTGTTGTCTCTAAAGGCTACCCTTATAAGGGAAATGTGTCCCTTCCATGATAAGATCCGTTGTCCCTAAAGGCTCACTTGTTGAGAGCAATTGTACCTTACTTTATGGGAGACGTTGTCCCTAAACGCTTGCTCACTTGATGAGTGCAATTGCCCTTTACATGATGATAGGCGGTGTCCCTAATGCTTCCACACTTGAAATGAGCAATTGTCACTTACATGATGAGATCCATTGTCTCTAAAGGCAACCTTTATAAGGGCAATTAGTCCCTTCGATGATAAGAGCCGTTGTCCCTAAAGGCTCACTTGTTGAGAGCAATTGTACCTTACTTTATGGGAGCCGTTGTCCCTAAACGCTTGCTCACTTGATGATAGCAATTGCACTTTACATGATTATTGTCGTTGTCCCTAATGCTTCCACACTTGATATGAGCAATTGTCACTTACATGTTGAGATCCGTTGTCTCTAAAGGCTACCTTTATAAGGGAAATTTTCCCTTCCATGATAAGATCCGTTGTCCCTAAAGGCTCACTTGTTGAGAGCAATTGTACCTTACTTTATGGGAGCCGTTGTCCCTAAACACTTGCTCACTTGATGAGAGTTATTGCCCTTTACATGATGATAGCGGTTGTCCCTAATGCTTGAAGACTTGATAGGAGCAATTTTCACTTAAATGATGAGATCCGTTGTCCCTAAACGCTAACTTTATTAGGAAGGTTTGTCCCTTACATGATAAGAGCCGTTGTCCCTAAAGGCTCACTTGTTGAGAGCAATTGTACCTTACTTTATGGGAGTCGTTGTCCCTAAACGCTAGCTCACTTGATGAGAGCAATTGCCCTTTACATGATGATAGGCGTTGTCCCTAATGCTTCCACAATTGATATGAGCAATTGTCACTAACATGATGAGATCCGTTATCTCTAAAGGCTACCTTTATAAGGGCAATTTGTCCCTTCCATGATAAGAGTCGTTGTCCCTAAAGGGTCACTTGATGAGAGCAATTGTACCTTACTTTATGGGAGCCGTTTGTCCCTAAACGCTTGCTCACTTGATGAGAGCAATTGCCCTTTACATGATGATAGCCGTTGTCCCTAATGCTTGCACACTTGATAGGAGCAATTGTCAGTTAAATGATGTGATTCGTTGTCCCTAAAGGCTAACTTTATGAGGGCGATTTGTCCCTTACATGATAAGAGCCGTTGTCCCTAAAGGCTCACTTGTTGAGCAATTGTACCTTACTTTATGGGAGTCGTTGTCCTTATGCGCTTGCTCACTTGATGAGAGCAATTGCCCTTTACATGATGATAGGCGTTGTCCCAAAAGCTTCCAAACTTGATATGAGCTATTGTCACCTATATGATGAAATCCGTTGTCTCTAAAGGATACCTTTATAAGGGCAATTTGTCCCTTCCATGATAAGAGCCGTTGTCCCTAAAGGCTCACTTGTTGAGAGCAATTGTACCTTACTTTATGGGAGCCGTTGTCCCTAAACACTTGCTCACTTGATGAGAGTTATTGCCCTTTACATGATGATAGTCGTTGTCCCTAATGCTTGCACACTTGATAGGAGCAATTGTCACTTAAATTATGAGATCCGTGGTCCCTAAAGGCTAACTTTATTAGGGCGATTTGTCCTTTACATGATAAGAGCTGTTGTCCCTATAGGCTCACTTATTGAGACCAATTGTACCTTACTTTATGGGAGTCGTTGTCCCTAAACAATTGCTCACTTGATTAGAGCAATTGCCTTTTACATGATGATAGGCATTGTCCCTAATGCTTCCACACTTGATATGAGCAATTGTCACTTACATGATGAGATCCGTTGTCTCTAAAGGCTACCTTTATAAGGGCAATTTGTCCTTTCCATGATAAGAGCCGTTGTCCCTAAAGGCTCACTTGTTGAGAGCAATTGTACCTTACTTTATGGGAGCCGTTGTCCCTAAACGCTTGCTCACTTGATGAGAGTTATTGCCCACATCTCCCCTAGGGGCGATTTCTGGCCACCCCTCCCCTTCATCCGATCTGAATAAAACATCATCAAAACCGCCTCTCTATTATTTGTATAATATGCAATCGGTTGTTGCTTGATGTTATTATATGGGAAGGGGTGTGTCATGCTTATTTTTTCACTACATCTACTAAAAATCGCTGCCTATCTAAAAACCCTAATCGATCTCATATAGTCGATTCTTTGAATCAAGTTCTTATTAGGGTTTATATTATCGTTACACTTATTATAAACCCTTACGATTTCACTGCCTATTTTTTGGGTTTTCATGATCGCATACCAATTATATTTATTCATTCCAGTCGATTGTCATAGTCGATTTTTTGAATATTGGTATGACCTTGTTAGCCGAAACCCTTATTATGACCGATCTTTTATTTATCAATTGTTAGGGTTTCGACTATGTATGTTTATATGGGCTATCAAGAATTATCCTAAACCTGCTGGTATGGTTAGGGATAGGATTGCTTTCAAGGACGAAACCCTTTTTAGGGTTTCGTATCATTTTTTTGATTGTCCTGGGATGTTTTTGGTTCTGGCTGCTCGATCATATGTCTATCTATTTGCTGGAAGTATGTTGCTGGAAGTTAGACTTGTTTCTCAATAGTTGTACCCTCGTTAGGGTTGTTTGTTTGATGATTAGTCATGTTTGATTGAGGAATGGTATGTGGGTTTGGAGAGTGATGATTATGCTGATTTATTTTGATGGATATTAGGGCTTGTTTAGCCCTTGCTGGTGAATTGATTCGTATTACATTATCTCATGTCTGATCGTATTTGATCTTTTGTAATACGATGTATTCTTGGAGGCTTATGTTCTGGAGTCCTTGTGCATCGTTTCAAAAGTCATGTAGCCATTCATATTTTATTTTTTTGATCGATGCTATTGGTCTCTATGGATGTTAGGGTTTGATGATTATGTTAATCACCCTTGTGTTAGTCTATGGCAGTTTATGATACCAACGGTTTGCATTCTAATCTTGGTTGCTTTGGGCAGCGTAATGGTATTCTAATCATGTTCTAGATTGGTTAATGTGTACGTGCATGGTCTTCTTCCTAATGTGAAAGGAAGATTGGTTCATGTGTTGATATGCTGGAAGATTGGTCATTCTTGACCTGTTTTGTGGGTTAGCATTTGCTATGGAGATTTGCATTGACTTGATCATGGTAGTCTTCTTGTGTATCACTCGGATTTGTTGGAAGATTGGTTCAAGCTCGGATATGCTGGAGGTTGGGTCGCTTAGACCATGTTTATGCTTCAAATTTATTTGCTACGGAAGTCACTCTTATTAGGTTATTAGATTATGCTTTGCATAATACTAATAGAAGACGCAACTGGTTGAAGCTGGAAGTTCGCATGTTTATGATCTGGATCGCTAGGATGATTAAGAAGACTTCAATTTTATTTGAGTTGTGATGTATTGTGTTTTTATTGCTAGTCATCGTTAGTTGTATTTAGATCTGGTAGTTATAAGAATGGCCTGTCATTCTTATATAGTGGTAGTAGTAGTGTCCTTAGGGACTTCGATGAGAGACTCACTCTCTTCCATTGTACTTAAACGTTTTTTATTAATGTATTTTACCGGGTGCAGGATTACTCCCCTTTACCCAAAAAAAGAGTTATTGCCCATTACATGATAATAGCCATTGTCCCTAATGCTTGCACACTTGATAGGAGAAATTGTCACTTAAATGATGAGATCCGTTGTCCATAAAGTCTAATTTTATTAGGGCGATTTGTCCCTTACATGATAAGAGCTGTTGTCCCTAAAGGCTCACTTGTTGAGAGTAATTGTACCTTACTTTATGGTAGTCGTTGTCCCTAAGCTCTTGCTCACTTTATGAGAGCAATTGCCCTTTACATGATGATAGGCGTTGTCCCTAAAGCTTCCACACTTGATATGAGCAATTGTCACTTACATGATGAGATCCGTTGTCTCTTAAGGCTACCTTTATAAGGGAAATGTGTCCCTTACATGATAAGATCCGTTGTCCCTAAAGGCTCACTTGTTTAGAGCAATTGTACCTTACTTTATGGGAGCCGTTTGTCCCTAAACGCTTGCTCACTTGATGAGAGCAATTGCCCTTTACATGATGATAGGCGTTGTCCCTAATGCTTGCACACTTGATAGGAGCAATTGTCACTTAAATGATGAGATTCGTTGTCCCTAAAGGCTAACTTTATGAGGGCGATTTGTCCCTTACATGATAAGAGCCGTTGTCCCTAAAGGCTCACTTGTTGAGAGCAATTGTACCTTACTTTATGGGAGTCGTAGTCCCTAAACGCTTGCTCACTTGATGATAGCAATTGCACTTTACATGATGATTGTCGTTGTCCCTAATGCTTCCACACTTGATATGAGCAATTGTCACATACATGGTGAGATCTGTTGTCTCTAAAGGCTACCTTTATAAGGGAAATGTGTCCCTTCCATGATAAGATCCGTTGTCCCTAAAGGCTCACTTGTTGAGAGCAATTGTACCTTACTTTATGGGAGACGTTGTCCCTAAACGCTTGCTCACTAGATCAGAGCAATTGCCCTTTACATGATGGCGGTGTCCCTAATGCTTCCACACTTGAAATGAGCAATTGTCACTTACATGATGAGATCCGTTGTCTCTAAAGGCAACCTTTATAAGGGCAACTTGTCCCTTCGATGATAAGAGCCGTTGTCCGTAAAGGCTCACTTGTTGAGAGCAATTGTACCTTACTTTATGGGAGCCGTTGTCCCTAAACGCTTGCTCACTTGATGATAGCAATTGCACTTTACATAATTATTGTCGTTGTCCCTAATGCTTCCACACTTGATATGAGCAATTGTCACTTACATGTTGAGATCCGTTGTCTCTAAAGGCTACCTTTATAAGGGAAATTTTCCCTTCCATGATAAGATCCGTTGTCCCTAAAGGCTCACTTGTTGAGAGCAATTGTACCTTACTTTATGGGAGCCGTTGTCCCTAAACACTTGCTCACTTGATGAGAGTTATTGCCCTTTACATGATGACAGCGGTTGTCCCTAATGCTTGCAGTCTTGATAGGAGCAATTTTCACTTAAATGATGAGTTCCGTTGTCCCTAAATGCTAACTTTATTAGGAAGGTTTGTCCCTTACATGATAAGAGCCGTTGTCCCTAAAGGCTCACTTGTTGAGAGCAATTGTACCTTACTTTATGGGAGTCGTTGTCCCTAAACGCTAGCTCACTTGTTGAGAGCAATTGCCCTTTACATGATGATAGGCGTTGTCCCTAATGCTTCCACACTTGATATGAGCAATTGTCACTAACATGATGAGATCCGTTATCTCTAAAGGATACCTTTATAAGGGCAATTTGTCCGTACCATGATAAGAGCCGTTGTCCCTAAAGGCTCACTTGTTGAGAGCAATTGTACCTTACTTTATGGGAGCCGTTGTCCCTAAACGCTTGCTCACTTGATGAGAGTTATTGCCCATTACATGATAATAGCCATTGTCCCTAATGCTTGCACACTTGATAGGAGAAATTGTCACTTAAATGATGAGATCCGTTGTCCCTAAAGTCTAATTTTATTAGGGCGATTTGTCCCTTACATGATAAGAGCCGTTGTCCCTAAAGGCTCACTTGTTGAGAGTAATTGTACCTTACTTTATGGTAGTTGTTGTCCCTAAGCGCTTGCTCACTTGATGAGAGCAATTGCCCTTTACATGATGATAGGCGTTGTCCCTAAATCTTACACACTTGATATGAGCAATTGTCACTTACATGATGAGATCCGTTGTCTCTAAAGGCTACCTTTATAAGGGAAATGTGTCCCTTCCATGATAAGATCCGTTGTCCCTAAAGGCTCACTTGTTGAGAGCAATTGTACCTTACTTTATGGGAGACGTTGTCCCTAAACGCTTGCTCACTTGATGAGAGCAATTGCCCTTTACATGATGATAGGCGGTGTCCCTAATGCTTCCACACTTGAAATGAGCAATTGTCACTTACCTGATGAGATCCGTCGTCTCTAAAGGCAACCTTTATAAGGGCAATTTGTCCCTTCGATGATAAGAGCCGTTGTCCCTAAAGGCTCACTTGTTGAGAGCAATTGTACCTTACTTTATGGGAGCCGTTGTCCCTAAACGCTTGCTCACTTGATGATAGCAATTGCACTTTACATGATTATTGTCGTTGTCCCTAATGCTTCCACACTTGATATGAGCAATTGTCACTTACATGTTGAGATCCGTTGTCTCTAAAGGCTACCTTTATAAGGGAAATTTTCCCTTCCATGATAAGATCCGTTGTCCCTAAAGGCTCACTTGTTGAGAGCAATTGTACCTTACTTTATGGCAGCCGTTGTCCCTAGACGCTTGCTCACTTGATGAGAGTTATTGCCCTTTACATGATGATAGCGGTTGTCCCTAATGCTTGCAGTCTTGATAGGAGCAATTTTGACTTAAATGATGAGATCCGTTGTCCCTAAATGCTAACTTTATTAGGAAGGTTTGTCCCTTAAGAGCCGTTGTCCCTAAAGGCTCACTTGTTGAGAGCAATTGTACCTTACTTTATGGGAGTCGTTGTCCCTAAACGCTAGCTCACTTGATGAGAGCAATTGCCCTTTACATGATGATAGGCGTTGTCCCTAATGCTTCCACACTTTTTTTTTTTTTTTTTTTTTTTTTTTTGGGTAAAGGGGAGTAATCCTGCACCCGGTAAAATACATAAATCAAAACGTTTAAGTACAATGGAAGAGAGTGAGTCTCTCATCGAAGTCCCTAAGGACACTACCACTACCACTATATAAGAATGACATGCCATTCTTATAACTACCAGATCTAAATACAACTAACGATGACTAGTAATAAAAATACAAAACATCACAACTCAAATAAAATTGAAGTCTTCTTAGTCATCCTAGCGATCCAGATCACAAACATGCGAACTTCCAGCTTCAACAAATTGCGTCTTCTATTAGTATTATGCAAGGCATAATCTAATAACCTAATAAGAGTGACTTCCGTAGCAAATAAATTTGAAGCATAAACATGGTCTAAGCGACCCAACCTCCAGCATATCCGAGCTTGAACCAATCTTCCAGCATATAGGAATTTGAACCAATCTTCCAACCAATCCGAGTGAAAACCTTGAAGACAAACAATGATCAAATCACCATGCACCACACCTCCCATGATCCCACAAAAGACTGAAATTCGAACATAAATCGTACCCAAGCCCTTCATAAACATGTGATCACAGGTCCACATAATCAACTTACTTCGCTGAAACCATGCTTAGTAAGTAGACAAATCCATGTTCCATCTCTCTCGTAAACCCTCAACCACAAAAATTCCAATTCAGATCCACACAATCACGTCCAAATACAATCAGAAAAATACAAACCCTAACTTAGAGTATTGGACCAATAGACCCACACCCTAACCAGAATTATGATGATCGTTGAAGCACACAAAGATTCCCAAACAATAACTTGCACACTGACACACAACCCCTGATGAAGGGTTTCGAATAAGAATGAGTACACAACAGCAGCAAGTAACCCAATAATCTTGTACGCAATAGAAAAACGAAACCCTAAAAAAGGAATCGTTAAGGCTTAAAGCACTTTAATCCCAATCAGATTAAATTATGCGTAACAAGATGGAGATCGATTGATATATATAAAGAAATCAGTAGAAACCGACTTACACAATAAGTATAGAATCGATCTTAAACAAATAACCCTTAATCGAAACCCTAAATATATGTAAAACCGATTAGAGAAACTAAGTCGGTTTAGTGAATAAACAGGTATTACCCTCAACGATTTACACAACAACAACTTACAAACAATACGAGATCAGCAGCCAAGACCAAAATCATACGATTTGAAGGAGTTAATTGTGAAAAAACGATTAGGGATTTAGGGTTTCTGATAAAAACGATTTCCTACCCCTACAAACCAGAAAATAATGTGGATTAAGCAACAAGAATGGTAAAATTAATGAATAACACGAATGCTAATCAATAAATCTTAACAAATCGTTGCAAAAAACACAAGAATTAGGTGGTTATTGATGAAAAACGATTAAGATCAGGTAGGGGTAGGAAATCGCCAGAGAGAGAGAGCAAATGCTTCCACACTTGATATGAGCAATTGTCACTAACATGATGAGATCCGTTATCTCTAAAGGCTACCTTTATAAGGGCAATTTGTCCCTTCCATGATAAGAGTCGTTGTCCCTAAAGGGTCACTTGTTAAGAGCAATTGTACCTTACTTTATGGGAGCCGTTTGTCCCTAAACGCTTGCTCATTTGATGAGAGCAATTACCCTTTACATGATGATAGCCGTTGTCCCTAATGCTTGCACACTTGATAGGAGAAATTGTCTAATAAATGATGAGATCCGTTGTCCCTAAAGTCTAATTTTATTAGGGCGATTTGTCCCTTACATGATAAGAGCCGTTGTCCCTAAAGGCTCACTTGTTGAGAGTAATTGTACCTTACTTTATGGTAGTCGTTGTCCCTAAGCGCTTGCTCACTTTATGAGAGCAATTGCCCTTTACATGATGATAGGCGTTGTCCCTAAAGCTTCCACACTTGATATGAGCAATTGTCACTTACATGATTAGATCCGTTGTCTCTAAAGGCTACCTTTATAAGGGAAATGTGTCCCTTCCATGATAAGATCCGTTGTCCCTAGAGGCTCACTTGTTTAGAGCAATTGTACCTTACTTTATGGGAGCCGTTTGTCCTTAAACGCTTGCTCACTTGATGAGAGTTATTGCCCATTAAATGATAATAGCCAATGTCCCTAATGCTTGCACACTTGATAGGAGAAATTGTCACTTAAATGATGAGATCCGTTGTCCCTAAAGACTAACTTTATTAGAGCGATTTGTCCTTTACATGATAAGAGCTGTTGTCCCTAAAGGCTCACTTATTGAGACCAATTGTACCTTACTTTACGGGAGTCGTTGTCCCTAAACAATTGCTCACTTGATTAGAGCAATTGCCTTTTACATGATGATAGGCATTGTCCCTAATGCTTCCACACTTGATATGAGCAATTGTCACTTACATGATGAGATCCGTTGTCAGTTAAATGATGTGATTCGTTGTCTAAAGGCTAACTTTATGAGGGCGATTTGTCCCTTACATGATAAGAGCCGTTGTCCCTAAAGGCTCACTTGTTGAGCAATTGTACCTTACTTTATGGGATTCGTTGTCCTTAAGCGCTTGCTCACTTGATGAGAGCAATTGCCCTTTACATGATGATAGGCGTTGTCCCAAAAGCTTCCAAACTTGATATGAGCAATTGTCACCTATATGATGAGATCCGTTATCTCTAAAGGATACCTTTACAAGGGCAATTTGTCCCTTCCATGATAAGAGCCGTTGTCCCTAAAGGCTCACTTGTTGAGAGCAATTGTACCTTACTTTATGGGAGCCGTTGTCCCTAAACAGTTGCTCAGTTGATGAGAGTTATTGCCCTTTACATGATGATAGTCGTAGTCCCTAATGCTTGCACACTTGATAGGAGCAATTGTCACTTAAATTATGAGATCCGTTGTCCCTAAAGACTAACTTTTTTAGAGCGATTTGTCCTTTACATGATAAGAGCTGTTGTCCCTAAAGGCTCTCTTATTGAGACCAATTGTACCTTACTTTACGGGAGTCGTTGTCCCTAAACAATTGCTCACTTGATTAGAGCAATTGCCTTTTACATGATGATAGGCATTGTCCCTAATGCTTCCACACTTGATATGAGCAATTGTCACTTACATGATGAGATCCGTTGTCTCTAAAGGCTACCTTTATAAGGGCAATTTGTCCGTTCCATGATAAGAGCCGTTGTCCCTAAAGGCTCACTTGTTGAGAGCAATTGTACCTTACTTTATGGGAGCCGTTGTCCCCAAACGCTTGCTCACTTGATGAGAGTTATTGCCCATTACATGATAATAGCCATTGTCCCTAATGCTTGCACACTTGATAGGAGAAATTGTCTAATAAATGATGAGATCCGTTGTCCCTAAAGTCTAATTTTATTAGGGCGATTTGTCCCTTACATGATAAGAGCCGTTGTCCCTAAAGGCTCACTTGTTGAGAGTAATTGTACCTTACTTTATGGTAGTCGTTGTCCCTAAGCGCTTGCTCACTTTATGAGAGCAATTGCCCTTTACATGATGATAGGCGTTGTCCCTAAAGCTTCCACACTTGATATGAGCAATTGTCACTTACATGATTAGATCCGTTGTCTCTAAAGGCTACCTTTATAAGGGAAATGTGTCCCTTCCATGATAAGATCCGTTGTCCCTAGAGGCTCACTTGTTTAGAGCAATTGTACCTTACTTTATGGGAGCCGTTTGTCCTTAAACGCTTGCTCACTTGATGAGAGTTATTGCCCATTAAATGATAATAGCCAATGTCCCTAATGCTTGCACACTTGATAGGAGAAATTGTCACTTAAATGATGAGATCCGTTGTCCCAAAAGTCCAATTTTATTAGGGCGATTTGTCCCTTACATGATAAGAGCCGTTGTCCCTAAAGGCTCACTTGTTGAGAGTAATTGTACCTTACTTTATGGTAGTCGTTGTCCCTAAGCGCTTGCTCACTTGATGAGAGCAATTGCCCTTTACATGATGATAGGCGTTGTCCCTAAAGCTTCCACACTTGATATGAGCAATTGTCACTTACATGATGAGATCCGTTGTCTCTAAAGGCTACCTTTATAAGGGAAATGTGTCCCTTCCATGATAAGATCCGTTGTCCCTAAAGGCTCACTTGTTTAAAGCAATTGTACCTTACTTTATGGGAGCCGTTTGTCCCTAAACGCTTGCTCACTTGATGAGAGCAATTGCCCTTTACATGATGATAGGCGTTGTCCCTAATGCTTCCACACTTGATAGGAGCAATTGTCACTTAAATGATGAGATTCGTTGTCCCTAAAGGCTAACTTTATGAGGGCGATTTGTCCCTTACATGATAAGAGTCGTTGTCCCTAAAGGCTCACTTGTTGAGAGCAATTGTACCTTACTTTATGGGAGTCGTAGTCCCTAAACGCTTGCTCACTTGATGATAGCAATTGCACTTTACATGATGATTGTCGTTATCCCTAATGCTTCCACACTTGATATGAGCAATTGTCACTTACATGATGAGATCTGTTGTCTCTAAAGGCTACCTTTATAAGGGAAATGTGTCCCTTCCATGATAAGATCCGTTGTCCCTAAAGGCTCACTTGTTGAGAGCAATTGTACCTTACTTTATGGGAGACGTTGTCCCTAAACGCTTACTCACTTGATGAGAGCAATTGCCCTTTACATGATGATAGGCGGTGTCCCTAATGCCTCCACACTTGAAATGAGCAATTATCACTTACATGATGAGATCCGTTGTCTCTAAAGGCAACCTTTATAAGGGCAATTTGTCCCTTCGATGATCAGAGCCGTTGTCCCTAAAGGCTCACTTGTTGAGAGCAATTGTACCTTACTTTATGGGAGTCGTTGTCCTTAAGCGCTTGCTCACTTGATGAGAGCAATTGCCCTTTACATGATGATAGGCGTTGTCCCAAATGCTTCCAAACTTGATATGAGCAATTGTCATCTATATGATGAGATCCGTTGTCTCTAAAGGATACCTTTATAAGGGCAAATTGTCCCTTCCATGATAAGAGCCGTTGTCCCTAAAGGCTCACTTGTTGAGAGCAATTGTACCTTACTTTATGCGAGCTGTTGTCCCTAAACGCATGCTCACTTGAGGAGAGTTATTGCCCTTTACATGATGATAGTCGTTGTCCCTAATGCTTGCACACTTGATAGGAGCAATTGTCACTTAAATTATGAGATCCGTTGTCCCTAAAGGCTAACTTTATTAGGGCGATTTGTCCTTTACATGATAAGAGTTGTTGTCCCTAAAGGCGCACTTATTGAGAGCAATTGTACCTTACTTTATGGGAGTCGTTGTCCCTAAATAATTGCTCACTTGATTAGAGCAATTGCCTTTTACATGATGATAGGCATTGTCCCTAATGCTTCCACACTTGATATGAGCAATTGTCACTTACATGATGAGATCCGTTGTCTCTAAAGGCTACCTTTATAAGGGCAATTTGTCCCTTCCATGATAAGATCCGTTGTCCCTAAAGGCTCACTTCTTGAGAGCAATTGTACCTTAATTTATGGGAGCCGTTGTCCCTAAACGCTTGCTCACTTGATGAGAGTTATTGCCCATTA
Source organism: Artemisia argyi (assembly GCA_030686995.1). Lineage (NCBI taxonomy): Eukaryota > Viridiplantae > Streptophyta > Magnoliopsida > Asterales > Asteraceae > Artemisia > Artemisia argyi. The sequence goes on from CM060691.1 coordinate 103,799,964, forward strand.
CATGATTATAGCCATTGTCCCTAATGCTTGCACACTTGATAGGAGAAATTGTCACTTAAATGATGAGATCCGTTGTCCCTAAAGTCTAATTTTATTAGGGCGATTTGTCCCTTACATGATAAGAGCCGTTGTCCCTAAAGGCTCGCTTGTTGAGAGCAATTGTCACTTAAATGATGAGATCCGTTGCCCCTAAATTCTAATTTTATTAGGGCGATTTGTTCCTTACATGATAAGAGCCGTTGTCCCTAAAGGCTCACTTGTTGAGAGTAATTGTACCTTACTTTATGGGAGTCGTTGTCCCTAAGCGCTTGCTCACTTGATGAGAGCAATTGCCCTTTAAATGATGATAGGCGTTGTCACTAAAGCTTCCACACTTGATATGAGCAATTGTCACTTACATGATAAGATCCGTTGTCTCTAAAGGCTACCTTTATAAGGGCAATTTGTCCCTTCCATGATAAGAGTCATTGTCCCTAAAGGCTCAATTGTTGAGGCAATTGTACCTTACTTTATGGGAGCCATTGTCCCTAAATGCTTGCTCACTTGATGAGAGCAATTGCCCTTTACATGATGATAGGCGTTGTACCTAATGCTTGCACACTTGATAGGAGCAATTGTCACTTAAATGATGAGATTCGTTGTCCCTAAAGGCTAACTTTATGAGGGCGATTTGTCCCTTACATGATAAGAGCCGTTGTCCCTAAAGGCTCACTTGTTGAGAGCAATTGTACCTTACTTTATGGGAGTCGTAGTCCCAAAACGCTTGCTCACTTGATGATAGCAATTGTACTTTACATGATGATTGTCGTTGTCCCTAATGCTTCCACAATTGATATGAGCAATTGTCACTTACATGATGAGATCTGTTGTCTCTAAAGGCTACCTTTATAAGGGAAATGTGTCCCTTCCATGATAAGATCCGTTGTCCCTAAAGGCTCACTTGTTGAGAGCAATTGTACCTTACTTTATGGGAGACGTTGTCCCTAAACGCTTGCTCACTTGATGAGTGCAATTGCCCTTTACATGATGATAGGCGGTGTCCCTAATGCTTCCACACTTGAAATGAGCAATTGTCACTTACATGATGAGATCCGTTGTCTCTAAAGGCAACCTTTATAAGGGCAATTAGTCCCTTCGATGATAAGAGCCGTTGTCCCTAAAGGCTCACTTGTTGAGAGCAATTGTACCTTACTTTATGGGAGCCGTTGTCCCTAAACGCTTGCTCACTTGATGATAGCAATTGCACTTTACATGATTATTGTCGTTGTCCCTAATGCTTCCACACTTGATATGAGCAATTGTCACTTACATGTTGAGATCCGTTGTCTCTAAAGGCTACCTTTATAAGGGAAATTTTCCCTTCCATGATAAGATCCGTTGTCCCTAAAGGCTCACTTGTTGAGGGCAATTGTACCTTACTTTATGGGAGCCCTTGTCCCTAAACACTTGCTCACTTGATGAGAGTTATTGCCCTTTACATGATGATAGCGGTTGTCCCTAATGCTTGCAGACTTGATAGGAGCAATTTTCACTTAAATGATGAGATCCGTTGTCCCTAAACGCTAACTTTATTAGGAAGGTTTGTCCCTTACATGATAAGAGCCGTTGTCCCTAAAGGCTCACTTGTTGAGAGCAATTGTACCTTACTTTATGGGAGTCGTTGTCCCTAAACGCTACCTCACTTGATGAGAGCAATTGCCCTTTACATGATGATAGGCGTTGTCCCTAATGCTTCCACACTTGATATGAGCAATTGTCACTAACATGATGAGATCCGTTATCTCTAAAGGCTACCTTTATAATGGCAATTTGTCCCTTCCATGATAAGAGTCGTTGTCCCTAAAGGGTCACTTGTTGAGAGCAATTGTACCATACTTTATGGGAGCCGTTTGTCCCTAAACGCTTGCTCACTTGATGAGAGCAATTGCCCTTTACATGATGATAGCCGTTGTCCCTAATGCTTTCACACTTGATAGGAGCAATTGTCAGTTAAATGATGTGATTCATTGTCCCTAATGGCTAACTTTATGAGGGTGATTTGTCCCTTACATGATAAGAGCCGTTGTCCCTAAAGGCTCACTTGTTGAGCAATTGTACCTTACTTTATGGGAGTCGTTGTCCTTAAGCGCTTGCTCACTTGATAAGAGCAATTGCCCTTTACATTATGATAGGCGTTGTCCCAAAAGCTTCCAAACTTGATATGAGCAATTGTCACCTATATGATGAAATCCGTTGTCTCTAAAGGATACCTTTATAAGGGCAATTTGTCCCTTCCATGATAAGAGCCGTTGTCCCTAAAGGCTCACTTGTTGAGAGCAATTGTACCTTACTTTATGGGAGCCGTTGTCCCTAAACACTTGCTCACTTGATGAGAGTTATTGCCCTTTACATGATGATAGTCGTTGTCCCTAATGCTTGCACACTTGATAGGAGCAATTGTCACTTAAATTATGAGATCCGTTGTCCCTAAAGGCTAACTTTATTAGGGCGATTTGTCCTTTACATGATAAGAGCTGTTGTCCCTAAAGGCTCACTTATTGAGACCAACTGTACCTTACTTTATGGGAGTCGTTGTCCCTAAACAATTGCTCACTTGATTAGAGCAATTGCCTTTTACATGACGATAGGCATTGTCCCTAATGCTTCCACACTTGATATGAGCAATTGTCACTTACATGATGAGATCCGTTGTCTCTAAAGGCTACCTTTATAATGGCAATTTGTCCGTTCCATGATAAGAGCCGTTGTCCCTAAAGGCTCACTTGTTGAGAGCAATTGTACCTTACTTTATGGGAGCCGTTGTCCCTAAACGCTTGCTCACTTGATGAGAGTTATTGCCCATTACATGATAATAGCCATTGTCCCTAATGCTTGCACACTTGATAGGAGAAATTGTCACTTAAATGATGAGATCCGTTGTCCCAAAAGTCTAATTTTATTAGGGCGATTTGTCCCTTACATGATAAGAGCCGTTGTCCCTAAAGGCTCACTTGTTGAGAGTAATTGTACCTTACTTTATGGTAGTCGTTGTCCCTAAGCGCTTGCTCACTTGATGAGAGCAATTTCCCTTTACATGATGATTAGCGTTGTCCCTAAAGCTTCCACACTTGATATGAGCAATTGTCACTTACATGATGAGATCCGTTGTCTCTAAAGGCTACCTTTATAAGGGAAATGTGTCCCTTCCATGATAAGATCCGTTGTCCCTAAAGGCTCACTTGTTTAGAGCAATTGTACCTTACTTTATGGGAGCCGTTTGTCCGTAAACGCTTTTTTTTTTGGTTAAAGGGTATTCCACCCGGTAAATTATATTACACCAAAAAAATCGGTTAAGTACGATGGAATGTGGCTGAAGTACCACATTAACCTCAAGCATCGCTTGAACATCCAACAAAACACTTGTGACAGGCCACTAAGCGTTTAAACTAACAATACATACAAATACCAAAACTCCTACTGGAAATAACCACCTAATGACACACGAATCACCACACAAATCCGCCCAACTCTTCGAAGGAGAATGATGAATCAAGTGAGCCTGCCTCCTTAAAAACCCTTTCCAAGTAAAAACCCATTGGGAAAACCTTGGAGTAGGGAAAAAGAGTACAGCACTCACCCGAATCTCCAACGAAGCCCAACAACCACCAAGGACATCAACCAGAGGCAAACGACCAGCCTCAAGCTCCCAAGAAACGAAACCAGCATCAAGAATAGAACAAGCCATCAAGAATGCATAAGAGATGAAGGCACACGCCACACACGCAAAAAGCTAAGCACATTTGCTCTCCTCTTGAATCTACATGTAAGAAGCTTCAAACGCACCATTGCTTTAATCACATCAATAACTTGACTTTCAGACCGACGTTGCTGCTTGAAAATTCTATTGTTTCTTTCTTGCCAAATGAAATAAGACGTAGCCGCAAGTAAAAGCTTAGAAACAACACTCCTTACAGAACGAGATGAAGCCATAGGAGCCAAATGATGAACCACATTCTCTAAAGAAGAAGGAATATCCGTAAGACCAGCAAACACCTTCAACAAACCCCAAACCTGTGAAGAATACAAACACTCAAAGAAAAGATGATCATGAGAATCCGGTTGAGTATTACACAAAGGGCACAAAAGAGTGCCAATAGAGGGATCATTAGGGCGAAGTCTATCCTGAGTACGAAGTCTCCTCCTCATCACAAGCCATAAATGAAAAGCATGCCTTGGGATACGGTGCGAGAACCAAACAAGATGAAACCAATCAACAACTTGTCCACGCGGCCGAATACACTCCCAAACTGTCGAAACAGAGAAAGACTTCACACGACCATCCCCCGTCTTCCAAACTAACCGATCATCCACATTAGCATTAAGGGAAGGAACCGGAATAGATGTAATCATAGGATACTTAGTTCCCCACACATTCGGCCATGCCCAAGAATCCTCCAAAATAATGTCCTGAACCAAGGAATTAGAAGTAAAACCAGCCCGATATATATCCCTTGAAGACACTATAAGAGAGAGAGGACCAACCGAACACCACTTATCAAACCAAGCAGAAGCCTTCATACCATTACCAATGTTATACCAAACAAATTGCCTGACAAGAGGCCTAATATGAAGGATCTTCCTCCAACTCCATGACATATTACCACGACTTGGAACATCCCAAAAATTACGCCCACGCAACCTGTATGTATGAATCCATTTAACCCACAACGAATCCATAGAATTGAATAAACGCCAAATATGAGCAGCAATAAGAGCCGTGTTAAAAAATTCAAGCCTACGAATCCCAAGCCCACCCTCCTCCTTAGGTAAGCACACAACCTCCCAAGCAACTTTAGAATAACCTTTCCAAAGAAAACCCCGCATAAGTTGCTCAAGATCAGACACAATTCTAGCAGGAAGAACAAAAACCGACGCCCAATATATGTGCATAGAAGAAAGTACTGACTGAATAAGCTGAAGACGACCAGCAAACGAGAGGGATTTATTCCTCCAATCATTAATACGGTTGGCCAGCTTCTCCACCAATTCTCTACAATCTCTAAAAATCAATCTAGTTGTAACCAATGGCACTCCTAGATACTTCACAGGCAAAGTCCCCTCAACAAAAGGAAGAATCTGTAAAATAGCAAGCTTAACATGATTAAGAACATTACAAAAATAAGCGGTGCTCTTGGGCAAGCTAGGAGACAAGCCCGAAACCTCCTTAAACTCTTCCAAAGAATCCATAATAATACCGGCCGATTGAGCATCACCATGAGCAAACAAAAACAAATCATCAGCAAAGCAAAGATTAATGATATTAAGATGAGAACATTTGTGATGAAAAGTGAACATCTCAGAATCCCTAACCCGACGCCTCAAGATAAGAGTAAGCACCTCCATAACAAGCGTAAAAAGATACGGCGATAAAGGATCCCCTTGACGTAACCCACGCTTACCCTTAAAATAACCATGCAAAATACCATTCACGCTGATTGAAAACGAAGTAGTAGTCACGCATTCCATGATCCAATGAACCATACGCGAATGAAAACCAAACCGAACCAGAATACCCCTCAAAAAATCCCAATTCACCGTATCGTAGGCCTTCTGAATATCAACCTTAAAAGCACATCGAGGCGGACCCCGATTAAGATGATAATTATGCATAAGCTCCCGAGTAAGCAAAATGTTATCCGCAATCCGTCTACCGGGAACAAACGCAGATTGATTCGTGCTAACCAAACTGGGAAGACTATCCTTAATCCGATTTGCAATAATCTTACTTATACACTTGAAGAGCACATTGCAACACGAAATAGGCCTAAAATCAGTAATCCTCGTGGGAGCATTGACCTTAGGCAAAAGGGCAATAGTAGTATGATTAATCTCTTTAAGCAACTTACCATTCACAAAAAATTCTTGAACCGCTTTGGTAACATCATCCGAAATAATATCCCAAGCACCCTTAAAGAAAGCAGCCGAATAACCATCTGGACCCGGAGCCTTATCATCACCCATCGAAAACATAGCATCTTTAACCTCACGTGTCGTAACCTCACGAACCATATGTAACGCCACATTAGGATCAAGAATCGAAGTAAACAAATCAGAATCATCCAAAGGCAAACACGTCCCCTCTTGACCAAGAAAACCCGTGAAGAAAGACACAAAAGCATTAGGGATCTGATCCTCCACCAATTGCACACCATTACCATCACAAATAGAATCAATCCGATTTCTAGCTTTCCTACTTTTAACAACCTTATGGAAATATGCAGAATTCGAGTCACCAACCCGAAGCCATTCAACCTTAGCCTTTTGCTTGAGAAAACATTCTTCCTTCAGAATAGCTTCATTGAACGCATTAAGATAGCATGCTTCCTCCTCACGCAAATCAACATTAAAAGGATCCAAATCAAGGGCACGCTGAACCGTATCTAACTCATGGCGAAGTTTAGAAACATTCTCATGAATATTACCTTCTCGAAAGAGCATTCTTCGAAAAGGCTTTTTGAGCGCCTTTAATTTACTAACCACTTTAAACATATGAAACCCACTCACCGAAGTGCTCCAACACTCTTTAACTTGCTGTTTAAATCGAGTATTCTGCACCAAAATGTTAGAGAATTTAAAAGGTCTAGGTTTAAACTTACACATCATAGGAATATGAAGAATAGCCGGGGAGTGATCCGAGATCCGGTACGGTTGAAAAATAGCATGAGCACCAGCAAATGAATCTAGAAACCCAAGATTAGCCATTATACGATCAATCTTCCTCAAGGTACCATCTAAACCTCTCAGTTTCTGAGTCCACGTAAATTGCAACCCCGAACGATTAATATCCACTAACTCATTAGCATCAACACATTCTTTAAATTCCCGCATAGCAATATCAATAACCGAAGAACCTTCAATCTTATCTTCTAAATTAAGAACAGAATTGAAGTCTCCAAGCACACACCAAGGACGATTATGGACCAGCTGGTTATGTAATCCAAGATTATCCCAAAGAGGTCTCCTATGAGTATATCTATTATGAGCATAAACAAAAGAACAAAACAACTCTTTTTTATCAGCCTTGAACCGAATGAAAGTATGGATCACCTGATCGGTCATAGCAACCACATTCAAATCCACCACGTCCATATTCCATCCCAAGACAATACGAGACCCCCTACTACATAAACTACCATTAGACGTCCAATCCCAACCTCTAAAAACCTTCATGCATAACTCCTGAAGACGAGAATTAGAAACATGCGATTCCAAAATAGCACAAATAGAAAGTTGATTCTCACCAATAACCTGTCGAACCTCAGTTTGTTTAGGGGATTGGTTCATTCCCCGTATATTCCATGAAGCGATACTATACATGAGGAACTTCAACAGAGGAAGTACTTGCTTCCTTGAAATCACTAGTGTCCGTACTTAGTTTTCCAAATTCAATATGCTCATCAACCTCATTATCACTCTCACTATCCACTCCTTGAACCCCTTGGTCTGCTTGCAAAAAGTCCTCCTCAAGCCCTAATATAACACCATCACCAAGCGCACTAAAAGGGTTCTTTGTGGCAATATCACTAAGGTCATCATGAATGTACTTCGAGTGGACATGAACATTATTTGGAGGCTGATTTTCCAATGTATCAAGACCAGCATACCATAAGTCATATGAGATGATGCACTTTTGTCACCAAGCTCCTTAGGAGCATTTGATTCATTACTAGTACCATTACCCTTGGACGAAGACGCTCCATCAGATCCACATTTAGGTTTCGACACCGGCTGCCAACGATAGTTAAATTGGACCTTAGGTTTGGTAAAGCGAATTCCATCAATCACCTTGTCTTGCATTGGTGCCTTACCCTTACCCTTACGCTTCGAAGCAGCCACAAAACCCTCCTCATCAACATTAGGCTGAACCTTAGTTTGTTTAACATTTTTGGGACATGCCACGTCATTATGATCAAAAATCTTACACACCGAACAACAAGGAGGCTTCCATTCATATTCAATGTCAATGCGAACCAACGAATGACCGGATCCATTAGAAAATGGAATGGCCACAACCACATGATCCATCAGCGTGTTAAGAGAGGACACTTCCACAAGAGCACGAGCATAAGAATTCTGTCCCCACGACTTAACACACATAGTACTCGTATAAGAATCCAACATGATCGGCTTACCAATTTGTGTCGTAATTAAACTCAAACCAACCTCCGTATATGCAACAATTGGGACATTGTGTAACTTCAACCATACGGGGGCTGAAGTTATCTCTTCCTTAGCAAGTGTAGTATTAGGCGTCCATATGTTCAAAAATATAGGAATAGAACGAATCAACCATGGTCCCGTCTCTAATACTTGGTCCATACCCTCCTTAGTGGCGAATTGAAAAAGAAAGAATCCATTATTTAGCATAACACGCTCCAAACCAAACTTAGCCCAAGTATTCTTCACATAGTTCTCCACAATAGGGAAAGCAAGCCGTTTCCCAATAAAATACCCATATAATGTATTAGCAAACCTCGCAGAAACATCTTCAATTTCTTTCATAGGTATTGCAACATGCGCACCCTCCACACGCTCTTCATTACGCAACTCACAAATGTTAACTGATTTAAACGCATTTTTAGTTTTAAACATAGAGGCGTATGAGAGCTTTGGCTTATTTTGTGAACAAACCTCATTGGAAGACTTACCAACATCCTTACCACTACCATACCCACCATTAACATTCGGTTGCTGTTTAGAAGTAGAAACACTAGTAGTTGGACCAGCTTGAGATAATTCACCATTTGTAGCATCATTAGTAGCTTCATCAACCAACGTACCTTTAGTAGCCTCATTCCCATCATTCCCTACAAGATTAGCATCCACACTTACAGCCTTATTAGCAATATTCCCACTAAGACCAGCATCTTGAGTATAATTCCCTAAACGACACTTTTTATTAGGGTTTATTTTGATTCGTTGTATATACCCTAAACGATTACTACATGCATCTCTGTATCGTTATATGGTTTTAACCCTTAACGATCTTCTCCTTCTTGTAATCGCTGGTTAGGGTTTGGTGTTTTATTGGATCGTATAATATTTATTGGGTTATCTTTAGACGATCTACTTGCTGGGTGATCAAGATCCACCCTAATTATTAGGGTTTTGATTACAAGAACGATTCCCCGCTCTAGGGTTTCGTATTATTGGATTTGATCGCTAGGTTGTTGTCGATGGGCGTTATTATATATATCTTTTGATTCTGTTGGGTTGCATGGAAGTCGATCTGGTGTGATCGTGGTTTATCTTCTGGTTACTCATGGATTATGGGATCGTTTGCTATGGAAGTGGGTTATGTGAGAGATCGTGTTTTTGTATGTATGTTAGGGTTTTCTTTAATCCTATGTACTCCATTGGATTAGTCGATCTGTCTTGTTATTGGTCGATTTAAATTCAGTGTGCATATTAGGGTATTGTCACCCTATGGAGGTCATGCTTTGTCGTTGATTGTCATGCATAATGATTACATTATTCTACTTTATTGTTGCTATGGTGATGAGACAAAGCTGGATTGGTTTTTTGCTACGCATTCTCTTGCTGCTGTTGGCATCTTGCTGACTTCGTGTTTATTGACTTTAGGGTCAATCGCATGCAAGTTACCATTGTCGCTGCATATTACTTGATCATTGCTTGTTGTCTTCAAGTGTTTCATTCGTATTTTTTGGAAGATTGTGTCAAGTTGGGATATGCTGGTAGGTTGAAGCTGGGAAGTTTGGATGTTGAAGGTCATCATATTTGGTTTCGCTTGGTTGTGCATCTAAACATACACTTTTGGAGCGAGGTCGCACTTGCTGCTCTATCCGTGGTTTTAGAGTCTTTCACCAACCGTTGTGTGGAATTTGTGAACTGAAGCTCAAGTTGATGTACCAGGTTGATGGACCGCAATAATGACTTAGATGGCTTAAGAATTTTTCTTGAGTGAAATTGTAATGTTTTATTTATTTTGTCATTTTTGGTAGGTTCAATCTGTATGTTATAAGAATGGTCTGTCATTCTTATATAGTGGTAGTGGTCGTGTCCTTAAGGGACTAAGATGAGGGGTGTACGCCCTCATCCATTGTACTTCAACGCTTTTTGGTGTAATGAATTTTACCGGGGTGTGTTAACCCTTTTACCCAAAAAAAAAATTCGTAGAATCAGTATTTCCCTTATCCCCATCAATCGTACTACACTCACCATCCACATTCAACTGTGAGAGATTAGTGGTCTTACCAGGTACATTACGAACAGCCCTACTGAGCACAGATTTGAGAATAGGAGCATTAACAAGCAAGCTACTTTCCGTATTAATCCCCCCATCTTTGATAGAGGAACGTTTTTTTTTTGGGTAAAGGGGAGTCATCCTGCACCCGGTAAAATACATTAATAAAAAACGTTTAAGTACAATGGAAGAGAGTGAGTCTCTCATCGAAGTCCCTAAGGACACTACCACTACCACTATATAAGAATGACATACCATTCTTATAACTATCAGATCTAAATACAACTAACGATGACTAGTAATAAAAATACAATACATCACAACTCAAATAAAATTGAAGTCTTCTTAGTCATCCTAGCGATCCAGATCATAAACAAGCGAACTTCCAGCTTCAACAAATTGCGTCTTCTATTAGTATTATGCAAAGCATAATCTAATAACCTAATACGAGTGCAATCCGTAGCAAATGAAATTGAAGCATAACCATGGTCTAAGCGACCCTAACTTCCAGCACATGATAACTTGAACCAAATTAAACTAAACATGAAGAAACCGAATCCAAGGTTCCCCGCCATCCAAGTACTCATTCCAATACAAATCCATTTGCAGCTTCTATTAGTATTATGCATGAAGCATAATCTAATAACCAAATAAGAGTGCAATACGTAGCAAACAGGATTTGAAACATAACCAGGGTATAAACGACCCTAACATCCAGCATATCAATCGACCCACTAAACGAAGAATTCTGCCCATAGACAAGGATCAAAAGATACTTGAAACAATAGCTACACTTTATCCATAGGTTACTACCAGAAAAGATATAAGAGTGATATTCAAATCGACATGAAGCAAAGCAATCCATGTCATCATCAACTCGTAGCAGCAGGACAAGTGAACCAACAAACAAGGTTATAGAAAACCCTAAAACAAACCCTAACTCTCATCAGCATAACCACGTCCCTCTCTCTCAACCCACTTCCATGCATTAGCATCACCACCGATTAAGCTAACACGATAACAATGTTATCATGGGTTACAGCAGCTTGCGACCCTTTCAATTCCCTAGACGTGTTATCCTTCTCCATTACCCAACAATAACGAAAATAAAGAGCAGAAACAAATAAAAGAAACCCTAAGAATAACGAACGATTGGAAAAAAACCTAAAACCAAACGACCAGCGATTGAGAACAAACAATAAACGAAACCCTAACAATCGAACATCATTAATGAAACCTTAAACAGCCATAAATACCCATTATTAACCGACCCTCATAATGATTACAAGCAATAAAATCAGCACCGACTTAACAAACCCTAAACCAGCGACTCAATATTTAATAAAAATCGAAACCCTAACCGTCAATAAATCGTCCACCAAATAAAAAAGCGACTAAAGGGAAGTAATACAAAGATTAATCCACAATAGTATCAGTGTTATAAGGTATAGAATTCAAGAAGAGAGAAGGAACGATTAGATTGAAAGAAAAAATTGAATCGCCATTTTGTCCCTAAACGCTTGCTCACTTGATGAGAGCAATTGCCCTTTACATGATGATAGGCGTTGTCCCTAATGCTTGCACACTTGATAGGAGCAATTGTCACTTAAATAATGAGATTCGTTGTCCCTAAAGGCTAACTTTATGAGGGCGATTTGTCCCTTACATGATAAGAGCCGTTGTCCCTAAAGGCTCACTTGTTGAGAGCAATTGTACCTTACTTTATGGGAGTCGTAGTCCCTAAACGCTTGCTCACTTGATGATAGCAATTGCACTTTACATGATGATTGTCGTTGTCCCTAATGCTTCCACACTTGATATGAGCAACTGTCACTTACATGATGAGATCTGTTGTCTCTAAAGGCTACCTTTATAAGGGAAATGTGTCCCTTCCATGATAAGATCCGTTGTCCCTAAAGGCTCACTTGTTGAGAGCAATTGTACCTTACTTTATGGGAGACGTTGTCCCTAAACGCTTGCTCACTTGATGAGAGCAATTGCCCTTTACATGATGATAGGCGGTGTCCCTAATGCTTCCACACTTGAAATGAACAATTATCACTTACATGATGAGATCCGTTGTCTCTAAAGACAACCTTTATAAGGGCAATTTGTCCCTTCGATGATAAGAGCCGTTGTCCCTAAAGGCTCACTTGTTGAGAGCAATTGTACCTTACTTTATGGGAGTCGTTGTCCTTAAGCGCTTGCTCACTTGATGAGAGCAATTGCCCTTTACATGATGATAGGCGTTGTCCCAAAAGCTTCCAAACTTGATATGAGCAATTGTCACCTATATGATGAGATCCGTTGTCTCTAAAGGATACCTTTATAAGGGCAATTTGTCCCTTCCATGATAAGAGTCGTTGTCCCTAAAGGCTCACTTGTTGAGAGCAATTGTACCTTACTTTATGGGAGCTGTTGTCCCTAAACGCATGCTCACTTGATGAGAGTTATTGCCCTTTACATGATGATAGTCGTTGTCCCTAATGCTTGCACACTTGATAGGAGCAATTGTCACTTAAATTATGAGATCCGTTGTCCCTAAAGGCTAACTTTATTAGGGCGATTTGTCCTTTACATGATAAGAGTTGTTGTCCCTAAAGGCTCACTTATTGAGAGCAATTGTACCTTACTTTATGGGAGTCATTGTCCCTAAACAATTGCTCACTTGATTAGAGCAATTGCCTTTTACATGATGATAGGCATTGTCCCTAATGCTTCCACACTTGATATGAGCAATTGTCACTTACATGATGAGATCCGTTGTCTCTAAAGGCTACCTTTATAAGGGCAATGTGTCCCTTGCATGATAAGATCCGTTGTCCCTAAAGGCTCACTTCTTGAGAGCAATTGTACCTTAATTTATGGGAGCCGTTGTCCCTAAATGCTTGCTCACTTGATGAGAGCAATTGCCCTTTACATGATGATAGGCGTTGTCCCTAATGCTTGCACACTTGATAGGAGCAATTGTCACTTAAATGATGAGATTCGTTGTCCCTAAAGGCTAACTTTATGAGGGCGATTTGTCCCATACACGATAAGAGCCGTTGTCCCTAAAGGCTCACTTGTTGAGAGCAATTGTACCTTACTTTATGGGAGTCGTAGTCCCTAAACGCTTGCTCACTTGATGATAGCAATTGCACTTTACATGATGATTGTCGTTGTCCCTAATGCTTCCACAATTGATATGAGCAATTGTCACTTACGTGATGAGATCTGTTGTCTCTAAAGGCTACCTTCATAAGGGAAATGTGTCCCTTCCATGATAAGATCCGTTGTCCCTAAAGGCTCACTTGTTGAGAGCAATTGTACCTTACTTTATGGGAGACGTTGTCCCTAAACGCTTGCTCACTTGATGAGTGCAATTGCCCTTTACATCATGATAGGCGGTGTCCCTAACGCTTCCACACTTGAAATGAGCAATTGTCACTTACATGATGAGATCCGTTGTCTCTAAAGGCAACCTTTATAAGGGCAATTAGTCCCTTCGATGATAAGAGCCGTTGTCCCTAAAGGCTCACTTGTTGAGAGCAATTGTACCTTACTTTATGGGAGCCGTTGTCCCTAAACGCTTGCTCACTTGATGATAGCAATTGCACTTTACATGATTATTGTCGTTGTCCCTAATGCTTCCACACTTGATATGAGCAATTGTCACTTACATGTTGAGATCCGTTGTCTCTAAAGGCTACCTTTATAAGGGAAATTTTCCTTTCCATGATAAGATCCGTTGTCCCTAAAGGCTCACTTGTTGAGAGCAATTGTACCTTACTTTATGGGAGCCGTTGTCCCTAAACGCTTGCTCACTTGATGAGAGTTATTGCCCTTTACATGATGATAGCGGTTGTCCCTAATGCTTGAAGACTTGATAGGAGCAATTTTCACTTAAATGATGAGATTCGTTGTCCCTAAACGCTAACTTTATTAGGAAGGTTTGTCCCTTACATGATAAGAGCCGTTGTCCCTAAAGGCTCACTTGTTGAGAGCAATTGTACCTTACTTTATGGGAGTCGTAGTCCCTAAACGCTTGCTCACTTGTTGATAGCAATTGCACTTTACATGATGATTGTCGTTGTCCCTAATGCTTCCACAATTGATATGAGCAATTGTCACTTACATGATGAGATCTGTTGTCTCTAAAGGCTACCCTTATAAGGGAAATGTGTCCCTTCCATGATAAGATCCGTTGTCCCTAAAGGCTCACTTGTTGAGAGCAATTGTACCTTACTTTATGGGAGACGTTGTCCCTAAACGCTTGCTCACTTGATGAGTGCAATTGCCCTTTACATGATGATAGGCGGTGTCCCTAATGCTTCCACACTTGAAATGAGCAATTGTCACTTACATGATGAGATCCATTGTCTCTAAAGGCAACCTTTATAAGGGCAATTAGTCCCTTCGATGATAAGAGCCGTTGTCCCTAAAGGCTCACTTGTTGAGAGCAATTGTACCTTACTTTATGGGAGTCGTTGTCCCTAAACGCTTGCTCACTTGATGATAGCAATTGCACTTTACATGATTATTGTCGTTGTCCCTAATGCTTCCACACTTGATATGAGCAATTGTCACTTACATGTTGAGATCCGTTGTCTCTAAAGGCTACCTTTATAAGGGAAATTTTCCCTTCCATGATAAGATCCGTTGTCCCTAAAGGCTCACTTGTTGAGAGCAATTGTACCTTACTTTATGGGAGCCGTTGTCCCTAAACACTTGCTCACTTGATGAGAGTTATTGCCCTTTACATGATGATAGCGGTTGTCCCTAATGCTTGAAGACTTGATTGGAGCAATTTTCACTTAAATGATGAGATCCGTTGTCCCTAAACGCTAACTTTATTAGGAAGGTTTGTCCTTTACATGATAAGAGCCGTTGTCCCTAAAGGCTCACTTGTTGAGAGCAATTGTACCTTACTTTATGGGAGTCGTTGTCCCTAAACGCTAGCTCACTTGATGAGAGCAATTGCCCTTTACATGATGATAGGCGTTGTCCCTAATGCTTCCACAATTGATATGAGCAATTGTCACTAACATGATGAGATCCGTTATCTCTAAAGGCTACCTTTATAAGGGCAATTTGTCCCTTCCATGATAAGAGTCGTTGTCCCTAAAGGGTCACTTGATGAGAGCAATTGTACCTTACTTTATGGGAGCCGTTTGTCCCTAAACGCTTGCTCACTTGATGAGAGCAATTGCCCTTTACATGATGATAGCCGTTGTCCCTAATGCTTGCACACTTGATAGGAGCAATTGTCAGTTAAATGATGTGATTCGTTGTCCCTAAAGGCTAACTTTATGAGGGCGATTTGTCCCTTACATGATAAGAGCCGTTGTCCCTAAAGGCTCACTTGTTGAGCAATTGTACCTTACTTTATGGGAGTCGTTGTCCTTATGCGCTTGCTCACTTGATGAGAGCAATTGCCCTTTACATGATGATAGGCGTTGTCCCAAAAGCTTCCAAACTTGATATGAGCTATTGTCACCTATATGATGAAATCCGTTGTCTCTAAAGGATACCTTTATAAGGGCAATTTGTCCCTTCCATGATAAGAGCCGTTGTCCCTAAAGGCTCACTTGTTGAGAGCAATTGTACCTTACTTTATGGGAGCCGTTGTCCCTAAACGCTTGCTCACTTGATGATAGCAATTGCACTTTACATGATTATTGTCGTTGTCCCTAATGCTTCCACACTTGATATGAGCAATTGTCACTTACATGTTGAGATCCGTTGTCTCTAAAGGCTACCTTTATAAGGGAAATTTTCCCTTCCATGATAAGATCCGTTGTCCCTAAAGGCTCACTTGTTGAGAGCAATTGTACCTTACTTTATGGGAGCCGTTGTCCCTAAACACTTGCTCACTTGATGAGAGTTATTGCCCTTTACATGATGATAGCGGTTGTCCCTAATGCTTGAAGACTTGATTGGAGCAATTTTCACTTAAATGATGAGATCCGTTGTCCCTAAACGCTAACTTTATTAGGAAGGTTTGTCCCTTACATGATAAGAGCCGTTGTCCCTAAAGGCTCACTTGTTGAGAGCAATTGTACCTTACTTTATGGGAGTCGTTGTCCCTAAACGCTAGCTCACTTGATGAGAGCAATTGCCCTTTACATGATGATAGGCGTTGTCCCTAATGCTTCCACAATTGATATGAGCAATTGTCACTAACATGATGAGATCCGTTATCTCTAAAGGCTACCTTTATAAGGGCAATTTGTCCCTTCCATGATAAGAGTCGTTGTCCCTAAAGGGTCACTTGATGAGAGCAATTGTACCTTACTTTATGGGAGCCGTTTGTCCCTAAACGCTTGCTCACTTGATGAGAGCAATTGCCCTTTACATGATGATAGCCGTTGTCCCTAATGCTTGCACACTTGATAGGAGCAATTGTCAGTTAAATGATGTGATTCGTTGTCCCTAAAGGCTAACTTTATGAGGGCGATTTGTCCCTTACATGATAAGAGCCGTTGTCCCTAAAGGCTCACTTGTTGAGCAATTGTACCTTACTTTATGGGAGTCGTTGTCCTTATGCGCTTGCTCACTTGATGAGAGCAATTGCCCTTTACATGATGATAGGCGTTGTCCCAAAAGCTTCCAAACTTGATATGAGCTATTGTCACCTATATGATGAAATCCGTTGTCTCTAAAGGATACCTTTATAAGGGCAATTTGTCCCTTCCATGATAAGAGCCGTTGTCCCTAAAGGCTCACTTGTTGAGAGCAATTGTACCTTACTTTATGGGAGCCGTTGTCCCTAAACACTTGCTCACTTGATGAGAGTTATTGCCCTTTACATGATGATAGTCGTTGTCCCTAATGCTTGCACACTTGATAGGAGCAATTGTCACTTAAATTATGAGATCCGTGGTCCCTAAAGGCTAACTTTATTAGGGCGATTTGTCCTTTACATGATAAGAGCTGTTGTCCCTATAGGCTCACTTATTGAGACCAATTGTACCTTACTTTATGGGAGTCGTTGTCCCTAAACAATTGCTCACTTGATTAGAGCAATTGCCTTTTACATGATGATAGGCATTGTCCCTAATGCTTCCACACTTGATATGAGCAATTGTCACTTACATGATGAGATCCGTTGTCTCTAAAGGCTACCTTTATAAGGGCAATTTGTCCTTTCCATGATAAGAGCCGTTGTCCCTAAAGGCTCACTTGTTGAGAGCAATTGTACCTTACTTTATGGGAGCCGTTGTCCCTAAACGCTTGCTCACTTGATGAGAGTTATTGCCCACATCTCCCCTAGGGGCGATTTCTGGCCACCCCTCCCCTTCATCCGATCTGAATAAAACATCATCAAAACCGCCTCTCTATTATTTGTATAATATGCAATCGGTTGTTGCTTGATGTTATTATATGGGAAGGGGTGTGTCATGCTTATTTTTTCACTACATCTACTAAAAATCGCTGCCTATCTAAAAACCCTAATCGATCTCATATAGTCGATTCTTTGAATCAAGTTCTTATTAGGGTTTATATTATCGTTACACTTATTATAAACCCTTACGATTTCACTGCCTATTTTTTGGGTTTTCATGATCGCATACCAATTATATTTATTCATTCCAGTCGATTGTCATAGTCGATTTTTTGAATATTGGTATGACCTTGTTAGCCGAAACCCTTATTATGACCGATCTTTTATTTATCAATTGTTAGGGTTTCGACTATGTATGTTTATATGGGCTATCAAGAATTATCCTAAACCTGCTGGTATGGTTAGGGATAGGATTGCTTTCAAGGACGAAACCCTTTTTAGGGTTTCGTATCATTTTTTTGATTGTCCTGGGATGTTTTTGGTTCTGGCTGCTCGATCATATGTCTATCTATTTGCTGGAAGTATGTTGCTGGAAGTTAGACTTGTTTCTCAATAGTTGTACCCTCGTTAGGGTTGTTTGTTTGATGATTAGTCATGTTTGATTGAGGAATGGTATGTGGGTTTGGAGAGTGATGATTATGCTGATTTATTTTGATGGATATTAGGGCTTGTTTAGCCCTTGCTGGTGAATTGATTCGTATTACATTATCTCATGTCTGATCGTATTTGATCTTTTGTAATACGATGTATTCTTGGAGGCTTATGTTCTGGAGTCCTTGTGCATCGTTTCAAAAGTCATGTAGCCATTCATATTTTATTTTTTTGATCGATGCTATTGGTCTCTATGGATGTTAGGGTTTGATGATTATGTTAATCACCCTTGTGTTAGTCTATGGCAGTTTATGATACCAACGGTTTGCATTCTAATCTTGGTTGCTTTGGGCAGCGTAATGGTATTCTAATCATGTTCTAGATTGGTTAATGTGTACGTGCATGGTCTTCTTCCTAATGTGAAAGGAAGATTGGTTCATGTGTTGATATGCTGGAAGATTGGTCATTCTTGACCTGTTTTGTGGGTTAGCATTTGCTATGGAGATTTGCATTGACTTGATCATGGTAGTCTTCTTGTGTATCACTCGGATTTGTTGGAAGATTGGTTCAAGCTCGGATATGCTGGAGGTTGGGTCGCTTAGACCATGTTTATGCTTCAAATTTATTTGCTACGGAAGTCACTCTTATTAGGTTATTAGATTATGCTTTGCATAATACTAATAGAAGACGCAACTGGTTGAAGCTGGAAGTTCGCATGTTTATGATCTGGATCGCTAGGATGATTAAGAAGACTTCAATTTTATTTGAGTTGTGATGTATTGTGTTTTTATTGCTAGTCATCGTTAGTTGTATTTAGATCTGGTAGTTATAAGAATGGCCTGTCATTCTTATATAGTGGTAGTAGTAGTGTCCTTAGGGACTTCGATGAGAGACTCACTCTCTTCCATTGTACTTAAACGTTTTTTATTAATGTATTTTACCGGGTGCAGGATTACTCCCCTTTACCCAAAAAAAGAGTTATTGCCCATTACATGATAATAGCCATTGTCCCTAATGCTTGCACACTTGATAGGAGAAATTGTCACTTAAATGATGAGATCCGTTGTCCCTAAAGTCTAATTTTATTAGGGCGATTTGTCCCTTACATGATAAGAGCTGTTGTCCCTAAAGGCTCACTTGTTGAGAGTAATTGTACCTTACTTTATGGTAGTCGTTGTCCCTAAGCTCTTGCTCACTTTATGAGAGCAATTGCCCTTTACATGATGATAGGCGTTGTCCCTAAAGCTTCCACACTTGATATGAGCAATTGTCACTTACATGATGAGATCCGTTGTCTCTTAAGGCTACCTTTATAAGGGAAATGTGTCCCTTACATGATAAGATCCGTTGTCCCTAAAGGCTCACTTGTTTAGAGCAATTGTACCTTACTTTATGGGAGCCGTTTGTCCCTAAACGCTTGCTCACTTGATGAGAGCAATTGCCCTTTACATGATGATAGGCGTTGTCCCTAATGCTTGCACACTTGATAGGAGCAATTGTCACTTAAATGATGAGATTCGTTGTCCCTAAAGGCTAACTTTATGAGGGCGATTTGTCCCTTACATGATAAGAGCCGTTGTTCCTAAAGGCTCACTTGTTGAGAGCAATTGTACCTTACTTTATGGGAGTCGTAGTCCCTAAACGCTTGCTCACTTGATGATAGCAATTGCACTTTACATGATGATTGTCGTTGTCCCTAATGCTTCCACACTTGATATGAGCAATTGTCACATACATGGTGAGATCTGTTGTCTCTAAAGGCTACCTTTATAAGGGAAATGTGTCCCTTCCATGATAAGATCCGTTGTCCCTAAAGGCTCACTTGTTGAGAGCAATTGTACCTTACTTTATGGGAGACGTTGTCCCTAAACGCTTGCTCACTAGATCAGAGCAATTGCCCTTTACATGATGGCGGTGTCCCTAATGCTTCCACACTTGAAATGAGCAATTGTCACTTACATGATGAGATCCGTTGTCTCTAAAGGCAACCTTTATAAGGGCAATTTGTCCCTTCGATGATAAGAGCCGTTGTCCGTAAAGGCTCACTTGTTGAGAGCAATTGTACCTTACTTTATGGGAGCCGTTGTCCCTAAACGCTTGCTCACTTGATGATAGCAATTGCACTTTACATAATTATTGTCGTTGTCCCTAATGCTTCCACACTTGATATGAGCAATTGTCACTTACATGTTGAGATCCGTTGTCTCTAAAGGCTACCTTTATAAGGGAAATTTTCCCTTCCATGATAAGATCCGTTGTCCCTAAAGGCTCACTTGTTGAGAGCAATTGTACCTTCCTTTATGGGAGCCGTTGTCCCTAAACACTTGCTCACTTGATGAGAGTTATTGCCCTTTACATGATGACAGCGGTTGTCCCTAATGCTTGCAGTCTTGATAGGAGCAATTTTCACTTAAATGATGAGTTCCGTTGTCCCTAAATGCTAACTTTATTAGGAAGGTTTGTCCCTTACATGATAAGAGCCGTTGTCCCTAAAGGCTCACTTGTTGAGAGCAATTGTACCTTACTTTATGGGAGTCGTTGTCCCTAAACGCTAGCTCACTTGTTGAGAGCAATTGCCCTTTACATGATGTTAGGCGTTGTCCCTAATGCTTCCACACTTGATATGAGCAATTGTCACTAACATGATGAGATCCGTTATCTCTAAAGGATACCTTTATAAGGGCAATTTGTCCGTACCATGATAAGAGCCGTTGTCCCTAAAGGCTCACTTGTTGAGAGCAATTGTACCTTACTTTATGGGAGCCGTTGTCCCTAAACGCTTGCTCACTTGATGAGAGTTATTGCCCATTACATGATAATAGCCATTGTCCCTAATGCTTGCACACTTGATAGGAGAAATTGTCACTTAAATGATGAGATCCGTTGTCCCTAAAGTCTAATTTTATTAGGGCGATTTGTCCCTTACATGATAAGAGCCGTTGTCCCTAAAGGCTCACTTGTTGAGAGTAATTGTACCTTACTTTATGGTAGTCGTTGTCCCTAAGCGCTTGCTCACTTGATGAGAGCAATTGCCCTTTACATGATGATAGGCGTTGTCCCTAAAGCTTCCACACTTGATATGAGCAATTGTCACTTACATGATGAGATCCGTTGTCTCTAAAGGCTACCTTTATAAGGGAAATATGTCCCTCCCATGATAAGAGCCGTTGTCCCTAAAGGCTCACTTGTTGAGAGCAATTGTACCTTACTTTATGGGAGTCGTTGTCCCTAAACGCTAGCTCACTTGATGAGAGCAATTGCCCTTTACATGATGATAGGCGTTGTCCCTAATGCTTCCACACTTGATATGAGCAATTGTCACTAACATGATGAGATCCGTTATCTCTAAAGGCTACCTTTATAAGGGCAATTTGTCCCTTCCATGATAAGAGTCGTTGTCCCTAAAGGGTCACTTGTTAAGAGCAATTGTACCTTACTTTATGGGAGCCGTTTGTCCCTAAACGCTTGCTCCTTTGATGAGAGCAATTACCCTTTACATGATGATAGCCGTTGTCCCTAATGCTTGCACACTTGATAGGAGAAATTGTCAGTTAAATGATGTGATTCGTTGTCTAAAGGCTAACTTTATGAGGGCGATTTGTCCCTTACATGATAAGAGCCGTTGTCCCTAAAGGCTCACTTGTTGAGCAATTGTACCTTACTTTATGGGATTCGTTGTCCTTAAGCGCTTGCTCACTTGATGAGAGCAATTGCCCTTTACATGATGATAGGCGTTGTCCCAAAAGCTTCCAAACTTGATATGAGCAATTGTCACCTATATGATGAGATCCGTTATCTCTAAAGGATACCTTTACAAGGGCAATTTGTCCCTTCCATGATAAGAGCCGTTGTCCCTAAAGGCTCACTTGTTGAGAGCAATTGTACCTTACTTTATGGGAGCCGTTGTCCCTAAACAGTTGCTCAGTTGATGAGAGTTATTGCCCTTTACATGATGATAGTCGTAGTCCCTAATGCTTGCACACTTGATAGGAGCAATTGTCACTTAAATTATGAGATCCGTTGTCCCTAAAGACTAACTTTATTAGAGCGATTTGTCCTTTACATGATAAGAGCTGTTGTCCCTAAAGGCTCACTTATTGAGACCAATTGTACCTTACTTTACGGGAGTCGTTGTCCCTAAACAATTGCTCACTTGATTAGAGCAATTGCCTTTTACATGATGATAGGCATTGTCCCAAATGCTTCCACACTTGATATGAGCAATTGTCACTTACATGATGAGATCCGTTGTCTCTAAAGGCTACCTTTATAAGGGCAATTTGTCCGTTCCATGATAAGAGCCGTTGTCCCTAAAGGCTCACTTGTTGAGAGCAATTGTACCTTACTTTATGGGAGCCGTTGTCCCCAAACGCTTGCTCACTTGATGAGAGTTATTGCCCATTACATGATAATAGCCATTGTCCCTAATGCTTGCACACTTGATAGGAGAAATTGTCTAATAAATGATGAGATCCGTTGTCCCTAAAGTCTAATTTTATTAGGGCGATTTGTCCCTTACATGATAAGAGCCGTTGTCCCTAAAGGCTCACTTGTTGAGAGTAATTGTACCTTACTTTATGGTAGTCGTTGTCCCTAAGCGCTTGCTCACTTTATGAGAGCAATTGCCCTTTACATGATGATAGGCGTTGTCCCTAAAGCTTCCACACTTGATATGAGCAATTGTCACTTACATGATTAGATCCGTTGTCTCTAAAGGCTACCTTTATAAGGGAAATGTGTCCCTTCCATGATAAGATCCGTTGTCCCTAGAGGCTCACTTGTTTAGAGCAATTGTACCTTACTTTATGGGGGCCGTTTGTCCCTAAACGCTTGCTCACTTGATGAGAGCAATTGCCCTTTACATGATGATAGGCGTTGTCCCTAATGCTTGCACACTTGATAGGAGCAATTGTCACTTAAATGATGAGATTCGTTGTCCCTAAAGGCTAACTTTATGAGGGCGATTTGTCCCTTACATGATAAGAGTCGTTGTCCCTAAAGGCTCACTTGTTGAGAGCAATTGTACCTTACTTTATGGGAGTCGTAGTCCCTAAACGCTTGCTCACTTGATGATAGCAATTGCAGTTTACATGATGATTGTCGTTGTCCCTAATGCTTCCACACTTGATATGAGCAATTGTCACTTACATGATGAGATCTGTTGTCTCTAAAGGCTACCTTTATAAGGGAAATGTGTCCCTTCCATGATAAGATCCGTTGTCCCTAAAGGCTCACTTGTTGAGAGCAATTGTACCTTACTTTATGGGAGACGTTGTCCCTAAACGCTTGCTCACTTGATGAGAGCAATTGCCCTTTACATGATGATAGGCGGTGTCCCTAATGCTTCCACACTTGAAATGAGCAATTGTCACTTACATGATGAGATCCGTTGTCTCTAAAGGCAAACTTTATAAGGGCAATTTGTCCCTTCGATGATAAGAGCCGTTGTCCCTAAAGGCTCACTTGTTGAGAGCAATTGTACCTTACTTTATGGGAGCCGTTGTCCCTAAACGCTTGCTCACTTGATGATAGCAATTGCACTTTACATGATTATTGTCGTTGTCCCTAATGCTTCCACACTTGATATGAGCAATTGTCACTTACATGTTGAGATCCGTTGTCTCTAAAGGCTACCTTTATAAGGGAAATTTTCCCTTCAATGATAAGATCCGTTGTCCCTAAAGGCTCACTTGTTGAGAGCAATTGTACCTTACTTTATGAGAGCCGTTGTCCCTAAACGCTTGCTCACTTGATGAGAGTTATTGCCCTTTACATGATGATAGCGGTTGTCCCTAATGCTTGCAGTCTTGATAGGAGCAATTTTCACTTAAATGATGAGATCCGTTGTCCCTAAATGCTAACTTTATTAGGAAGGTTTGTCCCTTACATGATAAGAGCCGTTGTCCCTAAAGGCTCACTTGTTGAGAGCAATTGTACCTTACTTTATGGGAGTCGTTGTCCCTAAACGCTAGCTCACTTGATGAGAGCAATTGCCCTTTACATGATGATAGGCGTTGTCCCTAATGCTTCCACACTTGATATGAGCAATTGTCACTAACATGACGAGATCCGTTATCTCTAAAGGATACCTTTATAAGGGCAATTTGTCCGTTACATGAAAAGAGCCGTTGTCCCTAAAGGCTCACTTGTTGGGAGCAATTGTACCTTACTTTATGGGAGCCGTTGTCCCTAAACGCTTGCTCACTTGATGAGAGTTATTGCCCATTACATGATAAAAGCCATTGTCCCTAATGCTTGCACACTTGATAGGAGAAATTGTCACTTAAATGATGAGATCCGTTGTCCCTAAAGTCTAATTTTATTAGGGCGATTTGTCCCTTACATGATAAGAGCCGTTATCCCTAAAGGCTCACTTGTTGAGAGTAATTGTACCTTACTTTATGGTAGTCGTTGTCCCTAAGCGCTTGCTCACTTGATGAGAGCAATTGCCCTTTACATGATGATAGGCGTTGTCCCTAAAGCTTCCACACTTGATAGGAGCAATTGTCACTTACATGATGAGATCCGTTGTCTCTAAAGGCTACCTTTATAAGGGAAATGTGTCCCTTCCATGATAAGATACGTTGTCCCTAAAGGCTCACTTGTTGAGAGCAATTGTACCTTACTTTATGGGAGACGTTGTCCCTAAACGCTTGCTCACTTGATGAGAGCAATTGCCCTTTACATGATGATAGGCGGTGTCCCTAATGCTTCCACACTTGAAATGAGCAATTGTCACTTACATGATGAGATCCGTCGTCTCTAAAGGCAACCTTTATAAGGGCAATTTGTCCCTTCGATGATAAGAGCCGTTGTCCCTAAAGGCTCACTTGTTGAGAGCAATTGTACCTTACTTTATGGGAGCCGTTGTCCATAAACGCTTGCTCACTTGATGATAGCAATTGCACTTTACATGATTATTGTCGTTGTCCCTAATGCTTCCACACTTGATATGAGCAATTGTCACTTATATGTTGAGATCCGTTGTCTCTAAAGGCTACCTTTTTAAGGGCAATTTGTCCCTTCCATGATAAGAGCCGTTGTCCCTAAAGGCTCACTTGTTAAGAGCAATTGTACTTTACTTTATGGGAGCCGTTGTCCCTAAACGCTTGCTCACTTGATGAGAGTTATTGCCCATTACATGATAATAGCCATTGTCCCTAATGCTTGCACACTTGATAGGAGAAATTGTCACTTAAATGATGAGATCCGTTGTCCCTAAAGTCTAATTTTATTAGGGCGATTTGTCCCTTACATGATAAGAGCCGTTGTCCCTAAAGGCTCACTTGTTGAGAGTAATTGTACCCTACTTTATGGTAGTCGTTGTCCCTAAGCGCTTGCTCACTTGATGAGAGCAATTGCCCTTTACATGATGATATGCGTTGTCCGTAAAGCTTCCACACTTGATATGAGCAATTGTCACTTACATGATGAGATCCGTTGTCTCTAAAGGCTACCTTTATAAGGGAAATATGTCCCTCCCATGATAAGATCCGTTGTCCCTAAAGGCTCACTTGTTGAGAGCAATTGTACCTTACTTTATGGGAGTCGTTGTCCCTAAACGCTAGCTCACTTGATGAGAGCAATTGCCCTTTACATGATGATAGGCGTTGTCCCTAATGCTTCCACACTTGATATGAGCAATTGTCACTAACATGATGAGATCCGTTATCTCTAAAGGCTACCTTTATAAGGGCAATTTGTCCCTTCCATGATAAGAGTCGTTGTCCCTAAAGGGTCACTTGTTAAGAGCAATTGTACCTTACTTTATGGGAGCCGTTTGTCCCTAAACGCTTGCTCATTTGATGAGAGCAATTACCCTTTACATGATGATAGCCGTTGTCCCTAATGCTTGCACACTTGATAGGAGAAATTGTCAGTTAAATGATGTGATTCGTTGTCTAAAGGCTAACTTTATGAGGGCGATTTGTCCCTTACATGATAAGAGCCGTTGTCCCTAAAGGCTCACTTGTTGAGCAATTGTACCTTACTTTATGGGATTCGTTGTCCTTAAGCGCTTGCTCACTTGATGAGAGCAATTGCCCTTTACATGATGATAGGCGTTGTCCCAAAAGCTTCCAAACTTGATATGAGCAATTGTCACCTATATGATGAGATCCGTTATCTCTAAAGGATACCTTTACAAGGGCAATTTGTCCCTTCCATGATAAGAGCCGTTGTCCCTAAAGGCTCACTTGTTGAGAGCAATTGTACCTTACTTTATGGGAGCCGTTGTCCCTAAACAGTTGCTCAGTTGATGAGAGTTATTGCCCTTTACATGATGATAGTCGTAGTCCCTAATGCTTGCACACTTGATAGGAGCAATTGTCACTTAAATTATGAGATCCGTTGTCCCTAAAGACTAACTTTATTAGAGCGATTTGTCCTTTACATGATAAGAGCTGTTGTCCCTAAAGGCTCACTTATTGAGACCAATTGTACCTTACTTTACGGGAGTCGTTGTCCCTAAACAATTGCTCACTTGATTAGAGCAATTGCCTTTTACATGATGATAGGCATTGTCCCTAATGCTTCCACACTTGATATGAGCAATTGTCACTTACATGATGAGATCCGTTGTCTCTAAAGGCTACCTTTATAAGGGCAATTTGTCCGTTCCATGATAAGAGCCGTTGTCCCTAAAGGCTCACTTGTTGAGAGCAATTGTACCTTACTTTATGGGAGCCGTTGTCCCCAAACGCTTGCTCACTTGATGAGAGTTATTGCCCATTACATGATAATAGCCATTGTCCCTAATGCTTGCACACTTGATAGGAGAAATTGTCTAATAAATGATGAGATCCGTTGTCCCTAAAGTCTAATTTTATTAGGGCGATTTGTCCCTTACATGATAAGAGCCGTTGTCCCTAAAGGCTCACTTGTTGAGAGTAATTGTACCTTACTTTATGGTAGTCGTTGTCCCTAAGCGCTTGCTCACTTTATGAGAGCAATTGCCCTTTACATGATGATAGGCGTTGTCCCTAAAGCTTCCACACTTGATATGAGCAATTGTCACTTACATGATTAGATCCGTTGTCTCTAAAGGCTACCTTTATAAGGGAAATGTGTCCCTTCCATGATAAGATCCGTTGTCCCTAGAGGCTCACTTGTTTAGAGCAATTGTACCTTACTTTATGGGAGCCGTTTGTCCCTAAACGCTTGCTCACTTGATGAGAGCAATTGCCCTTTACATGATGATAGGCGTTGTCCCTAATGCTTGCACACTTGATAGGAGCAATTGTCACTTAAATGATGAGATTCGTTGTCCCTAAAGGCTAACTTTATGAGGGCGATTTGTCCCTTACATGATAAGAGTCGTTGTCCCTAAAGGCTCACTTGTTGAGAGCAATTGTACCTTACTTTATGGGAGTCGTAGTCCCTAAACGCTTGCTCACTTGATGATAGCAATTGCAGTTTACATGATGATTGTCGTTGTCCCTAATGCT
Organism: Artemisia argyi; assembly: GCA_030686995.1. NCBI lineage: Eukaryota > Viridiplantae > Streptophyta > Magnoliopsida > Asterales > Asteraceae > Artemisia > Artemisia argyi. The sequence continues at coordinate 103,827,571 of CM060691.1, forward strand.
TCCACACTTGATATGAGCAATTGTCACTTACATGATGAGATCTGTTGTCTCTAAAGGCTACCTTTATAAGGGAAATGTGTCCCTTCCATGATAAGATCCGTTGTCCCTAAAGGCTCACTTGTTGAGAGCAATTGTACCTTACTTTATGGGAGACGTTGTCCCTAAACGCTTGCTCACTTGATGAGAGCAATTGCCCTTTACATGATGATAGGCGGTGTCCCTAATGCTTCCACACTTGAAATGAGCAATTGTCACTTACATGATGAGATCCGTTGTCTCTAAAGGCAAACTTTATAAGGGCAATTTGTCCCTTCGATGATAAGAGCCGTTGTCCCTAAAGGCTCACTTGTTGAGAGCAATTGTACCTTACTTTATGGGAGCCGTTGTCCCTAAACGCTTGCTCACTTGATGATAGCAATTGCACTTTACATGATTATTGTCGTTGTCCCTAATGCTTTCCACACTTGATATGAGCAATTGTCACTTACATGTTGAGATCCGTTGTCTCTAAAGGCTACCTTTATAAGGGAAATTTTCCCTTCAATGATAAGATCCGTTGTCCCTAAAGGCTCACTTGTTGAGAGCAATTGTACCTTACTTTATGAGAGCCGTTGTCCCTAAATGCTTGCTCACTTGATGAGAGTTATTGCCCTTTACATGATGATAGCGGTTGTCCCTAATGCTTGCAGTCTTGATAGGAGCAATTTTCCCTTAAATGATGAGATCCGTTGTCCCTAAATGCTAACTTTATTAGGAAGGTTTGTCCCTTACATGATAAGAGCCGTTGTCCCTAAAGGCTCACTTGTTGAGAGCAATTGTACCTTACTTTATGGGAGTCGTTGTCCCTAAACGCTAGCTCACTTGATGAGAGCAATTGCCCTTTACATGATGATAGGCGTTGTCCCTAATGCTTCCACACTTGATATGAGCAATTTTCACTAACATGACGAGATCCGTTATCTCTAAAGGATACCTTTATAAGGGCAATTTGTCCGTTACATGATAAGAGCCGTTGTCCCTAAAGGCTCACTTGTTGAGAGCAATTGTACCTTACTTTATGGGAGCCGTTGTCCCTAAACGCTTGCTCACTTGATGAGAGTTATTGCCCATTACATGATAATAGCCATTGTCCCTAATGCTTGCACACTTGATAGGAGAAATTGTCACTTAAATGATGAGATCCGTTGTCCCTAAAGTCTAATTTTATTAGGGCGATTTGTCCCTTACATGATAAGAGCTGTTATCCCTAAAGGCTCACTTGTTGAGAGTAATTGTACCTTACTTTATGGTAGTCGTTGTCCCTAAGCGCTTGCTCACTTGATGAGAGCAATTGCCCTTTACATGATGATAGGCGTTGTCCCTAAAGCTTCCACACTTGATATGAGCAATTGTCACTTACATGATGAGATCCGTTGTCTCTAAAGGCTACCTTTATAAGGGAAATGTGTCCCTTCCATGATAAGATACGTTGTCCCTAAAGGCTCACTTGTTGAGAGCAATTGTACCTTACTTTATGGGAGACGTTGTCCCTAAACGCTTGCTCACTTGATGAGAGCAATTGCCCTTTACATGATGATAGGCGGTGTCCCTAATGCTTCCACACTTGAAATGAGCAATTGTCACTTACATGATGAGATCCGTCGTCTCTAAAGGCAACCTTTATAAGGGCAATTTGTCCCTTCGATGATAAGAGCCGTTGTCCCTAAAGGCTCACTTGTTGAGAGCAATTGTACCTTACTTTATGGGAGCCGTTGTCCATAAACGCTTGCTCACTTGATGATAGCAATTGCACTTTACATGATTATTGTCGTTGTCCCTAATGCTTCCACACTTGATATGAGCAATTGTCACTTATATGTTGAGATCCGTTGTCTTTAAAGGCTACCTTTTTAAGGGCAATTTGTCCCTTCCATGATAAGAGCCGTTGTCCCTAAAGGCTCACTTGTTAAGAGCAATTGTACTTTACTTTATGGGAGCCGTTGTCCCTAAACGCTTGCTCACTTGATGAGAGTTATTGCCCATTACATGATAATAGCCATTGTCCCTAATGCTTGCACACTTGATAGGAGAAATTGTCACTTAAATGATGAGATCCGTTGTCCCTAAAGTCTAATTTTATTAGGGCGATTTGTCCCTTACATGATAAGAGCCGTTGTCCCTAAAGGCTCACTTGTTGAGAGTAATTGTACCCTACTTTATGGTAGTCGTTGTCCCTAAGCGCTTGCTCACTTGATGAGAGCAATTGCCCTTTACATGATGATATGCGTTGTCCGTAAAGCTTCCACACTTGATATGAGCAATTGTCACTTACATGATGAGATCCGTTGTCTCTAAAGGCTACCTTTATAAGGGAAATATGTCCCTCCCATGATAAGATCCGTTGTCCCTAAAGGCTCACTTGTTGAGAGCAATTGTACCTTACTTTATGGGAGTCGTTGTCCCTAAACGCTAGCTCACTTGATGAGAGCAATTGCCCTTTACATGATGATAGGCGTTGTCCCTAATGCTTCCACAATTGATATGAGCAATTGTCACTAACATGATGAGATCCGTTATCTCTAAAGGCTACCTTTATAAGGGCAATTTGTCCCTTCCATGATAAGAGTCGTTGTCCCTAAAGGGTCACTTGTTAAGAGCAATTGTACCTTACTTTATGGGAGCCGTTTGTCCCTAAACGCTTGCTCATTTGATGAGAGCAATTACCCTTTACATGATGATAGCCGTTGTCCCTAATGCTTGCACACTTGATAGGAGAAATTGTCAGTTAAATGATGTGATTCGTTGTCTAAAGGCTAACTTTATGAGACGATTTGTCCCTTACATGATAAGAGCCGTTGTCCCTAAAGGCTCACTTGTTGAGCAATTGTACCTTACTTTATGGGATTCGTTGTCCTTAAGCGCTTGCTCACTTGATGAGAGCAATTGCCCTTTACATGATGATAGGCGTTGTCCCAAAAGCTTCCAAACTTGATATGAGCAATTGTCACCTATATGATGAGATCCGTTATCTCTAAAGGATACCTTTACAAGGGCAATTTGTCCCTTCCATGATAAGAGCCGTTGTCCCTAAAGGCTCACTTGTTGAGAGCAATTGTACCTTACTTTATGGGAGCCGTTGTCCCTAAACAGTTGCTCTGTTGATGAGAGTTATTGCCCTTTACATGATGATAGTCGTAGTCCCTAATGCTTGCACACTTGATAGGAGCAATTGTCACTTAAATTATGAGATCCGTTGTCCCTAAAGACTAACTTTATTAGAGCGATTTGTCCTTTACATGATAAGAGCTGTTGTCCCTAAAGGCTCACTTATTGAGACCAATTGTACCTTACTTTACGGGAGTCGTTGTCCCTAAACAATTGCTCACTTGATTAGAGCAATTGCCTTTTACATGATGATAGGCATTGTCCCTAATGCTTCCACACTTGATATGAGCAATTGTCACTTACATGATGAGATCCGTTGTCTCTAAAGGCTACCTTTATAAGGGCAATTTGTCCGTTCCATGATAAGAGCCGTTGTCCCTAAAGGCTCACTTGTTGAGAGCAATTGTACCTTACTTTATGGGAGCCGTTGTCCCCAAACGCTTGCTCACTTGATGAGAGTTATTGCCCATTACATGATAATAGCCATTGTCCCTAATGCTTGCACACTTGATAGGAGAAATTGTCTAATAAATGATGAGATCCGTTGTCCCTAAAGTCTAATTTTATTAGGGCGATTTGTCCCTTACATGATAAGAGCCGTTGTCCCTAAAGGCTCACTTGTTGAGAGTAATTGTACCTTACTTTATGGTAGTCGTTGTCCCTAAGCGCTTGCTCACTTTATGAGAGCAATTGCCCTTTACATGATGATAGGCGTTGTCCCTAAAGCTTCCACACTTGATATGAGCAATTGTCACTTACATGATTAGATCCGTTGTCTCTAAAGGCTACCTTTATAAGGGAAATGTGTCCCTTCCATGATAAGATCCGTTGTCCCTAGAGGCTCACTTGTTTAGAGCAATTGTACCTTACTTTATGGGATCCGTTTGTCCCTAAACGCTTGCTCACTTGATGAGAGCAATTGCCCTTTACATGATGATAGGCGTTGTCCCTAATGCTTGCACACTTGATAGGAGCAATTGTCACTTAAATGATGAGATTCGTTGTCCCTAAAGGCTAACTTTATGAGGGCGATTTGTCCCTTACATGATAAGAGTCGTTGTCCCTAAAGGCTCACTTGTTGAGAGCAATTGTACCTTACTTTATGGGAGTCGTAGTCCCTAAACGCTTGCTCACTTGATGATAGCAATTGCAGTTTACATGATGATTGTCGTTGTCCCTAATGCTTCCACACTTGATATGAGCAATTGTCACTTACATGATGAGATCTGTTGTCTCTAAAGGCTACCTTTATAAGGGAAATGTGTCCCTTCCATGATAAGATCCATTGTCCCTAAAGGCTCACTTGTTGAGAGCAATTGTACCTTACTTTATGGGAGACGTTGTCCCTAAACGCTTGCTCACTTGATGAGAGCAATTGCCCTTTACATGATGATAGGCGGTGTCCCTAATGCTTCCACACTTGAAATGAGCAATTGTCACTTACATGATGAGATCCGTTGTCTCTAAAGGCAAACTTTATAAGGGCAATTTGTCCCTTCGATGATAAGAGCCGTTGTCCCTAAAGGCTCACTTGTTGAGAGCAATTGTACCTTACTTTATGGGAGCCGTTGTCCCTAAACGCTTGCTCACTTGATGATAGCAATTGCACTTTACATGATTATTGTCGTTGTCCCTAATGCTTCCACACTTGATATGAGCAATTGTCACTTACATGTTGAGATCCGTTGTCTCTAAAGGCTACCTTTATAAGGGAAATTTTCCCTTCAATGATAAGATCCGTTGTCCCTAAAGGCTCACTTGTTGAGAGCAATTGTACCTTACTTTATGAGATCCGTTGTCCCTAAACGCTTGCTCACTTGATGAGAGTTATTGCCCTTTACATGATGATAGCGGTTGTCCCTAATGCTTGCAGTCTTGATAGGAGCAATTTTCCCTTAAATGATGAGATCCGTTGTCCCTAAATGCTAACTTTATTAGGAAGGTTTGTCCCTTACATGATAAGAGCCGTTGTCCCTAAAGGCTCACTTGTTGAGAGCAATTGTACCTTACTTCATGGGAGTCGTTGTCCCTAAACGCTAGCTCACTTGATGAGAGCAATTGCCCTTTACATGATGATAGGCGTTGTCCCTAATGCTTCCACACTTGATATGAGCAATTGTCACTAACATGACGAGATCCGTTATCTCTAAAGGATACCTTTATAAGGGCAATTTGTCCGTTACATGATAAGAGCCGTTGTCCCTAAAGGCTCACTTGTTGAGAGCAATTGTACCTTACTTTATGGGAGCCGTTGTCCCTAAACGCTTGCTCACTTGATGAGAGTTATTGCCCATTACATGATAATAGCCATTGTCCCTAATGCTTGCACACTTGATAGGAGAAATTGTCACTTAAATGATGAGATCCGTTGTCCCTAAAGTCTAATTTTATTAGGGCGATTTGTCCCTTACATGATAAGAGCCGTTATCCCTAAAGGCTCACTTGTTGAGAGTAATTGTACCTTACTTTATGGTAGTCGTTGTCCCTAAGCGCTTGCTCACTTGATGAGAGCAATTGCCCTTTACATGATGATAGGCGTTGTCCCTAAAGCTTCCACACTTGATATGAGCAATTGTCACTTACATGATGAGATCCGTTGTCTCTAAAGGCTACCTTTATAAGGGAAATGTGTCCCTTCCATGATAAGATACGTTGTCCCTAAAGGCTCACTTGTTGAGAGCAATTGTACCTTACTTTATGGGAGACGTTGTCCCTAAACGCTTGCTCACTTGATGAGAGCAATTGCCCTTTACATGATGATAGGCGGTGTCCGTAATGCTTCCACACTTGAAATGAGCAATTGTCACTTACATGATGAGATCCGTCGTCTCTAAAGGCAACCTTTATAAGGGCAATTTGTCCCTTCGATGATAAGAGCCGTTGTCCCTAAAGGCTCACTTGTTGAGAGCAATTGTACCTTACTTTATGGGAGCCGTTGTCCATAAACGCTTGCTCACTTGATGATAGCAATTGCACTTTACATGATTATTGTCGTTGTCCCTAATGCTTCCACACTTGATATGAGCAATTGTCACTTATATGTTGAGATCCATTGTCTCTAAAGGCTACCTTTTTAAGGGCAATTTGTCCCTTCCATGATAAGAGCCGTTGTCCCTAAAGGCTCACTTGTTAAGAGCAATTGTACTTTACTTTATGGGAGCCGTTGTCCCTAAACGCTTGCTCACTTGATGAGAGTTATTGCCCATTACATGATAATAGCCATTGTCCCTAATGCTTGCACACTTGATAGGAGAAATTGTCACTTAAATGATGAGATCCGTTGTCCCTAAAGTCTAATTTTATTAGGGCGATTTGTCCCTTACATGATAAGAGCCGTTGTCCCTAAAGGCTCACTTGTTGAGAGTAATTGTACCCTACTTTATGGTAGTCGTTGTCCCTAAGCGCTTGCTCACTTGATGAGAGCAATTGCCCTTTACATGATGATATGCGTTGTCCGTAAAGCTTCCACACTTGATATGAGCAATTGTCACTTACATGATGAGATCCGTTGTCTCTAAAGGCTACCTTTATAAGGGAAATATGTCCCTCCCATGATAAGATCCGTTGTCCCTAAAGGCTCACTTGTTGAGAGCAATTGTACCTTACTTTATGGGAGCCGTTTGTCCCTAAACGCTTGCTCACTTGATGAGACCAATTGCCCTTTACATGATGATAGGCGTTGTTCCTAATGCTTGCACACTTGATAGGAGCAATTGTCACTTAAATGATGAGATTCGTTGTCACTAAAGGCTAACTTTATGAGGGCGATTTGACCCTTACATGATAAGAGCCGTTGTCCCTAAAGGCTCACTTGTTGAGAGCAATTGTACCTTACTTTATGGGAGTCGTAGTCCCTAAACGCTTGCTCACTTGATGAGAGTTATTGCCCTTTACATGATGATAGTCGTTGTCCCTAATGCTTGCACACTTGATAGGAGCAATTGTCACTTAAATTATGAGATCTGTTGTCCCTAAAGGCCAACTTTATTAGGGCGATTTGTCCTTTACATGATAAGAGCTGTTGTCCCTAAAGGCTCACTTATTGAGAGCAATTGTACCTTACTTTATGGGAGTCGTTGTCCCTAAACAATTGCTCACTTGATTAGAGCAATTGCCATTTATATGATGATAGGCATTGTCCCTAATGCTTCCACACTTGATATGAGCAATTGTCACTTACATGATGAGATCCGTTGTCTCTAAAGGCTACCTTTATAAGGGCAATTTGTCCCTTCCATGATAAGAGCCGTTGTCCCTAAAGGCTCACTTGTTAAGAGCAATTGTACCTTACTTTATGGGAGCCGTTGTCCCTAAACGCTTGCTCACTTGATGAGAGTTATTGCCCATTACATGATAATAGCCATTGTCCCTAATGCTTGCACACTTGATAGGAGAAATTGTCACTTAAATGATGAGATCCGTTGTCCCTAAAGTCTAATTTTATTAGGGCGATTTGTCCCTTACATGATAAGAGCCGTTGTCCCTAAAGGCTCACTTGTTGAGAGTAATTGTACCCTACTTTATGGTAGTCGTTGTCCCAAAGCGCTTGCTCACTTGATGAGAGCAATTGCCCTTTACATGATGATAGGCGTTGTCCCTAAAGCTTCCACACTTGATATGAGCAATTGTCACTTACATGATGAGATCCGTTGTCTCTAAAGGCTACCTTTATAAGGGAAATGTGTCCCTTCCATGATAAGATCCGTTGTCCCTAAAGGCTCACTTGTTGAGAGCAATTGTACCTTACTTTATGGGAGCCGTTTGTCCCTAAACACTTGCTCACTTGATGAGACCAATTGCCCTTTACATGATGATAGGCGTTGTCCCTAATGCTTGCACACTTGATAGGAGCAATTGTCACTCAAATGATGAGATTCGTTGTCACTAAAGGCTAACTTTATGAGGGCGATTTGACCCTTACATGATAAGAGCCGTTGTCCCTAAAGGCTCACTTGTTGAGAGCAATTGTACCTTACTTTATGGGAGTCGTAGTCCCTAAACGCTTGCTCACTTGATGAGAGTTATTGCCCTTTACATGATGATAGCGGTTGTCCCTAATGCTTGCAGACTTGATAGGAGCAATTTTCACTTAAATGATGAGATCCGTTGTCCCTAAACGCTAACTTTATTAGGAAGGTTTGTCCCTTACGTGATAAGAGCCGTTGTCCCTAAAGGCTCACTTGTTGAGAGCTATTGTACATTACTTTGTGGGAGTCGTTGTTCCTAAACGCTAGCTCACTTGATGAGAGCAAATGCCCTTTACATGATGATAGGCGTTGTCCCTAATGCTTCCACACTTGATATGAGCAATTGTCACTAACATGATGAGATCCGTTATCTCTAAAGGCTACCTTTATAAGGGAAATGTGTCCCTTCCATGATAAGATCCATTGTCCCTAAAGGCTTACTTGTTGAGAGCAATTGTACCTTACTTTATGGGAGACGTTGTCCCAAAACGCTTGCTCACTTGATGAGAGCAATTGCCCTTTACATGATGATAGGCGGTGTCCCTAATGCTTCCACACTTGAAATGAGCAATTGTCACTTACATGATGAGATCCGTTGTCTCTAAAGGCAACCTTTATAAGGGCAATTTGTCCCTTCGATGATAAGAGCCGTTGTCCCAAAAGGCTCACTTGTTGAGAGCAATTGTACCTTACTTTATGGAACCGTTGTCCCTAAACGCTTGCTCACTTGATGATAGCAATTGCACTTTACATGATTATTGTCGTTGTCCCTAATGCTTCCACACTTGATATGAGCAATTGTCACTTACATGTTGAGATCCGTTGTCTCTAAAGGCTACCTTTTTAAGGGCAATTTGTCCCTTCCATGATAAGAGCCGTTGTCCCTAAAGGCTCACTTGTTAAGAGCAATTGTACCTTAATTTATGGGAGCCGTTGTCCCTAAACGCTTGCTCACTTGATGAGAGTTATTGCCCATTACATGATAATAGCCATTGTCCCTAATGCTTGCACACTTGATAGGAGAAATTGTCACTTAAATGATGAGATCCGTTGTCCCTAAAGTCTAATTTTATTAGGGCGATTTGTCCCTTACATGATAAGAGCCGTTGTCCCTAAAGGCTCACTTGTTGAGAGTAATTGTACCCTACTTTATGGTAGTCGTTGTCCCTAAGCGCTTGCTCACTTGATGAGAGCAATTGCCCTTTACATGATGATATGCGTTGTCCCTAAAGCTTCCACACTTGATATGAGCAATTGTCACTTACATGATGAGATCCGTTGTCTCTAAAGGCTACCTTTATATGGGAAATATGTCCCTCCCATGATAAGATCCGTTGTCCCTAAAGGCTCACTTGTTGAGAGCAGTTGTACCTTACTTTATGGGAGCCGTTTGTCCCTAAACGCTTGCTCACTTGATGAGACCAATTGCCCTTTACATGATGATAGGCGTTGTTCCTAAAGCTTGCACACTTGATAGGAGCAATTGTCACTTAAATGACGAGATTCGTTGTCACTAAAGGCTAACTTTATGAGGGCGATTTAACCCTTACATGATAAGAGCCGTTGTCCCTAAAGGCTCACTTGATGAGAGCAATTGTACCTTACTTTATGGGAGTCGTAGTCCTTAAACGCTTGCTCACTTGATGAGAGTTATTGCCCTTTACATGATGATAGTCGTTGTCCCTAATGCTTGCACACTTGATAGGAGCAATTGTCACTTAAATTATGAGATCCGTTGTCCCTAAAGGCCAACTTTATTAGGGCGATTTGTCCTTTACATGATAAGAGCTGTTGTCCCTAAAGGCTCACTTATTGAGAGCAATTGTACCTTACTTTATGGGAGTCGTTGTCCCTAAACAATTGCTCACTTGATTAGAGCAATTGCCATTTATATGATGATAGGCATTGTCCCTAATGCTTCCACACTTGATATGAGCAATTGTCACTTACATGATGAGATCCGTTGTCTCTAAAGGCTACCTTTATAAGGGCAATTTGTCCCTTCCATGATAAGAGCCGTTGTCCCTAAAGGCTCACTTGTTGAGAGCAGTTGTACCTTACTTTATGGGAGCCGTTTGTCCCTAAACGCTTGCTCACTTGATGAGAGCAATTGCCCTTTACATGATGATAGGCGTTGTCCCTAATGCTTGCATACTTGATAGGAGCAATTGTCACTTAAATGATGAGATTCGTTGTCCCTAAAGGCTAACTTTATGAGGGCGATTTGTCCCTTACATGATAAGAGTCGTTGTCCCTAAAGGCTCACTTGTTAAGAGCAATTGTACCTTACTTTATGGGAGTCGTAGTCCCTAAACGCTTGCTCACTTGATGATAGCAATTGTAGTTTACATGATGATTGTCGTTGTCCCTAATGCTTCCACACTTGATATGAGCAATTGTCACTTACATGATGAGATCTGTTGTCTCTAAAGGCTACCTTTATAAGGGAAATGTGTCCCTTCCATGATAAGATCCGTTGTCCCTAAAGGCTCACTTGTTGAGAGCAATTGTACCTTACTTTATGGGAGACGTTGTCCCTAAACGCTTGCTCACTTGATGAGAGCAATTGCCCTTTACATGATGATAGGCGGTGTCCCTAATGCTTCCACACTTGAAATGAGCAATTGTCACTTACATGATGAGATCCGTTGTCTCTAAAGGCAAACTTTATAAGGGCAATTTGTCCCTTCGATGATAAGAGCCGTTGTCCCTAAAGGCTCACTTGTTGAGAGCAATTGTACCTTACTTTATGGGAGCCGTTGTCCCAAAACGCTTGCTCACTTGATGATAGCAATTGCACTTTACATGATTATTGTCGTTGTCCCTAATGCTTCCACACTTGATATGAGCAATTGTCACTTACATGTTGAGATCCGTTGTCTCTAAAGGCTACCTTTATAAGGGAAATTTTCCCTTCCATGATAAGATCCGTTGTCCCTAAAGGCTCACTTGTTGAGAGCAATTGTACCTTACTTTATGGGAGCCGTTGTCCCTAAACGCTTGCTCACTTTATGAGAGTTATTGCCCTTTACATGATGATAGCGGTTGTCCCTAATGCTTGCAGACTTGATAGGAGCAATTTTCACTTAAATGATGATATCCGTTGTCCCTAAACGCTAACTTTATTAGGAAGGTTTGTCCCTTACATGATAAGAGCCGTTGTCCCAAAAGGCTCACTTGTTGAGAGCTATTGTACATTACTTTGTGGGAGTCGTTGTTCCTAAACGCTAGCTCACTTGATGAGAGCAAATGCCCTTTACATGATGATAGGCGTTGTCCCTAATGCTTCCACACTTGATATGAGCAATTGTCACTAACATGATGAGATCCGTTATCTCTAAAGGCTACCTTTATAAGGGAAATGTGTCCCTTCCATGATAAGATCCATTGTCCCTAAAGGCTCACTTGTTGAGAGCAATTGTACCTTACTTTATGTGAGACGTTGTCCCAAAACGCTTGCTCACTTGATGAGAGCAATTGCCCTTTACATGATGATAGGCGGTGTCCCTAATGCTTCCACACTTGAAATGAGCAATTGTCACTTACATGATGAGATCCGTTGTCTCTAAAGGCAACCTTTATAAGGGCAATTTGTCCCTTCGATGATAAGAGCCGTTGTCCCAAAAGGCTCACTTGTTGAGCCGTTGTACCTTACTTTATGGGAGCCGTTGTCCCTAAACGCTTGCTCACTTGATGATAGCAATTGCACTTTACATGATTATTGTCGTTGTCCCTAATGCTTCCACACTTGATATGAGCAATTGTCACTTACATGTTGAGATCCGTTGTCTCTAAAGGCTACCTTTTTAAGGGCAATTTGTCCCTTCCATGATAAGAGCCGTTGTCCCTAAAGGCTCACTTGTTAAGAGCAATTGTACCTTACTTTATGGGAGCCGTTGTCCCTAAACGCTTGCTCACTTGATGAGAGTTATTGCCCATTACATGATAATAGCCATTGTCCCTAATGCTTGCACACTTGATAGGAGAAATTGTCACTTAAATGATGAGATCCGTTGTCCCTAAAGTCTAATTTTATTAGGGCGATTTGTCCCTTACATGATAAGAGCCGTTGTCCCTAAAGGCTCACTTGTTGAGAGTAATTGTACCCTACTTTATGGTAGTCGTTGTCCCTAAGCGCTTGCTCACTTGATGAGAGCAATTGCCCTTTACATGATGATATGCGTTGTCCCTAAAGCTTCCACACTTGATATGAGCAATTGTCACTTACATGATGAGATCCGTTGTCTCTAAAGGCTACCTTTATATGGGAAATATGTCCCTCCCATGATAAGATCCGTTGTCCCTAAAGGCTCACTTGTTGAGAGCAGTTGTACCTTACTTTATGGGAGCCGTTTGTCCCTAAACGCTTGCTCACTTGATGAGACCAATTGCCCTTTACATGATGATAGGCGTTGTTCCTAAAGCTTGCACACTTGATAGGAGCAATTGTCACTTAAATGATGAGATTCGTTGTCACTAAAGGCTAACTTTATGAGGGCGATTTGACCCTTACATGATAAGAGCCGTTGTCCCTAAAGGCTCACTTGATGAGAGCAATTGTACCTTACTTTATGGGAGTCGTAGTCCTTAAACGCTTGCTCACTTGATGAGAGTTATTGCCCTTTACATGATGATAGTCGTTGTCCCTAATGCTTGCACACTTGATAGGAGCAATTGTCACTTAAATTATGAGATCCGTTGTCCCTAAAGGCCAACTTTATTAGGGCGATTTGTCCTTTACATGATAAGAGCTGTTGTCCCTAAAGGCTCACTTATTGAGAGCAATTGTACCTTACTTTATGGGAGTCGTTGTCCCTAAACAATTGCTCACTTGATTAGAGCAATTGCCATTTATATGATGATAGGCATTGTCCCTAATGCTTCCACACTTGATATGAGCAATTGTCACTTACATGATGAGATCCGTTGTCTCTAAAGGCTACCTTTATAAGGGCAATTTGTCCCTTCCATGATAAGAGCCGTTGTCCCTAAAGGCTCACTTGTTAAGAGCAATTGTACCTTACTTTATGGGAGCCGTTGTCCCTAAACGCTTGCTCACTTGATGAGAGTTATTGCCCAATACTTGATAATAGCCATTGTCCCTAATGCTTGCACACTTGATAGGAGAAATTGTCACTTAAATGATGAGATCCGTTGTCCCTAAAGTCTAATTTTATTAGGGCGATTTGTCCCTTACATGATAAGATCCGTTGTCCCTAAAGGCTCACTTGTTGAGAGCAATTGTACCTTACTTTATGGGAGCCGTTTGTCCCTAAACGCTTGCTCACTTGATGAGACCAATTGCCCTTTACATGATGATAGGCGTTGTCCCTAATGCTTGCACACTTGATAGGAGCAATTGTCACTTAAATGATGAGATTCGTTGTCACTAAAGGCTAACTTTATGAGGGCGATTTGACCCTTACATGATAAGAGCCGTTGTCCCTAAAGGCTCACTTGTTGAGAGCAATTGTACCTTACTTTATGGGAGTCGTAGTCCCTAAACGCTTGCTCACTTGATGAGAGTTATTGCCCTTTAAATGATGATAGCGGTTGTCCCTAATGCTTGCAGACTTGATAGGAGCAATTTTCACTTAAATGATGAGATCCGTTGTCCCTAAATGCTAACTTTATTAGGAAGGTTTGTCCCTTACATGATAAGAGCCGTTGTCCCTAAAGGCTCACTTGTTGAGAGCTATTGTACCTTACTTTGTGGGAGTCGTTGTTCCTAAACGCTAGCTCACTTGATGAGAGCAAATGCCCTTTACATGATGATAGGCGTTGTCCCTAATGCTTCCACACTTGATATGAGCAATTGTCACTAACATGATGAGATTCGTTGTCCCTAAAGGCTAACTTTATGAGGGCGATTTGTCCCTTACATGATAAGAGCCGTTGTCCCTAAAGGCTCACTTGTTGAGAGCAATTGTACCTTACTTTATGGGAGTCGTAGTCCCTAAACGCTTGCTCACTTGATGAGAGTTATTGCCCTTTACATGATGATAGCGGTTGTCCCTAATGCTTGCAGACTTGATAGGAGCAATTTTCACTTAAATGATGAGATCCGTTGTCCCTAAACGCTAACTTTATTAGGAAGGTTTGTCCCTTACATGATAAGAGCCGTTGTCCCTAAAGGCTCACTTGTTGAGAGCTATTGTACCTTACTTTGTGGGAGTCGTTGTTCCTAAACGCTAGCTCACTTGATGAGAGCAAATGCCCTTTACATGATGATAGGCGTTGTCCCTAATGCTTCCACACTTGATATGAGCAATTGTCACTAACATGATGAGATTCGTTGTCCCTAAAGGCTAACTTTATGAGGGCGATTTGTCCCTTACATGATAAGAGCCGTTGTCCCTAAAGGCTCACTTGTTGAGAGCAATTGTACCTTACTTTATGGGAGTCGTAGTCCCTAAACGCTTGCTCACTTGATGATAGCAATTGCACTTTACATGATGATTGTCGTTGTCCCTAATGCTTCCACACTTGTTATGAGCAATTGTCACTTACATGATGAGATCTGTTGTCTCTAAAGGCTACCTTTATAAGGGAAATGTGTCCCTTCCATGATAAGAGCCGTTGTCCCTAAAGGCTCACTTGTTGAGAGCAATTGTACCTTACTTTATGGGAGTCGTTGTCCCTAAATGCTTGCTCACTTGATGAGAGCAATTGCCCTTTACATCATGATAGGCGTTGTCCCTAATGCTTCCACACTTGATATGAGCAATTGTCACTAACATGATGAGATCCGTTATCTCTAAAGGCTACCTTTATAAGGGCAATTTGTCCCTTCCATGATAAGAGTCGTTGTCCCTAAAGGGTCACTTGTTGAGAGCAATTGTACCTTACTTTATGGGAGCCGTTTGTCCCTAAACGCTTGCTCACTTGATGAGAGCAATTGCTCTTTACATGATGATAGCCGTTGTCCCTAATGCTTGCACACTTGATAGGAGCAATTGTCAGTTAAATGATGTGATTCGTTGTCCCTAAAGGCTAACTTTATGAGGGCGATTTGTCCCTTACATGATAAGAGCCGTTGTCCCTAAAGGCTCACTTGTTGAGAGCAATTGTACCTTACTTTATGGGAGCCGTTTGTCCCTAAACGCTTGCTCACTTGATGAGAGCAATTGCCCTTTACATGATGATAGCCGTTGTCCCTAATGCTTGCACACTTGATAGGAGCAATTGTCAGTTAAATGATGTGATTCGTTGTCCCTAAAGGCTAACTTTATGAGGGCGATTTGTCCCTTACAAGATAAGAGCCGTTGTCCCTAAAGGCTCACTTGTTGAGCCATTGTACCTTACTTTATGGGAGTCGTTGTCCTTAAGCGCTTGCTCACTTGATGAGAGCAATTGCCCTTTACATGATGATAGGCGTTGTCCCAAAAGCTTCCAAACTTGATATGAGCAATTGTCACCTATATGATGAGATCCGTTGTCTCTAAAGGATACCTTTATAAGGGCAATTTCTCCCTTCCATGATAAGAGCCGTTGTCCGTAAACGCTCACTTGTTGAGAGCAATTGTACCTTACTTTATGGGAGCCGTTGTCCCTAAACACTTGCTCACTTGATGAGAGTTATTGCCCTTTACATGATGATAGTCGTTGTCCCTAATGCTTGCACACTTGATAGGAGCAATTGTCACTTAAATTATGAGATTCGTTGTCCCTAAAGGCTAACTTTATTAGGGCGATTTGTCCTTTACATGATAAGAGCTGTTGTCCCTAAAGGCTCACTTATTGAGAGCAATTGTACCTTACTTTATGGGAGTCGTTGTCCCTAAACAATTGCTCACTTGATTAGAGCAATTGCCTTTTACATGATGATAGGCATTGTCCCTAATGCTTCCACACTTGATATGAGCAATTGTCACTTACATGATGAGATCCGTTGTCTCTAAAGGCTACCTTTATAAAGGCAATTTGTCCCTTCCATGATAAGATTCATTGCCCCTAAAGGCTCAATTGTTGAGAGCAATTGTACCTTACTTTATGGGAGCCGTTGTCCCTAAACGCTTGCTCACTTGATGAGAGCAATTGCCCTTTACATGATGATAGGCGTTGTCCCTAATGCTTGCACACTTGATAGGAGCAATTGTCACTTAAATGATAAGATTCGTTGTCCCTAAAGGCTAACTTTATGAGGGCGATTTGTCCCTTACATGATAAGAGCCGTTGTCCCTAAAGGCTCACTTGTTGAGAGCAATTGTACCTTACTTTATGGGAGTCGTAGTCCCTAAACGCTTGCTCACTTGATGATAGCAATTGCACTTTACATGATGATTGTCGTTGTCCCTAATGCATCCACACTTGATATGAGCAATTGTCACTTACATGTTGAGATCTGTTGTCTCTAAAGGCTACCTTTATAAGGGAAATGTGTCCCTTCCATGATTAGATCTGTTGTCCCTAAAGGCTCACTTGTTGAGAGCAATTGTACTTTACTTTATGGGAGACGTTGTCCCTAAACGCTTGCTCACTTGATGAGAGCAATTGCCCTTTACATGATGATAGGCGGTGTCCCTAATGCTTCCACACTTGATATGAGCAATTGTTACTTACATGATGAGATCCGTTGTCTCTAAAGGCAACCTTTATAAGGGCAATTTGTCCCTTCGATGATAAGAGCCGTTGTCCCTAAAGGCTCACTTGTTGAGAGCAATTGTACCTTACTTTATGGTAGCCCTTGTCCCTAAACGCTTGCTCACTTGATGATAGAAATTGCACTTTACATGATTATTGTCATTGTCCCTAATGCTTCCACACTTGATATGAGCAATTGTCACTTACATGTTGAGATCCCTTGTCTCTAAAGGCTAACTTTATAAGGGAAATTTTCCCTTCCATGATAAGATCCGTTGTCCCTAAAGGCTCAATTGTTGAGAGCAATTGTACCTTACTTTATGGGAGCCGTTGTCCCTAAATGCTTGCTCACTTGATGAGAGTTATTGCCCTTTACATGATGATAGCCGTTGTCCCTAATGCTTGCAGACTTGATAGGAGCAATTGTCACTTAAATGATGAGATCCGTTGTCCCTAAACGCTAACTTTATTAGGAAAGTTTGTCCCTTACATGATAAGAGCCGTTGTCCCTAAAGGCTCACTTGTTGAGAGCAATTGTACCTTACTTTATGGGAGTCGTTGTCCCTAAACGCTTGCTCACTTGATGAGAGCAATTGCCCTTTACATCATGATAGGCGTTGTCCCTAATGCTTCCACACTTGATATGAGCAATTGTCACTAACATGATGAGATCCGTTATCTCTAAAGGCTACCTTTATAAGGGCAATTTGTCCCTTCCATGATAAGAGTCGTTGTCCCTAAAGGGTCACTTGTTGAGAGCAATTGTACCTTACTTTATGGGAGCCGTTTGTCCCTAAACGCTTGCTCACTTGATGAGAGCAATTGCCCTTTACATGATGATAGCCGTTGTCCCTAATGCTTGCACACTTGATAGGAGCAATTGTCAGTTAAATGATGTGATTCGTTGTACCTAAAGGCTAACTTTATGAGGGCGATTTGTCCCTTACATGATAAGAGCCGTTGTCCCTAAAGGCTCACTTGTTGAGCAATTGTACCTTACTTTATGGGAGTCGTTGTCCTTAAGCGCTTGCTCACTTGATGAGAGCAATTGCCCTTTACTTGATGATAGGCGTTGTCCCAAAAGCTTCCAAACTTGATATGAGCAATTGTCACCTATATGATGAGATCCGTTGTCTCTAAAGGATACCTTTATATGGGCAATTTGTCCCTTCCATGATAAGAGCCGTTGTCCGTAAACGCTCACTTGTTGAGAGCAATTGTACCTTACTTTATGGGAGACGTTGTCCCTAAACGCTTGCCCACTTGATGAGAGCAATTGCCCTTTACATGATGATAGGCGGTGTCCCTAATGCTTCCACACTTGATATGAGCAATTGTCACTAACATGATGAGATCCGTTGTCTCTAAAGGTAACCTTTATAAGGGCAATTTGTCCCTTCGATGATAAGAGACGTTGTCCCTAAAGGCTCACTTGTTGAGAGCAATTGTACCTTACTTTATGGGAGCCCTTGTCCCTAAACGCTTGCTCACTTGATGATAGCAATTGCACTTTACATGATTATTGTCATTGTCCCTAATGCTTACACACTTGATATGTGCAATTGTCACTTACATGTTGAGATCCCTTGTCTCTAAAGGCTACCTTTATAAGGGAAATTTTCCCTTCCATGATAAGATCCGTTGTCCCTAAAGGCTCACTTGTTGAGAGCAATTGTACCTTACTTTATGGGAGCCGTTGTCCCTAAACGCTTGCTCACTTGATGAGAGTTATTGCCCTTTACATGATGATAGCCGTTGTCCCTAATGCTTGCAGACTTGATAGGAGCAATTGTCACTTAAATGATGAGATCCGTTGTCCCTAAACGCTAACTTTATTAGGAAGGTTTGTCCCTTACATGATAAGAGCCGTTGTCCCTAAAGGCTCACTTGTTGAGAGCAATTGTACCTTACTTTATGGGAGTCGTTGTCCCTAAACGCTTGCTCACTTGATGAGAGCAATTGCCCTTTACATCATGATAGGCGTTGTCCCTAATGCTTCCGCACTTGATATGAGCAATTGTCACTAACATGATGAGATCCGTTATCTCTAAAGTCTACCTTTATAAGGGCAATTTGTCCCTTCCATGATAAGAGTCGTTGTCCCTAAAGGGTCACTTGTTGAGAGCAATTGTACCTTACTTTATGGGAGTCGTTTGTCCCTAAACGCTTGTTCACTTGATGAGAGCAATTGCCCTTTACATGATGATAGTCGTTGTCCCTAATGCTTGCACACTTGATAGGAGCAATTGTCAGTTAAATGATGTGATTCGTTGTCCCTAAAGGCTAACTTTATGAGGGCGATTTGTCCCTTACATGATAAGAGCCGTTGTCCCTAAAGGCTCACTTGTTGAGCAATTGTACCTTACTTTATGGGAGTCGTTGTCCTTAAGCGCATGCTCACTTGATGAGAGCAATTGCCCTTTACATGATGATAGGCATTGTCCCAAAAGCTTCCAAACTTGATATGAGCCATTGTCACCTATATGATGAGATCCGTTGTTTCTAAAGGATACCTTTATAAGGGCAATTTGTCCCTTCCATGATAAGAGCCGTTGTCCCTAAACGCTTGCTCACTTGATGAGAGTTATTGCCCTTTACATGATGATAGTCGTTGTCCCTAATGCTTGCACACTTGATAGGAGCAATTGTCACTTAAATGATGAGATCCCGTGTCCCTAAAGGCTAACTTTATTAGGGCGATTTGTCCATTACATGATAAGAGCTGTTGTCCCTAAAGGCTTACTTATTGAGAGCAATTGTACCTTACTTTATGGGAGTCGTTGTTCCTAAACAATTGCTCACTTGATTAGAGCAATTGCCTTTTACATGATGATAGGCATTGTCCCTAATGCTTCAACACTTGATATGAGCAATTGTCACTTACATGATGAGATCCATTGTCTCTAAAGGCTACCTTTATAAGGGCAATTTGTCTCTTCCATGATAAGAGCCGTTGTCCCTAAAGGCTCACTTGTTGAGAGAAATTGTAGCTTACTTTATGGGAGCCGTTGTCCCTAAACGCTTGCTCACTTGATGAGAGTTATTGCCCATTACATGATAATAGCTGTTGTCCCTAATGCTTGCACACTTGATAGGAGAAATTGTCACTTAAATGATGAGATCTGTTGTCCCTAAAGTCTAATTTTATTAGGGCGATTTGTCCCTTACATGATAAGAGCCGTTGTCTCTAAAGGCTCACTTGTTGAGAGCAATTGTACCTTACTTTATGGGAGTCGTTGTCCCTAAGCGCTTGCTCACTTGATGAGAGCAATTGCCCTTTACATGATGATAGGCGTTGTCCCTAAAGCTTCCACACTTGATATGAGCAATTGTCACTTACATGATGAGATCCGTTGTCTCTGAAGGCTACCAATATAGGGGCAATTTGTCTTTTTTTTGGGTAAAAGGGCTTTACCCTGGCAAAATGCATTAACCAACAAATGTTTAAGTACAATGGATGAGAGTGAATCTCTCATCTCGGCCCGTTACATGGGCAACAAACATGCTACAAACAGCAAAAACCAAACAACTAATCATAAGAAAGACAAACCAATCTTTTTTTTTTTTTGGGTAAAAGGGTTAATACACCCTGGCAAAATAACAAGGTTCGAACATAGGACCTCTACTAACACTAACCAACATCTCAACAAGTGGTGACATCGATAACTTATGACCTACCAAACTAAAAAAACATTACTTTCTACCACGACCTTGGAGATTAATATCATACATGTCACAAAATTCAGCCAAGTGTCCCGGAAGATCATAAACTTGAGCAGCATAATCATCATCCATGAAATCTTCAAAATCAAAGCCGCCACCTCCTGAAGTATGATAACTAGAAGTCACCGGCTCCAAAACCTCATCATCATCACTATCCGAACAAACCACAGCCCCTACCTTAGTAAATGGGTTATTTAACTTAGTAGCGGCAACCGAAGGAGTAGAAGAAGAACTAGGCTTATTACTACCAATTGAATCAGATCCTACCTTGTCCGCTACCTTATTACTACCACTTGAACGTTCCAAATCAGCCTCACCACTAGAAATACCACTTGATGCACCACTCACATGAGGTCATACCTTTTCCGCAACCGTATTACTAACACAAGGACGTTCCAAATCAGCCTCACCACTAGGGATACCATTTGATGCACTAGGAACATCATTAACATCAGAATCATGCACATCAAGAACCCCAAACTGATTAGACGTAGGCACAGACGAACCACTTGCATTAGCTACTTTAGAAGAAGTGGCATCTTGAGTTTTATTCTTAACAACATATACTTTCTTTTTAGGAGCTAGTGTAGGCCCCTTGCTCAAATTAATACCACTTGACAACTTCTTACCTTTACCTTTAGCCTTTCGATTATGAACTTCCTTAAAACCATTATCGGTCTCTTCGAACGAAGTAGTGGGACCAGCAACATTAGTAGAACAGACCTGCTCCTTGACACATTTTGGACAACCATTACGATCATGCCCAAAAACTTTACACAATGAACAGTGAGGAGGCTTCCATTCATACTCAACCTTGATGCATGCAGAAATAATACCACTATCATCCTTCTTTGGTATAGCCATAGTAACCTCATGCTTTAATTCAGAATCGGAAGATATTTCCACTAACGCACGAGCATAGCTAATACGGCCCCATGAATCAAAACACATTGAGCTTGTAAACGCATCCAACATAATAGGTTTACCAACCTGAGTAGCAATCAAGCTCAAGCCGTCTTCCGAATAAGCAAGCAATGGCACATTGTGCAATTTAATCCACACGGGCAGTTTAGTAACCTCACTCTTAGTCAGCGACACATCAGGAGTCCATTTAGTAAGAATCAAAGGAGAACTACGAATTATCCAAGGACCCCGTTGCATCACATTATCAACACCCTCTTTTGAATCAAATTTAAAGAGGAAAACCCCATCATCATTCTTCATCACTTTCTTTAAACCAAACTTACCCCACGTATTAGTGACATAGTTTTGAACCAACGGGAATGCAATATT
The DNA here is from genome assembly GCA_030686995.1 of Artemisia argyi. Taxonomy (NCBI): domain Eukaryota; kingdom Viridiplantae; phylum Streptophyta; class Magnoliopsida; order Asterales; family Asteraceae; genus Artemisia; species Artemisia argyi. The sequence goes on from CM060691.1 coordinate 103,849,281, forward strand.
CTTGCCAACAAAGAAACCAACAAGAGTATTATCATAACGGTTCAAAACACCCTCCATAGCAGCCTTTGGAAGTAAAGTATCATGGTTCTCAATACGCACCTCATTAACCAAAGACCGAAAATTAACCTTCCTAGTTACCCTTTCCGGATTCACCACATTAGCAAACGAAGTAGGACCACTCATATTAGCACTTGTGTTTGATCCGCCCCCATTAGAACTGTCACCCACGTTATAAGTATTGGGCACTTTATCAAAACTAGCCTTGAAAACCTCCTCCACACTAGTACACTTCTGGGTTTTCATAGCCTCACTAAATGACGTATTAGGACTAGTAACATTATTGGCATTCGAACCACCCGAAGTATTCAAAGAGGAAGACGCCATGTTAGCAATATCACTATCAAGTTTCTTCATGGCATCATCAAAATGCTTGTGCGCGTTAGCAATTAATTGTTCCACGTCAGGCTGCGTTTCAACCACACTAGGCTGTACCGTATCATCCAAATCAACCTTATCATTAACCTTAATCCCCACATCAGCCCCTTGTGCCACATCTCCAACACTAGTGTCAACCGTAACCCCACTAATCCCAACCGAATCAGTAGAAGAATCACCAAGTGAAACCGGCTTCACTTGTTTATCAATCATGCTAGGTTGTGTTGTAGCACCCGAAGTACTCACGTGATCATTAATACCCTCTGGTCTTGATGTGCTTTGAGGATTAACGACCCTCATAGCTTGCCTAGGCTGAGTAACACCGGCGTCCTCAACCTCATCTCCTTTCAAGCGTTTCATACGAGCAGCTAACACTCCTACATCAACACTAGGAACGTTAGCAACCTTCTTAGCAATCTTAGGACTCAAAAAACCCCTATTCATCTCTCAAATCCAGCAGCAAAACAACCAACAAACAATAATCAAACAAGCAGCAAGCACGCGACCCGAATAAAGAAGATAAAACCCAAATCGATAACGATTAGGGTTTATAGCGATAATAACCAAAAAACTAGCCTCCCACCATGATAATCGTCGAACAGTAATGATATAAATTGAGAACAATCGACTATAAATAAAGAAACAAAACCGACTAGATCAAAGTCGGCTAATAAATCCAAGCGATTACAAGAAACCCTAATAAATCGATCCAATAGAACCGACAATAAACTAGTTCAAATCACTCCCGAACTGGACTGGAATCAATAGACACGAATGTAAATCAATCCCAAGAACAGATTAGAGCAAGAAGAACGAAGATTTAGAGTCGATTTGATGGAGGAATTGATGATGCGATCAGATTTAGGGATGTTAGGGTTCGGTCGCTTTTTTCTCCAGAGAGATTTAGAAACGTATATAAGGGCAATTTGTCTCTTCCATGATAAGAGCCGTTGTCCCTAAAGGCTCAATTGGTGAGAGCAATTGTACCTTACTTTATGGGAGCCGTTGTCCCTAAACGCTTGCTCACTTGATGAGAGCAATTGCCCTTTACATGATGATTGTCGTTGTCCCTAATGCTTGCACACTTGATAGGAGCAATTGTCACTTAAATGATGAGATTCGTTGTCCCTAAAGGCTAACTTTATGAGGGCGATTTGTCCCTTACATGATAAGAGCCGTTGTCCCTAAAGGCTCACTTGTTGAGAGCAATTGTACCTTACTTTATGGGAGTCGTAGTCCCTAAACGCTTGCTCACTTGATGATAGCAATTGCCCTTTACATGATGATAGGCGGTGTCCCTAATGCTTCCACACTTGATATGAGCAATTGTCACTTACATGATGAGATCCGTTGTCTCTAAAGGCAACCTTTATAAGGGCAATTTGTCCCTTCGATGATAAGAGCCGTTGTCCCTAAAGGCTCACTTGTTGAGAGCAATTGTACCTTACTTTAAGGGAGCCCTTGTCCCTAAACGCTTGCTCACTTAATGATAGCAATTGCACTTTACATGATTATTGTCATTGTCCCTAATGCTTCCACACTTCATATGAGCAATTGTCACTTACATGTTGAGATCCGTTGTCTCTAAAGGCTACCTTTATAAGGGAAATTTTCTCTTCCATGATAAGATTCGTTGTCCCTAAAGGGTCACTTGTTGAGAGCAATTGTACCTTACTTTATGGGAGCCGTTGTCCCTAAACGCTTGCTCACTTGATTAGAGTTATTGCCCTTTACATGATGATAGTCGTTGTCCCTAATGCTTGCAGACTTGATAGGAGCAATTGTCACTTAAATGATGAGATCCGTTGTCCCTAAACGCTAACTTTATTAGGAAGGTTTGTCCCTTACATGATATGAGCCGTTGTCCCTAAAGGCTCACTTGTTGAGAGCAATTGTACCTTACTTTATGTGAGTCGTTATCCCTAAACGCTTGCTCACTTGACGAGAGCAATTGCCCTTTACATGATGACAGGCGTTGTCCCTAATGCTTCCACACTTGATATGAGCAATTGTCACTAACATGATGAGATCCGTTATCTCTAAAGGCTACGTTTATAAGGGCAATTTGTCCCTTCCATGATAAGAGTCGTTGTCCCTAAAGGGTCACTTGTTGAGAGCAATTGTACCTTACTTTATGGGAGCCGTTTGTCCCTAAACGCTTGCTCACTTGATAAGAGCAATTGCCCTTTACATGATGATAGCCGTTGTTCCTAATGCTTGCACACTTGATAGGAGCAAGTGTCAGTTAAATGATGTGATTCGTTGTCCCTAAAGGCTAACTTTATGAGGGCGATTTGTCCGTTACATGACAAGAGCCGTTGTCCCTAAAGGCTCACTTGTTGAGCAATTGTACCTTACTTTATGGGAGTCGTTGTCCTTAAGCGCTTGCTCACTTGATGAGAGCAATTGCCCTTTACATAATGATAGGCGTTGTCCCAAAAGCTTCCAAAATTGATATGAGCAATTGTCACCTATATGATGAGATCCGTTGTCTCTAAAGGATACCTTTATATGGGCAATTTGTCCCTTCCATGATAAGAGCCGTTGTCCCTAAAGGCTCACTTGTTGAGAGCAATTATACCTTACTTTATGGGAGCCGTTGTCCCTAAACGCTTGCTCACTTGATGAGAGTTATTGCCCTTTACATGATGATAGTCGTTGTCCCTAATGCTTGCACACTTGATAGGAGCAATTGTCACTTAAATTATGAGATCCGGTGTCCCTAAAGGCTAACTTTATTAGGGCGATTTGTCCTTTACATGATATGAGCTGTTGTCCCTAAAGGCTCACTTATTGAAAGCAATTGTACCTTACTTTATAGGAGTCATTGTCCATAAACAATTGCTCACTTGATTAGAGCAATTACCTTTTACATGATGATAGGAATTGTCCCTAATGCTTCCACACTTGATATGATCAATTGTCACTTACATGATGAGATCCGTTGTCTCTAAAGGCTACCTTTATAAGGGCAATTTGTCCCTTCCATGATAAGAGCTGTTGTCCCTTATGGCTCACTTGTTGAGAGCAATTGTACCTTACATTATGGGAGTCGTTGTCCCTAAACGCTTTCTCACATGATGAGAGCAATTGCCCTTTACATGATGATAGCCGTTGCCCCTAATGCTTGCACACTTGATAGGAGCAATTGTCACTTAAATGATGAGATCTGTTGTCCCTAAAAGCTAACTCTTTATTAGGGCGATTTATCCCATACATGATAAGTGCCGTTGTCCCTAAAGGCTCACTTGTTGAGAGCAATTGTACCTCACTTTATGGGAGTCGTTGTCCCTAAACGCTTGCTCACCTGATGAGAGCAATTGCCCTTTAAATGATGATAGGCGTTGTGCCTAATGCTTCCACACTTTATATGAGCAACTGTAACTAACATGATGAGATCCGTTGTCTCTAAAAGCTACCTTTATAAGGGCAATTTGTCCCTTCCATGATAAGAGCCGTTGTCCCTAAAGGCTCACTTGTTGAGAGCAATTGTACCTTACTTTATGGGTGTGGTTGTCCCTAAATGGTTGCTCACATGATGAGAGCAATTGCCCTTTACATGATGATAGCCGTTGTCCCTAATGCTTGCACACTTGATAGGAGTAATTGTCACTTGCTTGATGAGATCCATTGTCCCTAAAGGCTAACTTTATGAGGGCAATTTGTCCCTTACATAATAAGAGCCGTTGTCCATAAATGCTCACTTATTGAGAGCAATTGTACCTTACTTTATGGGAGTCGTTGTCCCTAAACGCTTGCTCACTTGATCAGAGTTATTGCCCATTACATGATGATAACCGTTGTCCCTAATGCTTGCACACTTGATTGGAGAAATTGTCACTGAAATGATGAGATCCGTTGTCCCTAAAGGCTAACTTTATTAGGGCGATTTGTCGCTTACATGATAAGAGCCGTTGTCCCTAAAGGCTCACTTGTTGAGAGCAATTGTACCTTACTTTATGGGAGTCGTTGTCCCTAAACGGTTGCTCACTTGATGAGAGCAATTGCCCTTTACATAATGATAGCCGTTGTCCCTATTGCTTCCACACTTTATATGAGAAATTGTCACTTACATGATGAGATCCGTTGTCTCTAAAGGCTACCTTTATTAGGGCAATTTGTCCTTTACTTGATAAGAGCCGTTGTCCCTAAATGCTCACTTGTTGAGAGCAATTGTACCTTACTTTATGGGAGCCGTTGTCCCTAAACGCTTGCTTACATGATGAGAGCAATTGCGCTTTACATGATGATAGCCGTTATGAATGCAGATCCAAGGTACCAACCTCTTCCATAGACAAACATAGGGCTGAATAAACCCTAACATCCAAATCCCTCGTACACCAGAGCAAAAAACAGGAATAATCACATAAACAATAGGTTTGCTGGTAATGCGAACCAATATCAACCATAGGGTGATAATATATAACACCCCCAAAATCGATCAATACAGCGGAAGACTTAAAATGTCAGCGGAAGACTTTTGGGGTATTATATTGTGGATCATTCGTCACAATTACAGAAAACGATTTAAGTGATCGTTTTAAGTTTTATTTAAAATACCAAATATTCAAATTTCCAAGAGAATTCGTTATTCAACAACAAGTTTTATTTAAAGAAAATTAAACGTTTCTTTATTTGCCCACTTCGTGCCGTTGCCATCCATTCCATTTAGTTACCTGAGATAAACATGCTAAAAGTCAACAAAAGTTGTGTGAAATTCATAGGTTTATAATTAAGAGTTTGAACACAAGAGATAGATGTTTATTGTAATATCGATATAAATAAACAAGTTAGAAATCACATTCATTATTGCATTAAGCTCATGACACTCAACGATTCAACAGACATCAATATTTTCATAATAATGATGTAAAATATAGAACCCCAAGATAGGTATTTGCCAGTAACCTATTATATTCAAATAACGTGCATTTGGTAACATTCCTCTAGCAACCAAATGGGGATTTTCAATCCCTAATAGATCTATTCACAATTATTTACGTTCACCCTTCAAGTGATTAAGGTTCATGATCGAGGGACTTTTGGCAATAGCTACTTTTTTTTTTTGGGTAAAAGGGTTAATTCACCCTGGCAAAATTCATTACACCAAAAAGCGTTGAGGTACAATAGGGTGAGGGTGATGTCCCTCACCTCACTCCCTTAGGACACTTACAGACTCGAATATAAGAATGACACACCATTCTTATAACTTACATAATAAAAACTTACCACCTACAATGACTATACAAGTGAATTAAAATAAGAATTAAAACATGATTCACTAAAATAGCACCAAGAACATAGTCATCGTAGAACTTCCATCAATTTTCCATGTGACCACATCCACAGAGAGCTTGAACATGCATAACCAACCAAAGAAATCCTTGAGCCATCCTCCAACATAATCCAAGTGTAAATCATGGAGCAAAACGACTCAAGGTTTCACGAACCAGCAACTTTCATGCCATGATCCCCTTCCAAACAGCCAAATGTCAATTTCCCATCAAAAGGACACCACGATAAACAAACCAGCAAGAACAAGGGCACCATGCAACAATCCAAGGGTAAAAACCCAAACAAGCACTACAACTCGATCCAATACCTCATCTACTACAAGTTTCAAAGTAGTGAAACTCAAGCTAAGAATGAAACCCAATGTATCTTGATCAGTCATAGACGAAAATAGGGTTGGCAAACCCTAACTTACAACAATGAACGCAAACGTTTTTTGAATAAGAAACGAGTAAAACTTAACTTCCAATTAGCGAACAGCAGCAACACTTCCATCTCTCTCAAAAACCCACTTGAACCATGAAGGACTTATAACACCAATAAAGATGCACCCAAAACCACAATAGACATGTAGCACCAAAATCTGACGCACACGTATAATCCAAAACCCTATGACGGGATACTTGCAACCATAAACATCACCACACCCTTAACGAGTATAGTGTAAGAGTTAAGGACCAGCAGAAAAAGGCACATAGAATGAAACGAAACCCTAATACAGGGAATCGATAGGAATGAAACCAAAGTGCAGCCTCATAATGGAATCAACCTTATATAGGTAAAAGTAGATTAAAAAACCGACTAAAGATGTTTAAGGGATAATAAGGTTTGATTAAACCACAACCGACTAAAGATAGGCAATAAGAAAGTCGATACAAAGAATCAGATCCAACCAATGATAATCGAAACCCTAAAAAATATAAAACCGATTAGACACCTAAGTCGGTTTAATGGATAATCAAGACGAAACCCTAACCAATTTAAACAATAACAACCTACAAAAAACGATTTGGAGGAATTAATGATGAAAATCGATATAGGGATTTAGGGTTTCGGATAAACAAAAATAAAACCCTAATAAAAATGATTCAAAAGAACCAGTTATAGGATCGATTAGGGTTTATAGATAGGCAGCGATTTGCAATATATGTGTGAAAAAATAAGCGTGACACACCCCTCCTCAGATACTAGCATCAATCAAACACCGATTGCATATTATAAGAATAATAGAGAGGCGGTTTTGATGATGGTTTAATCAGATCAGAGGAAGAGGAGGGGTGGCCGGAAATCGCCCCTAGGGGAGAGAGAATTTTAAGGGCTATATTCAATAGCTACTTAAGCAATAATAAGATCAGGAAAAGACTTGTGTTCGGTTTTTGAGCATGTATCCCCCCCACAAAAAATAAGTTAAATGTGGGCTATGAACTCACCTTAGTAGGATAGTAGAACAAACGTAATCTCAACGATGCAAGGCAACGGCTTCACACACAACCTATAAGATATGGCACGTTTTAGTTTTTAAGTCTCGTTTTATTGCGAACGTTTATTATTAATTATGAGTAATCGATAAAGTGCATAAGTGATGTGCTACGTCGTATAAAAATAGATAATGGTTACGTATTGTTTTATTCGTCTAAATTTAGTTATTCGTTATATACGTTTTATTCGTATTATATATATATATATATATATATATATATATATATATATATATATATATATATATATATATATATATATATATATATATATAATAAGTTACGTTTATTATTTATCGTCTTTAATATATATTCAAATGTATATATATAAGTATAAATATGTATAATTTAAAAAAAATTATTATTAAAATCAATATTACTATTCAATCCTTCATGTTTCTCAATTTTACACTTTTTACCCTTAACGGAAAACATTTACGCCGTTAGTCCAAAAATTATATATATTTACATTTTTAGTCCAAATATCAAATATTTACATTCAATATCCCTAAGTTTCAATATTTACAGTTTATACCCTTTAGAAAAACAGTTTTATACTTTTCACCCAAAGTTTACAAACTTTACACTTTTAGTCCTTAACCTTCAAACATTTGCAAAAATAGTCCAAACTTTACCAAATTTAAAAGTTAGCATTTTTATTATTTCAATAAGCTCATAAAGTTTCAAATAGCTTATACCAACAGCTTATTAGCTTATAATTAGCTTATTTCATTAATTGGGCTTAACGAGTCAAAATTAAGGGCCCGTTAAGGTTTTATGATCCAAGGGGTTTGGGGGAACACTAGGTTTATAGAAATCCATCATTTTAAGTTACAAGAACATTTCAAAACCGCTTATATGCTCAGTTTATCGTAATAAGCTGAAATGAGCTTTTTGGGCTTTTTGACCCACGTAAGGTTTTTAAGTTTCTAAAAACTAGTTCTAATAGCGATTTGCTTTAGGTCTCGTTAGGTGATCAAACGATGTTGTTAAGTCGTATTATTTATCATTCTCGTTTCTTTATAGGCTAAACTAATAGATCGTACAAAAATAATGATGGGTCGTGTGTCAAATTTAGAAATGGCGAGGTCAAAATGTAAGCCAAAACTCAATACGTAAAAACTATATAAGTTGAAAAATAAACTAAGTCTTTTAGTATATTTCGTATAGGTTCAACCCAACTTAGAAACGTGTGATTTTTAGTGTGTATACGTTAATATTAGTTCAAGGTTATTATAGGTTCTCATTAATGGCCTTGCCAATACATGATACGATATATAAAATATATATGTTGTGTTTATTATTTACGTGGTATATATAGTAAGTGTTGGTGCAAAACATAAACGTACGTATATATATAAATAGAAAGAAAGAAATCAAGGTCTCACCTTACCTAGAAAAGGTGGTGTAAAACGAGTGTATGGTTCGTGTGAGGGTAAACTAGCTTCGTGGTTCGCTTCAAGTCCTTCCAAAGGTTCAATAGGCTCCAAGCTTTGCTTCCTAGGTTTACTTCAAGGCGTAGTTCTCCTAGCAATCCGTATGTCCCTCCATAGCTTCTTCTCGTTGATATTTTTAGTAGTAGTGGTACGTATGAGTGTATGTGGTGGTTTAGGGTTGCATGGAAGGTCTTATAGGGGCAGTTTTTGAAAGGTAGAAACAAGGTAAGTTCACAAGAATGGAGGTTGCATGTTAGGCGAATAGTATCACCACAAACAATGCCCAATCGAAGGTTTACATGGCTTAGATCTTGTGAGATTTGTTCTTATTCATTCCTGACAATCATGAGATGTATATTGTTCATTTAGATGGGATTGGAGAGCATGGGTGGTGCTAAGGAATATGTTGCCACGTTTTTGTGTTATCTATCAAGGGTGAGTTTTGTCGTTTGCTTAGGCGTTTTCTAGGGTAGTAAACGAGTAAGAATAAGTGTAACTTGTATTGTTTCTGTTTCTTTGGTACTAGGTGAGACAAGGTAAGCAAAAATATGCATGTGTTGTTTATAAAAATCGTAAGAACTAAGGGTGTTTTTGGGTGAGGTCGCGGCTAGCAGAAAACAAAACAAAAAAATAACAAAGGGTGTGTTTTGGGCTTAAAGCCTGGTAGGCTGCTGGTTTTGTCGGCCCAAAGAAAAAGAAAATAATAAAAGGAGTCCGTTTGGTTTGTGTGGTGTATCCGTGGCCCAAAGGGTGTTGGGGGGCCACCTGGGGTGTCTCGATTATCGTGTCGAAGTTCAAAAATATTAGTGAGCGTTCTCGGGAAGTTTCGTAGGTTCGAGGAATATATAAATAGTATACGTTATTTAGACGAAACGTATTATTAAATATAAACGCGTTATATAATTATTTATCGTTCGCAATAATTATAGGCAATCTAGGTTGTGTGTAAGCATCGTTCCTGGGTAAACGGTCAATCACAGTTATCGTAGTGGTTCAATATCAAGCCATATCAAAAAAAAAATTGTTACCCGTAAAATGGTGTTAATTTATCGTAACATCGTTTTATTTATTCGTATGCATTTACTAATCGTAAGGGAAATTTACGAGAGGTTACATTACCTACCTCTTACAGGGAATTCCGTCCCGGAATTGTAGTCTAAGATAGTTTCCAAGGGTGTCTTAGGTGAAGAGATGTGGGTACTTGGAGTGAATCTGATCCTCGCGCTCCCAGGTATATTCTGGTCCTCGCTTGGAGTCCCAACGAACTTTGATGATAGGGATACGGTTTTGTTTTAGTTGTTTGACTTCTCTATCCATGATTTCAATGGGTTCCTCGGTAAAGACAAGTTTATCATCTAGTCGAATCTCTTTTAGCGGAATCACGAGAGATTCATCGGATAAACACCTCTTAAGGTTTGACACATGAAAGGTGTCGTGAATCCGACTAAGTTCTTCGGGTAGTTCTAGTTTATAAGCCACGGGTCCTATCCTTTCCAGGATTTTGAATGGACCGATGTATCTGGGGTTCAACTTTCCATGCTTTCCAAATCATACCATTCCCTTCCAGGGAGATACTTTCAATAAGACTCTGTCTCCTATTTGAAATTCCATGGGTTTCCTTTTTAGGTCTGCGTAGCTTTTCTGTCGGTCTCGGGCTGCTTGTAATCGTTGCTTAATCTTAACAATTTTCTCAGTTGTTTCCCGAACAAGGTCTGGTCCTATAAGTTGTCTTTCTCCGACTTCTGTCCAACAGACGGGCGATCTGCACTTTCTACCATACAGTGCTTCGAAGGGTGCTGCTTTTATACTAGCGTGGTAACTATTGTTGTATGAAAACTCTGCTAATGTTAAGTGCTTATCCCAACCTTTTCCAAAATCAATAACGCATGCTCGGAGCATATCTTCCCAGGTTTGGATAGTTCTTTCACTTTGACCATCAGTTTGAGGGTGGTATGCGGTGCTCATATCTAGTTTAGTTCCTAAGGCTTTCTGTAATGATTTCCAAAAGTGAGAGGTGAAACGACTATCTCGATCCGAGATAATTGAAATTGGTACTCCATGTCGAGTGACAATTTCCTTCACATATAGCTGAGCTAGTGTATTCATCTCATCGGTTTCTTTGATTGGTATAAAATGAGCGGATTTTGTGAGACGATCCACAATAACCCATATTGTGTCGTATCTGGATGAGGTTCTTGGGAGTTTGGTGATGAAGTCCATAGTGATTCGTTCCCATTTCCACATAGGAAGTTCTAGTTGTACAAGTAAGCCTGAAGGTTTCTGATGTTCTGCCTTTACCCTTGAACATGTCAAACATTTACCGACATATTCTGCGATGTCAGCCTTCATGTTTGGCCACCAATATAGTCTCTTTAAATCCTGATACATCTTGTCGGAACCTGGATGAATGGAGTATTTTGACTTGTGGGACTCGTACATGATGAGCTCACGAATATCTCCAATCATAGGGATCCAACTTCTGTCCTTGAAACACAGTGTTCCATCGGATTTCTTCACGAAACCATTCTTATTCTCGGGCATACCGTAAATCTTTTCCTTGGGTCGGTTTTCTTCTTTAAGTGCTTCGTTCTGCGCGGTAAGGATTTGGGATGGAAGGGGTGAGTGGATAGTCATCCCTAGTGATCTAACTCGAAGGGGTTTCAATCGTTCCTTTCGGCTTAACGCATCTGCTACTACATTAGCCTTTCCTGGGTGGTAACGGATCTCACAATCATAATCGCTGAGCAACTCTAGCCAGCGACGTTGCCTCATATTCAAATCCTTCTAATCCAAAATGTGTTGAAGACTCTTGTGGTCGTTGTACACAGTACATTTGGTGCCATATAAGTAGTGTCTCCATAACTTGAGCGCAAACACTACAGCTCCTAACTCCAAGTCATGAGTCGTGTAGTTTTCCTCATGTTTCTTCAGTTGCCGAGATGCATAAGCTATCACTTTGCTTCTTTGCATCAAGACCGCTCCTAGTCCATGATAAGATGCGTCGCAATATACTATAAAGTCCTTGTTTCCTTCTGGGAGGGCTAATATTGGAGCTTCACAAAGCTTTTGTTTTAACAACTGGAAGGCTACTTCTTCCTTTTCTTCCCAGATGTACTTCTCATTCTTTTGGGTCAGTTTAGTCAAAGGTTTTGCAATCTTGGAGAATCCTTCTATAAATCTTCGGTAGTAACCTGCGAGACCTAAAAATTGACGAATCTCCGTGGGGTTTGTAGGAGATGACCAACCTTTAACAGCCTCAATCTTGCAGGGTCCACGTGAATGCCTTGACTATCGATGATGTGTCCTAAAAATTGTACGGTGTGAATCCAAAAGTTGCATTTAGAGAACTTAGCGTACAATTCTTCTCTCTTGAGCAGTTCTAGAATGATTCGCAAATGTCTCGCGTGTTCTTCTTCGTTGCGAGAGTAGATCAAAATATCGTCGATGAATACTATTACAAACTTATCCAAGTAAGGTTTGCATACTCGATTCATTAAATCCATGAAAACTGCTGGTGCATTGGTCAGACCGAACGGCATTACTTGAAATTCGTAGTGACCATAGCGCGTTCTGAATGCAGTTTTCGAAATATCCTCTTCTCGAACTCTTAGCTGATGATATCCTGATCTCAGATCAATTTTTGAGTATACACTCGATCCTTGCAATTGATCAAACAGGTCATCAATCTGAGGCAATAGATATCGATTCTTTACCGTAAGTTTATTCAACTCCCGGTAATCGATGCACATTCGAAAGGATCCATCCTTCTTCTTAACAAATAAAATTGGAGCTCCCCAAGGTGATGAGCTTGGTCGAATAAATCCTTTATCCGATAATTCTTTTAGTTGTTCTGACAACTCTTCCATTTCAGATGGCGCTAGCCTATAAGGTGCTTTAGCCACTGGTGATGCTCCAGGCACTAGTTCAATCTGAAATTCTACTTGATGTACGGGTGGAATACCAGGTAATTCTTCAGGGAATACTTCAGGAAAATCCCTAACGATAGGAACGTCATCAAGCTGCTTCTCGGATGACTTACTTTCCGTAACTTGGGCCATGTATACTTGACATCCTTCCTTCATGTATTTTATCACTCGCATACATGAGATAATTCCATATCGAGGTTTGCTTTTGTCGCCCTGGACAATGAGTGTTTCATCCTTGAGTGGTATATGGACGGCCTTTTCGTCACAGTGAATCCTAGCACGATGGTGGGATAGCCAATCCATGCCGATGATAGCGTCGAAACTACCAAGTTGAACCGGCATAAGATCAATGGCAAAAGGTTTTTCGAATAAGGTTAGGGTGCAATCTTTCATGATAGTATTGGTATCTATTAAATTCCCGTCAGCCATTTCGACTTCGTAGGTGGTGTTTAGCTTAGAAGGGGTAACATTAAGTAAATGGGCAAACGTATCTGATATAAAACTCCTATCGACACCCGAATCAAACAATACTCTAGCATTATGATGGTTTAGTAGAAACGTACCGGTGACTACGTCGGGTCCGTTTCCATCTCCGAGTAGGTATACCCTAGCTTGGGCGTTGGCTGGTTCATTTCCTTTTGGGCAGTTCCTCCGGATGTATCCTACTTCTCCGCATCCGAAACAAGTGGGTGATACAGCCAGTGTGTTGCTTCCCGTAGAAGGAATCCTACAGTTTCTGGTTTGATGACCGATCTTATGACATTTGTCACATCGGACGGTACAACGACCCTCATGATGAAGTTTGCATCGCTGGCACAGGGGTTTCTGTCCGTTGTACCCTACACCTTCCGTAGCGGTGTAGACTCGGGGTTTTTCTTGTCTTTGATTCTGCTGCTGAGTGCTTCGAGTGTTGTGATATGGTTGGTGGTTCCGATTATTGTTGCGTTGGTTGTTGTTGCGGTGATGACTGTTGTAGCTTTGCTGGTTGTTGTTGTGATGGTGGGTGGTTCTTTTATCGTCCAATTTCCTTTTAAGTTCATTGCATTTCACTTCTCGATCTAGAAGTTTCTGAGCAAGCTCCATTGCTGCTTGCTGCTTCCAAGGTTGGCGGGTTTGCTGAGGTGACATTTCCTTCAATACTCCTAGGGAGTCCTTCGACATATTAAGGCATGGAACTCATAGTATCCTGAGTTCTTGGAATCTCCGGTTGTAACTTCTCAAATAAACTCCTTTCACTATTAAGGCATGGAACTCATCCTCGAGTTTTCGCAGTTCGGAACGGGGACAATACTTCTTTAGTATTTTAGCCTTGAATTCAATCCAAGTTAGCTGATGTGCTGCTTCTGCTCCTAGTGTTTGAACGGTAGAGTTCCACCAGGATAGAGCGTCTTGCATTAGTGTTCCCGTTGCGAAGCTTACCTTGTTGTTTTCCGAGCATCCACTTCTTTGGAAAACAGTTTCACTTCTTTCAAACCATTGAGCTAATTCCGACACTCCTTCAGTTCCTTTGAAATATGTTGGTTGACATGCTATGAAGTCCTTGTACGTGCAGTAGCGGGGTGCCGGTGCATTTCCGTCTCTATTACGGGTTTGTTCAGCTAAAACGGCATTAACGCCATCAGCGATTGCTTGCTGGATTGCAGCCGGGGTCATAACTTCGGGGTTTGCTGGTGCGGCGTTCGTGGTTGTTCTCCTAGTTCTAGCCATGTTGCTATAAAAGAAGGTATATTATTAGAACATTTATAATAATCCTATCACGTCGAAAAATACATATCGAGTAATAATTAGTTACATATAGGTCGTAGTTACAATGATTCGACCATTGAAAGGGTTCAGATCGTAAATTTTCGTATGTTGGAATGACACACATAGGAATTACGAATAAGTTTGACCTGTATGAACTAATATACTACGATATAAAGTTTGCAACGTAAATAAAGATAAAATAAACTTCCATAAATCAATGTCAAGGTGTTACAACACTTATTGGTACTTGTGCAAATGTTTACAAAACACGACAAGATATACTTATTTGTAGGACATTGATTTTTCTTAACAAGGTGATGGTCTCATGGTTTTCCTAAGGCCTTGTCTAGGCGGTTTTGGAGTTCTTGAATAGCAGTGGACATGGTTTCCATGGTTTGATCTCGAGTCCTTTCCCTTTCTCGAGCTTCTAGCAGGGCTTGCCTAAGGCGTAGGTTTTCAGTGTTGATCCTCTCAATTTCTCGGTCTAAAGTTCCCAATGCTACTTCGGTCGAAGTGTTAGCCCCACATAGTGCTCCTATGAATTCCATTGATTCCCAAAATAGAGAATGCAACTTTTCGACCTTATCTTCAATTGCAAGATGACCAATTATGAGACTGTACATATCATCTTCAAAGGTTTCTAGAAGTTCATGTGGAATCTTGTTGAGTATACTAGCGATGGAATCAAGTCGGTCTTCGTGGCGAACCATTCTTGCAGCTAACAATGGTATGGTATGGTGTATGGGTTCCCCAGTGACTGGCAGAATTCGGGAGGTAGAGTAAGAACTTTCCCCAAGTTCCCTTGTTGTTGGTGTTCCTTCTTGAGATCTCCAATATTGCATAATGGGCAATAAGAAAGACCATTTACGAGCATCTACTCGCTTGTGGATCCTTCGGCGTCTACGGTGAACACTAGATTCTGAGGTGGTTGGGCGGATTGGGTAAGTCCTTCGGTGAGGTGATAGAGGGACACTTCAGTAAGGTGCAGGTGGTGATGCTAGTGGAGGTGATGCTATGGGTGATGGCATTAGTGGCACAGTAGTAGTTTGGCTGTAGAAGATAGTTGGTAGTGGTGGTATTACTGGTGGTGCAGGTGGTGATGGCACAACTGATTCAGCAGTTCTTGCTTCATACGGCTGAAGTTGTCTAATTTGCCTAGATCGGTGAATCGGACCAGATGTTGCCGGAGGAGAAGCCTCTGTGTCAGATGCTGGCAGAAATTGCTGGCTTTGCATGTATCTGTCGGTAGCAGGAGACATAGGCATAGGTGAGGTAGCATAGGCTGAAGTAACATCTTCAGTTCCTGAGTTTGAGGACAAGCTAATAGGGTGGGTGTTCGAAGACATGACACTGTAATAAACCATAGGCTGATAACATATAACACCTCCAAAATCGATCAATACAGCGGAAGACTTAAAATGTCAGCGGAAGACTTTTGGGGTATTATATTGTGGATCATTCGTCACAATTATAGAAAACGATTCAAGTGATCGTTTTAAGTTTTATTTAAAATACCAAATATTCATAATTCCAAGAGAATTCGTTATTCAACAACAAGTTTTATTTAAAGAAAAATAAACGTTTCTTTATTTGCCCACTTCGTGCCGTTGCCATCCATTCCATTTAGTTACCTGAGATAAACATGCTAAAAGTCAACAAAAGTTGAGTGAAATTCATAGGTTTATAATTAAGAGTTTGAACACAAGAGATAGATGTTTATTGTAATATCGATACAAATAAACAAGTTAGAAATCACATTCATTATTGCATTAAGCTCATGACACTCAACGATTCAACAGACATCAATATTTTCATAATAATGATGTAAAATATAGAGCCCCCAAGATAGGTATTTGCCAAATCCGTTTATAGTTTCTGATTTGCTAATAAATCAGATGGTTATCAGGTGTACCATAGTTCTCGAACTAAAACATTTGGCTACTCCAGTAGTGATGGCTATTGGTAAAGAGACATCAAATCCATTATTTTCTATGATTCACCTCTCTCAGGAGGTTACACACCTGGAAGTGATGAGAATAGTTTGTAACGTTTATGATTTGATGTACATGGAGTCAATTGTTGCTGCTACGAAATGGTGCTCTTATAGCTGGTGCAATTTATGGAATTTGGCCATTTGGTCTGTTGATGCTGCTGGATGGAAGTGGGACGCCTTTCGGATTCAAGAATCTTCTTGGTTTTATTCATAGATAGGCATTTGTAATGTTTTTAGGTTGTTGTGTTTATGGCATGTCATAAGCACTAGTTTGTTCAAGCGTTTGCTTGAGGTTAATGTGGCATCTCAGTCACATTCCATTTGTACTTAACGATTTTTTTGGTTAATATATTTGCCGGGGTAATTTCCCCTTTACCCAAAAAAAAAAGATAGGTATTTGCCAGTAACCTATTATATTCAAATAACGTGCATTTGGTAACTTTTCTCTAGCAACCAAATGGGGATTGTCAATCCCTAATAGATCTATTCACAATTATTTACGTTCACCCTTCAAGTGTTTAAGGTTCATGATCGAGGGACTTTTGGCAATAGCTACTTAAGCAATAATAAGATCAGGAAAAGACTTGTGTTCGGTTTTTGAGCATGTATCCCCCCCCCCTCCCACAAAAATAAGTTAAATGTGGGCTATGAACTCACCTTAGTAGGATAGTAGAACAAACGTAATATCAACGATGCAAGGCAACGGCTTCACACACAACCTATAAGATATGGCACGTTTTAGTTTTTAAGTCTCGTTTTATTGCGAACGTTTATTATTAATTATGAGTAATCGATAAAGTGCATACGTGATGTGCTACGTCGTATAAAAATAAATAATGGTTACGTATTGTTTTATTCGTCTAAATTTAGTTATTCGTTATATACGTTTTATTCGTATTATGTATATATATATATATATATATATATATATAATAAGTTACGTTTATTATTTATCATCTTTAATATATATTCAAATGTATATATATAAGTATAAATATGTATAATTTAAAAAAAAATTATATTATTAAAATCAATATTACTATTCAATCCTTCATGTTTCTCAATTTTACACTTTTTACCCTTAATGGAAAACATTTACGCCGTTAGTCCAAAAATTATATATATTTACATTTTTAGTCCAAATATCAAATATTTACATTCAATATCCCTAAGTTTCAATATTTACAGTTTATACCCTTTAGAAAAACAGTTTTATACTTTTCACCCAAAGTTTACAAACGTTACACTTTTAGTCCTTAACCTTCGAACAGTTGCAAAAATAGTCCAAACTTTACCAAATTTAAAACTTAGCATTTTTATTATTTCAATAAGCTCATAAAGTTTCAAATAGCTTATACCAACAGCTTATTAGCTTATAATTAGCTTATTTCATTAATTGGGCTTAACGAGCCAAAATTAAGGGCCCGTTAAGGTTTTATGATCCAAGGGGTTTGGGGGAACACTAGGTTTATAGAAATCCATCATTTTAAGTTACAAGAACATTTCAAAACCGCTTATATGCTCAGCTTATCGTAATAAGCTGAAATGAGCTTTTTGGGCTTTTTGGCCCAAGTAAGGTTTTTAAGTTTCTGAAAACTAGTTCTAATAGCGATTTGCTTTAGGTCTCGTTAGGTGATCAAACGATGTTGTTAAGTCGTATTATTTATCATTCTCATTTCTTTATAGGCTAAACTAATAGATCGTACAAAAATAATGATGGGTCGTGTGTCAAATTTAGAAATGGCGAGGTCAAAATGTAAGCCAAAACTCAATACGTAAAAACTATATAAGTTGAAAAATAAACTAAGTCTTTTAGTATATTTCGTATAGGTTCAACCCAACTTAGAAACGTGTGATTTTTAGTGTGTATACGTTAATATTAGTTCAAGGTTATTATAGGTTCTCGTTAATGGCCTTGCCAATACATGATACGATATATAAAATATATATGTTGTGTTTATTATTTACGTGGTATATATAGTAAGTGTTGGTGCAAAACATAAACGTACGTATATATATAAATAGAAAGAAAGAAATCAAGGTCTCACCTCACCTAGAAAAGGTGGTGTAAAACGAGTGTATGGTTCGTGTGAGGGTAAACTAGCTTCGTGGTTCGCTTCAAGTCCTTCCAAAGGTTCAATAGGCTCCAAGCTTTGCTTCCTAGGTTCACTTCAAGGCGTGGTTCTCCTAGCAATCCGTATGTCCCTCCGTAGCTTCTTCTCGTTGATATTTTTAGTGGTAGTGGTACGTATGAGTGTATGTGGTGGTTTAGGGTTGCATGGAAGGTCTTATATAGGCAGTTTTTGAAAGGTAGAAACAAGGTAAGTTCACAAGAATGGAGGTTGCATGTTAGGCGAATAGTATCACCACAAACAATGCCCAATCGAAGGTTTACATGGCTTAGATCTTGTGAGATTTGTTCCTATTCATTCCTGACAATCATGAGATGTATATTGTTCATTTAGATGGGATTGGAGAGCATGGGTGGTGCTAAGGAATATGTTGCCACGTTTTTGTGTTATCTATCAAGGGTGAGTTTGGTGGTTTGCTTAGGCGTTTTCTAGGGTAGTAAACGAGTAAGAATAAGTGTAACTTGTATTGTTTCTGTTTCTTTGGTACTAGGTGAGACAAGGTAAGCAAAAATATGCATGTGTTGTTTATAAAAATTGTAAGAACTAAGGGTGTTTTTGGGTGAGGTCGCGGCTAGCAGAAAACAAAACAAAAAAATAACAAAGGGTGTGTTTTGGGCTTAAAGCCTGGTGGGCTGCTGGTTTTGTCGGCCCAAAGAAAAAGAAAAGAATAAAAGGAGTCCGTTTGGTTTGTGTGGTGTATCCGTGGCCCAAAGGATGTTGGGGGCCCACCTGGGGTGTCTCGATTATCGTGTCAAAGTTCAAAAATATTCGCTGGCGTTCTCGAGAAGTTTCGTAGGTTCGGGGAATATATAAATAGTATACGTTATTTAGACGAAACGTATTATTAAATATAAACGCGTTATATAATTATTTATCGTTCGCAATAATTATTGGCAATCTAGGTTGTGTGTAAGCATCGTTCCTGGGTAAACGGTCAATCACAGTTATCGTAGTGGTTCAATATCAAGCCATATTAAAAAAAAAAATTGTTACCCGTAAAATGGTGTTAATTTATCATAACATCGTTTTATTTATTCGTATGCATTTACTAATCGTAAGGGAAATTTACGAGAGGTTACATAACACTCCCAAACCCTCCTTGACAACCATCACTTACCCTCTCTCTAACCCACTTCCACGACTAAATATCACAAACCAAAAGAATGACCACGATCAAAAGATCGACAATCCTAAAACAAATGGACAAACGTCCAACTTACACCAAAGAAATAGACGAAACCCTAAAAATCCGGGTTTCGTTACCATCAAAGCATAATCCAAAACACCAGAATCGATCAAGTAAAAACCAAAAAAGGTTTTATAAGCATTCAGCGCAACTTGTCCCTAAACGCTTGCTCACTTGATAAGAGCAATTGCCCTTTACATGATGATAGGCGTTGTCCCTAATGCTTCCACACTTGATAGAGCAATTGTCACTAACATGATGAGATCCGTTATCTCTAAAGGCTACCTTTATAAGGGCAATTTGTCCCTTCCATGATAAGAGCCGTTGTCCCTAAAGGCTCACTTGTTGAGAGCAATTGTACCTTAATTTATGGGAGCCGTTGTCCTAAATGCTTGCTCACTTGATGAGAGCAATTGCCCTTTACATGATGATAGGCGTTGTCCCTAAAGCTTCCACACTTGATATGATCAATTGTCACTTACATGATGAGATATGTTGTCTCTAAAGGCTACCTTTATAAGGGCAATTTGTCCCTTCCATGATAAGAGCCGTTGTCCCTAAAGGCTCACTTGTTGAGAGCAATTGTACCTTACTTTATGAGAGCCGTTGTCCCTAAACATTGCTCACTTGATGAGAGTTATTGCCCTTTACATGATGATAGCCGTTGTCCCTAATGCTTGCACACTTGATAGGAGAAATTTTCACTTAAATGATGAGATCCGTTGTCCCTAAAGGCTAACTTTATTAGGGCGATTTGTCCCTTACACGATAAGAGTCGTTGTCCCTAAAGGCTCACTTGTTGAGAGCAATTGTACCTTAATTTATGGGAGCCGTTGTCCCTAAACGCTTGCTCACTTGATGAGAGCAATTGCACTTTACATGATGATAGGCATTGTCCCTAATGCTTCCACACTTGATATGAGCAATTGTCACTTACATGATGAGATCCGTTGTCTCTAAAGGCTACATTTATAAGGGCAATTTGTCCCTTCCATGATAAGAGTCGTTGTCCCTAAAGGCTCAATTGTTGAGAGCAATAGCCGTTGTCCCTAAATGTTTGCTCACTTGATGAGAGCAATTGCCCTTTACATGATGATAGCCGTTGTCCCTAATGCTTGCACACTTGATAGGAGCAATTGTCACGTAAATGATGAGATCCGTTAACCTAAAGGATATCTTTATTAGGGCGATTTGTCCCTTACATGATAAGAGTTGTTGTCCCTAAAGGCTCATTTGTTGAGAGCAATTTTACTTTACTTTATGGGAGTCGTTGTCCCTAAATAATTACTCACTTGATGAGAGCAATTGCCCTTTACATGATGATAGGCGTTGTCCCTAATGCTTCCACACTTGATATGAGCAATTGTCACTTACATGATGAGATCCGTTGTCTCTAAAGGCTACCTTTATAAGGGAAATTTGTCCCTTCTAAGAGCCGTTGGCCCTAAATTCTCACTTGTTGAGAGCAATTGTACCTAACTTTATGGGAGCCGTTGTCCCTAAACGCTTGCTCACATGATGAGAGTAATTGCCCTTTACATGATGATAGTCGTTGTCTTTTTTTTTTGGGTAAAAAGGTTAATTCACCCCGGTAAAATTCATTACACCAAAAAACGTTGAAGTACACAGGATGAGGGTGATATCCCTCACCTCAGTCCCTTAGGACACTTACAGACTCGAATATAAGAATGACACACCATTGTTATAACTTACAATAAAATGAACCTACCAATAATGACACAAGTACATAAAACATGACAATATTACTCAAGAAAACACTTGAGCCTTCTACATCACTTTGGCAGTCCACCTTAACTTCCATGAAGAATCCATGAATAAACATCCAAGCGATCTTCAACAAATAATCTGATGATACAAAGGGTTTTGAACAAGACCCTTCTAACTTAACTTCCAAAGTGAGTACCAATCAACCCATTAAATAAGAATGTTGCTCGTATACAAGGGATCAAAGGCTACCCATCAAACATAGTACTTTCCTCACTCATGGGTCGTCAAATGTGAATTCAGGTCACAACGAGGAGGAAAAGAACCTATGTACCAACCACATGCAATCAAAAACAACTCAGCCCATCATAAAATTCAGCATCACAATTACCTTGAAGCAGCTTGAGCCAATATGATCACAACTCCATGTACCAGCAACACACCAAACACTATGGCAAGATTTAGAGTACCAATAAATTGCCAAACGCAACCAAGATCTGAGTGCAAAACAATTGTATTAAAATCTGCCATAGACTTCAAACATGACGTACATCTCCCCAAACCATAATCAATTACAGCAGCAACAAAGCATCGTACCAGTTTGGGACAAGATAGCCATGACTTCCACTCTCCCCAACAAACAGCGTGAGGACCATCACTTGACTTCCAGCATATTCAATCAACAGCAGCAAATAAGATTTTTACAAAACCCTAACATGCAAACAGCAGCCATAAAGAACTGAATGCAATAATAATATTCGATGCACTAGAGTCTTGATCATGTAAACGGCAGCAGTATACCGAATAAGCGTAAAACTAGGGTTTTGAAACCCTAACATATAGAAAATTAGGATTTAGAACAAACCCTAACTCTCAACGACCATCCACTCCATCCCTCTCTCAACCCACTTCCAAATAGATCCAATAAACTAGAATATAACCACGATCAACAGATCGACTTACATAAAACCTCCACAATCAGCAGATCGACATACAATGAAGAATGGATTGGTTATCCAACTTGTAGAACATAATACATGAAAGCATAGCAGCACCAATCACCATAATTAAGGATAATACATGATAGCCCATACAAAATAACCTGGCCGAAACCCTAACAAGTGGTGGTACGTTGCTGCTGCATATCACGTGATTTTTTGGGTGTTGATTTTCAACGGCTTGTTCTATTCTGGATGTTCGTTTAATGAAAGTGGGTTTAGAGAGATGCAAGTCAAGTTTGAAGGTAATCTTGTTCAAAAACCTCTCTGTCTCAATTAACCCTTTTACCCAAAAAACCTCTCTGTCTATCACAGATCTGTATTCGATGTCCATTCTCATAGGTCGTGTGATTGATTTTATGGAAGTTAATGGAAGTTAGGGTTAAACTCTATTGTATGTAACCAAGGAGAAGTCAAGGTCAGCTTGTGATCATTGTTGATGTGGTTATGATGGAAGTTTTGATTTGTGACCCATGATTCTATTCAGCTGGTATGGGATTGCATGTCAAAGTGTGTTTTTGCAGTTGTGAATGGAAGATTGCAAATTCAAGATATAGTTATGGAAGATTTGATACATTTGGATTTGCATTCTTATATTGGTTGCTATTTGGGCAGCTTATTGGTACTCAAATCATGTCATAGTGCTTGTTGTGTTGCTGTTCACGGTGATACATTGGATGTTAGGGTTCCTCAAGCCCTATGTTTAGATCGTTGTATGGTGACCTCACTCATGGAGTTATGTGCTTCACTTGGCTATCTTGAAGTGGGTAATCATGACATATTCTTTGTTGATTTGCTGCATGGTTTTAAGGGCTTGCTCATGCTTAATACTTTGAAGTAGCAAACGGTTTGATTTGGCAAGTTGGAGAATTCTCCATGGAAGTAGATGGACTGCTATAGTGATTAGAAGGCTCAAGTATGTCCTTGAGTACTATTGTTATTTTTATTTAATTTGTCATTATTGGTAGGTTCATCTTGTAAGTTATAAGAATGGTTTGTCATTCTTATATAGTTGGTTTTTATTCTTTTGTTAGTTGTTTGGCATGTAAGTGTCCTACGGGACTGAGATGAGGGATACACCCTCATCCATTGTACTTCAATGCTTTTTGGTGTAATATATTTTACCAGGGTGAATTAACCCTTTTACCCAAAAAAAAACCCTAATAAGTGAAAAATAAGAGATCCAAGAATAAGGGTTTCGGCAACATATCATACCAATCTTTAAAAAATCGACTATGAAAATCGACAGGAATGAATATATAATTGGTATGCGAGCATGAGAACCAAACGACAAAGGATCGATCATAATATAGGCATTCAGAACCGACATAGCATAGATCCATGGAAAATCAACCACCAAAACCCTAATGGCGGCAAGATAATTAATCAAAACAAATCTGAAACCCTAACTCAGCAAGGAATCCACAAACTCCACCAAGATCAATGAATGACCAATGGACAGAATTATAGGACTACGATTTAAAATAATGGTTAGGGTTTTAGCAACGCCAAAAAGGGACAACCTAGGGTACGAATAACAGCACACCACATCTGGTATTCAATGATAGTCATTGTCCCTAACGCTTGCACACTTGATAGGAGTAATTGTCACTTGCATGATGAGATCCATTGTCCCTAAAGGCTAACTTTATGAGGTCAATTTGTCCCTTACATGATAAGAGCCATTGTCCGTAAAGGCTCACTGGTTGAGAGCAATTGTACATTACTTTATGGGAGTCGTTGTCCCTAAACGCTTGTTCATATAATCAGAGTTATTGCCCATTACATGATGATAGTCGTTGTCCCTAATGCTTGCACACTTGATAGGAGAAATTGTCACTTAAATGATGAGATCCGTTGTCACTAAAGGCTAACTTTATGAGGGCAATTTGTCAATTACATGATAAGAGCCGTTGTAACTAAAGGCTCACTTATTGAGAGCAATTGTACCTTACTTTATGGGAACCGTTGTCCCTAAACGCTTGCTCACTTGATGAGAGCAATTGCCCTTTACATGATGATAGGCGTTGTCCCTAATGCTTCCACACATGATATGAGCAATTGTCACTAACATGATGAGATCCGTTATCTCTAAAGGCTACCTTTATAAGGGCAATTTGTCCCTTCCATGATAGGAACCGTTGTCCCTAAAGGCTCACTTGTTGAGAGCAATTGTACCTTACTTTATGGGAGCCGTTGTCCCTAAACGCATGCTCACTTGATGAGAGCAATTGCCCTTTACATGATGATAGCCGTTATCCCTAATGCTTGAACACTCGATAGGAGCAATTGTCATTTAATGATGAGATTCGTTGTCCCTAATGGCTAACTTTATGAGGGCGATTTGTCCCTTACATGATAAAAGCCGTTGTCCCTAAAGGCTCACTTGTTGAGAGCAATTGTACCTTACTTTATTGGAGTCGTTGTCCTTAAACGCTTGCTCACTTGATGAGAGCAATTGCTCTTTACATAATGATAGGCGTTGTCCCAAAAGCTTCCACACTTGATATGATCAGTTGTAACTTACATGACGAGATCCGTTGTCTCTAAAGGCTACCTTTATAAGGGCAATTTGTCCCTTCCATGACAAGAGCCGTTGTCCCTAAAGGCTCACTTGTTGAAAGCAATTGTACCTTACTTTATGGGAGCCGTTGTCCCTAAACGCTTGCTCACTTGATGAGAGTTATTGCCCTTTACATGATGATAGCCGTTGTCCCTAATGCTTGCACACTTGATAGGAGCAATTTTCACTTCAATGATGAGATCCGTTGTCCCTAAAGGCTAACTTTATTAGGGCGATTTATCCCTTACATGATAAGAGTCGTTGTCCCTAAAGGCTCACTTATTGAGAGCAATTGTACCTTACTTTATGGGAGCCTTTGTCCCTAAACGCTTGCTCACTTGATGAGAGCAATTGCCCTTTACATGATGATAGGCATTGTCCCTAATGCTTCCACACTTGATATGAGCAACTGTCACTTACATGATGAGATCCGTTGTCTCTAAAGGCTACCTTTATAAGGGCAGTTTCTCCCTTCCATGATAAGAGTCGTTGTCCCTAAAGGCTCAATTGTTGGGAGCAATTGTACCTTACTTTATGGGAGCCGTTGCCCCTAAACGCTTGCTCACTGGATGAGAGCAATTGCCCTTTACATGATGATAGCCATTGTCCCTAATGCTTGCACACTTGATAGGAGCAGTTGTCACTTAAATGATGAGATCCGTTGTCCCTAAAGGCTAACTTTATTAGGGCGATTTGTCCCTTACATGATAAGAGCTGTTTTCCCTAAAGGCTCACTTGTTGAGAGCAATTGTACCTTACTTTATGGGAGTCGTTGTCCCAAAACAATTGCTCACTTGATGAGAGCAATTACCCTGTACATGATGATAGGCGTTGTCCCTAATGCTTCCACACTTTATATAAGCAATTGTCACTTACATAATGAGATCCGTTGTCTCTAAAGGCTACCTTTATAAGGGCAATTTGTCCCTTCCATGATAAGATTCGTTGTCCCTAAAGGCTCACTTGTTGAGAGCAATTGTACCTAACTTTATGGGAGCCGTTGTCCCTAAACGCTTACTCACATGATGAGAGCAATTGCCATTTACATGATGATAGCCGTTGTCCCTAATGCTTGCACACTTGATAGAAGTAATTTTCACTTGCATGATGAGATCCATTGTCCCTAAAGGCTAACTTTATGAGAGTAATTTGTCCCTTCCATGATAAGAGCCGTTGTCCCTAAAGGCTCACTGGTTGAGAGCAATTGTACCTTACTTTATGGGAGCCATTGTCCCTAAACGCTTGCTCACTTGATGAGAGTTATTGGCCATTACATGATGATAGCCGTTGTCCCTAATGCTTGCACACTTGATGGGAGAAATTGTCACTTAAATGATGAGATCCGTTGTCCCTAAAGGCTAACTTTATGAGGGCAATTTGTCCCTTACATGATAAGAGCCGTTGTCCCTAAAGGTTCACTTGTTGAGAGCAATTGTACCTTACTTTATGGGAGCCGTTGCCCCTAAACGCTTGCTCACTTGATGAGAGCAATTGCCCTTTACATGATGAAAGGCGTTGTCCCTAATGCTTCCACACTTGATATGAGCAATTCTCACTTGTGGAGATTTCTGGCCGCCACCCTCCTTAATTTTCCAGCCAAATTTTAACCCTAACTCGTCCTCTCCAATCTTCTTTGAAGGTTATGCAATACAATTAGGTTTTTAATATTCTATGGAGGGTGGTTGGTATTGATTTTCACTCTTATATATCGGATTTCTCCTTACCTTGGAGTTTTCTTAACCCTTATTCAATCGGTTTTCAGTTCTTGGGAATCGTTGTTAGGGTTTTTAAACCACCAAGTGTTTGTAATCGCACCCTTTATTCTCTGATTCATATGTCGGTTCTCCAAAATCGATTATACTTTTATAAGGGTCGATCTTATGGCTTGTGATCTAAACTCTATCATTGTTTCTATAGTCGGTTTTTAATCGAATCTGTACTTAGGGTTTAGTTTCATTGATTCGTTTTTATTAATCCTTAACAATTATTGTTCTTTCTCATTATTGGGTGATCGTTTGTGGATTAACCCTAAACGATTACTTTTAACTTTTTATAATCGGGTTTAGGGTTTCACCAGTTTGGTTCGATCGTAGTTTACATTGGATTATCTTTGTTCGATCTTCTTGCTAGTGTATTGTGGATTGTTGGTTGGATATGTCCTTAACGATTATAAAACCTGTTTGGTTTTTACATTCGATGGGTTTTGGTGCTTTAAGGCTGAATGGAACCCTAATCTTTGTTAGGGTTTTGTTTCATTATTGCTGCTGGAAGTATACTCTTTTCAGGGTATTGATTTTATGATGGTACTCCTTTTGTTTGTTCATATGTTCTTCGTATGATGGCTGTAATTGATCGTTTGAGGTTCTTATCAAGAGGTTTTGTACATGAACGTGGGTTTTGGAGAGATGGAAGTTAAGTTTGTACGGATCTTACTCATAAACCCTACTATTGGTCTGATTGATCCTATTGCTATTGCATATCATGTTGTGGATCGTTTATGGTTATGTTAGGATTTAGTTCCTATTTTTGGTTCGAATTCTGGGTTTGTGTTATGGTGATGCAGTTGATCAATGTATGATTATGCTAGGTTTTTAATCCCAGCAATTAGATCGTTTCACACACCTGTTTTCGTGTATGTTTGTTAATGGAAGTTAGGGTCGTAACCCTATTATTGGCGCTTCTATTCAGCTGGATCAGTTCTTGCATGTCAATTGAAGATGGATATTAGCTGCGATATGGTATGCTAGGGTTTTTAAACCTTATTGGATGTTTATGGGTATTCTTGTTTCTGTTTCAGTCCGTGGTTTTTGTTACAAGGATGCTGCCATAATGTTTCGAGGGTTTTGTTGGTTGAAGATCGCATGGATGTTACACGTGGATTCTTCATGGAAGTTAAGATGGACGCCATAGTGATTTAGAAGGCTCAAGTCTTTTCTTGAGTATTATTCATGTTTTTATGTACTTTTGTCATTATTGGTTGGTTCATTTTATTGTAAGTTATAGGAATGGTGTGTCATTCTTATATTCGAGTCTGTAAATGTCCTAAGGGACTGAGATGAGGGATATCACCCTCATCCTATGTACCTCAACGTTTTTTGGAGTAATGCATTTTACCGGGGTGAATTAACCCTTTTACCCAAAAAAAGCAATAGTCACTAACATGGTGAGATCCGTTATCTCTAAAGGCTACCTTTATAAGGGCAATTTGTCTTTTTTTTTTTTTTTTTGGGTAAAAGGGTTAATACACCCTGGCAAAATTTATTATCCAAAAAAACGTTGAAGTACAAAATGACGAGGGTGATTTCCCTCGCCCCCAGTCCCTTAGGACACATACAAGACACGAATCTAAGAATGACAAACCATTCTTAAAACTAACATGCACAACATGTGCAACTGACCAAACAAACATGCTAAACAAAAGCAACATAACAAGCAAAAATCACAAAACAATAGAAATAAATAAAACTATTTCTTCTTGCGTCCTTGCACCTGGAAATCTTTAGGAGAACCATTCTTGAACTTGGAATAATTTGCAATATCATCATAGTTCTCATAGACTTCATCAACTTCATCATCAGCTTCATCACATGTAGCAAACGAGCTATACTTATCACATGTAGCAAACGTAACCCTCTTATCAAAATCAGAATAGGCCACACTTGTAGAAGCACCATCATTGTGAGAACCATGCTCCCACAAACCATCAGTAGTGCTATGCAAAGGATCCACATTAACACCACTTAACCCCACGGATTCCACACCCCCAAAAGAAGCATGAACATCCACACGTTCCATCTGCTCAAGTTGAGTAAGTACATCCTCAACAGGAGCAGCCCCAAAATCACTCTTCAAAGCATCATAAGATGTACCACTCGAATTAGAATCACCATTAGTAGGCTTAAAATCAGCCCTCACATCAGGTTGTGTACCATGATTCTTCTTCTTGGTAGCCGATTTAGAAACAGGTTGGTACGAAAGTTTTGACTTAGTTGAAACCCCCCAAGCCACTTTCTTACCCTTATCACTAGTATTACCAGCCTTAGTAGAGTGAACCTTACACTTAACATCAAAATCTTGTTGAGTCGAATCCTTAGTAACCCGCTTACGTCTAAGAGGACACGCATCATCATCATGATTGAAACAAACACACTTAGAACACCAAGATGGCCACCATTCATACTCAACATCAAGAACTTCCATGTAATGACCCTTACCCTGAGGCAAAGGAATCGCAACCTCAATTGATTCCAAAACATCCAAATCAGCCGATAATTCAATGAGTACCCGTGCATATGAATAACGTCCCCAAGGATTCTTACACATATCATTAGTACCCGCATCAAACCGTATTATCCGCCCCAACTGTTTTGCAATCAAACTAATACCGGCTTTAGAGTATACAACGGATGGTATATTATGGATACGTACCCACACCGGTACCTTAGTAATCTTCTCCTTCTCAAGCCTCATATTAGGCACCCAAATATGTAAGAATAAAGGCATTGATCTAATAAACCAAGGACCACCATTAAGAACTTTATTCATACCTTCATGTGAAGAGAACTTGAAAATGAAGAAACCATTCCGCAATATAACATGTTCAAAGCCGAACCTTGCCCAAGCATGCTTGACATAGTCTTCCACAATAGGAAATGCAATTCTTGAACCAATAAAATAACCGTATAATGAATTAGTAAGTTTAGAGCACATATCATCAACTACGGCCATTGGAATAACCACTCTTGAACCCGACCTAGTAGCCTCATCAACTCCACCAGAATGTGATTCACTAGATACATTAGGCTCACAAGAACCTCCAATATTACACTCATTAGCTAGCCTTTCACCATTATCCTTAGGCATACCAACCATTGCAGCCCCCAACGAATCAGAAGCTACCACATTACTAGACTTAGGAACATCAGATTTAGAACTAGCCAAACGTACCTCTTGTTGTAAAGCAAACTTCGGATCCGAAATAACGGGACCACGATCACGAGGAAGAACAAAACTCCCCGTTTTTCCTTCCAAACCTGCACTTTTCAATATATTCTTCAATGGCATACTAGCATTATTAAGAATCTTGCCATCAATATTACCAATCCTAGTAGCCAACCCCTTAGCCTTAGAAGGCTTTTTAACATTCATAGAACCAGATTCCATCCCTCTCTACACCCACGAACAATTAACTTACAGCAGCAAACCACACGCACTTGAATAAATAAAAACCCTAAAACGGGTTACTTTCAAACTGAAATATACCAAACTCAACGAGTTTGGAATATAAATAAGCACCAGAATTCAGAAATCAGAACCACACTAACTACGAAACCCTAGACGGATACCGTATAGCTTCGAACACTTTAACCAAGATAATGATTAAACAATGCGTACTGATTATATAGGATTAACAAGGTCGGTTCAAAGAAACCCTAAAAAACGATTTAGGGTTAATTAAAACCGAATAAAGATCAGAATGATAAAGTCGGTTTAAAAAGATCCCTAAAAAAATGATTTAGGGATAATAAACAAGTAATCGACTCCAAACTCTTTAGAAGAATTCAACTAAATCCTTAAATCTTTGCAGCAACAGATGGGAGTTATGATCGTAACAAAAGACTTAGGATTAAGAGGAACGAATTAGATTATTAAAGATTGGAGAACGATTGAACAAAAAACCCTCCCAGGAACGATTCACAAAACCAGCCAAACTTTATAAGATCTAAACACGAATCTGCTATAGAAACGAATCAACAACAAGGTTAATCAATAACTATTACAAGATTAGTGCAAGAAACCAAAAGAATTAGCAAGATTATGAAAAAACGATTTAAGATTGGGTGAGGGTTTTTTGCCGCCAAAGAGAGAGAATATTTAGGGTTTTTTCACAACATGGCTATAAGGGCAATTTGTCCCTTCCATGATAAGAGCCGTTGTCCCAAAAGGCTCACTTGTTGAGAGCAATTATACCTTATTTTATGGGAGCCGTTGTCCCTAAACGCTTGCTCACTTAATGAGAGCAATTGCCCTTTACATGATGATAGCCATTATCCCTAATGCTTGCACACTTGATAGGAGCAATTGTCACTTAAATGATGAGATTCGTTGTCCCTAAAGGCTAACTTTATGAGGGCGATTTGTCCCTTACATGATTTGAGCCTAAAGGCTCACTTGTTGAGAGCAATTGTACCTTACTTTATGGGAGTCGTTGTCCCTAAACGCTTGCTCACTTGATAGAGCAATTGCCCTATACATGATGATAGGCGTTGTCCCTAAAGCTTCCACACTTGATATGATCAATTGTCACTTGCATGATGAGATCCGTTGTCTCTAAAGACTACCTTTAAAAGGGCAATTTGTCCCTTCCATGATAAGAGCCGTTGTCCCTAAAGGCTCACTGGTTGAGAGCAATTGTACCTTACTTTATGGGAGCCATTTTCCCTAAACGCTTGCTCACTTGATGAGAGTTATTGCCCTTTACATGATGATAGCCGTTGTCCCTAATGCTTGCACACTTGATAGGAGCAATTTTCACTTAAATGATGAGATCCGTTGTCCCTGATGGCTAACTTTATTAGGGCGATTTGTCCCTTACATGATAAGAGTCGTTGTCCCTAAAGGCTCACTTGTTGAGAGCAATTGTACCTTACTTTATGGGAGTCGTTGTCCCTAAACGCTTGCTCACTTGATGAGAGCAATTGCCCTTTACATGATGATACGCATTGTCCCTAATGCATCCACACTTGATATGAGCAATTGTCACTTACATGATGAGATCCGTTGTCTCTAAAGGCTACCTTTATAAGGGCAATTTGTCCCTTCCCTGATAAGAGTCGTTGTCCCTAAAGGCTCAATTGTTGAGAGCAATTGTACCTTACTTTATGGGAGCCGTTGTCCCTAAACGCTTGCTCACTTGATGAGAGCAATTGCCCTTTACATGATGATAGTCGTTGTCCCTAATGTTAGCACACTTGATAGGAGCAATTGTCACTTAAATGATGAAATCCGTTGTCCCTAAAGGCTAACTTTATTAGGGCGATTTGTCCCTTACATGATAAGAGCTGTTGTCCCTAAAGGCTCACTTGTTGAGAGCAATTGTACCTTACTTTCTGGGAGTCGTTGTCCCTAAACAATTGCTCACTTGATGAGAGCAATTGCCCTTTACATGATGGTGGCGTTGTCTCTAATGCTACCACACTTGATATGAGTAATTGTCACTTACATGATGAGATCTGTTGTCTCTAAAGGCTACCTTTATAAGGGCAATTTGTCCCTTCCATGATAAGAGCCGTTGTCCCTAAAGGCTCACTTGTTGAGAGCAATTGTACCTAACTTTATGGGAGCCGTTGTCCCTAAACGCTTGCTCACATGATGAGAGCAATTGTACCTTACTTTATGGGAGCCGTTGTCCCTAAATGCTTGCTCACTTGATGAGAGCAATTGCCCTTTACATGATGATAACCGTTGTCCCCAATGCTTGCACACTTGATAAGAGTAATTGTCACTTATATGGTGAGATCCGTTATCTCTAAAGGCTACCTTTATAAGGGCAATTTGTCTCTTTCATGATAAGAGCCGTTGTCCCTAAAGGCTCACTTGTTGAGAGCAATTATACCTTATTTTATGGGAGCCGTTGTCCCTAAACGCTTGCTCACTTAATGAGAGCAATTGCCCTTAACATGATGATAGCCGTTATCCCTAATGCTTGCACACTTGATAGGAGCAATTGTCACTTAAATGATGAGATTCGTTGTCCCTAAAGGCTAACTTTATGAGGGCGATTTGTCCCTTACATGATTTGAGCCTAAAGGCTCACTTGTTGAGAGCAATTGTACCTTACTTTATGGGAGTCGTTGTCCCTAAACGCTTGCTCACTTGATAGAGCAATTACCCTATACATGATGATAGGCGTTGTCCCTAAAGCTTCCACACTTGATATGATCAATTGTCACTTACAAGATGAGATCCGTTGTCTCTAAAGACTACCTTTATAAGGGCAATTTGTCCCTTCCGTGATAAGAGCCGTTGTCCCTAAAGGCTTACTGGTTGAGAACAATTGTACCTTACTTTATGGGAGCCGTTTTCCCTAAACGCTTGCTCACTTGATGAGAGTTATTGCCCTTTACATGATGATAGCCGTTGTCCCTAATACTTGCACACTTGATAGGAGCAATTTTCACTTAAATGATGAGATCCGTTGTCCCTGATGGCTAACTTTCTTAGGGCAATTTGTCCCTTACATGATAAGAGTCGTTGTCCCTAAAGGCTCACTTGTTGAGAGCAATTGTACCTTACTTTATGGGAGCCGTTGTCCCTAAACGCTTGCTCACTTGATGAGAGCAATTGCCCTTTACATGATGATAGGCATTGTCCCTAATGCATCCACACTTGATATGAGCAATTGTCACTTACATGATGAGATCCGTTGTCTCTAAAGGCTAACTTTATAAGGGCAATTTGTCCCTTCCCTGATAAGAGTCGTTGTCCCTAAAGGCTCAATTGTTGAGAGCAATTGTACCTTACTTTATGGGAGCCGTTGTCCCTAAACGCTTGCTCACTTGATGAGAGCAATTGCCCTTTACATGATGATAGCCGTTGTCCCTAATGTTAGCACACTTGATAGGAGCAATTGTCACTTAAATGATGACATCCGTTGTCCCTAAAGGCTAACTTTATTAGGGCGATTTGTCCCTTACATGATGAGAGCTGTTGTCCCTAAAGGCTCACTTGTTGAGAGCAATTGTACCTTACTTTCTGGGAGTCGTTGTCCCTAAACAATTGCTCACTTGATGAGAGCAATTGCCCTTTACATGATGGTGGCGTTGTCTCTAATGCTTCCACACTTGATATGAGTAATTGTCACTTGCATGATGAGATCTGTTGTCTCTAAAGGCTACCTTTATAAGGGCAATTTGTCCCTTCCATGATAAGAGCCGTTGTCCCTAAAGGCTCACTTGTTGAGAGCAATTGTACCTAACTTTATGGGAGCCGTTGTCCCTAAACGCTTGCTCACATGATGAGAGCAATTGCCCTTTACATGATGATAGCCGTTGTCCCTAATGCTTGCACACTTGATAGGTGTAATTGTCACTTCCATGATGAGATCCATTGTCCCTAAAGGCTAACTTTATGAGGGCAATTTGTCTTTTTTATTTGGTAAAGGGGAGTAATCCTGCACTCTGGTAAAATATATTAACCAAAGATCCCAATAATAGTAGCCTTAGATAAGGAGAATTTGTCTGCTGTAATGCGTATCAGGAAGCGGTGAGGGATGAAGCTAACCTTCTTAGGCAGAAAATCAAGATTCAGTGGTTGAAGGATGGGGACCAAAATACGTCATATTTTCATAATTTTCTTAAGAATAGGGTGAACAAGGGTAGGATTCATGTGGTGTGTGATGAGCAGGGTAACGAATTCTATGGTTGATGTGTCGGGGTGTTTTGTTAACCATCTACAAGTGTCATCTACAAGTGTATCAGTAAAGTCATTACGAATAGGCTTAAAGAAGGTCTTTGTAGCCTGATTGATTGTAACCAGAGTGCATTTATCCCGGGTAGGCAGATCAGTGACAACATTTTGCTTGCTCAGGAGTTTGTTTTTTTTTTTTGGGTAAAGGGGTTTACCCCGGTAAATATATATAACCAAAAAAACGTTAAGTACAAATGGAATGTGGCTGATGTACCACATTAACCTCAAGCAAACGCTTGAAAAACTAGTGCTTATGACAGGCCATAAGCACAACAAACCTAGTTATACATCACAAGCAACTAACTAGGAATAAAACCAAGAAGAATCTTGAATCCAGTGGACTTCCCGCTTCCAACCAGCAGCAGCAAAAAACAAAAAAGCCAAACTCCATGAATGGCACCACCTTGACAAGCAACATTTCTTTGCAGCAACAAATGACCAAGTGTACATCAAAACATATTCGTTACATACTATTCTCATCACTTCCAGGTGTGTTAACTCCTGTGAGAGGTGAATCATTGAAAATAATGGATTTGATGTCTCTTTACCAATAGCCATCACTACTGGAGTAGCCAAATGTTTAAGTTCGAAAACTATGGTACACTTGATAACCATCTGATTTATAAGCAAATCAGTAACTATAAACGGATTTGGTTTGTCTTTACCTGTTGCCGTTTGCTCAGGACTAGCCAAATGTTTAAGTTCGAAAACTATGGTACACTTGATAACCATCTGATTTATTAGCAAATCAGTAACTATAAACGGATTTGAGTTGTCTTTACCTGTAGCCGTTTGCTCAGGACTAGCCAATTCTTTAGGTGAAAAACTCACCCTTGGTTATATACTCTAAAACCGGTGTAAGTTTGATTGCAAAACAGTTGGGGCGGATAATAAGGTTTGATGCGGGTACTAATGATATGTGTAAGAATCCTTGGGGACGTTATTCATATGCACGGGTAGTTATTGAATTATCGGCTGATTTGGATGTTTTGGAATCAATTGAAGTTGAAATTCCTTTGCCTAAGGGTAAGGGTCATTACATGGAGGTTCTTGATGTTGAGTATGAATGGTGGCCATCTTGGTGTTCTAAGTGTGTTTGTTTCAATCATGATGATGATGGGTGTCCTCTTAGGCGTAAGCGGGTTACTAAAGATTCGACTCAACAAGATGGAAGGGTTCACTCTACAAAGGCTGGTCATACTAGTAATAAGGGTAAGAAAGGGACTTGGGGGGTCTCAACTAAGTCAAAACTTTCATACCAACCTGTTTCTAAACCGGCTACTAAGAAGAAGAATAAAGGTACACAATCTAATTCCAGGGCTGCTAAGCCTACTAATGGTAATTCTGCTTCGAGTGGTAAATCTCATGATGCTTTGAAGAGTGAGTTAGGGGCTGCTACTGTTGAGGATTGTGGACACACTCAACTTGAGCAGCCGGACCATGTGGATGCTCATGCTTCTGTTGGGGGTGTGGAATCCATGGGGATTAATGGTGTCAATGCGGTTCCATTGCATAACACTAGTGATGGTTTGTGGGAGTATGGCTCTCGCAATGATGGTGCTTCTACAAGCGTGGCCTATTCAGATTTTGATACATCTTGCTCGGTTCCTACAAGTCATGTAGTGAAAAGTCCTAAGAAGAGGGTTACGTTTGTTGAGGAAGTTGATGAAGTCTATGAGAACTATGATGATATTGCAAGTTATTCCAAGTTCAAGAATGGTTCTCCGAAAGATTTCCAGGTACAAGGACGCAAGAAGAAATAGTTATTTATTTCTAGTTTTGTGATTCTTGTTTGTTAGTTGCTTTTGTTTAGCATTGTGTTTGGTCAGTTGCACATGTTGTGCATGTTAGTTTTAAGAATGGTATGCCATTCTTAGATATGTTTCTTGTAAGTGTCCTTAGGGACTAGGGGCGTGGGAATTCACCCTCGTCATTTTGTACCTCAATGTTTTTTAGAGTAATGAATTTTGCCAGGGTGTAGACCCTTTTACCCAAAAAAAAATCACCCTTGGTGAACTGAGCACCAAATATGGAATCCCACTGCCTTTACCACAATCCATATGCTTGTGGGCTAGCCAATTCTTTGGAATCCAATAAGGAAAAATCCATGGTGAATTGATGACCATATAACCCTCTGCAATTAAGCATGAATAAGACAAGAGCTTGGTATCTTCCATTTATCCAGCAGTAGACGAGACCGAGTGGTTAGCTTCTTAAATTTGAAGGTAACCAACTTCAACCGAATGGTGTTGACAATTACTTGAACCACTTCAGCAACGGTAGACTTCTTCCTCTTGAAGAGCCTAGAATTGCGTTCCATCCAAATGAAGTATGCAGAAGCAGCAAGAAGTAAACGAGAGATAATGCTAGGAACTGATCGGCCCTTAGAAATAGGGATGAGGGTCGCAACAACATCATCCAAAATAGGAGGAGCACCATCCATTCCACAAAGCAACCGAATATCTGACCAAACCTGCCTAGAGAATTGGCACTCAAAAAACAAATGGGGGTGAGAATCTGGAACCATGTCACAAAGCGGGCAGCGAAGAAGGGTCAAATCAATATTGGGACCAACATCCCATTCCCGCATCCTATCTTGAGTCTTCAGTTTCTGCTTAATAACGAGTCAAAGATGTATAGAATGCCGTGGGATACAATGAGAGAACCAAGGAATATGGTACCATACGACCGGATCAGCCCTAGAACGGAGAGAATCCCAAGCACACGCAACCGAAAAGGGCTTAAGGTTGCCATTCAGATCACGCCATAATAGCCCATCATCAGAATTAGCTATTAAATTAGGAACCGGGATATTAACTAAATCCAGAAATTTAGTATTCCAATCATCAGGCCATCTCCAAGAACTATGCTCAATCATGTCCCAAACTGAATCCGATAAGTTAAAACCAGCCCGAACAATGTCTCTAGTACGAATAGGGCTTTGATCACACCACATATCAAACCAAACAGAGGTACTCTTACCATTATTAATCTTATGCCAAATGAACGGACGAACCTTGTTTCTAATCTCAAGAAGCTTTCGCCAACCCCAACTAACATCACCCAAGCAAGGAACATCCCAAAAGTTTCTACCCCGAAGTTTGTAAGAATGAACCCATTTAACCCATAAAGACTCTTTATGCGTCAAAATGCTCCAGATGTGAGTAGTCATAAGAGCAATATTAAAATCAGCCAAGTTACGAATACCAAGACCACCTTCTTGCCGAGGTTTACAAACAGCCTCCCATGCCACTTTGGCCTTACCCCGTTTCATTTCTCCTTGACACCATAAGAAGGCCCTCATGAGCTGCTCCAAATCATGAATAATACGAGTTGGGAGAATGAAAACGGAAGCCCAATATAAGTGCATCGAAGAGAGAACAGATCTAACCAATTGAAGTCTTCCCGCAAGAGATAGAAATTTATTACGCCAATCATTAACACGACTCTCCAATTTCTCCACAAGGACCTTACAATCCCTATAAAGGAGACGAGATGAGATAAGGGGAACCCCAAGGTACCTAACAGGGAGAGAACCTTCTGCAAATGGCATTGACTGAAGAATAATAGCTTTCAAAGCATTAGGGACATTACAAAAGAAAGCTGTACTCTTAGGAATACTCAGGACAAGACCCGAAACATTCTTGAAATCCTCTAAACCTTGCATAATAACATTAACCGAATCAGGATGGCCTCTAGAAAACAAGAAAAGATCATCCGCAAAACATAGGTTAATAATTCTCTGCTGCTCACACAAATGATGGAATTGGAAGTCCTGCGAATTAGAGACCTTTTTTTGCAAAATGAGGGTTAAAACCTCCATAACCAATGTAAACAAATAAGGGGATAACGGGTCACCCTGCCTGAGACCTCGCTTACCTTGAAACCAGCCATGAAGGTCCCCATTAACACAAATAGAATATGATGTAGTAGTGACACATACCATAATCCATTCAACCATTTTGTAATGAAAATCCAATCAGGAGTTTGTAAAGAGATATAATTGGACGCGTGATGTTAGCAAATGCTCATTCAAAGTGGACATACAGAAGGCATATGACACGGTCAATTGGGACTTTTTGAAGAAGTGTCTCATTCATTTTGGCTTCCACAGCTCCATGATTCACTGGATTATGGTATGTTTAACTTCTGCCTCTTTTTCTTTATGTGTTAATGGTGAATTGCATGGATTTTTCAAAAGTAAAAGGGGTCTTAGGCAGGGTGACCCGATCTCGCCTTATTTGTTCACTATTGTTATGGAAGCATTTAATATGATGGTTAAGAGATAGATTAGAAGGGATGGTCGGTTTAGGTTTCATTGGGGTTGTGAGAAATTTCAACTGACCCACTTATGTTTTGCGGACGACCTTCTTTTATTATGTCATGGTGATTTAATCTCTACTAGTATTCTTAGAAGAGCTTTAGATGAATTTGCGATGTGTTCTGGCTTATTCCCTAGTCTTACTAAAAGTGTTGCTTTTTTCGGGAGTGTGCCTGATACGGTTAGGGATGATTTTTTGCTTGTCATGCCGTTTAGAATTGGTGTTCTGCCATTAAAATACTTGGGTATCCCTCTGTCCTGTAAGAGAATTGTGAATGAGGATTGTAGAAGCTTGATTCAGAAGGTTAAGAATCGCATTAATGATTGGAGAAACAAAACTTTATCGTTTGCGGGTAGACTTCAGTTAATCTCATCTGTTCTTACTTCGCTTCATGTTTATTGGGCTTCGATGTTTCTTCTTCCTAATCATGTCTGTGATAGCATTGATAAACTGTGTAAAAAGTTTTTATGGTCCGGTGGGGGTGAGGGTAGTGGTATTGCTAGTGTATCATGGAAAGATATTTGTAAGCCTAAAAATCAGGGGGGCCTTGGTATTAAACCTCTCAGACTTATGAATGAAGCTTTAATCGCTAAGCACCTTTGG
The DNA here is from genome assembly GCA_030686995.1 of Artemisia argyi. Taxonomy (NCBI): domain Eukaryota; kingdom Viridiplantae; phylum Streptophyta; class Magnoliopsida; order Asterales; family Asteraceae; genus Artemisia; species Artemisia argyi. The sequence continues at coordinate 103,888,584 of CM060691.1, forward strand.
AACGTTATTAGTAAGAAAGACTCGCTGTGGGTTAGATGGGTTCACGCTTATAGGATCAAAGATAGAAATATTTGGTTTGATATTAAGCCTGAACATGGTGCTTCGGTTGGAATCATATTCTTGGTCTTAGGGATAAAATTCGAGCATTTGTGGTGTATAGATTGGGTAATGGTAAACAATGTTCTATGTGGTTTGATAAATGGCACACTAATGGCCCGTTGTGTAAGGTTATTACTCATAGTTTCCTTACTTAAAATGGGTTGGATACTAATGATAAGGTTGCCGATTGGATTGACAGCAATGGATGGAAGTGGCCCAATGTGAATCTTTTTGGTGATGTCTTAAATGTGCCTGTTCCTGTTTTATTTGATGAGTTTGAGGAAAAGGTTTTATGGATTAATAAGGATAATAAGGATGTGGAGTTTAGTGTTAAAGAAGCTTGGAAAGCTTTAAGGATTGATAGCCCTAAAGTTATCTGGAATAAGCATGTTTGGTTCACTCAATGTATTCCTAGACACGCTTTCGTGCTTTGGATGGCTATGCGGGGGAGACTGAAAACTTCGGATCGAATATCTAGATGGTTTAACATTTCTAGTACCTTATGCCCTTTATGTAATGCCGTTGATGAATCTCATGCTCACTTATTCTTTTCTTGTGATTTTTCTAAGGCTGTTTGGGGTAACCTTAAACTTTTGTGTAAGCTTGTTGATACTTCCTTCACTTGGGCTGAAGTTGTTTCTGGAATTTCTAATAGAACTGCAAATAATTCTATTTGGAGTGTGATTCAGCGTTTAGCTTTTGGGGCTATGGTATATTATATTTGGCAAGAGCGAAATTTCAGGTTATTTCAAAAGAATTTTAGAAGTGAGGAGACTATTTTTAAGATTATCGTTGATACTGTTAGGCACAAGCTGTTAAGTCTTAAGATTAAGCATTCTGTGGAATCTGTGAAGGCTGCGCATATTTGGAAAATCCCGTTGAGGAGTTATAGCTGCTGTGAGAATGGTATTAATGGTGTTACATGACTTTTTGGCGATTGTGGATTTGCACAAATTCTTATTGAATTTGGGGCTTTGGGCTGGTAATGTTTCTGCTAATCAGTATTCTAACGGTGATTTTGTGATGATTTGCAATTTCTTTTATTTTGACAGATCATTTTATACTTGTGATTGTTGGGATTGTGGGCTTCTTTTGGGTACTGGTTTCTGGAATTGTAATCATGTTTTTGATCCGTGTATTTGTGGTTTTAGCAAGTTATTATGCACTACAGATGAGAGGATAGCTTCCTGCGCTGGTCATTATTTTGTAGTTTGGGGTTATGGATGGCTATGCACTACAGGAACCGATCCTTTATTCTGCGCTGATAACTTGTATTGGATGTTTCGGTCTCACATGAGTTTAATGAGTAATGAGACTGTGTTGGTGATCAATATCAGGTTTATTCCTAATCTGTTCAGTATTTGGAGGCTTATTGGGTACAATTTCATTGTTGGTATTCTTATCCTTGTGGTTTTATTTGTTAACGGGTGGGGGTATGAGGTGGTTTATGTTAGCAGGTATTGTGCTTCATCTCTTTTTATCATTTGGTTCTCTAATATGAACATTCCTTGTACTCTTTTTCCTTGCTCAAAGTTTTCCCACAGGGTTTTTATTTGGCAAGGTTTTTTAACGAGACAAGGTTATTGGATGATTGATGTCTTGATGATTCATCCTTTTCCTGATCTGAGGTTCAAGTTTATGCTGATCTGGATGCTTTCTTTTGACCAAGTTATCTGGTGTTGTTATGCTGAGATTCTGAGTTGGAGGTTATATCTGTGGCTTTGAGTTATGTTGCACTGTTATTGTATCAGCTTCTTTCCTGTTATTAAGACTGCAGTATCTATGCTTGCTATGACTGCTTGTGAATGGTGATGTTTGGAGCTCTTTTGGTTGATTCCTTTTGAGTACCCCATGTATTCAGAGTTCTCAAGTGGTCCTAGTTATAAGATGTCTATATACTGAGTTTTAATGTTCAGGGGTTGCTTTTGGTTTATGCAGTATTGGTTGTTTATTTGTTCTCTTTGTTATCTTAGCATTGTCTGTTATTAGTTGGAACATGTCCATTTCTGTTTTTGTTTTTCTGTTTCTAGGCAAGATGTGATGGGGTTAGGGGTTGTCCTTTCCTTGTCTATCTTGTGCTATCCTATGTACATAACTCTTTATTTTATTTCATATATTTTACCTTTTTGTATAAAAAAAAAAAAAAAAAAAAAAAAAAAAAAAAAAACATAATACGACGTATTATGAACATACCTTGTACTCTTTTTCCTTGTTCAAAGTTTTCCCACAGGGTTTTTATTTTGCAAGGTTTTTTAACGAGACAAGGTTATTGGATGATTGAAGTCTTGATGATTCATCCTTTTCCTGTTCTGAGGTTCAAGCTTATGCTGATCTGGATGCTTTCTTTTGACCAAGTTATCTGGTGTTGTTATGCTGAGATTCTGAGTTGGAGATTATATATGTGACTTTGAGTTATGTTATACTCTTATTGTATCAGCTTCTTTCCTGTTATTAAGACTTAGTATTTATGCTTTCTATGACTGCTTGTGAATGGTGATGTTTGGAGCTCTTTTGGTTGATTCCTTTGGAGTACCCCATGTATTCAGAGTTCACTAGTGGTCCTAGTTTTAAGCTGTCTATATACTGAGTTTTGATATTCAGGGGTTGCTTTTGGTTTATGCAGTGTTGGTAGTTGATTTGTTCTCTTTGTTATCTTAGCATTGTCTGTTATTAGTTGGAACATGTCCATTTCTGTTTTTGTTTTTCTGTTTCTAGGCAAGATGTGATGGGGTTAGGGGTTGTCCTTTCCTTGTCTATCTTGTGCTATCCTATGTACATAACTCTTTATTTTATTTAATATATTTTACCTTTTTGTAAAAAAAACATTTAGATGGTTTAATAGTATCAATGTATTCCTAGACACGCTTTCGTGCTTTGGATGGCTATGCGGGGGAGACTTAAAACTTCGGATCGAATATCTAGATGGTTTAACATTTCTAGTACCTTATGCCTTTTATGTAATGCCGTTGATGAATCCCATGCTCACTTATTCTTTTCTTGTGATTTTTCTAAGGCTGTTTGGGGTAACCTTAAACTTTTGTGTAAGCTAGATGATACTTCTTTCACTTGGGCTGAAGTTGTTTCTGGAATTTCCAATAGAACTGCTAATAATTCTATTTGGAGTGTGATTCAGCGTTTAGCGTTTGGGGCTGTGGTATATTATATTTGGCAAGAGCGAAATTTCTGGTTATTTCAAAAGAATTTTAGAAGTGAGGAGACTATTTTTAAGATTATCGTTGATACTGTTAGGCACAAGCTGTTAAGTCTTAAGATTAAGCATTATGTGGAATCTGTGAAGGCTGCGTATATTTGGAAAATCCCGTTGAGGAGTCATAGCTGCTGTGACAATGGTATTAATGGTGTTACATGACTTTTTGGCGATTGTGGGTTTGCACAAATTCTTATTGAATTTGTGGCTTTGGGTTTGTAGTGATTCTGCAAACCAGTATTCTAACGGTGATTATGTGATGGTTTGTAATTTCTATTATTTTGACAGATCATTTTATACTTGTGATTGTTGGGCTTGTTGGTTTCTATTGGGTACTGGTTTCTGGAAATGTAACCATGTTTTTGATCCGGGTGTTTGTGGTTTTAGCAAGTTATTATGCACTACAGATGAGAGGATAGCTTCCTGCGCTGGTCATTATTTTGTAGTATGGAGTTATGGATGGCTATGCACTACAGGAACCGATTCTTTATTCTGCGCTGATAACTTGTATTTGATGTTTCGGTCTCAAATGAGTTTAATGAGCAATGAGAGGTGATTAATACCAGGTTTATTCCTAATCTGTTCATTATTTGGAGGCTTATTGGGTGCAATTTCATTGCTGGTATTGTAATCTTTGTGGTTTTATTTGTTAATGGTTGGGGTTATGAGGTGGTGTATGTTAGCAGGTGTTGTGCTTCATTTGTTTTTATGATTTGGTACTCTAATGTGAACATACCTTGTACTCTTTTTCGTTGTTCAAAGTTTTCCCACGGGGTTTTTATTTGGCAAGGTTTTTTAACGAGACAAGGTTATTGGATGATGGAAGTCTTGATGATTCATCCTTTTCCTGATCTGAGGTTCAAGCTTATGCTGATCTGGATTCTTTCTTTTGACCAAGTTATCTGGTGTTGTTATGCTGAGATACTGAGTTGGAGATTATATCTGTGACTTTGAGTTATGTTATACTTTTATTGTATCAGCTTCTTTCCTGTTATTAATACTTAGTATTTATGCTTTCTATGACTGCTTGTGAATGGTGATGTTTGGAGCTCTTTTGGTTGATTCCTTTGGAGTACCCCATGTATTTAGAGTTCACAAGTGGTCCTAATTTAAGCTGTCTATATACTGAGTTTTGATGATCAGGGGTTGCTTTTGGTTTATGCAGTGTTGGTAGTTTATTTGTTCTCTTTGTTATCTTATCATTGTTGTTATCAGTTTGAACATGTCCATTTCTGTTTTGTTTTTCTGTTTCTAGGCAAGTTGTGATTGGGTTAGGGGTTGTCCTTTCCTTGTCTATCTTGTGCTATCCTATGTACATAACTCTTTATTTTATTTAATATATTTTACCTTTTTGTAAAAAAAAAAAAAAAAAAAAAAAAAAAAAAAAAAAAAAAAAAAAAAAAAAACATTGTAGTATTTCTGCTATGGGCGATTTTGGGACTTAGGGTTTCATAGTATTTCTGCCATATTATCCTGTTCATCTATACATCTTAATCCATTTTATTTTAATTCAATCTTATATTAATACATCTTGCTACTGTAGATCCGTGTCATGTTCTTAATAAATTTCACTTTTATTAAATACTCCGCCCTTTTGATTCATTTTTCCGTTACAACGGCCGTTTTACTGTTCCTCGTATTATCTCATTTCCACCATTAACCCTTCTGTGTTCATGATTCTGTTACTATAGTCACTATGTCGTATTCAAACCTTGATCCAAAACCTAATCTGTCCTCTCATAGGACGTATTCATCACTTAAACCTAAAAAAACCACTAGAACCATGAATCCTTTGAGTAAATCTGCTTTGAAATACTAATATGTTATCTAATGTTCCTAAGAATCTATATTCTAAAGTGAAAACTAGATCTGCTTCAAGGGGTAATAGAGTAGCTATGGATATGGATGATTTGGAGTGTGATGATGAGGCTTCTGAGTCTGTGGAGGGTAGTGAGGAGTTTGGTGGTTCTTGTTCTGATATTGAGGATGGGGGTAGTGTTGGTGATGGTTCTGAGGTTGGTAAGGTTAATTTGGGTAATGCTAATAATATTTCGGTTGATTGTGATGATACTAATAGGGATATTGTTGATGAAATTGCTAAAAGTTTGAATAATGAGCCTATTTCTGCTAGTGTTAAGATAGTTGGTAATGTGGGTAGTGTTAATAGTGGGTCTAGGGATGTTAATGGTTTGCCTGCTAGTGATTTGGGTCAGGGGAATGTGTCTAGTAATAGGGTTGATGTTCCTAGGGTGCCTAAACCAAGTGTGGGTAGCACTAATTTGAAGCATAATGCTGGGTATGATAAGCCTAGGAGTCCTACTAAAGTCAGTTTTGGTGATGTTAGGGTTCCGGGTATGTTTAAGGTTAATGGGAATGCTAGTGATATTGGTAAGGGTGTTAGCGATGTGAGTAATTTTGCTGTGGGTGAGTCAAGTGGTGCTAAGGATACTGTGATGACAGATAGTGTTTATGAAAAAAATAGTAAGTCTTTTCGTGATGCTGTATGAAGTAGTTATGGTGGGAATGGGAATAACAAACTGCATTATGTTCTTCCGTCTATTATTGGTGAAAATAGGAAAGTTGCTAAGATGGATCCGATTTTGGAAGAAGGGTGTAAGAGATGGGGCAACATAGTGGTTGGTTTTTTTGTTGGTTTTCGTATGAATTATGCTGATTTGGTCTATCATTTGAAGCGTATGTGGAGGCTGTATCAGTTGGATAACGTTATTATGAATCAAAATGGAATGTGTTTTTTTGATTTTAAGTCAAAAGATGGAATGGAATTGGTTATTGAGAAAGGTCCTTGGCTAGTGAATAATAGGCCTTTGTTTGTGAAAAAGTGGGAACCGGGGTTGTGCATGTCTAGACCTGAGGTAAAGAAGGTTCCGGTTTGGGCTAAAATTCATGACATTCCTTTGGAAGCTTGAAATGTTGATGGAATCAGTAGGATTGTTAGCCAAATTGGTAGCCCAATTATTTTGGACCGGATGACTACTGCCATTTTTGAAAAGCTGTATGGTAGGGCTACGTTTGCTAGGGTGTTTTTTTTGGTAAAAGGGTTAATTCACCCTGGTAAAATATATTATCCAAAAAAACGTTAAAGTACAAAGGACGAGGGTGAATTCCCTCGCCTCAGTCCCTTAGGACACTTACAGACACTCATATAAGCGTGGCACACCACACTTATAACAAGCAATTGAACATCAAACTACAACGACCAACAAGAAACAAATAAAATGCAATTTAAATCCTTGTATCATCAGGTCGTCATAGTAGTCCAAACTTCCAGCTTCAACCAATTCACAGTTCCCATATGCCATTCAAACAAACGATAACCAAGCCACGCCATTACGTTGAATCATGGAGAAACCAACGCAGCAAGCCTACAACTTACAATGATGAAGATAAAACCAGATCGCCCAGAATTGAGTCAAACTTATACCGGTACCTCGCATCACTTCACCAACAAAATAATCACCAATAGGGTTTATTGCAAACCCTAACTTGCAATAGTAGGTTCAAGATCGACCCTTAACAGAATAATAACCATAATCAGCAAAGACGATCACAAGAACCCAAGTCGACCAGTAACTAAACAATCAATGCACGTCGACTAATAGGGTGTAAAAAACCCTAACCAAACATGAGCACAGCAGGTCGATCCCTAAACCATATGAAACTAGTAGCAACAGGATCAATAATGATACAACCATACCACCAATCTGCCATGCGATCAACATACAACAATAACAATAATCACGATCATCATCAGAATCCAATAGCAGCAACGTAAGGACAATAATGAATCGTCATAGGGTTTCCTAAACCCTAACCTTCAGCGAACCAATCAAAGATCAAAACAACCAGCACCTGCACCTCTCTCTAAACCCACTAATACGGATAACACCACAAACCAGAAACATAAAACGATCACCAGATTGACTTTCATGAAAAAATGGATTACAATCCAACTTACAATGCGTATGATATACTTTAACGAGCAGGAACACCACATCAACAGCAGGACCAATCAAAACATAATAATATGAACCCCTAAAATTAGGGTTTCGGCCTTGAAAACAATCCCACCCAAACAATCGATCCCTAAAGGAAACCAGGCTGTTAGGGCAAGTTTTGATCGTCCATCACAATCGAATAACGATTTAAAAGGATAAATTATTGCAACAAATCGTTAGACGATTACAAATAATCCCTAACAAATATTAGGGTTCGACCCACAGATATATAAATCGATAAAAACCGACTTAAATAATCAGAACAAATTAGGGGTACGATAAAGACCCAACGGATCATAAAAAAAATAACAAGTCGATTTAATATGAATCAAACCGACTTGAATAACGGATAGGAATATGATCGACTAGGATAAAGCAACCAAAACCCTAAATAGAACGATTACAAACAGAAAAGTATAGTTAGGGTTTCGGAAAGATCGTGTATATGCAGAGAGGCGATTAAAGGAGATGATTTGGCCGGATTTTAGGGGAATAGGTGGCGGCTGGAATCTTTTTTTTTTTTGGGTAAAAGGTTTCCACCCTGGTAAATTATTACTCAAAAAAACGTTGAAGTACAATGGATGAGAGTGAATCTCTCATCGGAGTCCCTAAGGACACTACCACTACCACTATATAAGAATGACAGGCCATTCTTATAACAAACAGATCTAAATACAACTAACCATGACTAGCAATAAAATTACAATACATTACAACTCAAATAAACATTAAAGTCTTCTTTGAGTCTTCTTAGTCATCCTAGCAATCCAGATCTTAAACATGCGAACTTCCAGCTTCAACCAATTGCATCTTCTATTAGTATTATGCTAAAAGCATAATCTAATAACCTAATACGAGTGACTTCCATAGCAAATCGACGTTGAAGCATAAACATGGTCTAAGCGACCCAACCTCACAACATCAAATTCCCAATGCATCTTCTATTAGTATTATACAAGAAGCATAATCTAATAACCTAATAAGAGTGAAATCCGAAGCAAGTTGAATTTGAGACAAAAACATGGTCTACACGACCCTCTCTTCCATAGAAACCAGTAGCATCGATCACAAAATACAATAAAGCAATATAGGATCATGACTATGAACGATGAACAAGAATCCCGAACATGATAACCAACATCAACCATACGATTGAAACTAAGGTTATCAAACCATACAATTGACTTCCATCTCTCATAACCCACAAACAGATACATATACATCAACGAAGAACATCCAGTCAAATAATCACCCCAAAAGGTACACACAGATCACGTCCAGCAAATATAAAAGAAACCGAACCCTAAAAGGGTTTTGTTTATCGTTAAGCATAGGATAACCCAACAGTCGACCACAAATAAACCTAAAAAAAAGGTTATAGAATTGAACGAACAGGTCCACCCAAATCATACCAGAATATATGAATCAATAAAATTCATTAAACCGACTTAAGAGCAAGCTACGATTAAATAAATCATCAAGCAACGAAACCCTAGAAAAAACGATCCCTAAACAAGAAATCGATAGATTATGAGTGATGAGGGTTTCGTCAAACAGATCAACCCTTCATATAAATGATAAAATCGATTAAAAAAACCGACTTATGATAATCAGAAGCAAGGGTGTAATAAAAACCAATTAGCGATGGAAACCCTAAAAAACGATTCACCCAAAGTGAGAAAACGATTTAGAAAAGTTAAGGTTTCTGCAGCACGCCACCTCTAAGAGAAACACACCCCTAAACACGATTGCATACCAAGATAAATGGCAGAGAGGCGTATTCAGAAGATGTTTTGGCCGGAAAATTAGAGAGGTGGCGGCTGGAATCTCCCATAGAGAGAGAGAGACGGATTAGGGTTTGGGTAGATATGTTTGATCTATTCTCCGTTTGCTAGGGTGTTAGTAGAGATTGATTCTGAGAAGCCTTTTGTTGACTTTGTTGAGCTGTGGTATGAGAAGTTGGGTAAGGTTTTAAAGCTGTGGGTTGAACATGATTGGGTTCCACGAAGATGTGAGGAGTGTAAGGTTTTTGGGCACTACTTGAGTGATTGTATGAATAAAGTGAATGTGGCTAGGAAAGTGAATAAGGATGGTGAGAATGTGAAGCCCAATGATGTGAAGAGTGGTGATAATAATAAGAGTTCGGGTAATGTTAATGTGGAAGAGGGGTGGACAGTTGCTGGTATTAGGAGGAATAGGAGTGTTGGAAATAATGGGCGACAAGGGAATTTTGGTAGTTATCAGGTTAGAAGAGGTACTTATGTTAATACGGCAAGTGGTAATAACACTAGTAAGGTAAATACGGGGAATATGGGTGATAAGCAGGTTAGTAATAAGTCGGAACCGGTGAAAAGTGGTAATGTAGGCAAGGTAGATGAAAGTGTAGTGGTGAATGATAATGGGCAGCCTATTCACAAGGGTAAAGATAAAGTTGATGCGGGTATTGGTGGTAGTAACAGTAGTCGGAATAATACTAATGCTGATAACAAGAAGAATGTGCAGAAGAAGAATTCGAGTCACATAACTGGTAACAAAAATGGTAATAGCAGCAAGAGAGGTGATGGTCGTAAGTCGAATGATGTATTAGGCTCTAAGAATGTTAGTACTAGTAATCGGTTTGATGTTTTGGGTAGTGATCAGGTTAGTGATAATTCAAAGATTTGGAATGTAGTGAAGGCTACAGTGGAAAAGGCATGTGGTTCTGGTATTCCCATTTTGGAAAGTGTGATTAAGAGTTGGAATAAAGATATGGTTAATTACTATATGGAAAAGTGAATAGTAGAATCATGATGAATGGGTCTCCTGAACAGCAATTAGAATCAAAAATCAAAAATCTGTCTGATCATATCGTTTTGCTTAACCAGAATCTCAATTCCAATGCTAAACGTAATGCTGATATGATGATGCAGAAGGCTGTCTTGACTACTCATGATAGCAGTGATGTTTCGCTTAGTAAATGTTATGATGAAGCTTATCGAGCGGAGTTAGCCAAAGTGGGAAGTTTGCAAAAGGAGCGTAACTTTTTGAAGGTTGACCTGTTCATTTTATCTAAAAAGCCGTTTGTTAAGGAATGTAAAGATAATTGGACTGATGAGATGTTGGAATACTACTCGAGTAGATGTGAGGATATAAGAAGTGATAGGATTAATGGTCATTTATCTGATATGGATGGCGCTCATTCTCTAGATGAAGTGGAGGAGGTTATGTCTGTTTCGGCTTCCTTTATGACACAGAATGAAGTCATTAATGATGTGGATACGTCTATGGCTCAAGAGTGTGGTGCGCCTGCACCATATGATTCCAATCTTCAATGAGTTATAAAATTGGTGCATGGAATGTCCGGGGTCTGTCTCAGACTTCTAGACAAGATGAAGTAATTTCACTTATTAGAGAAGAAGGTCTGTGTATGTGTGTTGTGGTTGAGACTCATCTTAGGAAGAAGTCGGTCAAGGGTGTGGGGGATAGTTTATTTCGTAATTGGTCTTGGGTGTCTAATATGGATGATTGCAGAAGTGTTTGTAGAATGATGGTTGGGTGGGATAGCAATGTTGTTGGTGCCAACCTTATTTCCCATTCTGACCAAGCTATGAATTTTGAAATCAATTATATTCATGATCACAGGAAGCAATTTGTATCCTTCATTTATGCTAAAAAACAAAGGTGTTGAAATACGTGTGTTATAGAAGAACTTAGCTCATCACAGTGTTCTTGTCAAGGATAAATCGTGGGTGCTACTGGGTGATTTCAACGTCGCCTTGAATATTAGCGACTGTTCTGATGTCACTGCAGCAAAAGATCTTGATATTGAAGATTTTTGGAATTGTGTTGAGTCGTTGGAGCTTGAGGATATTGCTTCAAAAGGTATGTTCTACACTTGGATTCAAAAACGTATTGACCCTGAATCTGGTATTCTTAAGAAGTTAGATAGAGCGTTGGGTAATAGTAGCTTTATTTCCTGTTATGATAGCTGCTTTGCTGACTTTTTACCATATCTTTCGTCGGACCATTGTCCTGTTGTTTTGAACTATCTTTTGGCCAAGCCTGTTAAGCCTAGATAATTCCGGTTTGCTACTTTTTTGGCTGATAAGGATTCTTTTATTCCTACGGTTAGAGATAATTGGGGTATTGAGGTTTTTGGTTTTCGTATGTTTGTATTGGCTAAGCGCCTGAAAAATATGAAAAGACATTTGAGGAACATAAATAGGGTCAATGGGAATGTGTTTAATAAGGTTAAAGTGTTGAGAGCTGAGCTTAAAAGAGTGCAAAAATGTTTAGACAAAGAGCATGATAATAGCAGTCTTAGAAATGAAGAGTATGTCTATTGTAATGCGTATTAGGAAGCGGTAAGGGATGAGGCGAATCTTCTTAGGCAGAAAACTAAGATTCAGTGGTTGAAGGATGGGGACCATAATACGTCGTACTTTCACAATATTCTTAAGAGCAGGGTGAACAAGGGTAGGATTCAAGTTGTATGTGATGAACAGGGGAATAAGTTTTATGGTGATGATGTTCCGGGGTGCTTTGTTAATCATTTTCAAAATTTTTTGGGGGTGGAAGATGAGGTCATTCCGTTAGATGATTGTGAGGAACTTTTTGCCAAGAAACTTGATTCTTCTATTGCATTAAACATGGTTAGACCCGTTTCTGATATAGAAATCAAAGAGGCGATGTTTAGTATTGATGATGACAAAGCTGATGGCTCGGATGGTTTTACTTCGAAGTTTTTTAAAGTGGCATGGAGTGTTGTTAGTGTTGATGTCTGTGCTACTGTTAAAGAGTTCTTCAGTTCGGGAAAACTTCTTGGCGAGTTTAATGCTAATGTTATCTCGCTTATTCCTAAGTTACAAGTTCCCTTGAAGGTGTCTGATTATCGTCCTATTGCTTGCGGAAATGTCATCTACAAGTGTATCAGCAAAGTTATCACGAATAGGCTTAAAGAAGGTCTTTGTAGCCTGATTGATTGTAATCAGAGTGCGTTTATCCCGGGTAGGCAGATCAGTGACAACATCTTACTTGCTCAGGAGTTTGTTAAAAGATACAATTGGAAGCGTGACGTTAGTAAATGCTCGTTCAAAGTAGCCATACAGAAGGCGTATGCCACGGTCAGTTGGGTTTTTTTGAAGAAGTGTCTTGTTCATTTTGGATTTCACAGCTCCATGATTCACTGGATAATGGTATGTTTAACCTCTGCCTCTTTTTCTTTATGTGTTAATGGTGAATTGCATGGGTTTTTCAAAAGTAAACGGGGTCTTAGGCAAGGTGACCCGATTTCGCCTTATTTGTTCACTATAGTCATGAAAGCTTTTAATATGATGGTTAAGAGACAGATTAGGAGGGATGGTCATTTTCGGTTTCATTAGGGTTGTGAGAAATTTCAACTGACCCATTTATGTTTTGCGGATGACCTATTATTATTATGTCACGGTGATTTGATTTCTGCTAGTATTCTTAGAAGAGCTTTAGACGAGTTTGCTATGTGTTTTGGTCTTTTCCCTAGTATAGCTAAGAGTGTTGCTTTCTTTGCGAGTGTTCCTGACCCGGTTAAGGAGAATATCTTGCTTGTTATGCCATTTAGAATTGGTGTACTGCCTTTGAAATATTTAGGAATTCCTTTGTATGGTAAGAGGATTGTTAATGAAGATTGTAGATGCTTGATTCAGAAGGTTAAGAATCGTTTAAATGATTGGAGAAACAAAACCTTATCATTTGCGGGTAGGCTTCAGTTAATTTCTTCTGTGCTTACTTCGCTTCATGTGTATTTGATGTTTTTACTTCCTAATCATGTTTGTGATAGCATTGATAAATTGTGTAAAAAGTTTTTGTGGTCTGGTGGGGGCGAGGGTAGTGGAATTGCAAGTGTATCATGGAAAGATATTTGTAAACCTAAAAATGAGGGGGGTCTTGGTCTTAAACCGCTTAGACTTATGAATGAGGCCTTAATATCTAAGTACCTTTGGAATGTCATTAGTAAGAAAGATTCGCTGTGGGTAAAATGGGTTCACGCTTATAGGGTCAAAGATAGGAACATTTGGTTTGATGTTAAGTCTGAACATGGTGCCTCGGGTTGGAATCATATCCTTGGTCTTAGGGACAGAATTCGCTCGTTTGTTGCTTATAAATTGGGTAATGGTAAAAAGTGTTCTATGTGGTTTGAAAAATGGCACACTAATGGCCCGCTATGTAAGGTCATTACTCATAGCTTCCTTAATGAGCATGGTTTTGATACTAATGACAAGGTTGCTGATTGGATTGACAATAATGGATGGAAATGGCCCAATGAATGGAATAGTTTATTTGGCAATGTTTTAAATGTACTTGTCCCTATTTTATTAGATGAATTTGTGGACAAGGTTTTATGGATCAATAAGGATAATAAGGATGTTGAATTTAGTGTCAAAGAAGCTTGGAAAGCGTTAAGAATTGATAATCCTAAAGTTATTTGGTATAAGCACGTTTGGTTCTCCCAATGTATTCCTAGACACGCTTTTGTGCTTTGGATGGCAATGCGGGGGAGACTTAAAACTTCGGATCGTATTTCTAGATGGTTCAACATTTCTAGTACCTTATGCCCTTTATGTAATGCTGTTGATGAATCCCATGCTCACTTGTTCTTTTCTTGCAACTTTTCTAAGGATGTTTGGGGTAATCTAAAACTTTTGTGTAAGCTTGATGATATTTCTTATACTTGGGCAGAAGTTGTTTCTGGAATCTGTATTAGAACTGCTAATAATTCTATATGGAGTGTGATTCAGCGTTTAGTGTTTGGGGCTGCGGTCTATTACATTTGGCAAGAGCGGAATTTTAGGTTATTTCAAAAGAATTTTAGAAGTGAGGAGACTATTTTCCAGATTATTGTTGATATAGTTAGGCATAAGTTGTTAAGTCTAAAGATTAAGCTTTCGGTGGAATCTGTGAAGGCTGCGACTATTTGGAAAATCCCATTGAGAAGTCATAGCTGCTTTGATAATGGTATTAATGGTGTTACATGATTCTTTGGCAACTATGGGTTTGCACAAATTCCTTTTGAATTTGTGGCAGTGGGTTTGTAGTGATTCTGCAAACCAGTATTCTAACGGTGGTTATGTGATGTTTTGTAATTTTAACAGATCTTTTTATTCTTGTGAATGTTGGGTTTGTTGGCATTTCTTGGATACTGGTTTCTGGAAATGTAACCATGTTTTTGATCCGGGTGATTGTGGTTTTAGCAAGTTACTATGCACTACAGATGAGAGGATAGCTTCCTGCGCTGGTCATCATTTTGTAGTATGGAGTTATGGATGGCTATGCACTACAGGAACCGATTCTTTATTCTGCGCTGGTAACTTGTATTGGTTGATACGGTCTCAAATGAGTTTAATGAGTAATGAGACTGTGTTTGTGATTGATACCAGGTTTATTCCTAATCTGTTCATTATTTGGAGGTATAATGGGTGCAATATTATTGCTATTATTTTAATCTATGTGGTTCTCTTTGTCAATTGGTGGGGGTATGAGGTGGTTTGTGTTAGCAGGAGTTGCGCTTTATTTGTTTTTATCTCTTGGTACTCTAACGTGAACACACCTTGTACTCTTTTTCCTTGTTCAAAGTTTTCCCACAGGGTTTTTATTTGGCAAGGTTTTTAACGAGACAAGGTTCTTGGATGATTGAAGTCTTGATGATTCATCCTTTTCCTGATCTGAGGTTAAAGTTTATCTGATCTGGATGCTTTCTTTTGACCAAGCTTTCTGGTGCTGTTATGCTGATATGCTGCTTTGGAGATTATATCTGTTTGGTCTTATTTTTATGAGTTATGTTGTATTAATATTGTTATCAGCTTCTCTCCTGTTCTTAAGCTTAGTATTTATGCTTTCTATGGGCTGCTTGTTTATGGTGATGTTTGGAGCTCCTTTGGTTGGTTCCTTTGGAGTACCCCATGTTAGGGTTTTGTTTCATTATTGCTGCTGGAAGTATACTCTTTTCAGGGTATTGATTTTATGATGGTACTCCTTTTGTTTGATCATATGTTCTTCGTATGATGGCTGTAATTGATTGTTTGAGGTTCTCATCAAGAGGTTTTGTATATGAACGTGGGTTTTGGAGAGATGGAAGTTAAGTTTGTACGGATCTTACTCATAAACCCTACTATTGGTCTGATTGATCCTATTGCTATTGCATATCATGTTGTGGATCGTTTATGGTTATGTTAGGATTTAGTTCCTATTTTTGGTTCGAATTCTGGGTTTGTGTTATGGTGATGTTGTTGATCAATGTATGATTATGCTAGGTTTTTAATCCCAGCAATTAGATCGTTTCACACACCTATTTTCGTGTATGTTTGTTAATGGAAGTTAGGGTCGTAACCCTATTATTGGCGCTTCTATTCAGCTGGATCAGTTCTTGCATGTCAATTGAAGATGGATATTAGCTGCGATATGGTATGCTAGGGTTTTTAAACCTTATTGGATGTTTATGGGTATTCTTGTTTGTGTTTCAGTCCGTGGTTTTTGTTACAAGGATGCTGCCATAATGTTTTGAGGGTTTTGTTGGTTGAAGATAGCATGGATGTTACACGTGGATTCTTCATGGAAGTTAAGATGGACGCCATAGTGATTTAGAAGGCTCAAGTCTTTTCTTGAGTATTATTCATGTTTTTATGTACTTTTGTCATTATTGGTTGGTTCATTTTATTGTAAGTTATAGGAATGGTGTGTCATTCTTATATTCGAGTCTGTAAATGTCCTAAGGGACTGAGATGAGGGATATCACCCTCATCCTATGTACCTCAACGTTTTTTGGAGTAATGCATTTTACCGGGGTGAATTAACCCTTTTACCCAAAAAAAGCAATAGTCACTAACATGGTGAGATCCGTTATCTCTAAAGGCTACCTTTATAAGGGCAATTTGTCCCTTCCATGATAAGAGCCGTTGTCCCTAAAGGCTCATTTGTTGAGAGCAATTATACCTTATTTTATGGGAGTCGTTGTCCCTAAACGCTTGCTCACTTAGTGAGAGCAATTGCCCTTTACATGATGATAGCCGTTATCCCTAATGCTTGCACACTTGATAGGAGCAATTGTCACTTAAATGATGAGATTCGTTGTCCCTAAAGGCTAACTTTATGAGGGCGATTTGTCCCTTACATGATTTGAGCCTAAAGGCTCACTTGTTGAGAGCAATTGTACCTTACTTTATGGGAGTCGTTTTCCCAAATTGCTTGCTCACTTGATAGAGCAATTGCCCTATACATGATGATAGGCGTTGTCCCTAAAGCTTCTACACTTGATATGATCAATTGTCACTTACATGATGAGATCCGTTGTCTCTAAAGACTACCTTTATAAGGGCAATTTGTCCCTTCCATGATAAGAGCCGTTGTCCCTAAAGGCTCACTGGTTGAGAGCAATTGTACCTTACTTTATGGGAGTCGTTTTCCCTAAATGCTTGCTCACTTGATGAGAGTTATTGCCCTTTACATGATGATAGCTGTTGTCCCTAATGCTTGCACACTTGATAGGAGCAATTTTCACTTAAATGATGAGATCCGTTGTCCCTGATGGCTAACTTTATTCGGGCGATTTGTCCCTTACATGATAAGAGTCGTTGTCCCTAAAGGCTCACTTGTTGAGAGCAATTGTACCTTACTTTATGGGAGCCGTTGTCCCTAAACGCTTGCTCACTTGATGAGAGCAATTGCCCTTTACATAATGATAGGCATTGTCCCTAATGCATCCACACTTGATATGAGCAATTGTCACTTACATGATGAGATCCGTTATCTCTAAAGGCTACCTTTATAAGGGCAATTTGTCCCTTCCCTGATAAGAGTAGTTGTCCCTAAAGACTCAATTGTTGAGAGCAATTGTACCTTACTTTATGGGAGCCGTTTCCCCTAAACGCTTGCTCACTTGATGAGAGCAATTGCCCTTTACATGATGATAGCCGTTGTCCCTAATGTTAGCACACTTGATAGGAGCAATTGTCACTTAAATGATGTCATCGGTTGTCCCTAAAGGCTAACTTTATTAGGGCGATTTGTCCCTTACTTGATAAGAGCTGTTGTCCCTAAAGGCTCACTTATTGAGAGCAATTGTACCTTACTTTCTGGGAGTCGTTGTCCCTAAACAATTGCTCACTTGATGAGAGCAATTGCCCTTTACATGATGGTGGCGTTGTCTCTAATGCTTCCACACTTGATATGAGTAATTGTCACTTACATGATGAGATCTGTTGTCTCTAAAGGCTACCTTTATAAGGGCAATTTGTCCCTTCCATGATAAGAGCCGTTGTCCCTAAAGGCTCACTTGTTGAGAGCAATTGTACCTAACTTTATGGGAGCCGTTGTCCCTAAGCGCTTGCTCACATGATGAGAGCAATTGCCCTTTACATGATGATAGCCGTTGTCCCTAATGCTTGCACACTTGATAGGAGTAATTGTCACTTCCATGATGAGATCCATTGTCCCTAAAGGCTAACTTTATGAGGGCAATTTATCTTTTTTATTTGGTAAAGGGGAGTAATCCTGCACTCTGGTAAAATATATTAACCAAAGATCCCAATAATAGTAGCCTTAGAGAAGAAGAATTTGTCTACTGTAATGCGTATCAGGAAGCGGTGAGGGATGAAGCTAACCTTCTTAGGCAGAAAACCAAGATTCAGTGTATGAAGGATGGGGACCAAAATACGTCGTATTTTCATAATTTTCTTAAGAATAGGGTGAACAAGGGTAGGATTCAAGTGGTGTGTGATGAGCAGGGTAACAAATTCTATGGTTGATGTGCCGGGGTGTTTTGTTAACCATTTTCAAAAGTTTTTGGGGGTGGAAGATGAGGTCATTCCGTTAGAAGAATGTGAAGATCTTTTTGCCAAGAAGCTTGATCCTTCTGTTGCATTGAATATGGTTAGACCTGTTTCAGATACCAAAATCAAAGAAGCGATGTTCAGTATTGATGATGACAAACCGGCTGGCCCGGATGGTTTTACTTCTAAGTTCTTTAAAGCGGCTTGGAGCGTTGTTAGTGTTGATGTCTGTGCTGCGGTTAAAGAGTTTTCCAGTTCTGGTAAACTTCTTGGCGAGTTTAATGCTAATGTTATCTCGCTTATTCCTAAGTTGCAAGTTCCATTGAAGGTGTCTGATTATCGTCCTATTGCTTGTGGAAATGTCATCTACAAGTGCATCAGTAAAGTCATTACGGATAGGCTTAAAGAAGGTCTTTGTAGCCTGATTGATTGTAACCAGAGTGCATTTATCCCGGGTAGGCAGATCAGTGACAACATTTTGCTTGCTCAGGAGTTTGGTTTTTTTTTGGGTAAAGGGGTTTACCCCGGTAAATATATATAACCAAAAAAACGTTAAGTACAAATGGAATGTGGCTGATGTACGACATTAACCTCAAGCAAACGCTTGAAAAACTAGTGCTTATGACGGGCCATAAGCACAACAAACCTAGTTATACATCACAAGCAACTAACTAGGAATAAAACCAAGAAGAATCTTGAATCCAGTGGACTTCCCGCTTCCATCCAGCAGCAGCAAAAAACAAAAAAGCCAAACTCCATGAATGGCACCACCTTGACAAGCAACATTTCTTTGCAGCAACAAATGACCAAGTGTACATCAAAACATATTCGTTACATACTATTCTCATCACTTCCAGGTGTGTTAACTCCTGTGAGAGGTGAATCATTGAAAATAATGGATTTGATGTCTCTTTACCAATAGCCATCACTACTGGAGTAGCCAAATGTTTAAGTTCGAAAACTATGGTACACTTGATAACCATCTGATTTATAAGCAAATCAGTAACTATAAACGGATTTGGTTTGTCTTTACCTGTAGCCGTTTGCTCAGGACTAGCCAAATGTTTAAGTTCGAAAACTATGGTACACTTGATAACCATCTGATTTATTAGCAAATCAGTAACTATAAATGGATTTGAGTTGTCTTTACATGTAGCCGTTTGCTCAGGACTAGCCAATTCTTTAGGTGAAAAAATCACCCTTGGTGAACTGAGCACCAAATATGGAATCCCACTGCCTTTACCACAATCCATATGCTTGTGGGCTAGCCAATTCTTTGGAATCCAATAAGGAAAAATCCATGGTGAATTGATGACCATATAACCCTCTGCAATTAAGCATGAATAAGACAAGAGCTTGGTATCTTCCATTTATCCAGCAGTAGACGAGACCGAGTGGTTAGCTTCTTAAATTTGAAGGTAACCAACTTTAACCGAATGGTGTTGACAATTACTTGAACCACTTCAGCAACGGTAGACTTCTTCCTCTTGAAGAGCCTAGAATTGCGTTCCATCCAAATGAAGTATGTAGAAGCAGCAAGAAGTAAACGAGAGATAATGCTAGGAACTGATCGGCCCTTAGAAATAGGGATGAGGGTCGCAACAACATCATCCAAAATAGGAGGAGCACCATCCATTCCACAAAGCAACCGAATATCTGACCAAACCTGCCTAGAGAATTGGCACTCAAAAAACAAATGGGGGTGAGAATCCGGAACCATGTCACAAAGCGGGCAGCGAAGAAGGGTCAAATCAATATTGGGACCAACATCCCATTCCCGCATCCTATCTTGAGTCTTCAGTTTCTGCTTAATAACGAGCCAAAGATGTATAGAATGCCGTGGGATACAATGAGAGAACCAAGGAATATGGTACCATACGACCGGATCAGCCCTAGAACGGAGAGAATCCCAAGCACACGCAACCGAAAAGGGCTTAAGGTTGCCATTCAGATCACGCCATAATAGCCCATCATCAGAATTAGCTATTAAATTAGGAACCGGGATATTAACTAAATCCAGAAATTTAGTATTCCAATCATCAGGCCATCTCCAAGAACTATGCTCAATCATGTCCCAAACTGAATCCGATAAGTTAAAACCAGCCCGAACAATGTCTCTAGTACGAATAGGGCTTTGATCACACCACATATCAAACCAAACAGAGGTACTCTTACCATTATTAATCTTATGCCAAATGAACGGACGAACCTTGTTTCTAATCTCAAGAAGCTTTCGCCAACCCCAACTAACATCACCCAAGCAAGGAACATCCCAAAAGTTTCTACCCCGAAGTTTGTAAGAATGAACCCATTTAACCCATAAAGACTCTTTATGCGTCAAAATGCTCCAGATGTGAGTAGTCATAAGAGCAATATTAAAATCAGCCAAGTTACGAATACCAAGACCACCTTCTTGCCGAGGTTTACAAACAGCCTCCCATGCCACTTTGGCCTTACCCCGTTTCATTTCTCCTTGACACCATAAGAAGGCCCTCATGAGCTGCTCCAAATCATGAATAATACGAGTTGGGAGAATGAAAACGGAAGCCCAATATAAGTGCATCGAAGAGAGAACAGATCTAACCAATTGAAGTCTTCCCGCAAGAGATAGAAATTTATTACGCCAATCATTAACACGACTCTCCAATTTCTCCACAAGGACCTTACAATCCCTATAAAGGAGACGAGATGAGATAAGGGGAACCCCAAGGTACCTAACAGGGAGAGAACCTTCTGCAAATGGCATTGACTGAAGAATAATAGCTTTCAAAGCATTAGGGACATTACAAAAGAAAGCTGTACTCTTACGAATACTCGGGACAAGACCCGAAACATTCTTGAAATCCTCTAAACCCTGCATAATAACATTAACCGAATCAGGATGGCCTCTAGAAAACAAGAAAAGATCATCCGCAAAACATAGGTTAATAATTCTCTGCTGCTCACACAAATGATGGAATTGGAAGTCCTGCGAATTAGAGACCTTTTTTTGCAAAATGAGGGTTAAAACCTCCATAACCAATGTAAACAAATAAGGGGATAACGGGTCACCCTGCCTGAGACCTCGCTTACCTTGAAACCAGCCATGAAGGTCCCCATTAACACAAATAGAATATGATGTAGTAGTGACACATACCATAATCCATTCAACCATTTTGTAATGAAAATCCAATCAGGAGTTTGTAAAGAGATATAATTGGACGCGTGATGTTAGCAAATGCTCATTCAAAGTGGACATACAGAAGGCATATGACACGGTCAATTGGGACTTTTTGAAGAAGTGTCTCATTCATTTTGGCTTCCACAGCTCCATGATTCACTGGATTATGGTATGTTTAACTTCTGCCTCTTTTTCTTTATGTGTTAATGGTGAATTGCATGGATTTTTCAAAAGTAAAAGGGGTCTTAGGCAGGGTGACCCGATCTCGCCTTATTTGTTCACTATTGTTATGGAAGCATTTAATATGATGGTTAAGAGATAGATTAGAAGGGATGGTCGGTTTAGGTTTCATTGGGGTTGTGAGAAATTTCAACTGACCCACTTATGTTTTGCGGACGACCTTCTTTTATTATGTCATGGTGATTTAATCTCTACTAGTATTCTTAGAAGAGCTTTAGATGAATTTGCGATGTGTTCTGGCTTATTCCCTAGTCTTACTAAAAGTGTTGCTTTTTTCGGGAGTGTGCCTGATACGGTTAGGGATGATTTTTTGCTTGTCATGCCGTTTAGAATTGGTGTTCTGCCATTAAAATACTTGGGTATCCCTCTGTCCTGTAAGAGAATTGTGAATGAGGATTGTAGAAGCTTGATTCAGAAGGTTAAGAATCGCATTAATGATTGGAGAAACAAAACTTTATCGTTTGCGGGTAGACTTCAGTTAATCTCATCTGTTCTTACTTCACTTCATGTTTATTGGGCTTCGATGTTTCTTCTTCCTAATCATGTCTGTGATAGCATTGATAAACTGTGTAAAAAGTTTTTATGGTCCGGTGGGGGTGAGGGTAGTGGTATTGCTAGTGTATGGTGGAAAGATATTTGTAAGCCTAAAAATCAGGGGGGCCTTGGTATTAAACCTCTCAGACTTATGAATGAAGCTTTAATCGCTAAGCACCTTTGGAACGTTATTAGTAAGAAAGACTCGTTGTGGGTTAGATGGGTTCATGCTTATAGGATCAAAGATAGAAATATTTGGTTTGATATTAAGCCTGAACATGGTGCTTCGGTTGGAATCATATTCTTGGTCTTAGGGATAAAATTCGAGCATTTGTGGTGTATAGATTGGGTAATGGTAAACAATGTTCTATGTGGTTTGATAAATGGCACACTAATGGCCCACTGTGTAAGGTTATTACTCATAGTTTCCTTACTGAAAATGGGTTGGATACTAATGATAAGGTTGCCGATTGGATTGACAGCAATGGATGGAAGTGGCCCAATGAATGGAACAATCTTTTTGGTGATGTCTTAAATGTGCCTGTTCCTGTTTTATTTGATGAGTTTGAGGATAAGGTTTTATGGATTTAATAAGGATAATAAGGATGTGGAGTTTAGTGTTAAAGAAGCTTGGAAAGCTTTAAGGATTGATAGCCCTAAAGTTATCTGGAATAAGCATGTTTGGTTCACTCTTTTTTTTTTGGGTAAAAGGGTTAACACACCCTGGTAAAATACATTACACCAAAAAGCGTTGAAGTATAAAGGATGAGGGCGTACACCCCTCATCTCAGTCCCTTAGGACACTTACAGACTCTAATATAAGAATGACAAACCATTCTTATAACTTACAATAAAATGAAACTACCAATAATGACAAAAGTAAATAAAATTTTACAATACTACTCAAGAAACACTTGAGTCTTCAAAATCATTATGGCGCTCCATCTTAACTTCCATGAAGAATCGAAACGATCTTCAAAAAATATCAGTTTGTAGCACATCATCATAGAACTACAAACCAAACCACCATACTATGACACGATTCAGTGCATCAAATAGCAATTAGGATCAGAATGCAACTCTATTCGAACACAACCTGCCATAGACTAAAATAGGGTTTTCCAAACCCTAACCTCCAATACTGATGGTAAGATTTTTTGAATAAGAAATCTACAAAACTTAACCTCCAACAAACGACCAGCAGCATGAATAAAGAGGCACCAGCAGATTCAAAGAGTATACCGTCATCAATAGCACCAATACCACCACACTAGCTAGATCGTTGTACTAACAATAATAGGTTCAGCCCTAACATCCATTAACAACCAGCAAAATCATGTTGTACATCAATCAGTAGTAGCAAACCGAACCAAAAAATAGGGTCAAAACCCTAACATGCCAAAGAGAAGAAAACTCATCATGTAAAAACATCCAATAGGGTAGTAAACCTTGCGACCAACAACCGATAGTAAACTAGGATTTAACACCACCCTAACGTACAGTAACAGCAACACAAGATGAGTATACTAATCAATAGCATACATATCAGTGTAAAATAGGGTTTTATAGAACCCTAACTTGCCATAGGAGTCGTATACCAGACCAAACGAATTGATAGAAACATCGAACACAGCAGATCTGAGAATACTCATCATCGTACTCCAAAATAGGATCATGAACCCTAACTTACAGAGGAAACCTAAGAATCCTCAACATGCATCTCTCTCTTGAACCCACGTAATAAACACGAACATCCAATAGGAACTCATATATCATCACCAAACCCTAAGCCAGGTAAACTTGCAGCAGATCAAAGATACATCAAACCCTAACAAGGATCTGATCGCGTTAAGCACCAGAACAGTCAAGACGTATCATATAAATGGATCGATTAAAAAACCGACAATCATGGATCAAGATACGCCATGGATGTATACCCAACAATAATAGCATGCACATGAATAATATATAAGAATGGAATCAATTCACATGCAAGAAACAATGATGGAAGCAACCGACCCACATAACATAAACTCCCACCGACCCACGATGAATTTAGCAATTGAAAGAATTAAAGTTGCCACCGACCCACGATGGGAATTAACCAATCAAAGGAAGATGTAGATCGTAGAAGAAAAAGATTCACAAATAATTTGATTTGCAATTGGATGAATCACAAGATCGATCGTAGAATTTAGGAGTGAAACGTTTTTTCTTCTTGCGTCGCCAGAGAGAGTATTTTTTAGGGTTTTCCATCTTTTTTTTAGACTTGTACATGTTTGGTTCACTCAATGTATTCCTAGACACGCTTTCGTGCTTTGGATGGCTATGCGGGGGAGACTGAAAACTTCGGATCGAATATCTAGATGGTTTAACATTTCTAGTACCTTATGCCCTTTATGTAATGCCGTTGATGAATCTCATGCTCACTTATTCTTTTCTTGTGATTTTTCTAAGGCTGTTTGGGGTAACCTTAAACTTTTGTGTAAGCTTGTTGATACTTCCTTCACTTGGGCTGAAGTTGTTTCTGGAATTTCTAATAGAACTGCAAATAATTCTATTTGGAGTGTGATTCAGCGTTTAGCTTTTGGGGCTGTGGTATATTATATTTGGCAAGAGCGAAATTTCAGGTTATTTCAAAAGAATTTTAGAAGTGAGGAGACTATTTTTAAGATTATCGTTGATACTGTTAGGCACAAGCTGTTAAGTCTTAAGATTAAGCATTCTGTGGAATCTGTGAAGGCTGCGCATATTTGGAAAATCCCGTTGAGGAGTTATAGCTGCTGTGACAAGGGTATTAATGGTCTTACATGACTTTTAGGCGACTGTGGATTTGCACAAATTCTTATTGAATTTGGGGCTTTGGGCTGGTAATGTTTCTGCTAATCAGTATTCTAACGGTGATTTTGTGATGATTTGCAATTTCTTTTATTTTGACAGATCATTTTATACTTGTGATTGTTGGGATTGTGGGCTTCTTTTGGGTACTGGTTTCTGGAATTGTAATCATGTTTTTGATCTGGGTATTTGTGGTTTTAGCAAGTTATTATGCACTACAGATGAGAGGATAGCTTCCTGCGCTGGTCATTATTTTGTAGTATGGAGTTATGGATGGCTATGCACTACAAGAACCGATCCTTTATTCTGCGCTGATAACTTGTATTGGATGTTTCGGTCTCAAATGAGTTTAATGAGTAATGAGACTGTGTTGGTGATCAATATCAGGTTTATTCCTAATCTGTTCAGTATTTGGAGGCTTATTGGGTACAATTTCATTGCTGGTATTGTTATCCTTGTGGTTTTATTTGTTAAATGGTGGGGGTATGAGGTGGTTTATGTTAGCAGGTATTGTGCTTCATCTCTTTTTATCATTTGGTTCTCTAATATGAACATTCCTTGTACTCTTTTTCCTTGCTCAAAGTTTTCCCCCAGGGTTTTTATTTGGCAAGGTTTTTTAACGAGACAAGGTTATTGGATGATTGATGTCTTGATGATTCATCCTTTTCCTGATCTGAGGTTCAAGTTTATGCTGATCTGGATGCTTTCTTTTGACCAAGTTATCTGGTGTTGTTATGCTGAGATTCTGAGTTGGAGGTTATATCTGTGGCTTTGAGTTATGTTGCACTGTTATTGTATCAGCTTCTTTCCTGTTATTAAGACTGCAGTATCTATGCTTGCTATGACTGCTTGTGAATGGTGATGTTTGGAGCTCTTTTAGTTGATTCCTTTTGAGTACCCCATGTATTCAGAGTTCTCAAGCGGTCCTAGTTATAAGATGTCTATATACTGAGTTTTAATGTTCAGGGGTTGCTTTTGGTTTATGCAGTATTGGTTGTTTATTTGTTCTCTTTGTTATCTTAGCATTGTCTGTTATTAGTTGGAACATGTCCATTTCTGTTTTTGTTTTTCTGTTTCTAGGCAAGATGTGATGGGGTTAGGGGTTGTCCTTTCCTTGTCTATCTTGTGCTATCCTATGTACATAACTCTTTATTTTATTTCATATATTTTACCTTTTTGTATAAAAAAAAAAAAAAAAAAAAAAACATAATACGACGTATTATGAACATACCTTGTACTCTTTTTCCTTGTTCAAAGTTTTCCCACAGGGTTTTTATTTTGCAAGGTTTTTTAACGAGACAAGGTTATTGGATGATTGAAGTCTTGATGATTCAACCTTTTCCTGTTCTGAGGTTCAAGCTTATGCTGATCTGGATGCTTTCTTTTGACCAAGTTATCTGGTGTTGTTATGCTGAGATTCTGAGTTGGAGATTATATATGTGACTTTGAGTTATGTTATACTCTTATTGTATCAGCTTCTTTCCTGTTATTAAGACTTAGTATTTATGCTTTCTATGACTGCTTGTGAATGGTGATGTTTGGAGCTCTTTTGGTTGATTCCTTTGGAGTACCCCATGTATTCAGAGTTCACTAGTGGTCCTAGTTTTAAGCTGTCTATATACTGAGTTTTGATATTCAGGGGTTGCTTTTGGTTTATGCAGTGTTGGTAGTTGATTTGTTCTCTTTGTTATCTTAGCATTGTTGTTATTAGTTGGAACATGTCCATTTCTGTTTTTGTTTTTCTGTTTCTAGGCAAGATGTGATGGGGTTAGGGGTTGTCCTTTCCTTGTCTATCTTGTGCTATCCTATGTACATAACTCTTTATTTTATTTAATATATTTTACCTTTTTGTAAAAAAAAATAAAAAAACATTTAGATGGTTTAACAGTATCAATGTATTCCTAGACACGCTTTCGTGCTTTGGATGGCTATGCGGGGGAGACTTAAAACTTCGGATCGAATATCTAGATGGTTTAACATTTCTAGTACCTTATGCCTTTTATGTAATGTCGTTGATGAATCCCATGCTCACTTATTCTTTTCTTGTGATTTTTCTAAGGCTGTTTGGGGTAACCTTAAACTTTTGTGTAAGCTAGATGATACTTCTTTCACTTGGGCTGAAGTTGTTTCTGGAATTTCCAATAGAACTGCTAATAATTCTATTTGGAGTGTGATTCAGCGTTTAGCGTTTGGGGCTGTGGTATATTATATTTGGCAAGAGCGAAATTTCTGGTTATTTCAAAAGAATTTTAGAAGTGAGGAGACTATTTTTAAGATTATCATTGATACTATTAGGCACAAGCTGTTAAGTCTTAAGATTAAGCATTATGTGGAATCTGTGAAGGCTGCGTATATTTGGAAAATCCCGTTGAGGAGTCATAGCTGCTGTGACAATGGTATTAATGGTGTTACATGACTCTTTGGCGACTGTGGGTTTGCACAAATTCTTATTGAATTTGTGGCTTTGGGTTTGTAGTGATTCTGCAAACCAGTATTCTGTTTGTAATTTCTATTATTTTGACAGATCATTTTATACTTGTGATTGTTGGGCTTGTTGGTTTCTATTGGGTACTGGTTTCTGGTGTTTGTGGTTTTAGCAAGTTATTATGCACTACAGATGAGAGGATAGCTTCCTGCGCTGGACATTATTTTGTAGTATGGAGTTATGGATGGCTATGCACTACAGGAACCGATTCTTTATTATGCGCTGATAACTTGTATTTGATGTTTCGGTCTCAAATGAGTTTAATGAGCAATGAGACTGTGTTGGTGATTAATACCAGGTTT
This sequence comes from Artemisia argyi, assembly GCA_030686995.1. Taxonomy (NCBI): domain Eukaryota; kingdom Viridiplantae; phylum Streptophyta; class Magnoliopsida; order Asterales; family Asteraceae; genus Artemisia; species Artemisia argyi. The sequence continues at coordinate 103,916,244 of CM060691.1, forward strand.
ATTCCTAATCTGTTCATTATTTGGAGGCTTATTGGGTGCAATTTCATTGCTGGTATTGTAATCTTTGTGGTTTTATTTGTTAATGGGTGGGGTTATGAGGTGGTGTATGTTAGCAGGTGTTGTGGTTCATTTGTTTTTATGATTTGGTACTCTAATGTGAACATACCTTGTACTCTTTTTCCTTGTTCAAAGTTTTCCCACAGGGTTTTTCTATGGCAAGGTTTTTTAACGAGACAAGGTTATTGGATGATGGAAGTCTTGATGATTCATCCTTTTCCTGATCTGAGGAGCTTATGCTGATCTGGATGCTTTCTTTTGACCAAGTTATCTGGTGTTGTTATGCTGAGATACTGAGTTGGAGATTATATTTGTGACTTTGAGTTATGTTATACTTTTTTTGTATCAGCTTCTTTCATGTTATTAAGACTTAGTATTTACGCTTTCTATTCCTTTGGAGTACCCCATGTATTCAGAGTTCACAAGTGGTCCTAGTTTAAGCTGTCTATATACTGAGTTTTGATGATCAGGGGTTGCTTTTGGTTTATGCAGTGTTGGTAGTTTATTTGTTCTCTTTGTTATCTTATCATTGTTGTTATCAGTTTGAACATGTCCATTTCTGTTTTGTTTTTCTGTTTCTAGGCAAGTTGTGATTGGGTTAGGGGTTGTCCTTTCCTTGTCTATCTTGTGCTATCCTATGTACATAACTCTTTATTTTATTTAATATATTTTACCTTTTTGTAAAAAAAAAAAAAAAAAAAAAAACATTGTTGTATTTCTGCTATGGGCGATTTCGAGACTTAGGGTTTCATAGTATTTCTGCCGTATTATCCTGTTCATCTATACATCTTAATCCATTTTATTTTAATTCAATCTTATATTAATACATCTTGCTACTGTAGATCCGTGTCATGTTCTTAATAAATTTCACTTTTATTAAATACTCCGCCCTTTTGATTCATTTTTCCGTTACAACGGCCGTTTTACTGTTCCTCGTATTATCTCATTTCCACCATTAACCCTTCTGTGTTCATGATTCTGTTACTATAGTCACTATGTCGGATTCAAACCTTGATCCAAAACCTAATCTGTCCTCTCATAGGACGGATTCATCACTTAAACCTAAAAAAACCACTAGAACCATGAATCCTTTGAGTAAATCTGCTTTGAAATACTAATATGTTATCTAATGTTCCTAAGAATCTATATTCTAAAGTGAAAACCAGATCTGCTTCAAGGGGTAATAGAGTAGCTATGGATATGGATGATTTGGAGTGTGATGATGAGGCTTCTGAGTCTGTGGAGGGTAGTGAGGAGTTTGGTGGTTCTTGTTCTGGTATTGAGGATGGGGGTTTTTTTGGTGATGGTTCTGAGGCTGGTAAGGTTAATTTGGGTAATGCTAATAATATTTCGGTTGATTGTGATGATACTAATAGGGATATTGTTGATGAAATTGCTAAAAGTTTGAATAATGAGCCTATTTCTGCTAGTGTTAAGATTGTTGGTAATGTGGGTAGTGTTAATAGTGGGTCTAGGGATGTTAATGGTTTGCCTGCTAGTGATTTGGGTCAGGGGAATGTGTCTAGTAATAGGGTTGATGTTCCTAGGGTGTCTAAACCAAGTGTGGGTAGCACTAATTTTTGGGTAAAAGGGTTAAAACACCCTGGTAAAATATATTATCCAAAAAAACGTTGAAGTAACAAAACACACACTACTATGGGCGATTGTATAACCTAGGGTTTTATACGGTTTTCCTGTTCATCAATACACCTTAAATCCATTTTATTTTTAATTCCAATCTTATAATAATACATCTGCTACTGTAGATCCTTGTTTGTTCTTCATTAATTCACCTTTCAATTTCATTCCGCCTTTTTCAATTCATTTTCCGTTATAATAAACCATCTTCACTGTTCATCGGTTTTAATGAATTTGTTTCATTAATTTCCATGGATTCTAACCCTGATCCTAATACTAATCCGCGGATTCAGCTCTTAAACCCAAAAAAACTACTCGTACTATGAATCCTATGAGTAAATCTGCTATGAAACATACTAATATGTTATCTAAGGTTCCTAGGAATCTATATTCTAAGAAGACTAGATCTGTTTCTCGGGGCAATAATGAAGCAATGGATATGGACGATTTGGAATGTGATGATGGGGCTTCTGAGTCTGTGGAGGGTAGTGAGGATTTTGGAGGCTCATGCTCTGGTATTGATGATGGGGGTAGTGTTGGTGATGGTTCTGAGGCTGGTAAGGTGAATTCTGGTAAGGATAATAATATTTCATTTGATTGTGATGATAGTAACAAAGACATTATTGATGAAATTGCTAAAAGTTTGAATAATGAGTCTATTGCTGCTAGTGCTAAGTCTGTTGGTGATGTGGGTAATCTTAATAGTGGGTCTAGGGATGTTAATGGTTTGCCTGCTAGTGATTTAGGTCAGGGGAATGTTAAGTGTAGCAAAGATAATGGTCCTGATGTGTCTAAACCTAGTGTGGAGAGTTCTAATCTGAAGCAAAATGTGGGTTCTGATAAACCTAGGAGCCCTACTAAAGTAAGTTTTGGTGATGTTAGGGTTCCGGGTTTGTTTAAGGTTAATGTAAATGTTAGTGATTCTGGTAAGGGTGTTAGCGAGGTGAGTAATTTTGCTGTGGGTGAGTCTAGTAATGTTAAGGATACGGTAATGACAGATAGTGTGTATGAAAAGAATAGTAGGTCCTTTCGTGAGGCTGTTTCAAATAGTTATGGTGGGAATGGTGATAATAAGTTGCATTATGTTCCTCCGTCTATTATTGGTGAAAATAGGAAAGTGGCTAAGATGGATCCGATTTTGGAAGAGGGGTGTAAGAGGTGGGGTAATACTGTGGTTGGTTTCTTTGTCGGGTTTCGTATGAATTATGCTGATTTGGTTTATCATTTGAAACGTATGTGGAGGTTGTATCAGTTGGATAATGTCATTATGAACCAGAATGGAATGTGTTTTTTTGACTTTAAGTCTAATGATGGGATGGAGTTGGTTATTGAGAAAGGCCCTTGGTTAGTGAATAATAGGCCTTTGTTTGTGAAAAAATGGGAACCAGGGCTATGCATGTCTAGACCTGAGGTTAAGAAGGTTCCGGTTTGGGCTAAAATTCATGACATTCCTTTGGAAGCTTGGAATGTTGAGGGGATCAGTAGGATAGTTAGCCAAATTGGTAGCCCAATTATTATGGACCGGATGACTACTTCCATTTGTGAAAAGCCATATGGCAGGGCTACGTTTGCTAGGGTGTTAGTTGAGATTGATTCTGAAAAGCCGTTTGTTAACTTTGTTGAATTGTGGTATGAGAAATTGGGTAAGGTTTTGAGGCTGATGGTTGAACATGATTGGGTTCCGCCAAGATGTGAGGAGTGCAAGGTTTTTGGACACTACTTGAGTGATTGCAAAAATAAAGTGAATGTGGCTAGGAAAGTGAATAAGGATGGTGAGAATGTGAAGCCTAATGATGTGAATGGTGGTGATAATAATAATAGTTCGGGTAATGTTAATGTGGATGAAGGCTGGAATGTTGCTGGGTTTAGAAGGAATAGGGGTGTTGGTAGTAATGGACGACAAGGGAATATTGGGGGGCATCAGGTTAGAAGAGGTAATTTTGTTAACACGGCTAGTGGTAACAACACTAGTAAGGTAAATACGGGGAATGTGGGTGATAAGCAGACTAGTAATAAATCAGAACCAGTGAAAAGTGGTAATGTAGGTAAGGTTGATGAGAGTGTTGTTGTGAATGATAATGGGAAGACTATTAACAAAGGTAAAGATAAAGTTGAAGTGGGTAGTGGTGGTAGTAACAGCAATCAGACTAATACTTCAGTTGGTAACAAAAAGAATGTGCAGAAGAAGAATTCGGGTAACAGTTCCGGTAATAATAATGGTAATAGCAGCAAGAGTGGTGATGGTCGTAAGTTGAATGATGGTTTAGGCTCTAAGAATGTTAGTACTAGTAATAGATTTGATGTTTTGGGTAGTGATCAGGTTAGTGATAATTCTGATGTTTGGAATGCTGTGAAGGCTGCAGTGGAAAAGGCGTGTGGTTCTGGTATTCCTATTTTAGAAAGTGTTGTTAAGAGTTGGAATGTTGACATGGTTAAATACTATACGGAAAAGTGGAATAGTAGAATCATGACGAATGGGTCTCATGAACAGCAGTTAGAATTGAAAATCAAAAACTTGTCTGAAAGTATCGTGTTACTTAACCAGAATCTCAATTCTAATGCCAAAAGTAATGCTAATTTGATGATGCAGAAGACCGTCTTGACTACGCATGATAGTAGTGATGTTTCACTCAGGCAATGTTATGATGATGCTTATCGTGCGGAGTTAGCTAAGATTGGTAATTTGCAAAAGGAGCGTGATTTACTTAAGGTTGACCTGTTTATGCTGTCTAATAAGTCGTTAGATAAGGATTGTAAAGAGACTTGGACTGATGAGATGTTGGAATACTACTCGAGCAGATGTGAGGATATAAGAAGTGATAGGATTAATGGGCATTTATCTGATATGAATGATTCTCATTCCTTGGATGAAGTAGAGGAGGTTACGACTGGTTCAGCTTCCTTTATGACACAGAATGAAGTCTTCAATGATGTGGATACGTCTATGGTTCAAGAGGGTGGTGTGCCTGCACCCTTTGATTCCAATCTTAAATGAGTTACAAAATTGGTGTTTGGAATGTCCGGGGTCTGTCTCAGACTACTAGACAAGATGAAGTTATATCGCTTATTAGAGAAGAAGGGTTGTGTATGTGTGCTGTGGTGGAGACTCATCTTAGGAAGAAGTCGGTTAAGAGTGTTGGTGACAGTTTGTTTCGTAATTGGTCATGGGTTTCTAATATGGATGACTGTAGAAGCGTGTGTAGAATGTTAGTTGGGTGGGACAACAATGTAGTTAGTGCCAATCTTGTTTCTCATTCTGAACAATCTATGCATTTTGAAATTTATTTTATTCGTGATTGCAGAAAACACTTTGTTTCTTTTATCTATGGCAAGAACAAAGGTGTTGAAAGACGGGTGTTATGGAAGAATTTAGCTGTTCATAGTGATCTCGTCAAGGGTGAGCCGTGGGTTTTGCTGGGTGATTTCAACGTTGCCCTGAATATTAGTGATTGCTCTGAAGTCACTGCTGCTAAAGATCATGATATGGAAGATTTCAGGAATTGTGTTGAGTCATTGGAGCTTGATGATATTGCTTCCAAAGGTATGTTTTACACTTGGATTCAAAAACGTCTTGATCCTGAATCTGGTATTCTTAAGAAATTAGATAGAGTGTTGGGTAATAGTAGCTTCATTTCTTGTTATGATAGCTGCTTTGCTGAATTTTTGCCCTATCTCTCATCGGATCATTGTCCTGCTATTTTAAATTACTCTTTGGCCAAGCCTGTTAAGCCTAGAAGTATCATGGTTCTCAATACGCACCTCATTAACCAAAGACCGAAAATTAACCTTCCTAGTTACCCTTTCCAGATTCACCACATTAGCAAACGAAGTAGGACCACTCATATTAGCACTTGTGTTTGATCCGCCCCCATTAGAACTGTCTCCCACGTTATAAGTATTGGGCACTTTATCAGAACTAGCCTTGAAAACCTCCTCCACACTAGTATACTTCTGGGTTTTGATAGCCTCACTAAATGACGTATTAGGACTAGTAACATTATTGGCATTCAAACCACCCGAAGTATTCAAAGAGGAAGACGCCATGTTAGCAATATCACTATCAAGTTTCTTCATGGCATCATCAAAATGCTTGTGCGCGTTAGCAATTAATTGCTCCACGTCAGGCTGCGTTTCAACCACACTAGGCTGTACCGTATCATCCAAATCAATCTTATCATTAACCTTAATCCCCACATCAGCCCCTTGTGCCACATCTCCAACACTAGTGTCATCCGTAACCCCACTAATCCCAACCGAATCAGTAGAAGAATCACCAAGTGAAACCGGCTTCACTTGTTTATCAATCATGCTAGGTTGTGTTGTAGCACCCGAAGTACTCACGTGATCATTAATACCCTCTGGTCTTGATGTGCTTTGAGGATTAACGACCCTCATAGCTTGCCTAGGCTGAGTAACACCGGCGTCCTCAACCTCATCTCCTTTCAAGCGTTTCATACGAGCAGCTAACACTCCTACATCAACACTAGGAACGTTAGCAACCTTCTTAGCAATCTTAGGACTCAAAAAACCCCTATTCATCTCTCAAATCCAGCAGCAAAACAACCAACAAACAATAATCAAACAAGCAGCAAGCATGCGACCCGAATAAAGAAGATAAAACCCTAATCGATACCGATTAGGGTTTATAGCGATAATAACAAAAAAACTAGCCTCCCACCATGATAATCGTCGAACAGTAATGATATAAATTGAGAACAATCGACTATAAATAAAGAAACAAAACCGACTAGATCAAAGTCGGCTAATAAATCCAAGCGATTACAAGAAACCCTAATAAATCGATAAAAATAGAACCGACAATAAACTAGTTCAAATCACTCCCGAACTGGACTGGAATCAATAGACACGAATGTAAATCAATCCCAAGAACAGATTAGAGCAAGAAGAACGAAGATTTAGAGTCGATTTGATGGAGGAATTGATGATGCGATCAGATTTAGGGATGTTAGGGTTCGGTCACTTGTTGAGAGCAATTGTACCTTACTTTATGGAATCCATTGTCCCTAAACACTTGCTCACTTAATGAGAGCAATTGCCCTCTACATGATGATAGTCGTTGTCCCTAATGCTTGCACAATCGATAAGAGCAATTGTCACTTACATGATGAGATCCGTTGTCCCTAAAGGCTAACTTTATGAGGGCAATTTTTCCCTCACATAATAAGAGCCGTTGTCCCTAAAGGCTCACTTGTTGAGAGCAATTGTACCTTACTTTATGGGATCCATTTTCCCTAAACGATTGCTTACTTGATGAGAGGAATTGCCCTTTACATGATGATAGCCATTGCCACAAATGCTTACCAACTCGATAAGAGCAATTGTCACTTACATGATCAGATCCGTTGTCTCTAAAGGCAAACTTTATGAGGGCAATTTGTCCCTCACATAATAAGAGCCGTTGTCCCTAAAGGCTCACTTGTTGAGAGCAATTGTACCTTAGTTTATGGGATCCGTTGTCCCTAAATGCTTCCTCACTTGATAAGAGCAATTGCCGTTTACATGATGATAGCCATTGTCCCTAATGCTTACACACTCGATAAGAGCAATTATCACTTACATTATGAGATCCGTTGACCCTAAAGGCTAACTTTATGGGGTAATTTGACCCTTACATATTAAGAGCCATTATCCCAAAAGGCTCACTTGCTGAGAGCAATTGTGCCTTACTTTATATGATCTGTTGTCCCTAAACACTTGCTCACTTGATGAGAGCGATTGCCCTTTACATGTTGATAGCCATTGCCACAAATGCTTACAAACTCGATAAGAGCAATTGTCACTTACATGATGAGATCCGTTGTCCCTAAAGGCTAACTTTATGAGGGCAATTTCTCCCTTACATAATAAGAGCCGTTGTTCTTAAAGGCTCACTTATTGAGAGCAATTGTACCTTACTTTCTGGAATCCATTGTCCCTAAACACTTGCTCACTTGATGAAATCAATTGCCCTTTACATGATGATAAATGCTGTCCCTAATGCTTGCACACTTGATAAGAGCAATTGTCACTTACATGATGAGATCCGTTGTCCATAAAGGCTAACTTTATGAGGGCAATTTATCCCTTACATAATAAGAGCCGTTGTCCCTAAACACTTGCTCACTTGATCATAGCAATTGCCCTTTAAATGATGATGATAGCCATTATCCTTAATGCTTTCACACTCGATAAGAGCAATTGTCACTTACATGATGATGATAGCCATTGTCCTTAAAGGCTAACTTTATGAGGGCAATTTATCCCTCACATAAAGGCTCACTTGTTGAGAGTAATTGTACCTTAGTTTATGGTATCCGTTGTCCTTAAACGCTTCCTCACTTGATGAGAGCAATTGCCCTTTACATGATGATAGCCATTGTCCCTAATGCTTACACAATCAATAAGAGCAATTGTCACTTACATGATGAGATCCGTTGTCCCTAAAGGCTAACTTTACGAGGGCAATCTATCCCTTACATAATAAGAGTCGTTGTCCCTAAAGGCTAACTTGTTGAGAGCAATTGTACCTTAGTTTATGGGATCAGTTTTCCCTAAACGCTTGCTCACTTGATGAGAGCAACTGCCCTTTACATGATGATAGTCGCTGTCCCTAATGCTTGCACACTTGATTAGAGCAATTGTCCCTTACATAATAAGAGCCGTTGTCCCTAACGTTTCACTTGTTGAGAGCAATTGTACATTACTTTATGAGATCCGTTGTCCCTAAACACTTGCTCACTTGATCATAGCAATTGCCCTTTACATGATGATAGCCATTATCCCTAATGCTTTTACACTCGATAAGAACAATTGTCACTTACATGATGAGATCCGTTGTCCCTAAAGGCTAACTTTATAAGGGCAATTTATCCCTCACATAAAGGCTCACTTGTTGAGAGCAATTGTACCTTAGTTTATGGGATTCGTTGTCCTTAAATGCTTCCTCACTTGATGAGAGCAATTGCCCTTTACATGATGATAACTGCTGTCCCTAATGCTTGCACACTTGATAAGAGCAATTGTCACTTACATGATGAGATTTGTTGTCCCTAAAGGCTAACTTTATGAGGGCAATTTGTCCCTTACATAATAAGAGCCGTTGTCCCTAAAGTGTCACTTGTTGAGAGCAATTGTACCTTACTTTATGGGATCCGTTGTCCCTAAACACATGCTCACTTGATCATAGCAATTGCCCTTTACATGATGATAGCCATTATCCTTAATGCTTATACACTCAATAAGAGCAATTGTCACTTACATGATGAGATCCGTTGTTCCTAAAGGCTAACTTTATGAGGGCAATTTATCCCTCACATAAAGGCTCACTTGTTGAGAGCAATTGTACCTTAGTTTATGGGATCCGTAGTCCTTAAATGCTTCCTCACTTGATAAGAGCAATTGCCCTTTACATGATGATAGCCATTGTCCCTAATGCTTACACAATCAATACGAGCAATTGTCACTTACATGATGAGATCCGTTGTCCCTAAAGGCTAACTTTATTAGGGCAATCTGTCCCTTACATAATAAGACCCGTTGTCCCTAAAGGCTTACTTGTTGAGAGCAATTGTACCTTAGTTTATGGGATCCGTTTTGCCTAAACGCTTGCTCACTTGATGAGAGCACTTGCCCTTTACATGATGATAGCCGCTGTCCCTAATGCTTGCACACTTGATTAGAGCAATTGTCACTTACATGATGAGATCCATTGTCCCTAAAGGCTAACTTTATGAGGTCAATTTGTCCCTTACATAATAAGAGCCGTTGTCCCTAAAGTGTCACTTGTTGAGAGCAATTGTACCTTACTTTATGAGATCCGTTGTCCATAAACGCTTGCTCACTTGATCATAGCAATTGCCCTTTACATGATGATAGCCATTATCCCTAATGCTTTGACACTCGATAAGAAAAATTGTCACTTACATGATGAGATCCGTTGTCCCTAAAGGCTAACTTTATGAGGGCAATTTGTCCCTCACATAAAGGCTCACTTGTTGAGAGCAATTGTACCTTAGTTTATGGGATTCGTTGTCCTTAAATGCTTCCTCACTTAATGAGAGTAACTGCCCTTTACATGATGATAGCCATTGTCCCTAATGCTTACACACTCGATAAGAGCAATTGTCACTTACATGATGAGATCTTTTTTGGGTAAAAGGGTTCCACCCTGGCAAAATATTACTAAAAAAAACGTTGAAGTACAATGGATGAGAATGAATCTCTCATCGGAGTCCCTAAGGACACTACCACTACCACTATATAAGAATGACAGGCCATTCTTATAACAAACAGATCTAAATACAACTAACCATGACTAGCAATAAAAATACAATACATCATAACTTAAATAGAATTTAAGTCTTCTTAGTCATCCTAGCTCTCCAGATCTTAAACATGAAGAAACCTAAACCAAGTTTCCCCGCCTTCCAGGTGCATATTCCAAACAAATCCCTTTGCGCCTTCTATTAGTATTATGCAAGAACCATAATCTAATAACCTGATAAGAGTAAAATTTATGGCAAATAGATGAGAAACTTCCAGCTTCAACCAATAGCGTCTTCTATTAGTATTATGCAAAAAGCATAATCTAACAACCTAATAAGAGTGAATACCGTAGCTAATCAAACTTGAAGCATAAACATGGTCTAAGCGACCCAACCTTTCAGCATATCCGAACTTGAACTAATCTTCCAACAAATACGAGTGTTCACATGAAGACATCCTATGATCAAGTCCCAAATGCAACACACCACAAAACATCCGGCGATAGCGATCAATCAGCAGCAAATTATAAGGATTCAAGACCCCTTCCAAGCAAAACAGCAGCCATAAACAATAACCACCTCAATTCAGACCCAATACAAACGTATAGAACTGAATGCAATATAGAATAATCGATAAACAAGGGTTCGTTCATGGATTCAGCAGCAATATCACGCATATGCAATAAACTAGGGTCAAAAACCCTACGTTTTTTCTCTCTCTAGGGGAGATCTCAGGTCGCCGCCTCCTACCCTATTTTCCAGCCAAATCCATCCATAGAACCGCCTCTCTACCTCTCCATAGGTATGCAATCGGTTTCTATTGGATGTGTGTTCTTTTAGAGGCGGCGTGCTATGCTTTAATATCGTTTTTTATGAGATCACTGCTATGTTATTTGGCGTTTTAGATCTCCTTTAAAACCGATCTGTTGGGTTTTAGGGATTCACTCTTGAGTATCTATTCAAACGCTGAATGGTTGTGGTCGTAATCCTAACTTATTCTAATATTCTTATCGCTATTTAGGGTTCTGATTCGTTTGGGGTTTATTGATCGCACTTATCATTCTTATTAGTTAAAGTCGGTGTATAATCGACTTATTATATCCTGGGTGTGATCTCTATGGCGTGTTTCTGTTTGGTTCGATCATGTATGTATGTTGATCTATCTATTTTTACGATCTGGAAATCAAATCTGATCCCTATTCGTTTTCTAGGGTTTTGAACGAAAACCTTTTTTAGGTTTTTTTTTAATTGGATTTGATTTGTTTCTTCATGGCGATTGGTTTTGCTGCTCGTTCAAGTATATCTTTTTGCAAGTGGGATTAACCAATCAAGTTATTAATGGTTGTCGATCTGATGATCGTAGGGTGGCTGCTGGTTTGTGATGGTTATTCGTGGTTCTGGGTTGAGAGAGACGGTCGTTGATCTGTTGGTGAGAATTAGGGTTTGTCACCATAATTCTCTGTTTTGTTTAGGGTTACTAAACCCTTGTTTATTGCATATACGTGAGACTGCTGCTGTTCTCATGATCGAAACCCTATATGATTATTCTGTTGCAATCAGTTTTTTGGGACTGATTTGAGGTGGTTTTCGACTATGGTTGTTGTTTGCTTGGTAAGGTCTTGTTACCTTATCGTTGGCTGCTGTTGATCGTTATTGCTGGAAGTTCTTATGGCCCTTGATTCTTAGCATGTTTCATCCTTCAAAGACAAGCTTGTCATTCATATTTTTTGGTCTGCTGATCGATAATGCTGGATGTTATGGTGGTCATGTTTATTATTGGTGTTTGCATATGAATTGTTCCTTGTCTTCTTCATGTGACTCATTCGTATTTGTTGGAAGATTTGTTCAAGTTCATATATGCTGGAAGGTTGGGTCGATTAGACCATGTTTATGCTTCAAGGTCGATTTGCTACGGAAGTCACTCTTATTAGGTTATTAGATTATGCTTTTGCATATTACTAATAGAAGACGCAATTGGTTGAAGCTGGAAGTTTGCATGTTTTATGGAGATTCTTTCTCTTATGATTCGGAGGCGTGTTCGTGATTCTGAGCTGTTTACTTTTCATCATCATTGTTCTAACCTTAACATTATTAATTTATGTTTTGCTGATGATCTGTTTCTCTTTGCTCATGGTGATGTGGAATCGGCAAGAGTTATTATGGAGGCTTTGGAGGAGTTCAAACAAGTTTCTGGCCTTACTCCAAGTCTTCCTAAGAGCACCGCTTACTTTTGTAACGTCCGGAATCATGTTAAGCTTGATATTTTACAGGTCATTCCGTTTGTTGAGGGTAGCCTTCCGGTTAAGTATTTGGGAGTCCCTTTGGTTACTACTAGGCTGATTTTTAGAGATTGCAAGGAGTTAGTTGAAAAGTTGTCTAATCGTATTAAGGATTGGAAGAATAAATCTCTCTTGTTTGCGGGTAGGCTTCAACTTATTCAATCGGTTCTCTCTTCTATGCACATTTATTGGGCGTCGGTTTTTATCCTTCCTTCTCGTATTATTTATGATTTGGAACAGCTTATGCGAAGTTTTTTGTGGGGTAATGGTACGGGGCTTAAGGGTAAATCTAAAGTCGCATGGGAGGTTGTTTGTCTTCCTAAACAGGAAGGAGGTCTTGGGATTCGGAGGCTTGATACTTTTAATAGTGCTTTGATTACCACTCATATTTGGAGTATTATTACTGGTAAGGAGTCTCTTTGGGTTAAATGGATTCATACATATAAGCTAAGGGGTCGTAACTTTTGGGATATCCCGTGTCGTGGTAATATGTCTTGGAGTTGGCGGAAGATTCTTCAACTTAGGCCTATTATCCGTAAATTTGTATGGTATAAGTTAGGGGATGGATCAAAGGTTTCTGCTTGGTTTGACTCTTGGTGCACGATTAGTCCTATAGCTTTTATTGTTTCTTCTCGTGACATTCATCGAGCTGGTTTTCATTCTAATTCTACTGTTCGGGAGATCGTTATGTCTAATGGTTGGGCGTGGCCTAATGAATGGCTGGTTCGTTATCCAGCACTTGGTTCTATTTCGGTTCCTTTGTTGGTGGATCATATGGAGGATTCTTTATGTTGGCGTTCGAATGATGGGGTTTTAAGGCCATTTTCGGTTTCTTTAGTATGGGATTGCATAAGGCATCGGGATATGAGTGTCGATTGGTATCATCTTGTGTGGTTTTCTCATCGGATTCCGAAACATGCTTTTCTCTTGTGGCTTGTGATGAAGAGGAGGCTTAGAACTCAAGATATGTTGAGGCATCATGATGCTGCAAATCAGGACCCCTTGTTATGTCCTCTTTGTAAAATGCAACCAGATTCTCATGATCACCTTTTCTTTGCTTGTTCTTATTCTATGCAGGTGTGGGACATGTTGAAGATGTTTGCTGGTCTTACCGTGTTGCCTTCCTCTTTGGATTCTATTGTTAATGTCCTTAGTGGGGCGGCAAAGTCTAGGTCTGTTCGGAGTGTTATATCTAAGCTCTTGTTTGCTGCTGCGGTTTATGTTATATGGCAAGAAAGAAACAACCGGATTTTCAAGAAGCAATCTAGATCAGAAATGCAGGTTGTTGACTTTATCAAGTCTACGGTTAGGATGAAGCTGCTTACGTGCAGGTTTAAGAAGACGGCGAACGTTATTGATTTAGTTCGCGTGTGGAAGTTGCCAAATACGCTTATTCATTCATGAAGTCGGGTTCTTTTATGGATTGTTGGCTTTTGCATGTCGATGTGGTTGATTTGGATGTTGCTTGGGGCATGGTGGATTGTTCGTTGGAGATTCAATTGAGAGCTGTACTCTTTTTTCCCTTCTCCAAGGTTTTCCCTATGGGTTTTTACTTGGAAAGGTTTTTAAGGAGGCAGTCTCAGTTGATTCATCAATCTCCTTCGAAGAGGCGTGTGGATATTTGTGGTGATTCTTGTTATATTCGTTGGTGGTTTCCTATTGGTGCTATTGTAACTGTATGGGTTTAGTTTTGTTCGCTTTGTGGCATGTCACAAGCGTTTAGTTGTTTTGGCTGTTCAAGCGCTACTTGAGGTTAATGTGGTACTTTAGCCACATTCCATTGTACTTAAACGTTTTTTGGTGTAATATATTTTACCGGGTGTAATGCCCTTTACCCAAAAAAAAAAAGATCTGGATCGCTAAGATGACTATGAAGACTTAAATGTTTATTTGAGTTGTGATGTATTGTAATTTTATTGCTAGTCATGGTTAGTTGTATTTAGATCTGTTTGTTATAAGAATGACCTGTCATTCTTATATAGTGGTAGTGGTAGTGTCCTTAGGGACTCCGATGAGAGATTCACTCTCATCCATTGTACTTCAACATTTTTTTGAGTAATATTTTGCCAGGGTGGAACCCTTTTACCAAAAAAAAAAAAAAAAAAAAAAAAAAAAAAAAAAAAAAAAAAAAACCCTAACAACTAGACCAACATCTCTCTCATAACCCACAACCATAATCACGACATCATCAAAGAACATGCAATCACAAACACATGCAGCGTGACTTCCACAAACCTTCCAGATCCATAATCAGTACCAACAAAACGATAGAATGTAAAAACCCAAAAGGTTTTATAGTCGTTAAGAATAGATCCCAAGAACAGATCGATCTATATAAAATAAGCCATAATGATCAGATCGATACAAAACCCCAGAAAACGAAACCCTAAATAACGATAATAATAATATGTTAAATCCACCAAACAGCAATCGACCCTTAAATATATAGATGAGAAACCGACATAGATAAAAGGTTCGATTACATACACACCAACAGATTCAAACCCTAAAAACGATTCACCAGAAAAGATGAAGACGACTGAGAGAAGTTAGGGTAATGAACCAGAAGAAATCCGTTTACATAAGAGTTATAGCCGCCGCCTTATGTCAATGAATGAAAACCATCTCCAAACCACGTATTGCATGCCCCAAAACCAATAATGATTGAAGGGTAGAGAGGACGTGGTGTGATTGATAATTTATGACCAGAAATTAGATGGCAGAAGGTGGCCGGATTTCTCCATAGGGAGAGAGAAAATTTTAGGGTTTTTTTACTTACATGATGAGATCCGTTGTCCCTAAAGGCTAACTTTATGAGGGCAATCTGTCCCTTACATAATAAGAGACGTTGTCCCTAAAGGCTTACTTGTTGAGAGCAATTGTACCTTAGTTTATGCGATCCGTTTTCCCTAAACGCTTCCTTACTTGATGAGAGCAATTGCCATTTACATGATGATAGCCATTGTCCCTAATGCTTACACACTCGATAAGAGCAATTGTCACTTACATGATGAGATCCATTGTCCCTAAAGGCTAACTTTATGAGGGCAATCTGTCCCTTACAAAATAAGAGCCGTTGTCCCTAAAGGCTCACTTGTTGAGAGCAATTGTACCTTAGTTTATGGGATCCATTTTCCCTAAACGCTTGCTCACTTGATGGGAGCAATTGCCCTTTACATGATGATGGCCGCTGTCCCTAATGCTTGCACACTCGATAAGAGCAATTGTCACTTAAATGATAAGATCCGTCGTCCCTTAAGGCTAACTTTATGAGGGTAATTTTTCCCTTACATAATAAGAGTCGTGGTCCCTAAAGTCTCACTTGTTGAGAGCAATTGTACCTTACCTTATGGAATCCATTGTCCCTAAACACTTGTTCACTTGATGATCGTAATTGCCCTCTACATGATGATAGTCGTTGTCCCTAATGCTTGCACACTCGATAAGAGCAATTGTGACTTATATGATGAGATCCGTTGTCCCTAAAGGCTAACTTTATGAGCGCAATTTGTCCCTAACATAATAAGAGCCGTTGTCCCTAAAGGCTCAGTTATTGAGAGCAATTTTACCTTACTTTATGGTTTCCATTTTCCCTAAACCATTGCTCACTTGATGAGAGGAATTGCCCTTTACATGATGATAGCCACTGCCACAAATGCTTACCAACTCGATAAGAGCAATTGTCACTTACTTGATGAGATCCGTTGTCCCTAAAGGCTAACTTTATGAGGGTAATTTGTCCCTAACATAATAAGAGCCGTTGTCCCTAAAGTCTCACTTGTTGAGAGCAATTGTACCTTAACTTATGGAATCCATTGTCCCTAAACACTTGCTCATTTAATGAGAGCAATTGCCCTCTACATGATGATAGTCGTTGTCCCTTATGCTTGTACTCTCGATAAGAGCAATTATCACTTACATGATGAGATCTTTTTTTGGGTAAAAGGGTTAAAACACCCTGGCAAAATTTATTATCCAAAAACACACACTACTATGGGCGATCTTGGAACTTAGGGTTTCATACGTATTTCCTGTTCATCAATACATCTTTAAATCCATTTTATTTTAATTCCAATCTTATAATAATACATCTGCTACTGTTGATCCGTATTGTGTTTGTTTAATTTCACCTTCATTTATTAATCCGCCCTTTTCATTTCATTTTTCCGTTACAATAAACCTTTTTCACTGTTCATCGTTTTCATGATTCTGTTTCTTTAATTTTCATGGATTCTAATCCTGATCCTAACTCTAATCAGTCCTTTCATAGGACGGATTCTTCTCTTAAACCCAAAAAAACTACTCGTACCATGAATCCTATGAGTAAATCTGCTATGAAACATACTAATATGTTATCTAAGGTTCCTAGGAATCTATATTCTAAGAAGACTAGATCTGTTTTTCGGGGTAATAATGAAGCAATGGATATGGACGATTTGGAATGTGATGATGGGGCTTCTGAGTCTGTGGAGGGTAGTGAGGATTTTGGAGGCTCATGCTCTGGTATTGATGATGGGGGTAGTGTTGGTGATGGTTCTGAGGCTGGTAAGGTGAATTCTGGTAAGGATAATAATATTTCATTTGATTGTGATGTTAGTAACAAAGACATTATTGATGAAATTGCTAAAAGTTTGAATAATGAGTCTATTGTTGCTAGTGCTAAGTCTGTTGGTGATGTGGGTAATCTTAATACGTCTAGGGATGTTAATGGTTTGCCTGCTAGTGATTTAGGTCAGGGGAATGTTAAGTGTAGCAAAGATAATGGTCCTGATGTGTCTAAACCTAGTGTGGAGAGTTCTAATTTGAAGCAAAATGTGGGTTCTGATAAACCTAGGAGCCCTACTAAAGTAAGTTTTGGTGATGTTAGGGTTCCGGGTTTGTTTAAGGTTAATGTGAATGTTAGTGATACTGGTAAGGGTGTTAGCGAGGTGAGTAATTTTGCTGTGGGTGAGTCTAGTGGTGTTAAGGATACGGTAATGACAGATAGTGTGTATGAAAAGAATAGTAGGTCCTTTCGTGAGGCTGTATCAAATAGTTATGGTGGGAATGGTAATAATAAGTTGCATTATGTTCCTCCGTCTATTATTGGTGATAATAGGAAAGTTGCTAAGATGGATCCGATTTTAGAAGAAGGGTGTAAGAGGTGGGGTAATACAGTGGTTGGTTTTTTTGTGGGATTTCGTATGAATTATGCTGATTTGGTTTACCATTTGAAACGTATGTGGAGGTTGTATCAGTTGGACAATGTTATTATGAACCAGAATGGAATGTGTTTTTTTGACTTTAAGTCTAATGATGGGATGGAGTTGGTTATTGAGAAAGGCCCTTGGTTAGTGAATAATAGGCCTTTGTTTGTGAAAAAATGGGAACCAGGGCTGTGCATGTCTAGACCTGAGGTTAAGAAGGTTCCGGTTTGGGCTAAAATTCATGACATTCCTTTGGAAGCTTGGAATGTTGAGGGGATCAGTAGGATAGTTAGCCAAATTGGTAGCCCAATTATTATGGACCGGATGACTACTTCCATTTGTGAAAAGCCATATGGCAGGGCTACGTTTGCTAGGGTGTTAGTTGAGATTGATTCTGAAAATCCGTTTGTTAACTTTGTTGAATTGTGGTATGAGAAGTTGGGTAAGGTTTTGAAGCTGAGGGTTGAACATGATTGGGTTCCGCCAAGATGTGAGGAGTGCAAGGTTTTTGGACACTACTTGAGTGATTGTAAAAATAAAGTGAATGTAGCTAGGAAAGTGAATAAGGATGGTGAGAATGTGAAGCCTAATGATGTGAATGGTGGTGATAATAATAATAGTTCGGGTAATGTTAATGTGGATGAAGGCTGGAATGTTGCTGGTTTTAGAAGGAATAGGGGTGTTGGTAATAATGGACGACAAGGGAATATTGGTGGGCATCAGGTTAGAAGAGGTATTTTTGTTAACACGGCTAGTGGTAACAACACTAGTAAGGTAAATACGGGGAATGTAGGTGATAAGCAGACTAGTAATAAATCTAAACCAGTGAAAAGTGGTAATGTAGGTAAGGTTGATGAGAGTGTTGTTGTGAATGATAATGGGAAGATTATTAACAAAGGTAAAGATAAAGTTGATGTGGGTAGTGGTGGTAGTAACAGTAATCAGACTAATATTTCAGTTGGTAACAAAAAGAATGTGCAGAAGAAGAATTCGGGGTAACAATTCAGGGAACAAAAATGGTAATAACAGCAAGAATGGAGATGGTCGTAAGCTGAATGATGGTGTAGGATTAAAGAATGTTAGTACCAGTAATAGGTTTGATGTTTTGGGTAGTGATCAGATTAGTGATAATTCTGATGTTTGGAATGCAGTGAAGGATGCTGTGGAAAAGGCGTGTGATTCTGGTATTCCTATTTTAGAAAGTGTTGTTAAGAGTTGGAATGAGGAAATGGTTAAATATTATACGGAAAAGTGGAATAATAGAATTATGAGGAATGGGTCTCATGAACAACAATTAGAATTTAAAATCAAAAATTTGTCTGAACGTATTGTATTACTTAACCAGAATCTCAATTCTAGTGCTAAAAGTAATGCTGATATGATGATGAAGAAGACTGTTTTGACTACGCAAGATAGTAGCGATGTTTCTCTCAGACAATGTTATGATGAAGCTTATCGTGCGGAGTTAGCTAAGATTGATAGTTTGCAGAAGGAGCGTGGTTTGCTGCAGGTTGACTTGTTTATTTTATCTAAAAAGCCGTTTGATAAGATTTGTAAAGAGACCTGGACTGATGAGATGTTGGAATACTATTCGAATAGATGTGATGATATAAGAAGTGATAGGATTAATGGGCATTTATCTGGTATGAATGGATCTCATTCTTTGGACGAAGTAGAGGAGGATAAGTCTGGTTCAGCTTCCTTTATGACACAGAATGAAGTCTTTAATGATGTGGATACGTCTATGGTTCAAGAAGGTGGTGTGCCTGCACCATTTGATTCTAATATTCAATGAGTTGTAAAATTGGTGCATGGAATGTCCGGGGTCTGTCTCAGACTACTAGACAAGATGAAGTTAGATCACTTATTAGAGAAGAGGGTTTGTGTATGTGTGCTGTGGTTGAGACTCATCTTAGAAGAAGTCGGTCAAGGGTGTGGGTGATAGTTTATTTCGTAATTGGTCATGGGTATCTAATGTAGATGCTTGTCGTAGTGTTTGCAGAATGATGGTTGGATGGGATAACAATGTTGTTGATGCCAATCTTATTTCCCATTCTGAACAAGTTATGCATTTTGAAATCATTTATATTCATGATCACAGGAAGCAATTTGTTTCTTTCATTTATGCTAAAAACAAAGGAGTGGAAAGACGGGTATTATGGAAGAATTTAGCTCATCATAGTGTTCTTGTCAAGGATAATCCGTGGGTGCTGCTGGGTGATTTCAACGTTGCCTTAAATATTAGTGATTGTTCTGATGTCACAGCAGCTAAAGATATTGATATGGAAGATTTTCGGAATTGTGTTGAGTCGTTGGAGCTTGAGGATATTGCTTCAAAAGGTATGTTCTACACTTGGATTCAAAAGCGTATTGACCCTGATTCTGGTATTCTTAAGAAGTTAGATAGAGCGTTGGGTAATGTCAGCTTTATATCTTGTTATGATAGCTGTTTTGCTGAATTTTTACCATATCTTTCATCAGATCATTGTCCAGTTGTTTTAAACTATCCTTTGGCTAAACCTGTTAAGCCCAGACCATTCCGGTTTGCTAATTTTTTAGCTGATAAGGATTCTTTTATTCCTACGGTTAGAGATAATTGGGGTATTGAGGTTTTTGGTTTCCGTATGTTTGTTTTAGCTAAGCGTCTTAAAAATATGAAAAGACATTTGAGGAACATGAACAGGGTTAATGGGAATGTGTTTAATAAGGTTAATATGTTGAGAGCTGAGCTTAAGAGAGTGCAGAAATGTTTAGATAAAGAGCCCGATAATAGCAGCCTTAGATATGAAGAGTATGTCTTTTGTAATGCATATCAGGAAGCGGTTAGGGATGAGGCGAATCTTCTTAGGCAGAAAACTAAGATTCAATGGTTGAAAGATGGGGACCATAATACGTCGTACTTTCACAATATTCTTAAGAGCAGGGTGAACAAGGGTAGGATTCAAGTTGTGTGTGATGAGCAGGGGAATAAGTTTTATGGTGATGATGTTCCGGGGTGCTTTGTTAACCATTTTCAAAAATTTTTGGGAGTGGAAGATGAGGTTATTCCGTTAGATGATTGTGAGGAACTTTTTGCTAAAAAACTTGATTCTTCTATTGCGTTAAAAATGGTTAGACCAGTTTCTGATATAGAAATCAAAGAAGCGATGTTTAGTATTGATGATGACAAAGCGGCTGGTCCGGATGGTTTTACTTCTAAGTTCTTTAAAGCGGCTTGGAGCATTGTTAGTGTTGATGTCTGTGCTGCGGTTAAAGAGTTTTTCAGTTCGGGTAAACTTCTTGGTGAGTTTAATGCTAATGTCATCTCGCTTATTCCTAAGTTGCAAGTTCCTTTGAAGGTTTCTGATTATCGTCCTATTGCTTGTGGTAATGTCATCTACAAGTGCATCAGTAAGGTCATTACGAATAGACTCAAAGATGGTCTTTGTAGTCTGATTGATTGTAACCAGAGTGCTTTTATCCCGGGTAGGCAGATCAGTGACAATATTTTGCTTGCTCAGGAGTTTGTTAAGAGATATAATTGGACGCGTGATGTTAGCAAATGCTCGTTCAAAGTGGACATTCAGAAGGCATACGATACAGTTAATTGGGACTTTTTGAAGAAGTGTCTTGTTCATTTCGGCTTCCACAGCTCCATGATTCATTGGATTATGGTATGTTTAACTTCTGCTTCTTTTTCTTTATGTGTTAATGGTGAATTGCATGGATTTTTCAAAAGTAAACGGGGTCTTAGGCAGGGTGACCCGATCTCGCCTTATTTGTTCACTATCGTTATGGAAGCTTTTAATATGATGGTTAAGAGACAGATTAGAAGGGATGGTCGGTTTAGGTTCCATTGGGGTTGTGAGAAATTTCAATTGACCCACTTATGTTTTGCGGACGACCTGCTTTTATTATGTCATGGTGATCTTATCTCTGCTAGTATTCTTAGAAGAGCGTTGGATGAGTTTGCTATGTGCTCTGGTCTTTTCCCTAGTATAGCTAAGAGTGTTGCTTTCTTTGGGAGTGTGCCTGATACGGTTAGGGATAATATTTTGCTGGTCATGCCGTTTAGAATTGGTGTTCCGCCTTTAAAATACTTGGGTATCCCTCTGTCTGGTAAGAGAATTGTGAATGAGGATTGTAGAAGCCTGATTCAGAAGGTTAAGAATCGTATTAATGATTGGAGAAACAAAACTTTGTCTTTTGCGGGTAGACTTCAGTTAATCTCATCTGTTCTTACTTCGATTCATGTTTATTGGGCTTCGATGTTCCTTCTTCCTAATCATGTCTGTGATAGTATTGATAAATTGTGTAAAAAGTTTTTATGGTCTGGTGGGGGTGAGGGTAGTGGTATTGCTAGTGTATCATGGAAAGATATTTGTAAGCCTAAGAATCAGGGGGGCCTTGGCCTTAAACCACTTAGACTTATGAATGAGGCTTTAATTGCTAAGCATCTTTGGAACGTTATTAGTAAGAAAGACTCGCTGTGGGTTAGATGGGTTCATGCTTATAGGATCAGAGACAGAAACATTTGGTTTGATATTAAACCTGAACATGGTGCTTCGGGTTGGAATCATATTCTTGGTCTTAGGGATAAAATTCGATCCTTTGTGGTTTATAGATTGGGTAATGGTAAACAATGCTCTATGTGGTTTGATAAATGGCACACTAATGGCCCGTTGTGTAAGGTTATTACTCATAGTTTCCTTACTGAACAAGGGTTGGATACTAGTGATAAGGTTGCTGATTGGATTGACAGTAATGGATGGAAATGGCCAAATGAATGGAATAGTCTTTTTGGTGATGTTTTAAATGTGCCTGTTCCCGTTTTATTTGATGAATTTGAGGACAAGGTTTTATGGATCAATAAGGATAGCAAGGATGTTGAATTTAGTGTCAAAGAAGCTTGGAAAGTGTTAAGGAATGATAGTCCTAAAGTTATGTGGTATAAACACGTTTGGTTCTCCCAATGTATTCCTAGACACGCGTTTGTGCTATGGATGGCTATGCGGGGTAGACTTAAAACTTCGGATCGTATTTCTAGATGGTTCAACATTTCTAGTACTGTTTGCCCTTTATGTAATGCTATTGATGAATCTCATGCCCATTTGTTCTTTTCTTGCAAATTTTCTAAGGCTGTTTGGGATAATTTAAAACTTTTGTGTAAGCTGGATGATATTTCGTATACGTGGGCTGAAGTTGTTTCTGGAATCTCTATTAGAACTGCTAATAATTCTATATGGAGTGTGATTCAGCGTTTAGTGTTTGGAGCTGAGGTCTATTATATTTGGCAAGAGCGGAATTTTAGGTTGTTTCAAAAGAATTTTAGAAGTGAGGAGACTATTTTTAAGATTATTGTTGATATAGTTAGACATAAGCTGTTAAGTCTGAAGATTAAGTATTCTGTGGAATCTGTGAAGGCTGCACATATTTGGAAAATCCCGTTGAGGAGTTATAGTTGCTGTGACAATGGTATTAATGGTGTTACTTGACTCTTTGGTGACTGTGAGTTGGCACATATTCTTATTGAATTTGGGGCTTTGGGTTGGTAATGTTTCTGCTAATCAGTATTCTAACGGTGATTTTGTGATGGTTTGTAATTTCAACAGATCTTGTAACTGTTGGGTTTGTTGGTGTTTCTTGGGCACTGGTTTCTGGAATTGTAATTATGTTTTTGATCCGGGTGTTTGTGATTTTTGCAAGTTATTATGCACTACAGATGAGAGGATAGCTTCCTGCGCTGGTCATCAGTTGGTAGTATGGAGGTATGGATGGCTATGCACTACAGGAACCGATTCTTTTTTCTGCGCTGATAACTTGTATTGGTTGACATGGTCTCAAATGAGTTTAATGAGTAATGAGACTGAGTTTGTGATAGCTATCAGGTTTATTACTATTCTGTTCAGTATTTGGAGCTCTTATTATTCTTATGATGGTTGGGTTTGTTGGTGTTTCTTGGGTACTGGTTTCTGGAAATGTAACCTTGTTTTTGATCCGGGTGATTGTGGCTCTAGCAAGTTACTATGCACTACAGATGAGAGGATAGCTTCCTGCGCTGGTCATCATTTTGTAGTACGGTGTTATGGATGGCTATGCACTACAGGAACCGATTCTTTATTCTGCGCTGGTAACTTGTATTGGAGGATATGGTTTCATATGAGTAGTATGAGTAAGGTGACTGTGGTTGTGATTGATACCAGGTTTAGTCCTAATCTGATTATTATTTGGAGGTATAATGGGTGTAATATTAGTACTGTTACATTAATCTTTGAGGTTTGCTTGGTTAATTGGTGGGGGTATAAGGTGTTTTGTGTTAGCAGGTATTATGCTTCTTTTGTTTTTATCTTTTGGTACTCTAACGTGAACATACCTTGTACTCTTTTTCCTTGCTCAAAGTTTTCCCACATTATTTGGCAAGGTTTTTTAATGAGACAAGGTTCTTGGATGATTGAAGACTTGATGTTTCATCCTCATCCTGATCTGGGGTGTATGTTTATGCTGATCTGGATGCATTTTCTTGATCAAGCTTTCTGGTGCTGTAATGCTGATATGCTGCTTGGGAAATTATATTTGTTTGGTCTTTTTAAGAGTTATGTTATTTTTACTGTTATCTGCTTCTCTTGTACTTAAGACTTAGTATATTTGCTTTCTATGACTGCTTGTGAATGGTGATGTTTGGAGCTCCTTTGGTTGATTCCTTTGGAGTTACCCATGTATTCAGAGTTTTCAAGTGGTCATAGTTTCAAGCTGTCTTTATCACTAAGTCTGATGTTCAGGGGTTGCTTTTGGTATTATGCAGTTTTGGTTATCTTCTCATTGTTGTAATCAGTTTGGACTTGTCCACTTTAGTTGTTGTTTTTCTGTTTCTAGGCAAGTTGAGATTGGGTGAGGAGTTTTCCTTTCCTTGTCTTTCTTGTGCTATCCTATGTACATAACTCTTTATTTTATTTAATATATTTTACCTTTTTGTAAAAAAAAAAAAAAAAAAAAAACGTTGAAGTAACAAAACACACACTACTATGGGCGATTTTGGAACCTAGGGTTTCATACGTATTTCCTGTTCATCTATACTTCCTTAAATCCATTTTATTTTTAATACAATCTTATAATATCATCCGGTTACTGTAGATTTGTGTAATGTTCTTCATTAATTCATCTCTTATACACAATCCGCCCTTTTTCAATTCATTTTTCCGTTATAATAAACCACTTTTACTGTTCATTGTTTTTAATGAATTTGTTTCATTAATTTCCATGGATTCTAACCCTGATCCTTATACTAATCCGTCCTCTCATAGGACGGATTCAGCTCTTAAACCCAAAAAAACTACTCGTACCATGAATCCTATGAGTAAATCTGCTATGAAACATACTAATATGTTATCTAAGGTTCCTAGGAATCTATATTCTAAGAAGACTAGATCTGCTTCTCGGGGAAATAATGAAGCAATGGATATGGACGATTTGGAATGTGATGATGGGGCTTCTGAGTCTGTGGAGGGTAGTGAGGATTTTGGAGGCTCATGCTCTGGTATTGATGATGGGGGTAGTGTTGGTGATGGTTCTGAGGCTGGTAAGGTGAATTCTGGTAAGGATAATAATATTTCATTTGATTGTGATGTTAGTAACAAAGACATTATTGATGAAATTGCTAAAAGTTTGAATAATGAGTCTATTGCTGCTAGTGCTAAGTCTGTTGGTGATGTGGGTAATCTTAATAGTGGGTCTAGGGATGTTAATGGTTTGCCTGCTAGTGATTTAGGTCAGGGGAATGTTAAGTGTAGCAAAGATAATGGTCCTGATGTGTCTAAACCTAGTGTGGAGAGTTCTAATTTGAAGCAAAATGTGGGTTCTGATAAACCTAGGAGCCCTACTAAAGTAAGTTTTGGTGATGTTAGGGTTCCGGGTTTGTTTAAGGTTAATGTGAATGTTAGTGATACTGGTAAGGGTGTTAGCGAGGTGAGTAATTTTGCTGTGGGTGAGTCTAGTGGTGTTAAGGATACGGTAATGACAGATAGTGTGTATGAAAAGAATAGTAGGTCCTTTCGTGAGGCTGTATCAAATAGTTATGGTGGGAATGGTAATAATAAGTTGCATTATGTTCCTCCGTCTATTATTGGTGATAATAGGAAAGTTGCTAAGATGGATCCGATTTTGGAAGAAGGGTGTAAGAGGTGGGGTAATACAGGGGTTGGTTTTTTTGTTGGATTTCGTATGAATTATGCTGATTTGGTTTACCATTTGAAACGTATGTGGAGGTTGTATCAGTTGGACAATGTTATTATGAACCAGAATGGAATGTGTTTTTTTGACTTTAAGTCTAATGATGGGATGGAGTTGGTTATTGAGAAAGGCCCTTGGTTAGTGAATAATAGGCCTTTGTTTGTGAAAAAATGGGAACCAGGGCTGTGCATGTCTAGACCTGAGGTTAAGAAGGTTCCGGTTTGGGCTAAAATTCATGACATTCCTTTGGAAGCTTGGAATGTTGAGGGGATCAGTAGGATAGTTAGCCAAATTGGTAGCCCAATTATTATGGACCGGATGACTACTTCCATTTGTGAAAAGCCATATGGCAGGGCTACGTTTGCTAGGGTGTTAGTTGAGATTGATTCTGAAAAGCCGTTTGTTAACTTTGTTGAATTGTGGTATGAGAAGTTGGGTAAGGTTTTGAAGCTGAGGGTTGAACATGATTGGGTTCCGCCAAGATGTGAGGAGTGCAAGGTTTTTGGACACTACTTGAGTGATTGTAAAAATAAAGTGAATGTGGCTAGGAAAGTGAATAAGGATGGTGAGAATGTGAAGCCTAATGATGTGAATGGTGGTGATAATAATAATAGTTCGGGTAATGTTAATGTGGATGAAGGCTGGAATGTTGCTGGTTTTAGAAGGAATAGGGGTGTTGGTAATAATGGACGACAAGGGAATATTGGTGGGCATCAGGTTAGAAGAGGTACTTTTGTTAACACGGCTAGTGGTAACAACACTAGTAAGGTAAATACGGGGAATGTGGGTGATAAGCAGACTAGTAATAAGTCTGAACCAGTGAAAAGTGGTAATGTAGGTAAGGTTGATGAGGGTGTTGTTGTGAATGATAATGGGAAGACTATTAACAAAGGTAAAGATAAAGTTGATGTGGGTAGTGGTGGTAGTAACAGTAATCAGACTAATATTTCAGTTGGTAACAAAAAGAATGTGCAGAAGAAGAATTCGGGTAACAATTCAGGGAACAAAAATGGTAATAACAGCAAGAATGGAGATGGTCGTAAGCTGAATGATGGTGTAGGATCAAAGAATGTTAGTACCAGTAATAGGTTTGATGTTTTGGGTAGTGATCAGATTAGTGATAATTCTGATGTTTGGAATGCAGTGAAGGATGCAGTGGAAAAGGCGTGTGATTCTGGTATTCCTATTTTAGAAAGTGTTGTTAAGAGTTCGAATGAGGAAATGGTTAAATATTATACGGAAAAGTGGAATAATAGAATTATGAGGAATGGGTCTCATGAACAACAATTAGAATTTAAAATCAAAAATTTGTCTGAACGTATTGTATTACTTAACCAGAATCTCAATTCTAGTGCTAAAAGTAATGCTGATATGATGATGAAGAAGACTGTTTTGAATACGCAAGATAGTAGTGATGTTTCTCTCAGACAAGGTTATGATGAAGCTTATCCTAATCGATCTCATTATAACCTAAGCTTATATATTATAACCAGTTTATAAACCCTAGGTTAGTGCTTACCTAGCAAACTGGTAAGTTAGGGTTTTTAAACCCTAGGTTAGTGCTTATTCGTGATACCAGAGAGCAAACTGGTTATAAAAACCCTAAAAAGTTCTCTCAAGTGGCGATTTTTTTCCCTACCCTATTCTTAATCGTTTTTTCATCTTTTCTGCCCTACGTCCATTAATTCTTGTATCAAATTGATTATTCTAGTGATCATCCTTTGTGGTTATCATTGGTTTACTCTAATTGCTGCTTGTGTTATTGGATTAAGTCGGTTTAGGTGAATTTTCTGGTTAGGGTTTCAAACCGCCATCCTGTTTGTTTGGGTCGATCCTTATTATACCTTTATTATTAGTCGGTTCTCTTTGAATCTACATATATTTAAGGTCGATCTTGATTGTTGCAAATTGTTATTCTGATTCTACGATTCCTATTTAGGGTTTCGTTTTTTGAATTTGCATTTATTGATCTGGTGCTTTATTCAATATTAAACTCGATTAGGGTTTGGTATTTATGATCTTGGGATCTGGTTTCTACACGTTATTGCTATAACTGATCTCCTTTGGGTTGGTTTATTTTCTCTTTGCAAGTAACCCGTTTTTAGGGTTTTGGATTGGGTACGTGCACCTTGTGGTTGCTGCTGTTAGTTTCAATTCGTACGTGGGTTTTGTGAGATGGAATCTGGTTTTCTTAATAAGCATAAGTCGTCTTCTAGTTCTGGTTTGGCCTCGAAGGTAGGTAAAATCGATGGTAATCCTATTGTGAATAAGGATAAACCTTTGAAGTCCATATTGAAGCGTGCTGGTCTAGAGGGTAAAACGGGCAGTTTTGTGCTTCCCAAAGAGGGTAGTTCTGATTTTAGGGCAAGAGTGTGTGGCCCTATTGGTTCTAACACTCAAGGTACGCGACTGGAAGATGTTAACCACACTAAGGTTAAGTCTCATGGTATAGTTACAAGTTCTGATGTGCGCGGAACTTTGGATGATGCCCCTGTTTTGGATGTCCATAGGAATTTGATCCCCAATGTTTCTGCTCCACAACATGATAATGTGAGTTTTGTTGCTTCAAGTTCGAGTACTCCTATGGCGGATCCTTCTAATTCTGATATTGCTATTCAGCCTAAGGTACAAGAATCGTTTTCAACAAATGTGAGTTCTACATCAGGAGCAAAAGTCGTTATTCCAATAGCCGTGGTTGAGGAGATGTGTCACAAATTTTCTAATTCGCTATATGGTTATTTTATTGGGCAACGGATTGCGTTTCCTTTGGTTGAAGATTATGTTAAACATGCTTGGTTGAAGTTTGGTTTTCAGAAAGTTATACTTCGCGGTAATTTCTTCTTCTTCCAATTTGCGTCACATGAGGGTTTGCTTAAGGTGCTAGAAGGGGGTCCTTGGTTTATTAGATCATCACCCATCTTTCTACATGAATGGGTGGCGAATTCTAAATTGGAGAAGGATGTTTTTACGAAGGTACCTGTTTGGGTACGTTTTCATAAATTACCTGCTGTTGTGTATTCAGAAGTTGGAATTAAATTGATCGCTGAACGAGTGGGTCGACTTATGAGAATGGATGAGGGTACTTTTACTCGGTGTAATAACCCTTGGGGTCGTTATTCTTATGCACGTTGTTTGATTGAGTTGTCTGCTGTTCATGATTTATTGAGTTCCATTGAAGTTGATATTCCTCTACCAAATGGCATGGGCCATTATTCAGAGTTCATTGATGTTGAATATGAATGGTGGCCTCCTCGTTGTTCACATTGTAAAATTTTCGGTCATGAGTTGGAAGCATGTCATGAGGTTTTGGAAAGTAAAGTTGACATGGGGTCAGTAGAAGAAAGTGTGCGTCTTAAAGAGTCATATCGCAATAGTAAGGCTGGGAAAAAGGCAGATTCGTTGCAACGAGGATCTCGGGTGTTCAAGCCAAAGTCCAATTTCGTGTATAGGCCTGTTTCCAAGCCGGGTTCTAATAAAGTCATTCAGGAGAATAAATCTAATGAGCTTCCAAATCTTAAGTCTCCTTCAGTGACCATTAATGAAGTATCCCAAGGACGGAATGAGCATGGTTATTTTAGTGATAACATTAATGTTGCAGAACTTAAGCGTGATATGGAGAAAGTTTCTGATCAGGAGAAGGTACTTGATATTGCTTCATTTCCCTCCAAGGTGGTGGGCGTTGGGAATGTTTCTGATCTGCATATTACTAATGAGGTTTCTAATAGCACCGCTGGTTCGTTGGTGGGTGATGTGGCTAATGTGAAGCCTGTTGTAGGCTCTACTTCTAATGCAAGTTCGGTTGGTGAGTCAACTAAGAGTGGGAGTTTGTGGGAGCAGTTTAATGCTGTTACAAGGGACAATAAATCTCCATTATCAGGCCCGGAAGACTCGGAAGATGAAGTTGATGATGTTGGTGGAGGCTTCTTGGATGATATGGAAGATTACTATGACGAATATGATCAGGTGGTCCTACCTGATAAAATGCAAGCATTCTGTGATCATTTTGATATTCGCTTGAATAATCGTCGTAGATAGGTTTTTTGTTTGTAAGTTATAAGAATGGCATGTCATTCTTATATAGTTGGCTTTTATTTCTTGTTAGTTGCTTGGCATGTAAGTGTCCTACGGGACTGAGATGAGAGATGTCACTCTCATCCTTTGTACTTCAACGTTTTTTTGGTGTAATGAATTTTACCGGGGTGAATAACCCTTTTACCCAAAAAAAAGAGCAATTGTCACTTACATGATGAGATCCGTTGTCCCTAAAGGCTAACTTTATGAGGAAAATTTGTCCCTTACCTAATAAGGGCCGTTGTCCCTAAATGCTCACTTGTTAAGAGCAATTGTACCTTAGTTTATGGGATCCGCTTTCCCTAAACACTTGCTCACTTGATGAGAGCAATTGCCCTTTACATGATGATAGCCATTGTCCTTAATGCTTACACAATCGATGAGAGAAATTGTCACTTACATGATGAGTTCTGGTGTCAAAGGCTAACTTTATGAGGGCAATTTGTCCCTTACATAATAAGAGTCGTTGCCCCTAAAGGCTCACTTGTTGAGAGTAATTGTACCTTAGTTTATGGGATCCATTTTCCCCAAACCATTGCTCACTTGATGAGAGGAATTTCCCTTTACATGATGATAGCCGTTGTCCCTAATGCTTGCACACTTGATAAGAGCAATTGTCACTTACATGATGAGATCCGTTGTACCTAAAGGATAACTTTATGAGGGCAATTGGTCCCTTACATAATAAGAGCCGTTGTTCCTAAAGGCTCACTTGTTGAGAGCAATTGTACCTTACTTTATGGGATCCATTGTCCTTAAACACTTGCTCACTTGATGACAGCAATTGCCCTTTACATGATGATAGTCGTTGTCCCTAATGCTTGCACATTTGATAAGAGCAATTGTCACTTACATGATGAGATCCGTTGTACCTAAAGGCAAATTTTATGAGGGCCATTGGTCCCTTACATAATAAGAGCCGTTGTTCCTAAAGGCTCACTTGTTGAGAGCAATTGTACCTTACTTTATGGGATCCATTGTCCCAACACACTTGCTCACTTGATGAGAGCAATTGCCCTTTACATGATGATAGTCGTTGTCCCTAATGCTTGCACACTCGATAAGAGCAATTGTCACTTACATGATGAGATCCGTTGTCCCTAAAGGCTAACTTTATGAGGTCAATTTGTCCCTCACATAATAAGAGGCGTTGTCCCTAAAGGCTTACTTGTTGAGAGCAATTTTACCTTAGTTTATGGGATCCGTTGTCCTTAAACTCTTCCTCACTTGATGAGAGCAATTGTCCTTTACATGATGATATCCAATGTCCCTAATGCTTACAAACTCGATAAGAGCAATTGTCACTTACGTGATGAGATCTGTTGTCCCTAAAGGCTAACTTTATGAGAGCAATTTGTCCCTTACATAATAAGAGCCATTTTCCCTAAAGGCTCATTTGTTGCGAGCAATTGTACCTTAGTTTATGGGATCCGTTATCCCTAAACGCATTCTCAATTGATGAAAGCAATTTCCCTTTACATGATGATAGTCGTTGTCCCTAATGCTTTTTTTTTTGTCCCTAATGCTTGCACACTTGATAAGAGTAATTTACACTTACATGATGAGATCCGTTGTCCCTAAAGGCTAACTTTATGAGGGCAATTTGACCCTTACATATTAAGATCCGTTATCCCAAAAGGCTCACTTGTTGACAGCAATTATACCTTAGTTTATGTGATCCGTTGTCCCTAAACACTTGCTCACTTGATGAGAGCAATTGCCCTTTACATGATAATAGCAATTGTCCCTAATGCTTTTTTTGGGTAAAGGGGAATAATCCTGCACCCGGTAAAATACATTAACCAAAAACATTGAAGTACAATGGATGAGAGTGAGTCTCTCATCTAAGTCCCTTAGGACACGACCTAACCACTATATAAGAATGACAGGCCATTCTTATAACTTCCAAATCCAAATACAACTAGCAATGACTAAAAGTAAAATACAATACATCACAACTCAACAAAAACACTTGAGTCTTCTTCATCATCTTAGCGATCCAGATCTTGAACATGAAGAAACCCATACCACAGTTTCCCCGGCTTCCAAGTGACTCTTCCAAAATAATTCCATTTGCAACTTCTATTAGTATTATACAAAAGCATAATCTAATAACCTGATAAGAGTGGAATCCGTAGCAAATCAAATTTGAAACATAGACATGGTCTAAACGACCCTAACTTCCAGCATATAGTAACTTGACCTAATCTTCCAACCCATCCGAATGAGACACATGAAGATAACCAATGATCATGTAACAAAAGACTGCAATAAAGAACATCACACTATGACAAGATTATGTACCAATTAGCTGCCACAAGCAACCAAGATAAGAATGCTAACCGATGGTATCATAATTGCCATAGACAAACACAAGGGTGATTTGCATAATCAACCCTAACTTCCATAGAAATCAGTAGCATCGCTCACACGTTTAAGTAGGATTGGAAGCACAACTTAGAACGAACACGGATTCCTAAACATGACAAACACCAGCAACAATAACAAGGGTTTTGGAACAAGGTACCCTCCCAACTTGTCTACCATCTCTCTCGTAACCCCCAAACAATGTCACAACAGCCGCAATCTTCCAAACATAATCACACCCAACTTCCAACCAAACGGCATAACAAACCCCAGCAATGGGTTATGGACCAATCAATATAGAATAAACAAACCCATAAGGTTTGTTGGCCATTGAAGTACCCCAGGAACCAAACCATTAAACTTGCACGATGAAATCAGAAACCCGAAAAAGGTTTCGAAGCAACTGAAAGCGGAGCAGCAGCAAGCTAATCACAACCATCACCCAAAAGTAATCAGTTAGGGTTCTAAATCGACTTTATGATAAACCCAAAACGGTTTTTTAATGATTAATAGCCGACTTAGAGAAAACCCATC
Organism: Artemisia argyi; assembly: GCA_030686995.1. Taxonomy (NCBI): domain Eukaryota; kingdom Viridiplantae; phylum Streptophyta; class Magnoliopsida; order Asterales; family Asteraceae; genus Artemisia; species Artemisia argyi. The sequence goes on from CM060691.1 coordinate 103,948,845, forward strand.
AGATCGCACCTTAATATAAGATCGATTTAAAAATAAACCGACCTAAACTTGCAAACCTGTAGCGATCATAAAACCACACCCTTTATTGCACACTAAAAACGAAACCCTAAATGGGTATCGAATAGAATGAGACACTTCAACCAGAAATTTGATTAAACAAGGTGCAACAATAAGGAGATCGACCTTATATATGTATAAACGATTGGTAAAATCGCCTAATGAATCCAGGAAACAAGATCGATTGAAAACCTTAGGGTTTCCAGCCGCCAAAAGAAAAAATTGTTAGCACACCACCTCGTAGATAATCACAACCCAATAATTGATTGCATACCACTGAAAAAGAGGTAGAGAGGCAATTATAGAAGTTGATTTTGGCCGGAAAAGAGAAGACGAGATGGTGGCTAAAGGCTGCTGGAATTCGCCCCTATTTTTTGTCCCTAATGCTTACTCACTCGATAAGAGCAATTGTCACTTACATGATAAGATCCGTTGTCCCTAAAGGCTAACTTTATGAGGGCAATTATTCCCTTACATAATAAGAGCCATTGTCCCTAAAGGCTCACTTGTTGAGAGCAATTGTACCTTACTTTATGGAATATATTGTCCCTAAATACTTGCTCACTTAATGAGAGCAATTGCCCTCTACATGATGATAGTCGTTGTCCCTAATGCCTGCACACTCGAAAAGAGCAATTGTAACTTACATGATGAGATCCGTTGTCCCTAAAGGCTAACTTTATGAGGGCAATTTATCCCTAACATAATAAGAGCCGTTGTCCCTGGAGTGTCACTTGTTTAGAGCAATTGTACCTTACTTTATGGGATCAGTTGTCGTTGTCCCTAATGCTTACACACTCGATAAAAGCAACTGTCACTTACATGATGAGATCCGTTGACCCTATAGGCTAACTTTATGAGGACAATTTGTCCCTTACATAATAAGAGCCGTTGACCCTAAAGGCTCACTTGTTGAGAGAAATTGTACCTTAGTTTATTGGATCCTTTTTCTCTAAACGCTTGCTCACTTGATGAGAGCAATTGCCCTTTACATGATGATAACTGTTGTCCTTGCTTGCACACTTGATAAGAGCAATTGTCACTTACATGATGAGATCCGTTGTCCCTAAAGGCTAAGTTTATGAGGGTAATTTGTCCCTTACATAATAAGAACTGTTGTCCCTAAAGTGTCACTTGTTGAGAGCAATTGTACCTTACTTTATGGGATCCGTAGTCCCTAAACACTTGCTCACTCTATCATAGCAATATCCCTTTACATGATGATAGCCATTATCCCTAATGCCTACACACTCGATAAGAGCAATTGTCACTTGCATGATGAGATCCGTTGTCCCTAAAGGCTAACTTTATGTGCAATTTATCCCTCTCATAAAGGCTCACTTGTTGAGAGCAATTGTACCATAGTTTATCGGATCCGTTGTCCTTAAACGCTTCCTCACTTGATGAGAGCAATTGCCCTTTACATGATGATAGCCATTGTCTCTAATGCTTACACACTCAATAAGAGCAATTGTCACTTACATGATGAGATCCATTGTCCCTAAAAACTAACTTTATGAGGGCAATATGTCCCTTACATAATAAGAGCCGTTTCCCTAAAGGCTCACTTGTTGAGAGCAATTGTACCTTAGTTTATGGGATCCGTTTTCCCTAAACACTTGCTCACTTGATGAGAGCAATTGCCCTTTACATGATGATAGCCGCTGTCCCTAATGCTTGCACACTTGATTAGAGCAATTGTCACTTACATGATGAGATCCATTGTCCCTAAAGGCTAACTTTATGAGGTCCATCTGTCCCTTACATAATAAGAGCCGTTGTCCCTAAAGGTTCACTTGTTGAGAGCAATTGTACCTTAGTTTATGGGATCCATTTTCCCTAAACGCTTCCTTACTTGATGCGGGCAATTGCCCTTTACTTGATGATAGCCATTGTCCTTAATGCTTACACACTCGATAAGAGCGATTGTCACTTACATGATGAGATCCGTTGTCCCTAATGGCTAACTTTATGAGGGCAATCTGTCCCTTACATAATAAGAGCCCGTTGTCCCTAAAGGCTCACTTGTTGAGAGTAATTGTACCTTAGTTTATGGGATCCGTTTTCCCAAAACACTTGCTCACTTGATGAGAGTAATTGCCCTTTACATGATGATAGCCGCTGTCCCTAATGCTTGCACACTCGATAAGAGCAATTGTCACTTACATGATAAGATCCATTGACCCTTAAGGCTAACTTTATGAGGGAAAATTTTCCCTTACATAATAAGAGTCGTTGTCCCTAAAGTCTCACTTGTTGAGAACAATTGTACCTTACTTTATGGAATCCATTCTCCCTAAACACTTGCTTACTTAACGAGAGCAATTGCCCTCTACATGATGATAGTCATTGTCCCTAATGCTTGCACACTCGATAAGAGCAATTGTCACTTACATGATGAGATCCGTTGTCCCTAAAGGCTAACTTTAAGAGGGCAATTTGTGCCACACATAATAAGAGCCGTTGTCCCTAAAGGCTCACTTGTTGAGAGCAATTGTACCTTACTTTATGGGATCCATTTTTCCTAAACCATTGCTTACTTGATGAGAGGAATTGCCCTTTACATGATGATAGCCATTGCCACAAATGCTTACCAACTCGATAAGAGCAATTGTCACTTACTTGATGAGATCCGTTGTCCCTAAAGGCTAACTTTATGAGGGTAATTTGTCCCTTACATAAGAAGAGCCGTTGTCCATAAAGGCTCACTTGTTGAGAGCAATTGTACCTTAGTTTATTGGATCCGTTTTCCCTAAACCATTGCTCACATGATGAGAGGAATTGCCCTTTACATGATGATAGCCGTTGTCCCTAATGCTTGCACACTTGATAAGAGCAATTGTCACTTACATGATGAGATCCGTTGTCCCTAAAGGCTAACTTTATGAGGAAAATTTGTCCCTTACCTAATAAGGGCCGTTGTCCCTAAATGCTCACTTGTTAAGAGCAATTGTACCTTAGTTTATGGGATCCGCTTTCCCTAAACACTTGCTCACTTGATGAGAGCAATTGCCCTTTACATGATGATAGCCATTGTCCTTAATGCTTACACAATCGATGAGAGAAATTGTCACTTACATGATGAGTTCTGTTGTCAAAGGCTAACTTTATGAGGGCAATTTGTCCCTTACATAATAAGAGTCGTTGCCCCTAAAGGCTCACTTGTTGAGAGTAATTGTACCTTAGTTTATGGGATCCATTTTCCCCAAACCATTGCTCACTTGATGAGAGGAATTTCCCTTTACATGATGATAGCCGTTGTCCCTAATGCTTGCACACTTGATAAGAGCAATTGTCACTTACATGATGAGATCCGTTGTACCTAAAGGCTAACTTTATGAGGGCAATTGGTCCCTTACATAATAAGAGCCGTTGTTCCTAAAGGCTCACTTGTTGAGAGCAATTGTACCTTACTTTATGGGATCCATTGTCCTTAAACACTTGCTCACTTGATGACAGCAATTGCCCTTTACATGATGATAGTCGTTGTCCCTAATGCTTGCACATTCGATAAGAGCAATTGTCACTTACATGATGAGATCCGTTGTACCTAAAGGCAAATTTTATGAGGGCCATTGGTCCCTTACATAATAAGAGCCGTTGTTCCTAAAGGCTCACTTGTTGAGAGCAATTGTACCTTACTTTATGGGATCCATTGTCCCAACACACTTGCTCACTTGATGAGAGCAATTGCCCTTTACATGATGATAGTCGTTGTCCCTAATGCTTGCACACTCGATAAGAGCAATTGTCACTTACATGATGAGATCCGTTGTCCCTAAAGGCTAACTTTATGAGGTCAATTTGTCCCTCACATAATAAGAGGCGTTGTCCCTAAAGGCTTACTTGTTGAGAGCAATTTTACCTTAGTTTATGGGATCCGTTGTCCTTAAACTCTTCCTCACTTGATGAGAGCAATTGTCCTTTACATGATGATATCCAATGTCCCTAATGCTTACAAACTCGATAAGAGCAATTGTCACTTACGTGATGAGATCTGTTGTCCCTAAAGGCTAACTTTATGAGAGCAATTTGTCCCTTACATAATAAGAGCCATTTTCCCTAAAGGCTCATTTGTTGCGAGCAATTGTACCTTAGTTTATGGGATCCGTTATCCCTAAACGCATTCTCAATTGATGAAAGCAATTTCCCTTTACATGATGATAGTCGTTGTCCCTAATGCTTGCACACTTGATAAGAGTAATTGTCACTTACATGATGAGATCCGTTGTCCCTAAAGGCTAACTTTATGAGGGCAATTTGACCCTTACATATTAAGATCCGTTATCCCAAAAGGCTCACTTGTTGACAGCAATTATACCTTAGTTTATGTGATCCGTTGTCCCTAAACACTTGCTCACTTGATGAGAGCAATTGCCCTTTACATGATAATAGCAATTGTCCCTAATGCTTTTTTTGGGTAAAGGGGAATAATCCTGCACCCGGTAAAATACATTAACCAAAAACATTGAAGTACAATGGATGAGAGTGAGTCTCTCATCTAAGTCCCTTAGGACACGACCTAACCACTATATAAGAATGACAGGCCATTCTTATAACTTCCAAATCCAAATACAACTAGCAATGACTAAAAGTAAAATACAATACATCACAACTCAACAAAAACACTTGAGTCTTCTTCATCATCTTAGCGATCCAGATCTTGAACATGAAGAAACCCATACCACAGTTTCCCCGGCTTCCAAGTGACTCTTCCAAAATAATTCCATTTGCAACTTCTATTAGTATTATACAAAAGCATAATCTAATAACCTGATAAGAGTGGAATCCGTAGCAAATCAAATTTGAAACATAGACATGGTCTAAACGACCCTAACTTCCAGCATATAGTAACTTGACCTAATCTTCCAACCCATCCGAATGAGACACATGAAGATAACCAATGATCATGTAACAAAAGACTGCAATAAAGAACATCACACTATGACAAGATTATGTACCAATTAGCTGCCACAAGCAACCAAGATAAGAATGCTAACCGATGGTATCATAATTGCCATAGACAAACACAAGGGTGATTTGCATAATCAACCCTAACTTCCATAGAAATCAGTAGCATCGCTCACACGTTTAAGTAGGATTGGAAGCACAACTTAGAACGAACACGGATTCCTAAACATGACAAACACCAGCAACAATAACAAGGGTTTTGGAACAAGGTACCCTCCCAACTTGTCTACCATCTCTCTCGTAACCCCCAAACAATGTCACAACAGCCGCAATCTTCCAAACATAATCACACCCAACTTCCAACCAAACGGCATAACAAACCCCAACAATGGGTTATGGACCAATCAATATAGAATAAACAAACCCATAAGGTTTGTTGGCCATTGAAGTACCCCAGGAACCAAACCATTAAACTTGCACGCTGAAATCAGAAACCCGAAAAAGGTTTCGAAGCAACTGAAAGCGGAGCAGCAGCAAGCTAATCACAACCATCACCCAAAAGTAATCAGTTAGGGTTCTAAATCGACTTTATGATAAACCCAAAACGGTTTTTTAATGATTAATAGCCGACTTAGAGAAAACCCATCAGATCGCACCTTAATATAAGATCGATTTAAAAATAAACCGACCTAAACTTGCAAACCTGTAGCGATCATAAAACCACACCCTTTATTGCACACTAAAAACGAAACCCTAAATGGGTATCGAATAGAATGAGACACTTCAACCAGAAATTTGATTAAACAAGGTGCAACAATAAGGAGATCGACCTTATATATGTATAAACGATTGGTAAAATCGCCTAATGAATCCAGGAAACAAGATCGATTGAAAACCTTAGGGTTTCCAGCCGCCAAAAGAAAAAATTGTTAGCACACCACCTCGTAGATAATCACAACCCAATAATTGATTGCATACCACTGAAAAAGAGGTAGAGAGGCAATTATAGAAGTTGATTTTGGCCGGAAAAGAGAAGACGAGATGGTGGCTAAAGGCTGCTGGAATTCGCCCCTATTTTTTGTCCCTAATGCTTACTCACTCGATAAGAGCAATTGTCACTTACATGATAAGATCCGTTGTCCCTAAAGGCTAACTTTATGAGGGCAATTTTTCCCTTACATAATAAGAGCCATTTTCCCTAAAGGCTCACTTGTTGAGAGCAATTGTACCTTACTTTATGGAATATATTGTCCCTAAATACTTGCTCACTTAATGAGAGCAATTGCCCTCTACATGATGATAGTCGTTGTCCCTAATGCCTGCACACTCGAAAAGAGCAATTGTAACTTACATGATGAGATCCGTTGTCCCTAAAGGCTAACTTTATGAGGGCAATTTATCCCTAACATAATAAGAGCCGTTGTCCCTGGAGTGTCACTTGTTTAGAGCAATTGTACCTTACTTTATGGGATCAGTTGTCGTTGTCCCTAATGCTTACACACTCGATAAAAGCAACTGTCACTTACATGATGAGATCCGTTGACCCTATAGGCTAACTTTATGAGGACAATTTGTCCCTTACATAATAAGAGCCGTTGACCCTAAAGGCTCACTTGTTGAGAGAAATTGTACCTTAGTTTATTGGATCCTTTTTCTCTAAACACTTGCTCACTTGATGAGAGCAATTGCCCTTTACATGATGATAACTGTTGTCCTTGCTTGCACACTTGATAAGAGCAATTGTCACTTACATGATGAGATCCGTTGTCCCTAAAGGCTAAGTTTATGAGGGTAATTTGTCCCTTACATAATAAGAACTGTTGTCCCTAAAGTGTCACTTGTTGAGAGCAATTGTACCTTACTTTATGGGATCCGTAGTCCCTAAACACTTGCTCACTCTATCATAGCAATATCCCTTTACATGATGATAGCCATTATCCCTAATGCCTACACACTCGATAAGAGCAATTGTCACTTGCATGATGAGATCCGTTGTCCCTAAAGGCTAACTTTATGTGCAATTTATCCCTCTCATAAAGGCTCACTTGTTGAGAGCAATTGTACCATAGTTTATCGGATCCGTTGTCCTTAAACGCTTCCTCACTTGATGAGAGCAATTGCCCTTTACATGATGATAGCCATTGTCTCTAATGCTTACACACTCAATAAGAGCAATTGTCACTTACATGATGAGATCCATTGTCCCTAAAAACTAACTTTATGAGGGCAATATGTCCCTTACATAATAAGAGCCGTTTCCCTAAAGGCTCACTTGTTGAGAGCAATTGTACCTTAGTTTATGGGATCCGTTTTCCCTAAACACTTGCTCACTTGATGAGAGCAATTGCCCTTTACATGATGATAGCCGCTGTCCCTAATGCTTGCACACTTGATTAGAGCAATTGTCACTTACATGATGAGATCCATTGTCCCTAAAGGCTAACTTTATGAGGTCCATCTGTCCCTTACATAATAAGAGCCGTTGTCCCTAAAGGTTCACTTGTTGAGAGCAATTGTACCTTAGTTTATGGGATCCATTTTCCCTAAACGCTTCCTTACTTGATGAGGGCAATTGCCCTTTACTTGATGATAGCCATTGTCCTTAATGCTTACACACTCGATAAGAGCGATTGTCACTTACATGATGAGATCCGTTGTCCCTAATGGCTAACTTTATGAGGGCAATCTGTCCCTTACATAATAAGAGCCCGTTGTCCCTAAAGGCTCACTTGTTGAGAGTAATTGTACCTTAGTTTATGGGATCCGTTTTCCCAAAACACTTGCTCACTTGATGAGAGTAATTGCCCTTTACATGATGATAGCCGCTGTCCCTAATGCTTGCACACTCGATAAGAGCAATTGTCACTTACATGATAAGATCCATTGACCCTTAAGGCTAACTTTATGAGGGAAAATTTTCCCTTACATAATAAGAGTCGTTGTCCCTAAAGTCTCACTTGTTGAGAACAATTGTACCTTACTTTATGGAATCCATTGTCCCTAAACACTTGCTTACTTAACGAGAGCAATTGCCCTCTACATGATGATAGTCATTGTCCCTAATGCTTGCACACTCGATAAGAGCAATTGTCACTTACATGATGAGATCCGTTGTCCCTAAAGGCTAACTTTAAGAGGGCAATTTGTGCCACACATAATAAGAGCCGTTGTCCCTAAAGGCTCACTTGTTGAGAGCAATTGTACCTTACTTTATGGGATCCATTTTTCCTAAACCATTGCTTACTTGATGAGAGGAATTGCCCTTTACATGATGATAGCCATTGCCACAAATGCTTACCAACTCGATAAGAGCAATTGTCACTTACTTGATGAGATCCGTTGTCCCTAAAGGCTAACTTTATGAGGGTAATTTGTCCCTTACATAAGAAGAGCCGTTGTCCATAAAGGCTCACTTGTTGAGAGCAATTGTACCTTAGTTTATTGGATCCGTTTTCCCTAAACCATTGCTCACATGATGAGAGGAATTGCCCTTTACATGATGATAGCCGTTGTCCCTAATGCTTGCACACTTGATAAGAGCAATTGTCACTTACATGATGAGATCCGTTGTCCCTAAAGGCTAACTTTATGAGGAAAATTTGTCCCTTACCTAATAAGGGCCGTTGTCCCTAAATGCTCACTTGTTAAGAGCAATTGTACCTTAGTTTATGGGATCCGCTTTCCCTAAACACTTGCTCACTTGATGAGAGCAATTGCCCTTTACATGATGATAGCCATTGTCCTTAATGCTTACACAATCGATGAGAGAAATTGTCACTTACATGATGAGTTCTGTTGTCAAAGGCTAACTTTATGAGGGCAATTTGTCCCTTACATAATAAGAGTCGTTGCCCCTAAAGGCTCACTTGTTGAGAGTAATTGTACCTTAGTTTATGGGATCCATTTTCCCCAAACCATTGCTCACTTGATGAGAGGAATTTCCCTTTACATGATGATAGCCGTTGTCCCTAATGCTTGCACACTTGATAAGAGCAATTGTCACTTACATGATGAGATCCGTTGTACCTAAAGGCTAACTTTATGAGGGCAATTGGTCCCTTACATAATAAGAGCCGTTGTTCCTAAAGGCTCACTTGTTGAGAGCAATTGTACCTTACTTTATGGGATCCATTGTCCTTAAACACTTGCTCACTTGATGACAGCAATTGCCCTTTACATGATGATAGTCGTTGTCCCTAATGCTTGCACATTCGATAAGAGCAATTGTCACTTACATGATGAGATCCGTTGTACCTAAAGGCAAATTTTATGAGGGCCATTGGTCCCTTACATAATAAGAGCCGTTGTTCCTAAAGGCTCACTTGTTGAGAGCAATTGTACCTTACTTTATGGGATCCATTGTCCCAACACACTTGCTCACTTGATGAGAGCAATTGCCCTTTACATGATGATAGTCGTTGTCCCTAATGCTTGCACACTCGATAAGAGCAATTGTCACTTACATGATGAGATCCGTTGTCCCTAAAGGCTAACTTTATGAGGTCAATTTGTCCCTCACATAATAAGAGGCGTTGTCCCTAAAGGCTTACTTGTTGAGAGCAATTTTACCTTAGTTTATGGGATCCGTTGTCCTTAAACTCTTCCTCACTTGATGAGAGCAATTGTCCTTTACATGATGATATCCAATGTCCCTAATGCTTACAAACTCGATAAGAGCAATTGTCACTTACGTGATGAGATCTGTTGTCCCTAAAGGCTAACTTTATGAGAGCAATTTGTCCCTTACATAATAAGAGCCATTTTCCCTAAAGGCTCATTTGTTGCGAGCAATTGTACCTTAGTTTATGGGATCCGTTATCCCTAAACGCATTCTCAATTGATGAAAGCAATTTCCCTTTACATGATGATAGTCGTTGTCCCTAATGCTTGCACACTTGATAAGAGTAATTGTCACTTACATGATGAGATCCGTTGTCCCTAAAGGCTAACTTTATGAGGGCAATTTGACCCTTACATATTAAGATCCGTTATCCCAAAAGGCTCACTTGTTGACAGCAATTATACCTTAGTTTATGTGATCCGTTGTCCCTAAACACTTGCTCACTTGATGAGAGCAATTGCCCTTTACATGATAATAGCAATTGTCCCTAATGCTTTTTTTGGGTAAAGGGGAATAATCCTGCACCCGGTAAAATACATTAACCAAAAACATTGAAGTACAATGGATGAGAGTGAGTCTCTCATCTAAGTCCCTTAGGACACGACCTAACCACTATATAAGAATGACAGGCCATTCTTATAACTTCCAAATCCAAATACAACTAGCAATGACTAAAAGTAAAATACAATACATCACAACTCAACAAAAACACTTGAGTCTTCTTCATCATCTTAGCGATCCAGATCTTGAACATGAAGAAACCCATACCACAGTTTCCCCGGCTTCCAAGTGACTCTTCCAAAATAATTCCATTTGCAACTTCTATTAGTATTATACAAAAGCATAATCTAATAACCTGATAAGAGTGGAATCCGTAGCAAATCAAATTTGAAACATAGACATGGTCTAAACGACCCTAACTTCCAGCATATAGTAACTTGACCTAATCTTCCAACCCATCCGAATGAGACACATGAAGATAACCAATGATCATGTAACAAAAGACTGCAATAAAGAACATCACACTATGACAAGATTATGTACCAATTAGCTGCCACAAGCAACCAAGATAAGAATGCTAACCGATGGTATCATAATTGCCATAGACAAACACAAGGGTGATTTGCATAATCAACCCTAACTTCCATAGAAATCAGTAGCATCGCTCACACGTTTAAGTAGGATTGGAAGCACAACTTAGAACGAACACGGATTCCTAAACATGACAAACACCAGCAACAATAACAAGGGTTTTGGAACAAGGTACCCTCCCAACTTGTCTACCATCTCTCTCGTAACCCCCAAACAATGTCACAACAGCCGCAATCTTCCAAACATAATCACACCCAACTTCCAACCAAACGGCATAACAAACCCCAACAATGGGTTATGGACCAATCAATATAGAATAAACAAACCCATAAGGTTTGTTGGCCATTGAAGTACCCCAGGAACCAAACCATTAAACTTGCACGCTGAAATCAGAAACCCGAAAAAGGTTTCGAAGCAACTGAAAGCGGAGCAGCAGCAAGCTAATCACAACCATCACCCAAAAGTAATCAGTTAGGGTTCTAAATCGACTTTATGATAAACCCAAAACGGTTTTTTAATGATTAATAGCCGACTTAGAGAAAACCCATCAGATCGCACCTTAATATAAGATCGATTTAAAAATAAACCGACCTAAACTTGCAAACCTGTAGCGATCATAAAACCACACCCTTTATTGCACACTAAAAACGAAACCCTAAATGGGTATCGAATAGAATGAGACACTTCAACCAGAAATTTGATTAAACAAGGTGCAACAATAAGGAGATCGACCTTATATATGTATAAACGATTGGTAAAATCGCCTAATGAATCCAGGAAACAAGATCGATTGAAAACCTTAGGGTTTCCAGCCGCCAAAAGAAAAAATTGTTAGCACACCACCTCGTAGATAATCACAACCCAATAATTGATTGCATACCACTGAAAAAGAGGTAGAGAGGCAATTATAGAAGTTGATTTTGGCCGGAAAAGAGAAGACGAGATGGTGGCTAAAGGCTGCTGGAATTCGCCCCTATTTTTTGTCCCTAATGCTTACTCACTCGATAAGAGCAATTGTCACTTACATGATAAGATCCGTTGTCCCTAAAGGCTAACTTTATGAGGGCAATTTTTCCCTTACATAATAAGAGCCATTTTCCCTAAAGGCTCACTTGTTGAGAGCAATTGTACCTTACTTTATGGAATATATTGTCCCTAAATACTTGCTCACTTAATGAGAGCAATTGCCCTCTACATGATGATAGTCGTTGTCCCTAATGCCTGCACACTCGAAAAGAGCAATTGTAACTTACATGATGAGATCCGTTGTCCCTAAAGGCTAACTTTATGAGGGCAATTTATCCCTAACATAATAAGAGCCGTTGTCCCTGGAGTGTCACTTGTTTAGAGCAATTGTACCTTACTTTATGGGATCAGTTGTCGTTGTCCCTAATGCTTACACACTCGATAAAAGCAACTGTCACTTACATGATGAGATCCGTTGACCCTATAGGCTAACTTTATGAGGACAATTTGTCCCTTACATAATAAGAGCCGTTGACCCTAAAGGCTCACTTGTTGAGAGAAATTGTACCTTAGTTTATTGGATCCTTTTTCTCTAAACACTTGCTCACTTGATGAGAGCAATTGCCCTTTACATGATGATAACTGTTGTCCTTGCTTGCACACTTGATAAGAGCAATTGTCACTTACATGATGAGATCCGTTGTCCCTAAAGGCTAAGTTTATGAGGGTAATTTGTCCCTTACATAATAAGAACTGTTGTCCCTAAAGTGTCACTTGTTGAGAGCAATTGTACCTTACTTTATGGGATCCGTAGTCCCTAAACACTTGCTCACTCTATCATAGCAATATCCCTTTACATGATGATAGCCATTATCCCTAATGCCTACACACTCGATAAGAGCAATTGTCACTTGCATGATGAGATCCGTTGTCCCTAAAGGCTAACTTTATGTGCAATTTATCCCTCTCATAAAGGCTCACTTGTTGAGAGCAATTGTACCATAGTTTATCGGATCCGTTGTCCTTAAACGCTTCCTCACTTGATGAGAGCAATTGCCCTTTACATGATGATAGCCATTGTCTCTAATGCTTACACACTCAATAAGAGCAATTGTCACTTACATGATGAGATCCATTGTCCCTAAAAACTAACTTTATGAGGGCAATATGTCCCTTACATAATAAGAGCCGTTTCCCTAAAGGCTCACTTGTTGAGAGCAATTGTACCTTAGTTTATGGGATCCGTTTTCCCTAAACACTTGCTCACTTGATGAGAGCAATTGCCCTTTACATGATGATAGCCGCTGTCCCTAATGCTTGCACACTTGATTAGAGCAATTGTCACTTACATGATGAGATCCATTGTCCCTAAAGGCTAACTTTATGAGGTCCATCTGTCCCTTACATAATAAGAGCCGTTGTCCCTAAAGGTTCACTTGTTGAGAGCAATTGTACCTTAGTTTATGGGATCCATTTTCCCTAAACGCTTCCTTACTTGATGAGGGCAATTGCCCTTTACTTGATGATAGCCATTGTCCTTAATGCTTACACACTCGATAAGAGCGATTGTCACTTACATGATGAGATCCGTTGTCCCTAATGGCTAACTTTATGAGGGCAATCTGTCCCTTACATAATAAGAGCCCGTTGTCCCTAAAGGCTCACTTGTTGAGAGTAATTGTACCTTAGTTTATGGGATCCGTTTTCCCAAAACACTTGCTCACTTGATGAGAGTAATTGCCCTTTACATGATGATAGCCGCTGTCCCTAATGCTTGCACACTCGATAAGAGCAATTGTCACTTACATGATAAGATCCATTGACCCTTAAGGCTAACTTTATGAGGGAAAATTTTCCCTTACATAATAAGAGTCGTTGTCCCTAAAGTCTCACTTGTTGAGAACAATTGTACCTTACTTTATGGAATCCATTGTCCCTAAACACTTGCTTACTTAACGAGAGCAATTGCCCTCTACATGATGATAGTCATTGTCCCTAATGCTTGCACACTCGATAAGAGCAATTGTCACTTACATGATGAGATCCGTTGTCCCTAAAGGCTAACTTTAAGAGGGCAATTTGTGCCACACATAATAAGAGCCGTTGTCCCTAAAGGCTCACTTGTTGAGAGCAATTGTACCTTACTTTATGGGATCCATTTTTCCTAAACCATTGCTTACTTGATGAGAGGAATTGCCCTTTACATGATGATAGCCATTGCCACAAATGCTTACCAACTCGATAAGAGCAATTGTCACTTACTTGATGAGATCCGTTGTCCCTAAAGGCTAACTTTATGAGGGTAATTTGTCCCTTACATAAGAAGAGCCGTTGTCCATAAAGGCTCACTTGTTGAGAGCAATTGTACCTTAGTTTATTGGATCCGTTTTCCCTAAACCATTGCTCACATGATGAGAGGAATTGCCCTTTACATGATGATAGCCGTTGTCCCTAATGCTTGCACACTTGATAAGAGCAATTGTCACTTACATGATGAGATCCGTTGTCCCTAAAGGCTAACTTTATGAGGAAAATTTGTCCCTTACCTAATAAGGGCCGTTGTCCCTAAATGCTCACTTGTTAAGAGCAATTGTACCTTAGTTTATGGGATCCGCTTTCCCTAAACACTTGCTCACTTGATGAGAGCAATTGCCCTTTACATGATGATAGCCATTGTCCTTAATGCTTACGCAATCGATGAGAGAAATTGTCACTTACATGATGAGTTCTGTTGTCAAAGGCTAACTTTATGAGGGCAATTTGTCCCTTACATAATAAGAGTCGTTGCCCCTAAAGGCTCACTTGTTGAGAGTAATTGTACCTTAGTTTATGGGATCCATTTTCCCCAAACCATTGCTCACTTGATGAGAGGAATTTCCCTTTACATGATGATAGCCGTTGTCCCTAATGCTTGCACACTTGATAAGAGCAATTGTCACTTACATGATGAGATCCGTTGTACCTAAAGGCTAACTTTATGAGGGCAATTGGTCCCTTACATAATAAGAGCCGTTGTTCCTAAAGGCTCACTTGTTGAGAGCAATTGTACCTTACTTTATGGGATCCATTGTCCTTAAACACTTGCTCACTTGATGACAGCAATTGCCCTTTACATGATGATAGTCGTTGTCCCTAATGCTTGCACATTCGATAAGAGCAATTGTCACTTACATGATGAGATCCGTTGTACCTAAAGGCAAATTTTATGAGGTCCATTGGTCCCTTACATAATAAGAGCCGTTGTTCCTAAAGGCTCACTTGTTGAGAGCAATTGTACCTTACTTTATGGGATCCATTGTCCCAACACACTTGCTCACTTGATGAGAGCAATTGCCCTTTACATGATGATAGTCGTTGTCCCTAATGCTTGCACACTCGATAAGAGCAATTGTCACTTACATGATGAGATCCGTTGTCCCTAAAGGCTAACTTTATGAGGTCAATTTGTCCCTCACATAATAAGAGGCGTTGTCCCTAAAGGCTTACTTGTTGAGAGCAATTTTACCTTAGTTTATGGGATCCGTTGTCCTTAAACTCTTCCTCACTTGATGAGAGCAATTGTCCTTTACATGATGATATCCAATGTCCCTAATGCTTACAAACTCGATAAGAGCAATTGTCACTTACGTGATGATATCTGTTGTCCCTAAAGGCTAACTTTATGAGAGCAATTTGTCCCTTACATAATAAGAGCCATTTTCCCTAAAGGCTCATTTGTTGCGAGCAATTGTACCTTAGTTTATGGGATCCGTTATCCCTAAACGCATTCTCAATTGATGAAAGCAATTTCCCTTTACATGATGATAGTCGTTGTCCCTAATGCTTGCACACTTGATAAGAGTAATTGTCACTTACATGATGAGATCCGTTGTCCCTAAAGGCTAACTTTATGAGGGCAATTTGACCCTTACATATTAAGATCCGTTATCCCAAAAGGCTCACTTGTTGACAGCAATTATACCTTAGTTTATGTGATCCGTTGTCCCTAAACACTTGCTCACTTGATGAGAGCAATTGCCCTTTACATGATAATAGCAATTGTCCCTAATGCTTTTTTTGGGTAAAGGGGAATAATCCTGCACCCGGTAAAATACATTAACCAAAAACATTGAAGTACAATGGATGAGAGTGAGTCTCTCATCTAAGTCCCTTAGGACACGACCTAACCACTATATAAGAATGACAGGCCATTCTTATAACTTCCAAATCCAAATACAACTAGCAATGACTAAAAGTAAAATACAATACATCACAACTCAACAAAAACACTTGAGTCTTCTTCATCATCTTAGCGATCCAGATCTTGAACATGAAGAAACCCATACCACAGTTTCCCCGGCTTCCAAGTGACTCTTCCAAAATAATTCCATTTGCAACTTCTATTAGTATTATACAAAAGCATAATCTAATAACCTGATAAGAGTGGAATCCGTAGCAAATCAAATTTGAAACATAGACATGGTCTAAACGACCCTAACTTCCAGCATATAGTAACTTGACCTAATCTTCCAACCCATCCGAATGAGACACATGAAGATAACCAATGATCATGTAACAAAAGACTGCAATAAAGAACATCACACTATGACAAGATTATGTACCAATTAGCTGCCACAAGCAACCAAGATAAGAATGCTAACCGATGGTATCATAATTGCCATAGACAAACACAAGGGTGATTTGCATAATCAACCCTAACTTCCATAGAAATCAGTAGCATCGCTCACACGTTTAAGTAGGATTGGAAGCACAACTTAGAACGAACACGGATTCCTAAACATGACAAACACCAGCAACAATAACAAGGGTTTTGGAACAAGGTACCCTCCCAACTTGTCTACCATCTCTCTCGTAACCCCCAAACAATGTCACAACAGCCGTAATCTTCCAAACATAATCACACCCAACTTCCAACCAAACGGCATAACAAACCCCAGCAATGGGTTATGGACCAATCAATATAGAATAAACAAACCCATAAGGTTTGTTGGCCATTGAAGTACCCCAGGAACCAAACCATTAAACTTGCACGCTGAAATCAGAAACCCGAAAAAGGTTTCGAAGCAACTGAAAGCGGAGCAGCAGCAAGCTAATCACAACTATCACCCAAAAGTAATCAGTTAGGGTTCTAAATCGACTTTATGATAAACCCAAAACGGTTTTTTAATGATTAATAGCCGACTTAGAGAAAACCCATCAGATCGCACCTTAATATAAGATCGATTTAAAAATAAACCGACCTAAACTTGCAAACCTGTAGCGATCATAAAACCACACCCTTTATTGCACACTAAAAACGAAACCCTAAATGGGTATCGAATAGAATGAGACACTTCAACCAGAAATTTGATTAAACAAGGTGCAACAATAAGGAGATCGACCTTATATATGTATAAACGATTGGTAAAATCGCCTAATGAATCCAGGAAACAAGATCGATTGAAAACCTTAGGGTTTCCAGCCGCCAAAAGAAAAAATTGTTAGCACACCACCTCGTAGATAATCACAACCCAATAATTGATTGCATACCACTGAAAAAGAGGTAGAGAGGCAATTATAGAAGTTGATTTTGGCCGGAAAAGAGAAGACGAGATGGTGGCTAAAGGCTGCTGGAATTCGCCCCTATTTTTTGTCCCTAATGCTTACTCACTCGATAAGAGCAATTGTCACTTACATGATAAGATCCGTTGTCCCTAAAGGCTAACTTTATGAGGGCAATTTTTCCCTTACATAATAAGAGCCATTTTCCCTAAAGGCTCACTTGTTGAGAGCAATTGTACCTTACTTTATGGAATATATTGTCCCTAAATACTTGCTCACTTAATGAGAGCAATTGCCCTCTACATGATGATAGTCGTTGTCCCTAATGCCTGCACACTCGAAAAGAGCAATTGTAACTTACATGATGAGATCCGTTGTCCCTAAAGGCTAACTTTATGAGGGCAATTTATCCCTAACATAATAAGAGCCGTTGTCCCTGGAGTGTCACTTGTTTAGAGCAATTGTACCTTACTTTATGGGATCAGTTGTCGTTGTCCCTAATGCTTACACACTCGATAAAAGCAACTGTCACTTACATGATGAGATCCGTTGACCCTATAGGCTAACTTTATGAGGACAATTTGTCCCTTACATAATAAGAGCCGTTGACCCTAAAGGCTCACTTGTTGAGAGAAATTGTACCTTAGTTTATTGGATCCTTTTTCTCTAAACGCTTGCTCACTTGATGAGAGCAATTGCCCTTTACATGATGATAACTGTTGTCCTTGCTTGCACACTTGATAAGAGCAATTGTCACTTACATGATGAGATCCGTTGTCCCTAAAGGCTAAGTTTATGAGGGTAATTTGTCCCTTACATAATAAGAACTGTTGTCCCTAAAGTGTCACTTGTTGAGAGCAATTGTACCTTACTTTATGGGATTCGTAGTCCCTAAACACTTGCTCACTCTATCATAGCAATTGCCCTTTACATGATGATAGACATTATCCCTAATGCTTACACACTCGATAAGAGCAATTGTCACTTACATGATGAGATCCGTTGTCCCTAAAGGCTAACTTTATGAGGGCAATTTATCCCTCACATAAAGGCTCACTTGTTGAGAGCAATTGTACCTTAGTTTATGGGACCCGTTGTCCTTAAACGCTTCCTCACTTGATGAGAGCAATTGCCCTTCCATTGTCCCTAATGCGTACACACTCGATAAGAGCAATTGTCACTTTTATTTGGGTAAAGGGGAGTAATCCTGCACCCTGGTAAAATACATTAATCAAGAAAACGTTTCAGTACAATGGATGAGAGTGAGTCTCTCATCGAAGTCCCTAAGGACACTACCACTACCACTATATAAGAATGACAAGCCATTCTTATAACTAACAAATCTAGATACTACTAACCATGACTAGCAATAAAATTACAATACATTACAACTCAAATAAACATAAAAGTTCTCTTTGAGTCTTCTTAGTCATCCAAGCAATCCAGATCATAAACATGCAAACTTCCAGCTTCAACCAATAGCATCTTCTATTAGTATTATGCAAAAGGCATAATCTAATAACCTAATAAGAGTGACATCCATAGCAAATTAAAATTGAAGCATAAACATGGTCTAAGCGACCCAACCTTTCAGCATAACCGTACTTGAACCAATCTTCCAACAAATACGAGTGATACACATGAAGACCTCTATTGATCAAGTCCCAACATAGCAAATGATAACCAACCAAACAGGTCAAGAGAACAAGCAGTAGTAGACCCATACAAATAACAAAGGGTTATCAAATCCTAACAACCAATAACAAATCAATCCGTACACATCACCACCAGTTCGAACAGCCAAGAAAAATGAAACAAGAATCACTAGAAGACTGTCAAAACCATAGCATAATATGTACACAAACATAGGGCTGAAATCACCCTAACATTCAATCCCATCGATCAATAAACCCACAACGATCCAAAACCCTAAAAAAAACGATAATAATAAAGATAGAACAATTAGGGTTTCGGAATGGCAAAAAAAGAGAGATCTGATTGAAGATACAATAATTATAGGATACCAACCACCCTTAAAACTGACCTAAACCGTATCGCATATCCCTTAGAGAGAGATAGAGAGGACGATTAGGGCAGTTTCGATGGCCGGAAGTTAAGGGAGAGTGGCGGCCGGATTTCTCCCAAGGGGAGAGAAAACGATTAGGTTTTTTTTTTTAACTAACACAGAGCAATTGTTACTTACATGATGAGATCCGTTGTCCCTAAAAGCTAACTTTATGAGGGCAATCTGTCCCTTACATAATAAGAGCCGTTGTCCCTAAAGGCTCACTTGTTGAGAGCAATTCTACCTTAGTTTATGGGATCCGTTTTCCCTAAGCGCTTGCTCACTTGATGAGAGCAATTGCCCTTTACATGATGATAGCCGTTGTCCCTAATGCTTGCACACTTGATTAGAGCAATTGTCACTTACATGATGAGATCCATTGTCCCTAAAGGCTAACTTTATGAGGTCAATTTGTCTCTTACATAATAAGAGCCGTTGTCCCTAAAGTGTCACTTGTTGAGAGCAATTGTACCTTAGTTTATGGGATCCGTTATCCCTAAACGCATTCTCAATTGATGAAAGCAATTGCCCTTTCCATGATGATAGTCGTTGTCCCTAACGCTTGCACACTTGATAAGAGCAATTGTCACTTACATGATGAGATCCGTTGTCCCTAAAGACTAAGTTTATAAGGGAAATTTGACCCTTACATATTAAGATCCGTTATCCCAAAAGGCTCACTTGTTGAGAGCAATTGTACCTTAGTTTATGTGACCCGTTGTCCCTAAACACTTGCTCACTTGATGAGAGCAATTGCCCTTTACATGATCATAGCAATTGTCCCTAATGCTTACTCACTCGATAAGAGCAATTGTCACTTACATGATAAGATCCGTCGTCCCTAAAGGCTAACTTTATGAGGGCATTTTTTACCTTACATAATAAGAGCCATTGTCCCTAAAGGCTCACTTGTTGAGAGCAATTGTACCTTACTTTATGGAATATATTGTCCCTAAATACTTGCTCACTTAATGAGAGCAATTGCCCTCTACATGATGATAGTCGTTGTCCCTAATGCTTGCACACTTGAAAAGAGCAATTGTAACTTACATGATGAGATCCGTTGTCCCTAAAGGCTAACTTTATGAGGGCAATTTGTCCCTAACATAATAAGAGCCGTTTTCCCTAGAGTGTCACTTCTTTAGAGCAATTGTACCTTACTTTATGGGATCCGTTGTCCCTAAACACTTGCTCACTTGATGAGAGCAATTGCCCTTTACATGATGATAGCCATTCTCCCTAATGCTTACAAACTCGATAAAGCAACTGTCACTTACAAGATGAGATCCGTTGTCTCTATAGGCTAACTTTATGAGGGCAATTTGTCCCTTACATAATAAAAGCCGTGGACCCTAAAGGCTCACTTGTTGAGAGCAAGTGTACTTTAGTTTATTAGATCCTTTTTCTCTAAACGCTTGCTCACTTGATGAGAGCAATTGCCCTTTACATGATGATAACTGTTGTCCTTGCTTGCACACTTGATAAGAGCAATTGTCACTTACATGATGAGATCCGTTGTCCCTAAAGGCTAAACTTATGAGGGTAATTTGTCCCGTACATAATAAGAACCGTTGTCCCTAAAGTGTCACTTGTTGAGAGCAATTGTACCTTACTTTATGGGATCCGTAGTCCCTAAACACTTGCTCACTCTATCATAGCAATTGCCCTTTACATGATGATAGCCATTATCCCTAATGCTTACACACTCGATAAGAGCAATTGTCACTTACATGATGAGATCCGTTGTCCCTAAAGGCTAACTTTATGAGTGCAATTTATCCCTCTCATAAAGGCTCACTTGTTGAGAGCAATTGTACCTTAGTTTATGGGATCCGTTGTCCTTAAACGCTTCCTCACTTGATGAGAGCAATTGCCCTTTACATGATGATAGCCATTGTCCCTAATACTTACACATTCGATAAGAGCAATTGTCACTTACATGATGAGATCCGTTGTCCCTAAAAGCTATCTTTATGAGGGCAATACGTCCCTTACATAATAAGAGCCGTTTTCCCAAAAGGCTCACTTGTTGAGAGCAATTGTACCTTAGTTTATGGGATCCGTTTTCCCTAAACACTTCCTTACTTGATGAGAGCAATTGCCCTTTACTTGATGATAGCCATTGTCCCTAATGCTTACACAGTCGATAAGAGCAATTGTCACTTACATGAGGAGATCCGTTGTCCCTAATGGTTAACTTTATGAGGGCAATCTGTCCCTTACATAATAAGAGCCGTTGTCCCTAAAGGCTCACTTGTTGAGAGTAATTGTACCTTAGTTTATGGGATCCGTTTTCCCAAAACACTTGCTCACTTGATGAGAGCAATTGCCCTTTAAATGATGATAGCCGCTGTCCCTAATGCTTGCACACTCGATAAGAACAATTGTCACTTACATGATAAGATCCGTTGACCCTAAAGGCTAACTTTACGAGGGAAATTTTTCCCTTACAAAATAAGAGTCGTTGTCCCTAAAGTCTCACTTGTTGAGAAGAATTGTACCTTACTTTATGGAATCCATTGTCCCTAAACACTTGCTTACTTAATGAGAGCAATTGCCTTCTACATGATGATAGTCGTTGTCCCTAATGCTTGCACGCTCGATAAGAGCAATTGTCCCTTACATGATGAGATCCGTTGTCCCTAAAGGCTAACTTTATGAAGGCAATTTGTCATTCACATAATAAGAGCCGTTGTCCCTAAAGGATCACTTGTTGAGAGCAATTGTACCTTACTTTATGGGATCCATTTTCCCTAAACCATTGCTTAATTGATGAGAGGAATTGCCCTTTACATGATGATAGCCATTGCCACGAATGCTTACCAACTCGATAAGAGCAATTGTCACTTACTTGATGAGATCCGTTGTCCCTAAAGGCTAACTTTATGAGGGTAATTTGTCCCTTACATATGAAGAGCCGTTGTCCCTAAAGGCTCACTTGTTGAGAGGAATTGTACCTTAGTTTAAGGGATCCGTTTTCCCTAAACTATTGCTCACATGATGAGAGGAATTGCCCTTTACATGATGATAGCCATTGTCACTAATACTTGCACACTTGATAAGAGCAATTGTCACTTACATGATGAGATCCGTTGTCCCTAAAGGCTAACTTTATGAGGGAAATTTGTCCCTTAAATAATAAGAGCCGTTGTCCCTAAATGCTCACTTGTTGAGAGCAATTGTACCTTAGTTTATGGGAACCGCTTTCCCTAAACACTTGCTCACTTGATGAGAGCAATTGCCCTTTACATGATGATAGCCATTGTCCTTAATGCTTACACAATCGATGAGAGAAATTGTCACTTACACGATGAGATCTGTTGTCAAAGGCTAACTTTATGAGGGCAATTTGTCCCTTACATAATAAGAGTCGTTGCCCCTAAATGCTCACTTGTTAAGAGCAATTGTACCTTAGTTTATGGGATACATTTTCCCCAAACCATTGCTCACTTGATGAAAGGAATTGCCCTTTAAATGATGATAGTCGTTGTCCCTAATGCTTGCACACTTGATAAGAGCAATTGTCACTTACATGATGAGATCCGTTGTACCTAAAGGAAAACTTTATGAGGGCCATTGGTCCCTTACATAATAAGAGCCGTTGTTCCTAAAGGCTCACTTGTTGAGAGCAATTGTAGCTTACTTTATGGGATCCATTGTCCCTATACACTTGCTCACTTGATGAGAGCAATTGCCCTTTACATGATGATAGTCGTTGTCCCTAATGCTTGCACACTCAATAAGAGCAATTGTCACTTACATGATGAGATCCGTTGTCCCTAAACGTTAACTTTATGAGGTCAATTTGTCCCTCACATAATAAGAGGCGTTGTCCTTAAAGGCTCACTTGTTGAGAGCAATTTTACCTTAGTTTATGGGTTCCGTTGTCCTTAAACTCCTCCTCACTTGATGAGAGCAATTGTCCTTTACATGATGATATCCAATGTCCCTAATGCTTACACACTCGATAAGAGCAATTGTCACTTACGTGATGAGATCCGTTGTCCCTAAAGGCTAACTTTATGAGGGCAATTTGACCCTTACTTATAAAGGCTCACTTGTACCGAGCAATTGTACCTTAGTTTATGGGATCCGTTATCCCTAAACGCATTCTCAATTGATGAAAGCAATTTCCCTTTACATGATGATAGTCGTTGTCCCTATTGCTTGCACACTTGATAAGAGCAATTGTCACTTACATGATGAGATCCGTTGTCCCTAAAGGCTAACTTTATGAGGGCAATTTGACCCTTACTTATTAAGATCCGTTATCCCAAAAGGCTCACTTGTTGAGAGTAATTGTACCTTAGTTTATGTGATCCGTTGTCCCTAAACACTCGCTCACTTGATGAGAGCAATCGCCCTTTACATGATCATAGCAATTGTCCCTAATGCTTACTCATTCGATAAGAGCAATTGTCACTTACATGATAAGATTCGTTGTCCCTAAAGGCTAACTTTATTAGGGTAATTTTTCCCTTAGATAATAAGAGCCATTGTCCCTAAAGGCTCAGTTGTTGAGAACAATTGTACCTTACTTTATGGAATATATTGTCCCTAAATACTTGCACACTTAATGAGAGCAATTGCCCTCTACATGATGATAGTCGTTGTCCCTAATGCTTGCACACTCGAAAAGAGAAATTGTAACTTACATAATGAGATCCGTTGTCCCTAAAGGCTAACTTTATGAGGGCAATTTATCCCTAACATAATAAGAGCGGTTGTCCCTAGAGTGTCACTTGTTTAGAGCAATTGTACCTTACTTTATGGGATTCGTTGTCGCTAGACACTTGCTCACTTGATGAGAGCAATTGCCCTTTACATGATGATAGCCATTCTCCCTAATGCTTACACACTCGATAAAAGCAACTGTCACTTACATGATGAGATCCGTTGACCCTATAGGCTAACTTTATGAGGGAAATTTGTCCCTTATTTAATAAGAACCGTTGACCCTAAAGGCTCACTTGTTGAGAGTAATTGTACCTTAGTTTATTGGATCCTTTTTCTCTAAACGCTTGCTCACTTGATGAGAGCAATTGCCCTTTACATGATGATAACTGTTGTCCTTGCTTGCACACTTGATAAGAGCAATTGTCACTTACATGATGAGATCCGTTGTCCCTAAAGGCTAAGTTTATGAGGGTGCGACAACAACTAAACCCTAACCTAAACTTAACGTTTTTCCAATTCCGCTCTTAATCCGTGTATATCTCCTACTTGATCGAATTTCTGATTTGAAAAACACGTTTTTAGGGTTCTATTGGAATAATCAATCTGTTAGGGTTTATGTTGTTGTCGACCTTGGATTCTAATCGATCTTTCTATCCTTAATCACTTGGGACGATCTTTGGGTTTATTACGACTTATGCTATCATTGTTATATCTCTTGTCGGTGTTAGATCGTTGCCTTGCAATCTTATCATGATGATTATTTTTCTAGGAACGATCTGTGGATATGATTGTTATGCTTCATTGTCGAAACCTTTTATTAGTTTTCTTATATTTATCATTATTGGAAGTGGTTTATACCTGCATGTTGGTTGTGAGTATGTGCTCAGGTTCGTTGATTGGAAGTGGGTTTAGAGAGAGTGGTGTTTTATTTGTTTGCATTCATCATGGCTGCGCATTGGTGGAACTTGTTTCTAGGGTTCACCGTATTATTCATTCAACGAACTACTTGGATTCGTCTCGTGTGTGGCTGGATGATGATGATTATGTATGTGTACCTGTTAATAGGGCTGTTGGCATGCCTGGTTGATGCAATTATTATTGATGGTGATTCCGTGGTCAAGGCATGCTCTCTAACTTGTTAATGGTGCTGTTTAGTGGCTCTACCATTTACATTGCTGCAATTTTCTACTTGTTTATGGTGTATGATGCTTTTCACTATTTGGAGTTCTAAGTTTTGTATGGTCAAAACCTTTAGTGAACGCTCTTGGAAGCCATGCTGAAAGATTGGGTCGTTTAGACCATGGTTATATTCCAAATTCGATTTGCCATGAATTTCACTCTTATAAGGTTATTAGATTATGCATATTGCATACTACTAATAGAAGACGCAAATGGATTTGTCTTGGTATTGGTGCATATGACATGATCCTTGGTAGTTGTCTTCATGTGTTTCACTCGTATTTGTTGGAAGATTGGTTCAAGTTAGGATATGCCGGAAGGTTGGGTCGCTTTAGACCATGATTATGCTTCAATTCTGATTTGCTATGGAAGTCACTCTTATTAGGTTATTAGATTATGCTTTTTGCATAATACTAATAGAAGACGCAATTGGTTGAAGCTGGAAGTTCGCATGTTTAAGATCTGGATCGCTAAGAGGACTAAGAAGACTTAAATGTTTATTTAAGTTGTGATGTATTGTATTTTTATTGCTAGTCATGGTTAGTTGATTTTAGATCTGTTTGTTATAAGAATGGCCTGTCATTCTTATATAGTGATTGTGGTAGTGTCCTTAGGGACTTCGATGAGAGACTCACTCTCATCCATTGTACTTAAACGCTTTCTTTTAATGTATTTTACCGGGTGCAGGATTACTCCCCTTTACCCAAAAAAAAAAAAAAAAAAAAAGTTTATGAGGGTAATTTGTCCCTTACATAATAATAACCGTTGTCCCTAAAGTGTCACTTGTTGAGAGCAATTGTACCTTACTTTATGGGATCCGTAGTCCCTAAACACTTGCTCACTCTATCATAGCAATTGCCCTTTACATGATGATAGCCATTATCCCTAATGCTTACTCACTCGATAAGAGCAATTGTCACTTACATGATGAGATCCGTTGTCCCTAAAGGCTAATTTTATGAGGGCAATTTATCCCTCACATAAAGGCTCACTTGTTGAGAGAATTGTACCTTAGTTTATGGGATCCGTTGTCCTTAAACGCTTCCTCACTTGATGAGAGCAATTGCCCTTTACATGATGATAGCCATTGTCCCTAATTCTTACACACTCGATAAGAGCAATTGTCACTTACATGATGAGATCCGTTGTCCCTAAAAGCTAACTTTATGAGGGCAATCTGTCCCTTACATAATAAGAGCCGTTGATCCTAAAGGCTCACTTGTTGAGAGCAATTGTACCTTAGTTTATGGGATCCGTTTTCCCTAAGCGCTTGCTCACTTGATGAGAGCAATTGCCCTTAACATGATGATAGCAGCTTTCCCTAATGCTTGCACACTTGATTAGAGCAATTGTCACATACATGATGAGATCCATTATCCATAAAGGCTAACTTTATGAGGTCAATTTGTCTCTTACATAATAAGAGCCGTTGTCCCTAAAGTGTCACTTGTTGAGAGCAATTGTACCTTACTTTATGGGATACGTTGTCCCCAAACGATTGCTCACTTGATGAGAGCAATTGCCCTTTACATGATGATAGCCATTGTCCCTAATGCTTGCACACTCGATATAAGCAATTGTCACTTACATGATAAGATTCGTTGTCCCTTAAGGCTAACTTTATGAGGGCAATTTTTCCATTACATAATAAGAGCCGTTGTCCTTAAAGTCTCACTTGTTGAGAGCAATTGTACCTTATTTTATGGGATTCGTTGTCCCTAAACACTTGCTCACTTGATGAGAGCAATTACCCTTTACATGATGATAGCCATGTCCCTAATGCTTACACACTCGATAAAAGCAATTGACACTTACATGATGAGATCCGTTGTGCCTAAAAGCTAACTTTATGAAGGCAATTTGTCCCTTACATAATTAGAGTTGTTGTTCTTAAAAGCTCACTTATTGAGAGCAATTGTACCTTACTTTCTAGAATCCATTTTACCTAAACACTTGCTCACTTGATGAGAGCAATTGCCCTCTACATGATGATACGCGTTGTCCCTAATGCTGCACACTCGATAAGAGCAATTGTCATTGAGATGATGAGATTCGATGTCCCTAAAGACTAACTTTATGCTGGCAATTTTTCCCTCACATAATAAGAGGCATTGTCCTAAAGGCTCATTTGATGAGAGCAATTGTACATTAGTTTATGGGATCCGTTGTCCCTAAACGCGTCCTCACTTGATAAGAGCAATAGCCCTTTACATGATCATAGCCATTGTCCCTAATGCTTGCACACTCGATTAGAGCAATTGTCACTTACATGATGAGATCCGTTGCCCCTAAAGGCTTACTTTATGACGGCAATTTGTCCCTCACATAAAAAGAGCCGTTGTCCCTAAAGGCTCACTTGTTGAGAGCAATTGTACCTTAGTTTATGGGATCCGTTGTCCTTAAACTCCTCCTCACATGATGAGAACAATTGCCCTTTACATGATGATAGCCATTGTCCCTAATGCTTACACACTCGATAAGAGCAATTGTTACTTACATGATGAGATCCGTTGTCCCTAAAGGCTAACTTTATGAGGGCAATTTATCCCTTACATAATCAGAGCCGTTGTCCCTAAAGCCTCATTTGTTGAGAGCAATTGTACCTTAGTTTACGGGATCCGTTGTCCCTAAACGCATTCTCACATGATGAGAGCACTTTCCCTTTACATGATGATAGTCATTGTCCCTAATGCTTGCTCACTTGATAAGAGCAATTGTCAACTACATGATGAGATCCGTTGACCCTAAAGGCTAACTTTATGAGGGCAATTTGACCCTTACATATTAAGATCACTTGATGAGAGCAATTGCCCTTTACATGGTGATAGCCATTGCCACAAATGCTTACAAACTCGATAAGAGCAATTGTCACTTACATGATGAGATCCGTTGTCCCTAAAGGCTAACTTTATGAGGGCAATTTGTCCCTTACATAATAATAGCCGTTGTTCTTAAAGGCTCACTTATTGAGAGCAATTCTACCTTACTTTCTGGAATCCATTGTCCCTAAACACTTGCTCACTTGATGAGAGCAATTGCCCTTTACATGATGATAACTGTTGTCCCTAATGCTCGCACACTTGATAAGAGCAATTGTCACTCACATGATGAGATCCGTTGTCCCTAAATGCTAACTTTATGAGGGCAATTTGTCCCTTACATAATATGAGCCGTTGCCCTAAAGTGTCACTTGTTGCGAGCAATTGTACCTTATTTTATGGGATCCGTTGTCCCTAAACACATGCTTACTTGATCATAGCAATTGCCCTTTACATGATGATAGCCGTTATCCCTAATGCTTACACACTCGATAAGATCAATTGTCACTTACATGATGATATCTGTTGTCCCTAAAGGCTAACTTTATGAGGGCAATTTATCCCTCACATAATAAGAGTCGTTGTCCCTAAAGGCTCACTTGTTGAGAGCAATTGTACCTTAGTATATGTGATCCATTGTCTTTAAACGCTTCCTCACTTGATAAGAGCAATTGCCCTTTACATGATGATAGCCATTTTCCCTAATGCTTACACACACGATAAGAGCAATTGTCACTTAGATGATGAGATCCCTTGTCCCTAAAGGCTCACTTGTTGAGAGCAATTGTACCTTACTTTATGGAATCCATTGTCCCTAAATACTTGCTCACTTAATGAGTGCAATTGCCCTCTACATGATGATAGTTTTTTGTCCCTAATGCTTGCACACTCGAAAAGAGCAATTGTAACTTACATGATGAGATCCGTTGTCCCTAAAGGCTAACTTTATGAGGGCAATTTATCCCTAACAAAATACAAAAAAGGTACATATCAAAACCCTAACCGAATTCTCTCTCCCCTTGGAGAAATCCGGCCGCCAGTCTAACTATTATTTCCGGCCAAATCTCAATCCAAATCGTCCTCTCTATCCTTCCTAGGGTATGCAATACGATCTTGGGTTAGATATACATATTAGAGTGGTTGGCAGATTCGTTTTTCATTATCTTCTATCGGATTTCTCCTTGTTTTTTCATTGGCAACTTTGAAAACCCTAACTATTCTTTGCTTATTAATTCGTTGTTTTTAAAGTCGACCATTGATGTGGCTGGATTTGTGGATTCGAATCTGTTTTAGGGTTTCGAAGTAGGTGCATATATGTTATATTTTATAACCGCCACTAGGGTTTTTAGGAATGGATCTGTTCATGGTTTATTTAAGTCGGTTTTGAATTATTATTTATAGATCGATCTCCTTTGTGTGAAGGCGTCTGCTGCACATTGGTATAATCTTTTAGGGTTTTACCGTGTTTCATTCAACGATTTCCTATATAGGATGTCGTCTGGTGTGTGGCTACGTGGTTATTGATGTGGTGTTGGCGACATGATTTCATGGTTCGACGAAACCTTTTTGTGGTTTCGTTTTTATTAATTGTCACACCTGCTGGATTGATTCTTTGAATGCTATATCGAAACCCTTTTAGGGTTTTGTTTCTTCTTTGTTTGTTGGTGGCTATGACCTGTTTCGTTCGTGGTGTAAGTACCCTTGTTAGGGTTTCGTTGATGGAAGTCAAACCGGTTGGTTTTGTTTAATGGATTTCATGATTATCCATGGTTCCTTTGTATGGTGTACATGGTTTAATAAGGGAGAGATGGCTGCTATTGATCGATCTGGTGATTGGGATTTCTTGCTGTTGATTAAGATGGTAGACAAGTTAGTGAGGGTACCTTGTTCAAAAACCCTTGTTTCGGTTTCAAGACTTGCTGATCATTCAAGTTACATTAATTGGTCTTGTTATTGTTGTTGCTGATCGTTGAGTATAGGGATCATGCAGGTTCATCATTCATAATCATGTTGCCACTCTTATTTTATGTTGTGATCAATGCTACAGATTTCAATGGAAGTATATGTTTTTCCTTTAGTGATCACACGGTTATGAAGGGCTGGTGTATATTTGATGTTTATGATTTCAGTCTTTGTGTGATCATGGGAGGTGTCGTGGCATTGTGACTTGATCATTGGTTGTCTTCAAGTATTTCACTCGAATTGGTTCAAGTTTGCTATGCTGGAAGTTCTACGATTAATAAGAAGACTCAAGTGTTTACTTGAATTATGATCTATTTTTATTCTTAGCAATTGTTAGATGTGTTTGGTTATGTAATTTAAAAGAATGGCATGTCATTCTTATATAGTGGTTATGGTAGTGTCCTAAGGGACTAAGATGAGGGACACACCCTCATCCATTGTACTTCAACGTTTTTTTTGGTTAATATATTTTACCAGGGTGCAGGATTACTCCCCTTTACCCAAAAAAAACAATTTATCCCTAACATAATAAGAGGCGTTGTCCCTAGAGTGTCACTTGTTGAGAGCAACTGTACCTTACTTTATGGGATCCGTTGTCGCTAAACACTTGCTCACTTGATGAGAGCAATTGCCCTTTACATGATGATAGCCATTCTCCCTAATGCTTACACACTCGATAAAAGCAACTGTCACTTACATGATGAGATCCGTTGTCCCTATAGGCTAACTTTTTGAGGGCAATTTGACCATTAAATAATAAGAGCTGTTGACCCTAAAGGCTCACTTGTTAAGAGCAATTGTACCTTAGTTTATTGGATCCTTTTTCTCTAAACGCTTGCTCACTTAATGAGAGCAATTGCCCTTTACATGATGATAGTCGCTGTCCCTAATGCTTGCACACTTGATTAGAGCAATTGTCACTTACATGAGGAGATCCTTTGTCCCTAAAGGCTAAGTTTAAGAGGGTAATTTGTCCCTTACATAATAAGAGCCGTTGTCCCTGAAGTGTCACTTGTTGAGAGCAATTGTACCTTACTTTATGGTATCCGTTGTCCCTAAACACTTGCACACTTGAAGAGAGCAATTGCCCTTTACATGATGATAGCCATTGTCCCCAATGCTTGCACACTCGATAAGAGCAATTGTCACTTACATGATAAGATCCGTTGTCCCTTAAGGCTAACTTTATGAGGGCAATTTTTCCCTTACATAATAAGAGCCGTTGTCCCTAAAGTCTCACTTGTTAAGAGCAATTGTACCTTAGTTTATGGAATCCATTGTCCCTAAACACTTGCTCACTTAATGAGAGCAATTGCCCTCTACATGATGATAGTCGTTGTCCCTAATGCTTGCCCACTCGATAAGATCAATTGTCACTTACATGATGAGATTCGTTGTCCATAAAGGCTAACTTTATGAGGGCAATTTGTCCCTCACATAATAAGAGCCGTTGTCCCTAAAGGCTCACTTGTTGAGAGCAATTGTACCTTAGTTTATGGGATCCGTTGTCCCTAAACGCTTCCTCACTTGATAAGAGCAATTGCTGTTTACATGAAGATAGCCATTGTCCCTAATGCTTACACACTCGATAAGAGCAATTTTCACTTATATTATGAGATCCATTGACCCTAAAGGCTAACTTTATGAGGGCAATTTGACCCTTACATATTAAGAGCCATTATCCCAAAAGGCTCACTTGTTGAGAGCAATTGTACCTTACTTTATGGGATCCGTTGTCCCTAAACACTTGCTCACTTGATGAGAGCAATTGCCCTTAACATGATGATAGCCATTGCCACAAATACTTACAAACTCGATAAGAGCAATTGTCACTTACATGATGAGATCCGTTGTCCCTAAAGGCTAACTTTATGAGGGCAATTTGTCCCTTACATAATAAGAGCCGTTGTTCTTAAAGGCTCACTTATTGAGAGCAATTGTACCTTACTTTATGGAATCCAATGTCCCTAAACACTTGCTCACTTGATGAGAGCAATTGCCCTTTACATGATTAGAGCAATTGTTACTTACATGATTAGATCCGTTGTCCCTAAAGGCTAACTTTAAGAGGGCAATTTGTCCCTTACTTAATAAGAGCCGTTGTCCCTAAAGTGTCACTTGTTGAGAGCAATTGTACCTTACTTTATGGGATACGTTGTCCCTAAACACTTGCTCACTTGATCTAGCAATTGCCCTTTACATGATGATAGCCATTATCCTTAATGCTTACACACTCGATAAGAGCAATTGTCACATACATGATGAGATCCGTTGTCCCTAAAGGCTAACTTTATTCTGGCAATTTATCCCTCACATAAAGGCTCACTTGTTGAGAGCGATTGTACCTTAGTTTATGGGATCCGTTGTCCTTATACGCTTCCTCACTTGATGAGAGCAATTGCCGTTTACATGATGATAGCCATTGCCCCTAATGCTTACACAATCAATAAGAGCAATTGTCACTTACATGATGAGATCCGTTGTCCCTAAAGGCTAATTTTATGAGGGAAATCTGTCCCTTACATAATAAGAGTCGTTATCCCTAAAGGCTCACTTGTTGAGAGCAATTGTACCTTTGTTTATGGGATCCGTTTTCCCTAAACGATTCCTTACTCTGTAAAACCGCAACCCGACATGGGTCCGGAGCACTACAGTATGGTGACATATCAAAGCATACAAAGCATACAACGCAAGCGGAAGACTTAAACACAAGGTTACAAGGGAAAAATCTAAAAGTACAAAAGGAATACTAAAACTATAAGAGAAAGGAAAATACAAACTAAACAAAGTCTAATCGAATCCAAGTCCAAGTCTAATCCAAATGTAATGGGCTTCTAATCATCAGGTAGTCCACTAATGCTCCTATGCACCCTTCACCCAAACCCAGCTTCCAACCTAAAACCTGCCGCAGGAAAGGAAATGCTGCTGAGCTTAAAAAGCCCAGTGAACAGATATAAAAAAAATGAATAATCGAAGCATAGATAAGTATAGGAAAATGAATTCATAAGCTCCTGCTGAAATGAATATCATCTATCAAATGCATAAGAGATCAACGATAACTGAACAAATATCATATGTCAAATGAATAAAGAAATATGAAGAGTCAAGTGATAATATGAATCATATAGTAACCAGAATCACATGAGCAGCTAGAACAAAGGCTTGTCTACCCGAGCGCTCGAATAGACACAAAGAACATAGGAAAGCCACGAGCCGACCTACCCGAGACACTTGAATAGATCTCAAATCACATAATCATATATCCGTCAAATCATAAGTTGTACAAGGAGTAGCTAGCTCCAATGTACCAGAAGTGAAAGGGGTACAAGGCACGTACAGCCAGTCACTGTCTTCACAAATCAAAACAGAACCTAGGATGCATCCATACACTCCCTGAATCAAACAAAATACACATGCCAGCTCATGACTGGACACATATATAACTAATTGGCCATAGTGCACATATATCAAACAGAAAGGAATACCAGAGATCAATCACACCTCCCCAGAAAGTGTCATGTCAGTGGTGCCATCACTAACACGCCCATGGTACCTCCATGAGTAGAATAAAAACTCGGGCATAAGAACAGAATCATATCAAACAAAGCATATCCATAACAAACGAATCATATCATAATCAAACAGAATCTCAACCAGGAGATAGTAATCAGGTAATCAACAAAATGGATAGCAACGAATCATATCAAAGGCTTATATCAATGAATCATATCATAGCAAACGAATCAAAGTCAAGGATCGAAAAGTCATGAGATCGGAACCCTTACTGAGAAAGGGTAGAATATTTGTACCTCAAACCGCAAGTGCAAACACATCATAAAGATCTCCTTCTTCAGCGAATCTACACGATTTAATGATCGGCTTATTATTTATAAGTTCATTTTAAATCAGACTACTCATTTTATGTTTCTTTCTATTTTTAGAAGCTTTTCATTTTTTTGTAACTTTCCAAATATAGTAACTTTCCGAATTAGTAACTTTCAATATTTATTAAGTTTTTCCTGAATGGTAATTTAATACTTTAAGGTTATAATGACAATTATATAATCTTTAAGGATTAGAATGACCAATATAATAGGTTAGAGTTTACTATGACAACTTATAATAATTTAGGGTTCAGAGTGTCAAAAGAGCAAAGTTTAGGGTTTGAAATGCAATTTATACAAATAGGTGTCCAACTTAGTGTTTAGACAGATTTGTGAAAATAACCTTACATCACACGCACACTTGCATCTTCATATATGCATATTAACATTTTATGTATACTGAATACACCACACTTAGAAAAATATAAGTCGATTATGCCATCCCTGTATCCCATTCGAATAGTAACAAAGCCGTGGAATCCTTATTCTCGTTTAATATAAATCGAAAACCATAAGTGATATATATCTAACATGACTCGTCATACCACAAGCAACTATTACAGTTTCACACCTCATCAAAACATGCGACTACTATATTTAATATATATCATATGTTATCTTTTTTTTTTAAATCACATTTTATTTTAGTACTGCTATCAATCATTATGCTAGTAACCATGCTTATTAATTCCCTTTATAGTTTTAAGATTCACATATGATTGATTATGGTGAGCTATAGTGTGCATGGATTATGGGCATGCAATTCTTGACGTAACACTAACGAAGATGTAATATTAAATACTAAAGTATGATCTTTTATAAGAGTGGGTTTCATGATTTACCTCCAAAAGGCACAGTAATAAATCGAAGCAAACTAAGATATGGTGACGAACTCCAACACTACGAATCGATTAGATCTGATCGGTATTCAGAGCACAAAATAATCAAAGGCTTTATCCCTCCTTTTGCACGCTCGTCGGGAGATATCAATTAAGAATTGCTTGGATGTAAATAAAATGGTGCGCCCCCCCCCCCCCCTTTTTTTTCTTGTTTCATAGACGAAATGTCTATTAATAAAAGGGTTGGGTAAAACAAATCTTCCAAAAGTTGCGGCTGATTACATTCGAATAAATGTGTATTTTCTCAAAATGGCTAACAATTTGGTCTTATCTCCCTATTATATTAAACGTGTGTACTAACAAGGAATTAATGAATTTGGTATTTTTCTCATATAATAAAAACGTGTGAAGCCCTTTTTAGAAGTTATTTGGTTCTCAAATAAGAAGAAGAAAACGTGTCAGGATTTTCTAAAAGAACGAGTGTCATTTTAATGTATAGGTTAGGATAATAATTTATAAAATTGTATTTATTCTTAACATATATTTTTTTATATTATTTACTTATTCATTTTTTTTACTTAGGACATTAAGAATAATTATTAGAATATTATTTCAATTTTTTTAGGGCGTTATAATTCTTCCCTTCTAAAAAGAAAATTTCCTCCGCGAAATTGACATCGCAAAAGTCAGACAGATACGTACCAAATCACGAATAAAATTGACAATAAATAGCCTTACGCCTGGAGAGGTTCTTCCAAAAGAATCTTCACAACCATAATATTTTCTCATGACTCGATCCCGACAACCTCGGATAGCCCCAGGCTCTCCACAGAACACAAATCGTAACAATTCTGATGCAACGAATGCGAATCAACTGCGTAGCAGATGACAGATGACAGATGACAAGATGACAGATGACAGATGTTAGATGATAGGTAAAATCCTACAAGGAGATATACAAAGCACATAAACCAACAAAGCAAACATAGCGGTAGAGCTAAATGATAAACCTTCATTTACTCCAACTGAAATCCAAATGAATAAAGGAACTTGCCAAAATTGAAGGAGTACCAAATAAATCATCCAACATATCCAAAAGTCTCATAATACTATGCAGAACAAAATCGTACTGACGATCACAAACATAACTCAAAATATCCTAAACGTATCGGAAGAGCAAAAGCGATTCCCTGTCCCACTCACTGTAGATGCGCCATGAAGCTTCACCCATCTTCTGAAGGAAATCCCTGCCGATCTTTCAAGCAAGCCGTCCTAGTCAATGCTCTACTGCAGCTCCTCTCGTGTTGTCCTTCCTGCCGGGCGCTGAAATCTCCAATGCAGTCGCCACCGTCGTCATGCCATCCCGTTCAGCTCCAGCCAACTGCTTCTCTCGTTCTTCATCCCGCAACAGTTACTCTTTGAGAACGTTACAGAGCCTTCTTCGAATGTAGAATGTCAACGCAAAATACAAAGATGATACTCGTCTTTCTCTTTCGTCTCTGAATATACTAAAATGTCATACAATGACAATTTGTCCAAGTATTCATGAAATAAACGATTTATCAAATCCATAGGAATAGTCGGAAAGGTATCCAATACAATTGGCATCACACACACAAGTACAAAAGACATTCGTCAACATCATAATACTCAGGCAACAATTCCAAATCCAGAATAACATCAAATCGAACATCTCTAACGTAAACAGATTAGCATAACAAAATCGTCTCTAAATATCTCCAGAACGCATCGGACAAATCGAATATACACGATGAAAGTCACAATGATTATAGGGGTAGACTAGGTAAGGTCAAAAAGCAACAATGAAGAAAAATCAAAAGCAAGGAGAAATCATAGAATGTGTCGAACACGTAGGATTCATACATATACGTATCTCCAAACGAACGAAAGGCAACTAAACGAATGTCAAACGAATCAAGAATCGAAGTTCAAAATGATAACTCCAGAGAAAGAAACCTATAAGGCACACTATGAAGTCTAAAGGCATCCTAAACACATGTCGCGAACTTGATAAGTCTTCTAAGTCTCTGAAACGAATGATCTTGTAAGAGCTTAACAAAAAGCAAAGGCATAAATCAGAGTAAAACGGAAGCAAGAAAACCAACGTCTGATCATATATCTACCCAATCCTCACCGGTTATAACAAAGCTCTTAAGGGGAGATACTTAAGGCAAAACCTTCCTAAAGTTATTCCTAAAGCGTCTAAGATGCAAACCTAAGGGTCCAAACCTCACAGGCCATAATTTAGGTACTACAAGTCGCAGCCTTATCTCTGATACCATAATTGTAACACCCCAACCCGACATGGGTCCGGAGCACTACAGTATAGTGACATATCAAAGCATACAAAGCATACAATGCAAGCAAAAGACTTAAACCCAAGGTTACAAGGGAAAAATCTAAAAGTACAAAAGGAATACTAAAACTATAAGAGAAAGGAAAATACAAACTAAACAAAGTCTAATCGAATCCAAGTCCAAGTCTAATCCAAATGTAATGGGCTTCTAATCATCAGGTAGTCCACTAATGCTCCTATGCACTCTTCACCCAAACCCAGCTTCCAACCTAAAACCAGCCGCAGGAAAGGAAATGCGGCTGAGCCTAAAAAGCCCAATGAACATATATATATATATATATATATATATATATATATATATATATATATATATATATATATATATATATATATATATATATATATAACGAATAATCAAAACATAGATAAGTATAGGAAAAGGAAATCATAAGCTCCTGCTGAAATGACTATCATCTATCAAATGCATAAGAGATCAACGATAACTAAACAAATATCATATGTCAAATGAATAAAGAAATATGAAGAGTCAAGTGATAATATGAATCATATAGTAACCAGAATCACATGAGCAGCTAGAACAAAGGCTTGTCTACCCGAGACACTCGAATAGACACAAAGAACATAGGAAAGCAACGAGCCGACCTACCCGAGACACTCGAATAGATCTCAAATCACATAATCATATATCCGTCAAATCATAAGTTGTACAAGGAGTAGCTAGCTCCAATGTACCAGAAGTGAAAGGGGTACAAGGCACGTATAGCCAGTCACTGTCTTCATAAATCAAAACAGAACCTAGGATGCATCCATACACTCCCTGAATCAAACAAAACACACATGCCAGCTCATGACTGGATACATATATAACTAATTGGCCATAGTGCACATATATCAAACAGAAGGGAATGCCAGGGATCAATCACACCTCCCCAGAAAGTGTCATGTCAGTGGTGTCATCACTAACACGCCCATGGTACCTCTATGAGTAGAATAAAAACTCGGGCATAAGAACAAAATCATATCAAACAAAGCATATCCATAACAAACGAATCATATCATAATCAAACAGAATCTCAACCAGGAGATAGTAATCAGGTAATCAACAAAATGGATAGCAACGAATCATATCAAAGGCTTATATCAATGAATCATGTCATAGCAAACGAATCAAAGTCAAGGATCGAAAAGTCATGAGATCGGAACCCTTACTGAGAAAGGGTAGAATATCTGTACCTCAAACCGCAAGTGCAAACACATCATAAAGATCTCCTTCTTCAGCGAATCTACACGATTTAATGATCGGCTTATTATTTATAAGTTCATTTTAAATCAGACTACTCATTTTATGTTTCTTTCTATTTTTAGAAGCTTTCCATTTTTTTGTAACTTTCCAAATTTAGTAACTTTCCGAATTAGTAACTTTCAATATTTATTAAGTTTTTCCTGAATGGTAATTTAATACTTTAAGGTTAGAATGACAATTATATAATCTTTAAGGATTAGAATGACCAATATAATAGGTTAGAGTTTACTATGACAACTTATAATAATTTAGGGTTCAGAGTGTCAAAAGAGCAAAGTTTAGGGTTTAAAATGCAATTTATACAAATAGATGTCCAACTTAGTGTTTAGACAGATTTGTGAAAATAACCTTACATCACATGCACACTTGCATCTTCATATATGCATATTAACATTTTATGTATTCTGAATACACCACACTTAGAAAAATATAAGTCGATTATGCCATCCCTTTATCCCATTCGAATAGTAACAAAGCCGTGGAATCCTTATTCTCGTTTAATATAAATCGAAAACCATAAGTGATATATATCTAACATGATTCGTCATACCACAAGCAACTATTACAATTTCACACCTCATCAAAACATGCGACTACTATATTTAATATATATCATATGTTATCTTTTTTTTTTTTTTTTTTTTTTTTTTTTTTTTTTTTTTTTTTTTTAAATCACATATATTTTTTTTGTACTGCTATCAATCATTATGCTAGTAACCATGCTTATTAATTCCCTTTATAGTTTTAAGATTCACATATGATTGATTATGGTGAGCTATAGTGTGCATGGATTATGGGCATGCAATTCTTGACGTAACACTAACGAAGATGTAATATTAAATACTAAAGTATGATCTTTTATAAGAGTGGGTTTCATAATTTATCTCCAAAAGGCACAGTAATAAATCGAAGCAAACTAAGATATGGTGACGAACTCCAACACTACGAATCGATTAGATCTGATCGGTATTCAGAGCCCAAAATAATCAAAGGCTTTATCCCTCCTTTTGCACGCTCGTCGAGAGATATCAATTAAGAATTGCTTGGATGTAAATAAAATGGTGCGCCCCCCTTTTTTTTTTCTTGTTTCATAGACGAAATGTCTATTAATAAAAGGGATGGGTAAAACAAATCTTCCAAAAGTTGCGGCTGATTACATTCGAATAAATGTGTATTTTCTCAAAATGGCTAACAATTTGGTCTTATGTCCCTATTATATTAAACGTGTGAACTAACAAGGAATTAATGAATTTGGTATTTATCTCATATAATAAAAACATGTGAAGCCCTTTTTAGAAGTATATTTGGTTCTCAAATAAGAAGAAGAAAACGTGTGAGGATTTTCTAAAAGAACGAGTGTCATTTTAATGTATTTTATAAACTTGTATTTATTATTAACATATATTTTTTTATATTATTTACTTATTCATTTCTTTTACTTAGGACATAAAGAATAATTATTAGAATATTATTTCAATTTTTTTAGGGCGTTATATACTCGATGAGAGCAATTGCCCTTTACATGATGATAGCCATTGTCCCTAATGCTTACACACTCGATAAGAGCAATTGTCACTTACATGATGAGATCCGTTGTCCCTAAAGGCTAACTTTATGAGGGAAATCTGTCCCTTACATAATAAGAACCGTTGTCCTTAAAGGCTCATTTGTTGAGAGCAATCGTACTTTAGTTTATGGGATCCGTTTTCCCTAAACGCTTGCTCACTGGATAAGAGCAATTGCCCTTTACATGATGATAGCCGCTGTCCCTAATGCTTGCACACTCGATAAGAGCAATTGTCACTTACATGATAAGATCCCTTGTCCCTTAAGGCTAACTTTATGAGGGCAATTTTTCCCTTACATAATAAGAGCCGTTGTCCCTCAAGTCACACTTGTTGAGAGCAATTGTACCTTACTTTATGGAATCCATTGTCCCTAAACACTTGCTCACTTAATGAGAGCAATTGCCCTCTACATGATGATAGTCGTTGGCCCTAATGCTTGCACACTCGATAAGAGCAATTGTAACTTACATGATGAGATCCGTTGTCCCTAAAGGCTAACTTTATGAGGGCAATTTGTCCCTTACATAATAAGAGTCGTTGTCCCTAAAGGCTCACTTGTTGAGAGCAATTGTACCTTACTTTATGTGATCCATTCTCCCTACACCATTGCTCAATTGATGAGAGGAATTGCCCTTTACATGATGATAGCCATTGCCACAAATGCTTACGAACTCGATAAGAGCAATTGTCACTTACTTGATGAGATCCGTTGCCCTTTACATTATGATAGCCGTTGTCACTAATGCTTGCACAGTTGATAAGAGCAATTGTCACTTACATGATGAGATCTGTTGTCCCTAAAGGCTAACTTTATGAGGGCAATTTGTCCCTAACATAATAAGAGCCGTTGTCC
This sequence comes from Artemisia argyi, assembly GCA_030686995.1. Lineage (NCBI taxonomy): Eukaryota > Viridiplantae > Streptophyta > Magnoliopsida > Asterales > Asteraceae > Artemisia > Artemisia argyi. Next base: position 103,989,520 of record CM060691.1, read on the forward strand.
CTAGAGTGTCACTTGTTTAGACCAATTGTACCTTACTTTATGGGATCCGTTGTCCCTAAACACTTGCTCACTTGATGAGAGCAATTGCCCTTTACATGATGATAGCCATTCTCCCTAATGCTTACACACTCGATAAAAGCAACTGTCACTTACATGATAAGATCTGTTGTCCCTATAGGCTAACTTTATGAGGGCAATTTGTCCCTTACATAATAAGAGCCATTGACCATAAAGGCTCCCTTGTTGAGAGCAATTGTACCTTAGTTTATTGGATTCTTTTTCTCTAAACGCTTGCCCACTTGATGAGAGCAATTGCCCTTTACATGATGATAAATGATGTCCTTGCTTGCACACTTGATAAGAGCAATTGTCACTTACTTGATGAGATCCGTTGTCACTAAAGGCTAACTTTATAAGGGAAATCTGTCCGTTACATAATAAGAACCGTTGTCCCTAAAGGCTCATTTGTTGAGAGCAATTGTACTTTAGTTTATGGGATCCGTTTTCCCTAAACTCTTGCTTGCTGGATGAGAGCAATTGCCCTTTACATGATGATAGCCGCCGTCCCTAATGCTTGCACACTTGATAAGAGCAATTGTTACTTACATGATAAGATCCCTTGTCCCTTAAGGCTAACTTTATGAGGGCAATTTTTCCCTTACATAATAAGAGCCGTTGTCCCTAAAGTCTCACTTGTTGAGAGCAATTGTACTATGGAATCCATTGTCCTTAAACACTTGCTCACTTAATGAGAGCAATTGCCCTCTACATGATGATAGTCATTGTCCCTAATGCTTGCACACTCGATAAGAGCAATTGTCACTTACATGATGAGATCCGTTGTCCCCAAAGGCTAACTTTATGAGGCAATTTGTCCCTCACATGATAAGAGCCGTTGTCCCTAAAGGCTCACTTGTTGAGAGCAATTGAACCTTACTTTATGGGATCCATTTTCCCTAAACCATTGCTCAATTGATGAGAAGAATTGCCAAATGCTTACCAACTCGATAAGAGCAATTGTCACTTACTTGATGAGATCCGTTGCCCAAAAGGCTAACTTTATAAGGGTAATTTGTCCCATACATAAGAAGAGCCGTTGTCCCTAAAGGATCACTTGTTGAGAGCAATTGTACCTTAGTTTATTGGATCCGTTTTCCCTAAACCATTGCTCATATGATGAGAGGAATTGCCCTTTACATGATGATAACCGTTGTCACTAATGCTTGCACACTTGATAAGAGCAATTGTCACTTACATGATGAGATCCGTTGTCCCTAAAGACTAACTTTATGAGGGCAATTTGTCCCTAACATAACAAGACTCGTTGTCCCTAGAGTGTCACTTGTTTAGAACAATTGTATCTTACTTTATGGGATCCGTTGTCCCAAAACACTTGCTCACTTGATGAGAGCAATTGCCCTTTACATGATGATAGTCATTCTCCCAAATGCTTACACACTCAATAAGAGCAATTGTCACTTACATGATGAGATCCGTTGTCCCTAAAGGCTAACTTTATGAGGGCAATTTATCCCTCACATAAAGGCTCACTTGTTGAGAGCAATTGTACCTTAGTTTATGGGATCCGTTGTCCTTAAACGCTTCCTCACTTGATGAGAGCAATTGCCCTTCACATGATGATAGCCATTGTCCCTAATGCTTACACTCTCGATAAGAGCAATTGTCACTTACATGATGAGATCCGTTGTCCCTAAAAGCTAACTTAATGAGGGCAATCTGTCCCTTACATAATAAGAGCCGTTTTTCCTGAAGGCTCAATTATTGAGAGCAATTGTACCTTAGTTTATGGGATCCGTTTTCCCTAAACGCTTGCTCAGTTGATGAGAGCAATTGCCCTTTACATGATGATAGCCGCTGTCCCTAATGCTTGCACACCTGATTAGAGCAATTGTCACATACATGATGAGATCCATTGTCCCTAAAGGCTAACTTTATGAGGTCAATTTGTCTCTTACATAATAAGAGCCGTTGTCCCTAAAGTGTCACTTATTGAGAGCAATTGTACCTTACTTTATGGGATCCGTTGTCGCTAAGCACTTGCTCACTTGAGCAATTGTCACTTACATGATAAGATCTGTTGTCCCTTAAGGCTAACTTTATGAGGGCAATTTTTCACTTACATAATAAGAGTCGTTGTCCCTAAAGTCTCACTTGTTGAGAGCAATTGTACCTTACTTTATGGAATCCATTGTCCCTAAACACTTGCTCACTTAATGAGAGCAATTTCCCTCTACATGATGTTAATCGTTGTCCCTAATGCTTGCACACTCGATAAGAGCAATTGTCACTTACATGATGAGATCCGTTGTCCCTAAAGGCTAACTTTATGAGGGCAATTTGTCCCTTACATAATAAGAGTCGTTGTTCTTAAAGGCTCACTTATTGAGAGCAATTGTACCTTACTTTCTGGAATCCATTGTCCCTAAACACTTGCTCACTTGATGAGAGCAATTGCCCTTTACATGATGATAACTGCTGTCCCTAATGCTTTAGTTTATTGGATCCGTTTTCCCTAAACCATTACTCACATGATGAGAAGAATTGCCTTTTAGATGATGATAGCCGTTGTCACTAATGCTTGCACATTTGATAAGAGCAATTGTCAATTACATGATGAGATCCGTTGTCCCTAAAGGCTAACTTTATGAGGGGAACTTGTCCCTTACATAATAAGAGCCGTTGTCCCTAAATGCTCACTTGTTGAGAGCAATTGTACCTTAGTTTATGGGATCCATTTTCCCTAAACGCATTCTCAATTGATGAAAGCAATTGCCCTTTACATGATGATAGTCGTTGTCCCTAATGCTTTTTTTTTTGGGTAAAAGGGATAACACACCCTGGTAAAATACATTACACCAAAAGCTTTGAAGTACAAAGGATGAGGGCGTACACCCCTCATCTCAGTCCCTTAGGACACTTACAGACTCTAATATAAGAATGACAAACCATTCTTATAACTTACCTATAACACCTATAAGAGAAACCACTCTTATAACAAATACATGAACATAAAAGTACAACGACTATAAGATTTAAAAATAAAAACATCAAGTAAAAACTTGAATCTTCCCATGTCGTCATAGAAGTTCATGACCTTCAACGATGCAGCCGAAACCATGGTAGAATAGACAGGCGCCAATCCACACAATAGATCCACCAACTACACCGATCTTCATTGATCCAACCAGGACCAAACCAACACTACAACTCGATCCAATACCGCATCTACTACAAGTTTCAAAGGAAACTCAAGCTAAGAATGAAAAACAATGTATCTTGATCAGTTGTAGACGAAAATAGGGCTAGACAACCCTAACTTACATCAAAGAGAGCATCATCGATCACATGATCAAATAAATCAATGACATGTCCATGAACGATGATAAAAAGGTTTTGAATAAGACCCTTAAACTTAACTTACATCACCAATTCGAGCAGCAGCAGATACCATAAAAGTTACAATGAACTTATATAAAGATCAATCCACTAAAAAACACGAACAGCAAACAACCCATTGAACAACCAAAGCTCGTACCAAAACATTACCACCTAGCATCAGACGTACCATATTAACAACATACCACCAAGTCAGCAAGACCATAGTTCTGAACAGCAAGGACCATACAATGCATGCACGAGCAGAAAATAGGGCTAAATAAACCCTAACATACCGATACCATCTCGTAGCCTTGACAACGAAACTTGACTTACACAAGAGAACCTTGACATCCACTTCAACCTAGACTTCCATCTCTCAAAAAAACCCACTTGTATCATATGTCAATGAACATACAGCAGCAAACAAGCGCACTTGTATAATAACAAAACCCGAAAACAGGTTACGTGCAAAATATAAAGTAACAAACCCCAAACTGGAATTTGTTAAGCAATAACGTCCACAATCACCACCATGATCCAAGATAACTAAACCCTAAACGAGTTTAGTTTATAATTAAGCACCAGAAACCAGAAGCGCACAAAGAAAAAAAACGAAACCCTAACAAGGGGAATCGAATATAATTACATGAATGTGCATCAAAGTGAAGAATCGACCTTATATATGTACAGTCGATCCAGGAACCGACTTTAAGAGTGAAAAAATTAAGGATCGATTAAAAGAAACCCAATGGCGGCAAAAACCCTAACAAAACACGATTTCAACATATCTAAACCAAAACCTAAGATCCAAGCAACGATTTGATTTAAATCAGTGATAAACGTAATGTTAAGCACTATGAAAATCAATTCGATCCAAGAATTAAAGGAATTAGAGCAGATATGATGAAAACGATTGTAAAATTATAAAACCCTAAATCGTTTAATCCCAAAACCGACCCAAGAACTCAAGCTTAAATCACCCAACATGATTAATCAATGATAAACACAAGTGTAGATCACTAGATTAACAAGAGGAATCAGAAAACAAGAGATCTAGGATCGATTCTAAGAAAAAACGATTTAGGGTGTAGGGGTTGTTTTTGTCGCCACTTGAGAGAACCTTTTTTTGTCCCTAATGCTTGCACACATGATAAGAGCAATTGTCACTTACATGATGAGATCCGTTGTCCCTAAAGGCTAACTTTATGAGGGCAATTTGAACCTTACATATTAAGATCCGTTATCCCAAAAGGCTCACTTGTTGTGAGCAATTGTACCTTACTTTATGGGATCCGTTATCCCTAAACACTTGCTCACTTGAAGAGAGCAATTGCCCTTTACATGATCATAGCCATTGTCCCTAATGGTTACTCACTAAATAAGAGCAATTGTCACTTACATGATAAGATCCGTTGTCCCTAAAGGCTAACTTTATGAGGGCAATTTTTACCTTACATAATAAGAGCCATTGTCCCTAAAGGCTCACTTGTTGAGAGCAATTGTACCTTACTTTATGGAATATATTGTCCCTAAATACTTGCTCACTTAATGAGAGCAATTGCCCTCTACATAATGATAGTCGTTGTCCCTAATGCTTGCACACTCGATAAGAGCAATTGTCACTTACATGATGAGATCCGTAGTCCCTAAAGGCTAATTTTATGAGGGCAATTTATCCCTAACATAATAAAAGCTGTTGTCCCTAGAGTGTCACTTGTTGAGAGTAATTGTACCTTTCTTTATGGGATCCGTTGTCCCTAAACACTTGCTCACTTGATCATAGCAATTGCCCTTTACATGATGATAGCCATTATCCCTAATGCTTGCACACTCGATAAGAGCAATTGTCATTAAGATGATGAGATTCGTTGTCCCTAAAGGCTAACTTTATGAGGGCAATTTGTCCTTACTTTACGGGATCCGTTGTCCCTAAACACTTGCTCACTTGATGAGAGCAATTGCCCTTTACATGATGATAGCCATTGTCCCTAATGCTTGCACCCTCGATATGAGCAATTGTAACTTACATGATAAGATCCGTTGTCCCTTAAGGCTAACTTTATGAGGGCAATTTTTCCTTTACATAATAAGAGCCGTTGTCCCTAAAGGCTCACTTGCTGAGAACAATTGTACCTTAGTTTATGGGATCCGTTTTCCCTAAACGCTTGCTCACTTGATGAGAGCAATTGCCCTTTACATGATGATAGCCGCTGAAAAAAAAAATAAAATAAAAAATAAAAAAAAAATAAAAAGAAAAAAAAAATCCTCTGGAGAAAATGGCAACTTCCTTCTTCCCTCTCAATTCTGGTCGATTTCCTAATCACTCTTGATTCCTATGCTTAATAACATCTTTACTATTGTGGAATAATCTGAGAATTATATCCCTCTAGTCAATTTTTTATTTTGCTGCTGTTTTAAGGTGTTAGGGTTTCGATTGTGTTATTATAAGGAATTCGTTATTTTCTTGTTTGTTTGGTAATTATCCTGATTGCTATTATCTTATTGCCTAGTCGATCTTCTGGTTGTTATCTCTTTAGTCGATTTAGGGTTTCTTATCCTAATCGAATTATATTCCTAGGTCGGTTAGGTTTTACCATACTTAAAATCGACTTTCTCTTTATTCATTCCTATGCAGCTATGAAAGTCGATTAGGTTTTTCATCATGTAAGTCGGTTAGGGTTTCAGTTGTTTGTAATCCTTACGTGGGATTCTTGGTTCTTTTTTCTAGTTTGATATATTGAAGTCAGCTTTTTAGGGTTTTTGCTGTTCGATTATTAATTAGGGTTTGTTATTGCTGCTGTATTCATCTCCTTGTAATTCGTGGGTTAGTCTTCATTATGGAGCCTAAGAAGCCTTTGAAGTCTATTCTCAAGAAACCAATGAGGACTGTTGTGGGTAAGGGATCTTCTTCGTTTCCTGAGTTAACAAAATCTGTTGGTGTGAATGATTTGACGAAAGGCATGACTTCTACGGTTGTTGCTAAAGATAAAACTGATTTAACGGAAACGGTTCCCATTGTTAGTGCTGGTACAATTGAAACAAGTGTGGAAAGTGGTAATTCGTGTTCGAATATGGGTAACTCCTATGATGGTAATGAGAGCAGCTCCCAAGAGGGAGTTTCATCAGTTGGACAAAAAGGGGAGGTGGAAAAGGGTTCGTTAATGAGTGGTATAGCTGCTAAGGTGACAAATGTTGATGGAAGGTCTACATTGGAGTTGGCTGGTCATGGTGATTCTCAAGTGCCTCTACAACAGCCTTTGCATGCAACGGTCATGACGGGTAATATTCAAGATGAAGGTAAGACTTCTAGTGTTTCTACTTCTAAACAGCAACCGAATGTTAATGGGGGGTATGGTAGTGGTAAGGATGTTGGTAAGTCTTCCAATGAGGTTTGTTCACAAAATAAGCCAAAGCTCTCATACACCTCTATGTTTAAAACTAAAAATGCGTTTAAATCAGTTAACATTTGTGAGTTGCGTAATGAAGAGCGTGTGGAGGGTGCGCATGTTGCAATACCTATGAAAGAAATTGAAGATGTTTCAGCGAGGTTTGCTAATACATTATATGGGTATTTTATTGGGAAACGGCTTGCTTTCCCTATTGTGGAGAACTATGTGAAGAATACTTGGGCTAAGTTTGGTTTGGAGTGTGTTATGCTAAATAATGGATTCTTTCTTTTTCAATTCGCCACTAAGGAGGGTATGGACCAAGTATTAGAGACGGGACCATGGTTGATTCGTTCTATTCTAATATTTTTGAACATATGGACGCCTAATACTACACTTGCTAAGGAAGAGATAACTTCAGCCCCCGTATGGTTGAAGTTACACAATGTCCCTATTGTTGCATATACGGAGGTTGGTTTGAGTTTAATTACGACACAAATTGGTAAGCCGATCATGTTGGATTCTTATACGAGTACTATGTGTGTTAAGTCGTGGGGACAGAACTCTTATGCTCGTGCCCTTGTCGAAGTGTCCTCTCTTAACACGCTGATGGATCATGTGGTTGTGGCCATTCCATTTTCTAATGGATCCGGTCATTCGTTGGTTCGCATTGACATTGAATATGAATGGAAGCCTCCTTGTTGTTCGGTGTGTAAGATTTTTGATCATAATGACGTGGCATGTCCCAAAAATGTTAAACAAACTAAGGTTCAGCCTAATGTTGATGAGGAGGGTTTTGTGGCTGTTTCGAAGCGTAAGGGTAAGGGTAAGGCACCAATGCAAGACAAGGTGATTGATGGAGTTCGCTTTACCAAACCTAAGGTCCAATTTAACTATCGTTGGCAGCCGGTGTCGAAACCTAAAGGTGGATCTGATGGAGCGTCTTTGTCCAAGGGTAATGGTACTAGTAATGAATCAAATGCTCCTAAGGAGCTTGGTGACAAAAGTGCATCATCTCATATGACTTATGGTACGGATAAGGAAACAATAAGGCCCAATGTGGATGCTGGTCTTAATACGTTGGAAAATCAGCCTCCAAGTAATGTTCATGTCCACTCGAAGTACATTCATGATGACCTTAGTGATATTGCCACAAAGAACCCTTTTAATGCGCTTGGTGATGGTGTTATATTTGGGCTTGAGGAGGACTTTTTACAAGCAGACCAAGGGGTTCACGTAGTGGATAGTGAGAGTGATAATGAGGTTGATGAGCATATTGAATTTGGAAAACCAAATACGGACACTAGTGATTTCAAGGAAGCAAGCACTTCCTCTGTTGAAGTTCCTCATGTATAGTATCGCTTCATGGAATATACGGGGAATGAACCAATCCCCTAAACAAAATGAGGTTCGACAGGTTATTGGTGAGAATCAACTTTCTATTTGTGCTATTTTGGAATCGCATGTTTCTAATTCTCGTCTTCAGGAGTTATGCATGAAGGTTTTTAGAGGTTGGGATTGGACGTCTAATGGTAGTTTCTGTAGTAGGGGGTCCCGTATTGTCTTGGGATGGAATATGGATGTGGTGGATTTAAATGTGGTTGCTATGACTGATCAGGTGATCCATACTTTCATTCGGTTCAAGGCTGATAAAAAAGAGTTGTTTTGTTCTTTTGTTTATGCTCATAATAGATATACTCATAGGAGACCTCTTTGGGATAATCTTGGGTTACATAACCAGCTGGTCCATAATCGTCCTTGGTGTGTGCTTGGGGACTTCAATTCTGTTCTTAATTTAGAAGATAAGATTGAAGGTTCCTCGGTTATTGATATTGCTATGCGGGAATTTAAAGAATGTGTTGATGCTAATGAGTTAGTGGATATTAATCGTTCAGGATTGCAATTTACGTGGACTCAGAAACCGAGAGGTTTAGATGGTACCTTGAGGAAGATTGATCGTATAATGGCTAACCATGGGTTTCTAGATTCTTTTGCTGGTGCTCATGCTATTTTTCAACCGTACCGGATCTCGGATCATTCCCCGGCAATTCTTCATATTCCTACGATGTGTAAGTTTAAACCTAGACCTTTTAAATTCTCTAACATTTTGGTGCAGAATACTCGATTTAAACAGCAAGTTAAAGAGTGTTGGAGCACGTCGGTGAGTGGGTTTCATATGTTTAAAGTGGTTAGTAAATTGAAGGCGCTCAAAAAGCCTTTTCGAAGAATGCTCTTTCGAGAAGGTAATATTCATGAGAATGTTTCTAAACTTCGCCATGAGTTAGATACGGTTCAGCGTGCCCTTGATTTGGATCCTTTTAATGTGGATTTGCGTGAGGAGGAAGCATGCTATCTTAATGCGTTCAATGAAGCTATTCTGAAGGAAGAATGTTTTCTCAAGCAAAAGGCAAGGTTGAATGGCTTCGGGTTGGTGACTCGAATTCTGCATATTTCCATAAGGTTGTTAAAAGTAGGAAAGCTAGAAATCGGATTGATTCTATTTGTGATGGTAATGGTGTGCAATTGGTGGAAGATCAGATCCCTAATGCTTTTGTGTCTTTCTTCACGGGTTTTCTTGGTCAAGAGGGGACGTGTTTGCCTTTGGATGATTCTGATTTGTTTACTTCGATTCTTGATCCTAATGTGGCGTTACATATGGTGCGTGAGGTTACGACTCGTGAGGTTAAAGATGCTATGTTTTCGATGGGTGATGATAAGGCTCCGGGTCCAGATGGTTATTCGGCTGCTTTCTTTAAGGGTGCTTGGGATATTATTTCGGATGATGTTACCAAAGCGGTTCAAGAATTTTTTGTGAATGGTAAGTTGCTTAAAGAGATTAATCATACTACTATTGCCCTTTTGCCTAAGGTCAATGCTCCCACGAGGATTACTGATTTTAGGCCTATTTCGTGTTGCAATGTGCTCTTCAAGTGTATAAGTAAGATTATTGCTAATCGTATTAAGGATAGTCTTCCCGGTTTGGTTAGCCCGAATCAATCTGCGTTTGTTCCTGGTAGACGGATTGCGGATAACATTTTGCTTACTCAGGAGCTTATGCATAATTATCATCTTAATCGTGGTCCGTCTCGATGTGCTTTTAAGGTTGATATTCAGAAGGCCTACGATACGGTGAATTGGGATTTTTTGAGTGGTATTCTGGTTCGGTTTGGTTTTCATTCGCGTATGGTTCATTGGATCATGGAATGCGTGACTACTACTTCGTTTTAAATTAGCGTGAATGGTATTCTGCATGGTTATTTTAAGGGTAAGCGTGGGTTACGTCAAGGGGATCCTTTATCGCCGTATCTTTTTACGCTTGTTATGGAGGTGCTTACTCTTATCTTGAGGCGTCGGGTTAGGGATTCTGAGATGTTCACTTTTCATCACAAATGTTCTCATCTTAATATCATTAATCTTTGCTTTGCTGATGATTTGTTTTTGTTTGCTCATGGTGATGCTCAATCGGCCGGTATTATTATGGATTCTTTGGAAGAGTTTAAGGAGGTTTCGGGCTTGTCTCCTAGCTTGCCCAAGAGCACCGCTTATTTTTGTAATGTTCTTAATCATGTTAAGCTTGCTATTTTACAGATTCTTCCTTTTGTTGAGGGGACTTTGCCTGTGAAGTATCTAGGAGTGCCATTGGTTACAACTAGATTGATTTTTAGAGATTGTAGAGAATTGGTGGAGAAGCTGGCCAACCGTATTAATGATTGGAGGAATAAATCCCTCTCATTTGCTGGTCGTCTTCAGCTTATTCAGTCAGTTCTTTCTTCTATGCACATATATTGGGCGTCGGTTTTTGTTCTTCCTGCTAGAATTGTGTCTGATCTTGAGCAACTTATGCGGGGTTTTCTTTGGAAAGGTTATTCTAAAGTTGCTTGGGAGGTTGTGTGCTTACCTAAAGAGGAGGGTGGGCTTGGGATTCGTAGGCTTGAATTTTTTAACACGGCTCTTATTGCTGCTCATATTTGGCGTTTATTCAATTCTATGGATTCTTTGTGGGTTAAATGGATTCATACATACAGGTTGCGTGGGCGTAATTTTTGGGATGTTCCAAGTCGTGGTAATATGTCATGGAGTTGGAGGAAGATCCTTCAGATTAGGCCTCTTGTCAGGCAATTTGTTTGGTATAACATTGGTAATGGTATGAAGGCTTCTGCTTGGTTTGATAAGTGGTGTTCGGTTGGTCCTCTCTCTCTTATAGTGTCTTCAAGGGATATATATCAGGCTGGTTTTACTTCTAATTCCTTGGTTCGGGACATTATTTTGGAGGATTCTTGGGCATGGCCGAATGTGTGGGGAACTAAGTATCCTATGATTACATCTATTCCGGTTCCTTCCCTTAATGCTAGTGTGGATGATCGGTTAGTTTGGAAGACGGGGGATGGTCATGTGAAGTCTTTCTCTGTTTCGACAGTTTGGGAGTGTATTCGGCCGCGTGGACAAGTTGTTGATTGGTTTCATCTTGTTTGGTTCTCGCACCGTATCCCGAGGCATGCTTTTCATTTATGGCTTGTGATGAGAAGGAGACTTCGTACTCAGGATAGAATTCGCCCTAATGATCCCTCTATTGGCACTCTTTTGTGCCCTTTGTGTAATACTCAACCGGATTCTCATGATCATCTTTTCTTTGAGTGTTTGTATTCTTCTCAGGTTTGGGATTCGTTGAAGGTGTTTGCTGGTCTTATGGATATTCCTTCTTCTTTAGAGAATGTGGTTCATCATTTGGCTCCTATGGCTTCCTCTTGTTCTGTAAGGAGTGTTGTTTCTAAACTTTTACTTGCGGCTACATCTTATTTCATTTGGCAAGAAAGAAACAATAGAATTTTCAAGCAGCAACGTCGGTCTGAAAGTCAAGTTATTGATGTGATTAAAGCAACAGTGCGTTTGAAGCTTCTTACATGTAGATTCAAGAGGAGAGCAAATGTGCTTAGCTTTTTGCGTGTGTGGCGTGTGCCTTCTTCTCTTATGCATTCTTGATGGCTTGTTCTTTTCTTGATGCTGGTTTCGTTTCTTGGGAGCGTGAGGCTGGTCGTTTGCCTCTGGTTGATGTCCTAGGTGGTTGTTGGGCTTTGTTGGAGATTCGGGTGAGTGCTGTACTCTTTTTCCCTACTCCAAGGTTTTCCCAATGGGTTTTTACTTGGAAAGGGTTTTTAAGGAGGCAGGCTCACTTGATTCATCATTCTCCTTCGAAGAGTTGGCCGGATTTGTGTGGTGATTCGTGTGTCATTAGGTGGTTATTTCCAGTAGGAGTTTTGGTTTTTGTATGTATTGTTAGTTTAAACGCTTAGTGGCCTGTCACAAGTGTTTTGTTGGATGTTCAAGCGATGCTTGAGGTTAATGTGGTACTTCAGCCACATTCCATTGTACTTAAACGTTTTTTTGGAGTAATATAATTTACCGGGTGGAATACCCTTTACCCAAAAAAAGATGATAGCCGCTGTCCCTAATGCTGGCAAACATGATTAGAGAAATTGTCACTTACATGATGAGATCCATTGTCCCTAAAGGCTAACTTTATGAGGTCAATTTGTCTCTTACATAATAAGAGCCGTTGTCCCTAAAGTGTCACTTGTTGAGAGCAATTGTACCTTACGTTATGGGATCCGTTGTCCCTAAACACTTGCTCACTAGATCATAGCAATTGCCCTTTACATGATGATAGCCATTATCCCTAATGCTTACACACTTGATAAGAGCAATTGTCACTTACATGATGAGATCCGTTGTCCCTAAAGGCTAACTTTATGAGGGCAATTTATCCCTCACAGAAAAGCTCACTTGTTGAGAGCAATTGTACCTTACTTTATGGAATCCATTGTCCCTAAACCATTGCTCACTTGATGAGAGGAATTACCCTTTACATGATGATAGCCGTTGTCCCTAATGCTTGCACACTTGATAAGAGCAATTGTCACTTACATGATGAGATCTGTTGTACCTAAAGGCTAAATTTATGAGGGCAATTGGTCCCTTACATAATACGTGCCGTTGTTCCTAAAGGCTCACTCGTGGAGAGCAATTGTACCATACTTTATGGGATCCATTGTCCCTAAACACTTGCTCACTTGATGAGAGCAATTTCCCTTTACATGATGATAGTCGTTGTCCCTAATGCTTGCACACTCGATAAGAGCAATTGTGACTTACATGATGAGATCCGTTGTACCTAAAGGCTAACTTTATAAGGGCAATAGGTCCCTTACATAATAAGAGCCGTTGTTTCTCAAGGCTCACTTGTTGAGAGCAATTGTACCTTACTTTATGGGATACATTGTCCCTACACACTTGCTCACTTGATGAGAGCAATTGCCCTTTACATGACGATAGTCGTTCTCACTAATGCTTGCACACTCGATAAGAGCAATTGTCACTTACATGATGAGATCCGTTGTCCCTAAAGGCTAACTTTATGAGGTCAATTTGTCCCTCACATAATAATAAGTGTCGTTGTCCCTAAAGGCTTACTTATTGAGAGCAATTGTACCTTAGTTTATGGGATCCGTTGTCCTTAAACTCTTCCTCACTTGATGAGAGCAATTGCCCTTTACATGACGATATCCAATGTCCCTAATGCTTACACACTCGATAAGAGCAATTGTCACTTACGCGATGAGATCCGTTGTCCCTAAAGGCTAACTTTATGAGGGCAATTTGTCCCTTACATAATAAGAGCCATTTTCCCTAAAGGCTCACTTGTTGAGAGCAATTGTACATTAGTTTATGGGATCCATTGTCCCTAAACGCATTCTCAATTGATGAAAGCAATTGCCCTTTACATGATGATAGTCGTTGTCCCTAATGCTTGCACACTTGATAAGAGCAATTGTCACTTACATGATGAGATCCGTTGTCCCTAAAGGCTAACTTTATGAGGGCAATTTGAACCTTACATATTAAGATCCGTTATCCTAAAAGGCTCACTTGTTGTGAGCAATTGTACCTTACTTTATATGATCCGTTATCCCTAAACACTTGCTCACTTGATGAGAGCAATTGCCCTTTACATGATCATAGCCATTGTCCCTAATGGTTTTTTTTTTGGGTAAAGGGGAATAATCCTGTACCCCGGTAAATCACATTAACCAAAAATCATTTAAGTACAATGGATATAGGTGAAATCCCATATCTAAGCCCGTTACATAGGCATAAACATTTCTTTGTAACAAGAAAAAAACCACTACCACATAAACAAAACATGACTACAATGAGACCAACTACTACCTAGTCCGACCTTGGAGCTTGAAATCTTCATAATAGGCAGCCAAGTGTCTTGGTATCTCGTGTAGCTGATCCGTAAAGTCATCATACTCATAGTACTCTTCCTGGTCCTGTCCACCACCCGTTGATGATAATGTACCCAAGGGCATATCAAATAAATTCACAGACTCATCATACGGATTAAGAACCTCATCCACCTCACTGTCAGAATCAATTACATCACCAACCTTAGAGAAAGGGTTACTTCTTTTTGTATTAGAGTTAACAAGGGATAAGGATGAACTAGACGGACCAGCCTCCTTACCCTTATCCAAAAGTAAACTTCCAGGCGGCTCATGTAACGAAATATCATTAATGGAGGATACCAAATTAGTATCCGCCATTACACAACCATTTTTACCATCCTCAGGCACATCATCCTTAGGAATATCAATCACTTTATCATTTTCCATACGTTGATCAATATAACTCTTCAATTCAGCCAAATTGATATCATCATTGAAGTACTTTCCATCAGTTTGAGAGTTGTTGGAAACATCATTAGGCACCGTTGGAGTAGAATGTGGCTGTTTAGTATCATTAGGCTTATCACAAACCAACTCCAAACCCTCCCTAGAGATAAGAGGGGAGTTATCCTTCGGTATAGACGTAGTAGCCTGGTTGTTAATACTAGGCTTAGAAACGGGACGATATATCAATTTAGACTTACCCGACACCCTCACCTTTTTAACACCCTTAGATTTACTCTTTACAGCCCCGCCACCATCATCCACACGTAATGTACGTTTAACTTCCTTCTCTTTCCTATGGCACTCCATATCAACATGATCAAAAATTTTACATCTAGAACATCGAGGCGGTTTATATTCAAACTCAATATCAATTCTAACCATACGATGCTCATTAGTCTTTGGAATAGGAACTGCCACAACAAGAGATTCCACATAATCATTATCAGCCGAAATCTCAACTAAAACTCGAGCATACGAATTCATACCCCAAGACTTGAGGCACATATTACTTGTGTGTTCATCATACATAATGATTCGTCCAAGTTTAGTCGCGATCAGATTCAGCCCCACCTTAGAATATGCCACCACCGGCACGTTATACATTTTAACCCAAACATGAACCTTCTTAATTTCATGTTTAATCAAATCAGAATTAGGGTTCCAAATGTGGAGAATGAGTGGAATAGACCTAATACGCCAAGAACCATGATTAAGAACATTTTCCATACCTTCCCTACTTGAGAACTGAAACATAAAGAACCCTTGATGTATCATGACATGCATAAGCCCGAATTTCTTCCAAACGTTACGCACAAAATTTTGGACAACAGGAAACGCAGGTCGTTGTCCAACAAAATAGCCATAAAGAGAATTATTAAATCGTGAGCAAACCGTTTCCACCTCTTCATGTGGTATTACAACATCAGCCAAAGCTAAATCAACCTTCGCATCATGATTAAAAACTTTATCGACCCTTGTAATACCAGCAGCAACATGGCTATTTTCATCGATCAAAACAGAAGTAGATGTAGAGCATCCCACCTCACAACCGTCCATCTTGGAGTCACTGACATTA
Source organism: Artemisia argyi (assembly GCA_030686995.1). NCBI lineage: Eukaryota > Viridiplantae > Streptophyta > Magnoliopsida > Asterales > Asteraceae > Artemisia > Artemisia argyi. The sequence goes on from CM060691.1 coordinate 104,005,113, forward strand.
ACATCGACTTCAGCAGCTGCAAACATGTGGTTATCATCCTTAGAATCCATGTTAACAAATGCAGCTGTGACATCATTCAAATCAATAGCAGGTTCACTAGTATTAACACAACGATATGGCAACCTAGATTTACCATCTCTCCCCGAACCAGTACCATCAGATTTTTTAAAACTTTTAGCCAAATCACTCAACACCGAACTACCATCAATCATCTTTGAAGCCCTATTCGAATTGTTGAGAAAACCTTTCTCCATCTCTCTCATAAACCCACTTCCAATCAATAAGCAAAATTAAACCACGACAAAAACCAGTCCCTAAGAATTAGGGTTTTGTACCTCACTATCTTCCACGCAGAATTGAATAACAACGTTAATGCACACAACCACAACTTGCACGCTTAATCACAACCCCTAAACCAGGGTATAGAATACGAATGGATACACAACAGCCGCAAGTAACACCAATACGCTTGTACACAATAGAAAAAAACGAAACCCTAAAGAATCGTAAAACCTTAGAGCCCTTAATCCTTAACAGAATTAAATATTGTGTAACAAGAATGAGATCGACAAGGATATATAGAAAACAAAGCAGAATCGATCAATATGAACCCTAAAGGCGGTTACAGAAGAACCCTAAGAATCGGAGTAATGTAACCGACCCAAAAAAAGAACCCTAAAAGCGATTTAGGGTTTTAAGAAAAACGATAAACTAACCCTCCAAAACCAGAAGATTATGTGAAAAAAGCAGCAATGAATGTAGAATTAATGAAAAACACTAACTCTAATCAAACAATCAAGGCAAATTACTGCAGAAAACACAAGAAAAAACTGGTTATAGATGAAGATCGATTAGGATTAGGGAGGGGGTAGAAAATCGCCAGAGAGAGCAAACTGGTTATAATATATTTGTCCCTAATGGTTACTCACTAAATAAGAGCAATTGTCACTTACATGATAAGATCCGTTGTCCCTAAAGGCTAACTTTATGAGGGCAATTTTTACCTTACATAATAAGAGCCATTGTCCCTAAAGGCTCACTTGTTGAGAGCAATTGTACCTTACTTTATGGAATATATTGTCCCTAAATACTTGCTCACTTAATGAGAGCAATTGCCCTCTACATAATGATAGTCGTTGTCCCTAATGCTTGCACACTCGATAAGAGCAATTGTCACTTACATGATGAGATCCGTAGTCCCTAAAGGCTAATTTTATGAGGGCAATCTATCCCTAAAATAATAAAAGCTGTTGTCCCTAGAGTGTCACTTGTTGAGAGTAATTGTACCTTACTTTATGGGATCCGTTGTCCCTAAACACTTGCTCACTTGATCATAGCAATTGCCCTTTACATGATGATAGCCATTATCCCTAATGCTTCCACACTCGATAAGAGCAATTGTCATTAAGATGATGAGATTCGTTGTCCCTAAAGGCTAACTTTATGAGGGCAATTTGTCCCTCACATAATAAGAGCCGTTGTCCTAAAGGCTCACTTGATGAGAGCAACTATACCTTAGTTTATTGGATCCGTTGTCCCTAAACGCTTCCTCACTTGATAAGAGCAATTACCCTTTACATGATGATAGCCATTGTCCCTAATGCTTACATACTCGATAAGAGCAATTATCACTTACACGATGAGATCCGTCGTCCCTAAAGGCTAACTTTATGAGGATAATTTAACCCTTACATATTAAGAGCCACTATACCAAAACGCTCACTTGTTGAGAGGAATTGTACCTTACTTTATGGGATCCATTGTCCCTAAACACTTGCTCACTTGATGTGAGCAATTGCCCTTTACATGATGATAGTCGTTGTCCTTAATGCTTGCACACTCGATAAGAGCAATTGTCAATTACATGATGAGATCCGTTGTCCCTAAATGCTAACTTTATGAGGGCAATTTGTCCCTCACATAATGAGAGCCGTTGTCCCTAAAGGCTCACTTCTTGAGAGCAATTATACCTTAGTTTTTGGGATCCGTTGTCCTTAAACTCTTCCTCACTTGATGAGAGCAATTGCCTTTACATGATGATAGCCATTGTCCCTAATGCTTACACACTTGATAAGAGCAATTGTCAGTTACATGATGAGATCCGTTGTCCCTAGAGACTAACTTTATGAGGGCAATTTATCCCTTACATAATAAGAGCCGTTGTCCCTAAAGCCTCCCTAGTTTAGAGCAATTGTACCTTAGTTTATGAGATGCATTGTCTCTAAACGCATTCTCACATGATGAGAGCAATTGCCCTTTACATGATGATAGTCATTGTCCATAATGCTTGCACACTTGATAAGAGCAATTATCACTTACATGATGAGATCCATTGACCCTAAAGGCTAATTTATGAGGGCAATTTGACCCTTACATATTAAGAGCCGTTATCCCAAAAGGCTCACTTGATAAGAGAAATTGCCCTTTACATGATGAGATCCACAAATGCTTACAAACTCGATAAGAGTAGTTGTCACTTACATGATGAGATCCGTTGTCCCTAAAGGCTAACTTTATGAGGGCAATTTTTCTATTACATAATAAGAGCCATTGTACCTTACTTTATGGAATATATTGTCCCTAAATACTTGCTCACTTAATGAGAGCAATTGTCCTCTACATAATGATAGTCGTTGTCCCTAATGCTTGCACACTCAATAAGAGCAATTGTCACTTACATGATGAGATCCGTAGTCCCTAAAGGCTAATTTTATGAGGGCAATTTGTCTGTAACATAATAAGAGCCGTTGTCCCTAGAGTGTCACTTGTTTAGAGCAATTGTACCTTACTTTATAGGATCCGTTGTCGCAAAACACTTGCTCACTTGGTGAGAGCAATTGCCCTTTACATGATGATAGCCAGTGTCCCTAATGCTTTCACACTCGATAAAAGCAATTGTCCCTTACATGATGAGATCCGTTGTCCCTAAAGGCTAACTTTATGAGGGCAATTTGTCCCTTACATAATTAGAGTCGTTGTTCTTAAAGGCTCACTTATTGAGAGCAATTGTACCTTACTTTCTAGAATCCATTATCCCTAAACACTTGCTCACTTGATGAGAACAATTGCCCTCTACATGATGATACTCGTTGTCCCTAATGCTTGCACACTTGATAAGAGCAATTGTCATTGAGATGATGAGATCCGTTGTCCCTAAAGGCTAACTTTATGAGGGCAATTTGTCCATCACATAATAAGAGCCGTTGTCCTAAAGGCTCACTTGATGAGAGCAACTATACCTTAGTTTATTGGATCCGTTGTCCCTAAACGCTTCCTCACTTGATAAGAGCAATTTCCCTTTACATGATGATAGCCATTGTTCCTAATGCTTACACACTCGATAAGAGCAATTCTCACTTACATGATGAGATCTGTCGTCCCTGAAGGCTAACTTTATGAGGACAATTTAACCATTACATATTAAGAGCCACTATACCACTTGCTCACTTTATGGGATCCATTGTCCCTAAACACTTGCTCACTTGATGAGAGCAATTGCCCTTTATATGATGATAGTAATTGTCCTTAATGCTTGTACACTCGATAAGAGCAATTGTCAATTACATGATGAGATCCGTTGTCCCTAAAGGCTAACTTTATGAGGGCAATTTGTCCCTCACATAATGAGAGCCGTTGTCCCTAAAGGCTCACTTCTTGAGAGCTATTGTACCTTTGTTTATGGGATCCGTTGCCCTTAAACTCTTCCTCACTTGATGAGAGCAATTGCCTTTACATATTGATAGCCATTGTCCCTAATGCTTACACACTCGATAAGGGCAATTGTCACTTACATGATGAGATCCGTTGTCCCTAATGGCTAACTTTATGAGGGCAATTTATCCCTTACATAATAAGAGCCGTAGACCCTAAAGCCTCGCTAGTTGAGAGCAACTGTACCTTAGCTTATGGGATCCGTTGTCCCTAAACGCATTCTCACATGATGAGAGCAATTACCCTTTACATGATGATAGCCATTGCCACAAATGCTTACAAACTCGATATGAGCAATTTGTCCCTTACATAATAAGAGCCGTTGTTCCTAAAGGCTCACTTATTGAGAGCAATTCTACCTTACTTTCTGGAATCCATTGTCCCTAAACACATGCTCACTTGATGAGAGCAATTGCCCTTTGCATGATGATAACTGTTGTCCCTATTGCTTACACACTCGATAAGAGCAATTGTCACTTACATGATGAGATCCGTTTTACCTAAAGGCTAACTTTATGAGGGCAATTTATCCGTCACATAATAAGAGTCGTTGTCCCTAAAGGCTCACTTGTTGAGAGCAATTGTACCTTAGTTTATGTGATCCGTTGTCTTAAAACGCTTCCTTACATGATGAGAGCAATTCCCCTTTACATGATAATAGCCATTGTCCCTAATGCTTACATACTTGATAAGAGCAATTGTCACTTACATGATGAGATCCGTTGTCCCTAAAGGCTAACTTTTTTAGGGCAATTTTTCCCTTGCATGAAAAGAGCCGTTGTCCCAAAAGGCTCACTTGTTAAGAGCAATTGTACCTTACTTTTTGGAATCCATTTTCCCTAAATACCTGCTCACTTAATGAGAGCAATTGCCCTCTACATGATGATAGTCGTTGTCCCTAATGCTTGCACACTCGAAAAGAGCAATTGTAACTTGCATGATGAGATCGGTTGTCCCTAAAGGCCAACTTTATGATGGCAATTTGGCCCTAACATAATAAGCGTCGTTGTCCCTAGAGTGTCACTTGTTAAGAGCAATTGTACCTTACTTTATGGGATCCGTTTTCCCTAAACACTTGCTCACTTGATGAGAGCAATTGCCCTTTACATGATGATAGCGATTCTCCCTAATGCTTACACACTCGATAAAAGCAACTGTCACTTACACGATGAGATCCGTTGTCCCTATAGGCTAACTTTATGAGGGCAATTTGTCCCTTACATAATAAGAGCCGTTGACCCTAAAGGCTCACTTGTTGAGAGCAATTACCTTAGTTTATTGGATCCTTTTTCTCTAAACGCTTGCTCACTTGATGAGAGCAATTGCCCTTTACATGATGAAAACTGTTGTCCTTGCTTGCACACTTGACAAGAGCAATTGTCACTTACATGATAAGAACCGTTGTCCCTAAAGTGTCACTTGTTGAGAGCAATTGTACCCTACTTTATGGGATCCGTTGTCGCTAAACACTTGCTCACTGGTCATAGCAATTGCCCTTTTACATGATGATAGCAATTGCCACTTTCATGATGTGATCCGTTGTCACTAAAGGCTAAGTTTATGAGGGTAATTTGTCCCTTACATAATAAGAACCGTTGTCCCTAAAGTGTCACTTGTTGAGAGCAATTGTACCCTACTTTATGGGATCCGTTGTCCCTAAACACTGGCTCACTGGTCATAGCAATTTCCCTTTTACATGATGATAGCCATTATCCCTAATGCTTACGCGCTCGATAAGAGCAATTGTCACTTATATGATGAGATCCGTTGTCCCTAAAGGCTAACTTTATGAGGGCAATTTATACCTCACATAAAGGCTCACTTGCTGAGAGCAATTTTACCTTAGTTTATGGGATCCGTTGTCCCTAATGCTTATACACTCGATAAGAGCAATTGTCACTTACATGATGAGATCCGTTGTCCCTAAAGGCTAACTTTATGAGGGCAATCTGTCCCTTACATAATAAGAGCCGTTGTCCCTAACGGCTCACTTGTTGAGAGCAATTGTACCGTAGTTTATCGGATCCGTTTTCCCTAAACGCTTGCTCACTTGATGAGAGCCATTGCCCTTTACATGATGATAGCCGCTGTCCCTAATGCTGGCACACTTGATTAGAGCAATTGTCACTTACCTGATGGGATCCATTGTCCCTAAAGGCTAACTTTATGAGGTCAATTTGTCCCTTACATAATAAGAGCCGTTGTCCTTAAAGTATCACTTGTTGAGAGCAATTGTACCTTACTTTATGGGATCCGTTGTCCCTAAACACTTGCTAACTTAATGAGAGCAATTGCCCTCTACATGATGATAGTCGTTGTCTCTAATCCTTGCGCACTCGATAAGAGCAATTGTCACTTACATGATGAGATCCGTTGTCCCTAAAGGCTAACTTTATGAGGGAAATTTGTCCCTCACATAATAAGAGCCGTTGTCCCTAAAGGCTCACTTGTTGAGAGCAATTGTACCTTAGTTTATGGGATCCGTTGTCCCTAAACGCTTCCTCACTTGATAAGAGCAATTGCCGTTTACATGATGATAGCCATTGTCCCTAATGCTTACACACTCGATAAGAGCAATTGTCACTTACATAATGAGATCCGTTGACCCTAAAGGCTAACTTTATGAGGGCAATTTGACCCTTACATATTAAGATCCATTTTCCCAAAAGGCTCGCTTGTTGAGAGCAATTGTACCTTACTTTATGGGATCCGTTGTCCCTAAACACTTGCTCACTTGATGAGAGCAATTGCCCTTTACATGATGATAGCCAATTCCACAAATGCTTACAAACTTGATAAGAGCAATTGTCACTTACATGATGAGATCCGTTGTCCCTAAAGGCTAACTTTATGAGGGCAATTTGTCCCTTACATAATAAGAACCTTTGTTCTTAAAGGCTCAGTTATTGAGAGCAATTGTACCTTACTTTCTGGAATCCATTGTCCCTAAACACTTTTTTTTTGGGTAAGAGGGTTATTTCACCCTGGTAAAATATATTATCCAAAAAATGTTGAAGATAACACTTAGGTTTAGCAAAACGAACTCCATCAATCACCTTTTCATGAGTTTGTGCCTTACCCTTACCCTTACGCTTAGTAGCTTCAACAAAGCCCTCCTCATCAACATTAGACATAACACTTGCTTGTTTTACCTTCTTGGGACATGCATCATCATTATGGTCAAAATTTTTGCACAAAGCACACCTAGGAGGCTGCCATTCGTACTCAATATCAATACGAACCAAAGAGTGACCAGATTCATTAGGATACGGAATAGCAACAATCACATGATCCATTAGCTCATTTAGAGAGGACACTTCAACAAGAGCATGCGCATATGAATTCCTACCCCACGACTTAACACACATAGAACTAGTATATGAATCCAACATAATAGGCTTACCAATTTGAGTCGTAATCAAACTTAAACCAACCTCCGTATAAGCAACAATTGGAACGTTATGAAGCTTCAACCATATAGGAGCAGAAGTAATCTCTTCCTTAGTAAGCGTAGTATTTGGGGTCCAGACGTTCAAAAAGATAGGAACTGATCGAATTAACCAGGGACCAGCTTCTAACACTTGATCCATACCGTCCTTTGTGGAAAATTGAAATAAAAAGAACCCGTTTTTCAACATAACACGTTCTAACCCAAACTTAGCCCAATGATTCTTCACATAGTTCTCCACAATAGGAAAGGCAAGACGTTTTCCTATGAAATACCCGTAGAGAGTATTAGCAAATCTAGCCGACACATCCTTAATCTCCTTTAACGGAATTGCAACATGAGCCCCTTCAACACGATCATCATTACGTAGTTCGAAATGTTAACTGATTTAAACACATTCTTAGACTTGAACATTGAAGCATATGAAAGTTTAGGGGCTGATTGTGAGTCAGCCTCACTAGCCATTCGTTCATTATTAGCCATACCACTTACCATAGAATCAGAATTAGGAGTCTTAGTTGCATGAGAATCCATACCCTCCACGTTCTTAGTCACCTCATAATCAGCTTGAGTCTTACCATGAGCTTGTGTAGAATTAGATGTCTTTTTTTTTGGGTAAAGGGGAGTAATCCTGCACCCTGGTAAAATACATTATCCAAAAAACGTTGAAGTACTAAAACACACACTACTATGGGCGATTGTATAACCTAGGGTTTTATACGGTTTTCCTGTTCATCAATACACCTTAAATCCATTTTATTTTTAATTCCAATCTTATAATAATACATCTGCTACTGTAGATCCTTGTTTGTTCTTCATTAATTCACCTTTCAATTTCATTCCGCCTTTTTCAATTCATTTTTCCGTTATAATAAACCATCTTCACTGTTCATTGGTTTTAATGAATTTGTTTCATTAATTTCCATGGATTCTAACCCTGATCCTAATACTAATCCGTCCTCTCATAGGACGGATTCAGCTCTTAAACCCAAAAAAACTACTCGTACCATGAATCCTATGAGTAAATCTGCTATGAAACATACTAATATGTTATCTAAGGTTCCTAGGAATCTTTATTCTAAGAAGACTAGATCTGTTTCTCGGGGTAATAATGAAGCAATGGATATGGACGATTTGGAATGTGATGATGGGGCTTCTGAGTCTGTGGAGGGTAGTGAGGACTTTGGAGGCTCATGCTCTGGTATTGATGATGGGGGTAGTGTTGGTGATGGTTCTGAGGCTGGTAAGGTGAATTCTGGTAAGGATAATAATATTTCATTTGATTGTGATGTTAGTAACAAAGACATTATTGATGAAATTGCAAAAAGTTTGAATAATGAGTCTATTGCTGCTAGTGCTAAGTCTGTTGGTGATGTGGATAATCTTAATAGTGGGTCTAGGGATGTTAATGGTTTGCCTGCTAGTGATTTAGGTCAGGGGAATGTTAAGTTTAGCAAAGATAATGGTCCTGATGTGTCTAAACGTAGTGTGGAGAGTTCTAATTTGAAGCATAATGTGGGTTCTGATAAACCTAGGAGCCCTACTAAAGTAAGTTTTGGTGATGTTAGGGTTCCGGGTTTGTTTAAGGTTAATGTGAATGTTAGTGATTCTGGTAAGGGTGTTAGCGAGGTGAGTAATTTGGCTGTGGGTGGGTCTAGTGGTGTTAAGGATACGGTAATGACAGATAGTGTGTATGAAAAGAATAGTAGGTCCTTTCGTGAGGCTGTTTCAAATAGTTATGGTGGGAATGGTAATAATAAGTTGCATTATGTTCCTCCGTCTATTATTGGTGATAATAGGAAAGTGGCTAAGATGGATCCGATTTTGGAAGAGGGGTGTAAGAGGTGGGGTAATACTGTGGTTGGTTTCTTTGTTGGGTTTCGTATGAATTATGCTGATTTGGTTTATCATTTGAAACGTATGTGGAGGTTGTATCAGTTGGATAATGTCATTATGAACCAGAATGGAATGTGTTTTTTTGACTTTAAGTCTAATGATGGGATGGAGTTGGTTATTGAGAAAGGCCCTTGGTTAGTGAATAATAGGCCTTTATGTGTGAAAAAATGGGAACCAGGGCTATGCATGTCTAGACCTGAGGTTAAGAAGGTTCCGGTTTGGGCTAAAATTCATGACATTCCTTTGGAAGCTTGGAATGTTGAGGGGATCAGTAGGATAGTTAGCCAAATTGGTAGCCCAATTATTATGGACCGGATGACTACTTCCATTTGTGAAAAGCCATATGGCAGGGCTACGTTTGCTAGGGTGTTAGTTGAGATTGATTCTGAAAAGCCGTTTGTTAACTTTGTTGAATTGTGGTATGAGAAGTTGGGTAAGGTTTTGAAGCTGAGGGTTGAACATGATTGGGTTCCGCCAAGATGTGAGGAGTGCAAGGTTTTTGGACACTACTTGAGTGATTGTAAAAATAAAGTGAATGTGGCTAGGAAAGTGAATAAGGATGGTGAGAATGTGAAGCCTAATGATGTGAATGGTGGTGATAATAATAATAGTTCGGGTAAGGTTAATGTGGATGAAGGCTGGAATGTTGCTGGGTTTAGAAGGAATAGGGGTGTTGGTAGTAATGGACGACAAGGGAATATTGGGGGGCATCAGGTTAGAAGAGGTAATTTTGTTAACACGGCTAGTGGTAACAACACTAGTAAGGTAAATACGGGGAATGTGGGTGATAAGCAGACTAGTAATAAATCAGAACTAGTGAAAAGTGGTAATGTAGGTAAGGTTGATGAGAGTGTTGTTGTGAATGATAATGGGAAGACTATTAACAAAGGTAAAGATAAAGTTGAAGTGGGTAGTGGTGGTAGTAACAGCAATCAGACTAATACTTCAGTTGGTAACAAAAAGAATGTGCAGAAGAAGAATTCGGGTAACAGTTCCGGTAATAATAATGGTAATAGCAGCAAGAGTGGTGATGGTCGTAAGTTGAATGATGGTTTAGGCTCTAAGAATGTTAGTACTAGTAATAGATTTGATGTTTTGGGTAGTGATCAGGTTAGTGATAATTCTGATGTTTGGAATGCTGTGAAGGCTGCAGTGGAAAAGGCGTGTGGTTCTGGTATTCCTATTTTAGAAAGTGTTGTTAAGAGTTGGAATGATGACATGGTTAAATACTATACGGAAAAGTGGAATAGTAGAATCATGACGAATGGGTCTCATGAACAGCAGTTAGAATTGAAAATCAAAAACTTGTCTGAAAGTATCGTGTTACTTAACCAGAATCTCAATTCTAATGCCAAAAGTAATGCTAATTTGATGATGCAGAAGACCGTCTTGACTACGCATGATAGTAGTGATGTTTCACTCAGGCAATGTTATGATGATGCTTATCGTGCGGAGTTAGCTAAGATTGGTAATTTGCAAAAGGAGCGTGATTTGCTGAAGGTTGACCTGTTTATGCTGTCTAATAAGTCGTTAGATAAGGATTGTAAAGAGACTTGGACTGATGAGATGTTGGAATACTACTCGAGCAGATGTGAGGATATAAGAAGTGATAGGATTAATGGGCATTTATCTGATATGAATGATTCTCATTCCTTGGATGAAGTAGAGGAGGTTACGACTGGTTCAGCTTCCTTTATGACACAGAATGAAGTCTTCAATGATGTGGATACGTCTATGGTTCAAGAGGGTGGTGTGCCTGCACCCTTTGATTCCAATCTTAAATGAGTTACAAAATTGGTGTTTGGAATGTCCGGGGTCTGTCTCAGACTACTAGACAAGATGAAGTTATATCGCTTATTAGAGAAGAAGGGTTGTGTATGTGTGCTGTGGTGGAGACTCATCTTAGGAAGAAGTCGGTTAAGAGTGTTGGTGACAGTTTGTTTCGTAATTGATCATGGGTTTCTAATATGGATGATTGTAGAAGTGTGTGTAGAATGTTAGTTGGGTGGGATAACAATGTAGTTAGTGCCAATCTTGTGTCTCATTCTGAACAATCTATGCATTTTGAAATTAATTTTATTCATGATTGCAGAAAGCATTTTGTTTCTTTTATCTATGCCAAGAACAAAGGTGTTGAAAGACGGGTATTATGGAAGAACTTAGCTTTGCATAGTGATCTTGTCAAGGGTGAGCCGTGGGTTTTGCTGGGTGATTTTAATGTTGCCCTGAATATTAGTGATTGTTCGGACGTCACTGCTGCTAAAGATCATGATATGGAAGATTTCAGGAATTGTGTTGAATCATTGGAGCTTGATGATATTGCTTCCAAAGGTATTTTTTACACTTGGATTCAAAAACGTCTTGATCCTGAATCTGGTATTCTTAAGAAATTAGATAGAGTGTTGGGTAATAGTAGCTTCATTTCTTGTTATGATAGCTGCTTTGCTGAATTTTTGCCTTATCTATCTTCGGATCATTGCCCTGTTATTTTGAACTATTCTTTGGCCAAGCCTGTTAAGCCTAGATCCTTTAGGTTTGCTAACTTTTTGGCGGAGAAGGATTCTTTTATTCCTACGGTTAGAGATAATTGGGGTATTGAGGTTTTTGGGTTCCGTATGTTTGTTTTGGCTAAACGTCTTAAAAATATGAAAAGACATTTGAGGAATATGAATAGGATTAATGGGAATGTTTTTAGTAAGGTTAAGATTTTGAAGGCTGAGCTTAAAAGAGTGCAAGTGTGTTTAGACAATGAACCCAATAATAGCAGTCTTAGAGAAGAAGAATATGTTTATTGTAATGCGTATCAGGAAGCGGTGAGGGATGAGGCTAATCTTCTTAGGCAGAAAACTAAGATTCAGTGGTTGAAGGATGGTGACCAAAATACGTCGTATTTCCATAATTTTCTTAAGAATAGGGTGAACAAGGGAAGGATTCAAGTGGTGTGTGATGAGCAGGGTAACAAATTCTATGGTGACGATGTGCCGGGGTGTTTTGTTAACCACTTTCAAAAGTTTTTGGGGGTGGAAGATGAGGTCATCCCGTTAGAAGACTGTGAGGATCTTTTTGCTAAGAAACTTGATCCTGCTGTTGCATTGAATATGGTTAGACCTGTTTCGGATATCGAAATCAAAGAGGCGATGTTTAGTATTGATGATGATAAAGCTGCTGGCCCGGATGGTTTTACCTCTAAGTTTTTTAAAGCGGCTTGGAGAGTTGTTAGTATTGATGTCTGTGCTGCGGTTAAAGAGTTCTTCAGTTCTGGAAAACTTCTTGGCGAGTTTAATGCTAATGTTATCTCACTTATTCCTAAGTTACTCGTTCCTTTGAAGGTTTCTGATTATCGTCCTATTGCTTGCGGTAATGTCATATATAAGTGTATCAGTAAGGTTATCACGAATAGGCTTAAAGAAGGTCTTTGTAGTCTGATTGATTGTAACCAGAGCGCTTTTATCCCGGGTAGGCAGATTAGTGACAACATTTTGCTTGCTCAGGAGTTTGTTAAGAGATATAATTGGACGCGTGATGTTAGCAAATGCTCGTTCAAAGTGGACATTCAGAAGGCATACGATACGGTCAATTGGGACTTTTTGAAGAAGTGTCTCGTTCATTTTGGTTTCCACAGCTCCATGATTCATTGGATTATGGTATGTTTAACTTCTGCTTCCTTTTCTTTATGTGTTAATGGTGAATTACATGGATTTTTCAAAAGTAAAAGGGGTCTTAGGCAGGGTGACCCGATCTCGCCTTATTTGTTCACTATTGTTATAGAAGCATTCAATATGATGGTTAAGAGACAGATTAGAAGGGATGGTCGGTTTAGATTTCATTGGGGTTGTGAGAAATTTCAACTGACCCATTTATGTTTTGCGGATGACCTTCTTTTATTATGTCATGGTGATCTTATCTCAGCTAGTATTCTTAGAAGAGCGTTAGATGAATTTGCTATGTGTTCTGGTTTATTCCCTAGTATTGCTAAGAGTGTTGCTTTCTTTGGGAGTGTGCCTGACCCGGTTAAGGAGAATATATTGCTTGTCATGCCTTTTAGAATTGGTACTCTGCCATTGAAATACTTGGGTATCCCTCTGTCCGGTAAGAGAATTGTGAATGAGGATTGTAGATGCTTGATTCAGAAGGTTAAGAATCGCATTAATGATTGGAGAAACAAAACTTTATCTTTTGCGGGTAGACTTCAGTTGATATCTTCTGTTCTTACCTCGCTCCATGTTTATTGGGCCTCGATGTTTCTTCTTCCTAATCATGTCTGTGATAGTATTGATAAACTGTGTAAGAAGTTCTTATGGTCTGGTGGGGGTGAGGGTAGTGGTATTGCTAGTATATCATGGAAAGATATTTGTAAGCCTAAAAATCAGGGGGGCCTTGGTCTTAAACCTCTTAGACTTATGAATGAGGCTTTAATAGCTAAGCATCTTTGGAATGTTATTAGTAAGAAAGACTCGCTGTGGGTTAGGTGGGTTCATACTTATAGGATCAAAGACAGAAATATTTGGTTTGATGTTAAACCTGAACATGGTGCTTCGGGTTGGAATCATATTCTTGGTCTTAGGGATAAAATTCGATCATTTGTGGTTTATAGATTGGGTAATGGTAAACAATGTTCTATGTGGTTTGATAAATGGCACACTAATGGCCCGCTGTGTAAGGTCATTACTCATAGTTTCCTTATTGAGCATGGGTTGGATACTAGTGATAAGGTTGCGGATTGGGTTGACAGTAATGGATGGAAATGGCCTAATGAATGGAATAGTCTTTTTGGTGATGTTTTAAATGTGCCTGTTCCCATTTTATTGGATGATTTTGAGGACAAGGTTTTATGGATTAATAAGGTTAACAAGGATGTTGAATTTAGTGTCAAAGAAGCTTGGAAAGCGTTAAGGTTTGATAGTCCTAAAGTTATGTGGTATAAGCATGTTTGGTTCTCCCAATGTATTCCTAGACATGCGTTTGTGCTTTGGATGGCTATGCGGGGGAGACTTAAAACATCGGATCGTATTTCTAGATGGTTCAACATTTCCAGTACTGTTTGCCCGTTATGTAATGCCGTTGATGAATCTCATGCTCACTTGTTCTTTTCTTGCAAATTTTCTAAGGCTGTTTGGGATAATTTAATACTCTTGTGTAAGCTGGATGATATTTCGTATACGTGGGCTGAAGTTGTTTCTGGAATCTCTATTAGAACTGCTAATAATTCTATATGGAGTGTGATTCAACGCTTAGTGTTTGGAGCTGCGGTCTATTACATTTGGCAAGAGCGGAATTTTAGGTTGTTTCAAAAGAATTATAGAAGTGAGGAGGCTATTTTTAAGATTATCGTTGATATAGTTAGATATAAGCTGTTAAGTCTGAAGATTAAGCCTTCGGTGGAATCTATGAAGGCTGCGACTATTTGGAAAATCCCATTGAGAAGTCATAGTGGTTGTGATAATGGTATTAATGGTGTTACATGATTCTTGGGCAACTGTGGGTTTGCACATATTCTTATTGAATTTGTGGCTGTGGGTTTGTAGTGATTTTGTTAATCAGTGTTCTAATGGCGATTTTGTGATGGTTTATAATTTCAACAGTTCTTGTAACTATTGGGTTTGTTGGTGTTTATTGGGTACTGGGTTCTGGGAATGTAATTATGTTTTTGACCCGGGTGTTTGTGATTTTTGCAAGTTATTATGCACTACAGATGAGAGGATAGCTTCCTGCGCTGGTCATCAGTTTGTAGTATGGAGGTATGGATGGCTATGCACTACAGGAACCGATTCTTTATTCTGCGCTGATAACTTGTATTGGTTGACATGGTCTCAAATGAGTTTAATGAGTAATGAGACTGAGTTTGTGATAGCTTTCAGGTTTATTACTATTCTGTTTAGTATTTGGAGATCTTATTATTCTTATGATGGTTGGGTTTGTTGGTGTTTCTTGGGTACTGATTTCTGGAATTGTAACCTTGTTTTTGATCCGGGTGATTGTGGCTCTAGCAAGTTATTATGCACCACAGATGAGAGGATAGCTTCCTGCGCTGGTCATCATTTTGTAGTACGGAGTTTTGGATGGCTATGCACTACAGGAACCGATTCTTTATTCTGCGCTGGTAACTTGTATTGGAGGATATGGTTTCATATGAGTAGTATGAGTAAGGTGAATGTGGTTGTGATTGATACCAGGTTTAGTCCTAATCTGAGTATTGTTTGGAGGTATAATGGGTGCAATATTAGTACTGTTACTTTAATCTTTGTGGTTCTCTTTGTTAATGGGTGGGGGTATGAGGTGTTTTATGTTAGCAGGTGTTGCGCTCTACTTGTTTTGATCTTTTGGTACTCTAACGCAAACATACCTTGTACTCTTTTTCCTTGCTCAAAGTTTTCCCACAGGGTTTTTATTTGGCAAGGTTTTTTAACGAGACAAGGTTATTGGATGATTGAAGTCTTGATGATTCATCCATTTCCTGATCTGATGTTGAATTTACTGATCTGGATGCATTCTTTTGATCAAGCTTTCTGGTGCTGCTATGCTATTTTGCTGCTTTGGAGATTATATTTGCTTGGTCTTTATTATGAGTTATGTTTTAGTTTGTTATCAGCTACTTTCCTGTACATAAGACTTAGTATTTATGCTTCCTATGATTGCTTGGGAATGGTGATGTTTGGAGCTCCTTTGGTTGATTCCTTTGGAGTGCCCCATGAATTCAGAGTTCTCAAATGGTCATAGTTTCAAGCTGTCTTTATACTAAGTTTTGATGTTCAGGGGTTGCTTTTGGTATTAGCTGTCTTGGTTGTTTATCTGTTTCTCTTTGTTTGTTTATCATTGTTGTAATCAGTTTTGGTCTTGTCCATTTCTGTTTGAATTTCTGTTTCTAGGCAAGTTGAGATTTGGTTAGGGGTTGTCCTTTCCTTGTCTTTCTTGTGCTATCCTATGTACATAACTCTATTTTATTTAATATATTTTACCTTTTTGTAAAAAAAAAAAAAAAAAAAAAAAAATGTTGAAGATAAAATTCTTGGTCTTAGGGATAAAATTCGATCATTTGTGGTTTATAGATTGGGTAATGGTAAACAATGTTCTATGTGGTTTGATAAATGGCACACTAATGGCCCGCTGTGTAAGGTCATTACTCATAGTTTCCTTATTGAGCATGGGTTGGATACTAGTGATAAGGTTGCGGATTGGATTGACAGTAATGGATGGAAATGGCCTAATGAATGGAATAGTCTTTTTGGTGATGTTTTAAATGTGCCTGTTCCCATTTTATTGGATGATTTTGAGGACAAGGTTTTATGGATTAATAAGGTTAACAAGGATGTTGAATTTAGTGTCAAAGAAGCTTGGAAAGCGTTAAGGTTTGATAGTCCTAAAGTTATGTGGTATAAGCATGTTTGGTTCTCCCAATGGATTCCTAGACATGCGTTTGTGCTTTGGATGGCTATGCGGGGGAGACTTAAAACATCGGATCGTATTTCTAGATGGTTCAACATTTCCAGTACTGTTTGCCCGTTATGTAATGCCGTTGATGAATCTCATGCTCACTTGTTCTTTTCTTGCAAATTTTCTAAGGCTGTTTGGGATAATTTAATACTCTTGTGTAAGCTGGATGATATTTCGTATACGTGGGCTGAAGTTGTTTCTGGAATCTCTATTAGAACTGCTAATAATTCTATATGGAGTGTGATTCAACGCTTAGTGTTTGGAGCTGCGGTCTATTACATTTGGCAAGAGCGGAATTTTAGGTTGTTTCAAAAGAATTATAGAAGTGAGGAGGCTATTTTTAAGATTATCGTTGATATAGTTAGATATAAGCTGTTAAGTCTGAAGATTAAGCCTTCGGTGGAATCTATGAAGGCTGCGACTATTTGGAAAATCCCATTGAGAAGTCATAGTGGTTGTGATAATGGTATTAATGGTGTTACATGATTCTTGGGCAACTGTGGGTTTGCACATATTCTTATTGAATTTGTGGCTGTGGGTTTGTAGTGATTTTGTTAATCAGTGTTCTAATGGCGATTTTGTGATGGTTTATAATTTCAACAGTTCTTGTAACTATTGGGTTTGTTGGTGTTTATTGGGTACTGGGTTCTGGGAATGTAATTATGTTTTTGACCCGGGTGTTTGTGATTTTTGCAAGTTATTATGCACTACAGATGAGAGGATAGCTTCCTGCGCTGGTCATCAGTTTGTAGTATGGAGGTATGGATGGCTATGCACTACAGGAACCGATTCTTTATTCTGCGCTGATAACTTGTATTGGTTGACATGGTCTCAAATGAGTTTAATGAGTAATGAGACTGAGTTTGTGATAGCTTTCAGGTTTATTACTATTCTGTTTAGTATTTGGAGATCTTATTATTCTTATGATGGTTGGGTTTGTTGGTGTTTCTTGGGTACTGATTTCTGGAATTGTAACCTTGTTTTTGATCCGGGTGATTGTGGCTCTAGCAAGTTATTATGCACCACAGATGAGAGGATAGCTTCCTGCGCTGGTCATCATTTTGTAGTACGGAGTTTTGGATGGCTATGCACTACAGGAACCGATTCTTTATTCTGCGCTGGTAACTTGTATTGGAGGATATGGTTTCATATGAGTAGTATGAGTAAGGTGAATGTGGTTGTGATTGATACCAGGTTTAGTCCTAATCTGAGTATTGTTTGGAGGTATAATGGGTGCAATATTAGTACTGTTACTTTAATCTTTGTGGTTCTCTTTGTTAATGGGTGGGGTATGAGGTGTTTTATGTTAGCAGGTGTTGCGCTCTACTTGTTTTGATCTTTTGGTACTCTAACGCAAACATACCTTGTACTCTTTTTCCTTGCTCAAAGTTTTCCCACAGGGTTTTTATTTGGCAAGGTTTTTTAACGAGACAAGGTTATTGGATGATTGAAGTCTTGATGATTCATCCATTTCCTGATCTGATGTTGAATTTACTGATCTGGATGCATTCTTTTGATCAAGCTTTCTGGTGCTGCTATGCTATTTTGCTGCTTTGGAGATTATATTTGCTTGGTCTTTATTATGAGTTATGTTTTAGTTTGTTATCAGCTACTTTCCTGTACATAAGACTTAGTATTTATGCTTCCTATGATTGCTTGGGAATGGTGATGTTTGGAGCTCCTTTGGTTGATTCCTTTGGAGTGCCCCATGAATTCAGAGTTCTCAAATGGTCATAGTTTCAAGCTGTCTTTATACTAAGTTTTGATGTTCAGGGGTTGCTTTTGGTATTAGCTGTCTTGGTTGTTTATCTGTTTCTCTTTGTTTGTTTATCATTGTTGTAATCAGTTTTGGTCTTGTCCATTTCTGTTTGAATTTCTGTTTCTAGGCAAGTTGAGATTTGGTTAGGGGTTGTCCTTTCCTTGTCTTTCTTGTGCTATCCTATGTACATAACTCTATTTTATTTAATATATTTTACCTTTTTGTAAAAAAAAAAAAAAAAAATGTTGAAGTACTAAAACACCTTCACTATGGGCGATTGTATAACCTAGGGTTTCATACGTTTTTTCCTGTTCATCTATACATCTTTAATCCATTTTATTTTAATCCAATCGTATAATAATACTTCTGCTACTGTAGATCTTTGTTTGTTCTTCATTTATTCACCTAATAGTTTCATTCCGCCTTTTTTCAATTCATTTTTCTGTTACAATCAACCATCTTCACTGTTCATCGTTTTAATGATTTTGTTCCATTAATCTTCATGGATTCTAACCTTGATCCTAAACCTAATCCGTCCTCTCATAGGACGGATTCATCTCTTAAACCCAAAAAAACAACTCGAACCATGAATCCTATGAGTAAATCTGCTTTGAAACATTCTAATATGTTATCTAAGGTTCCTAGGAATCTATACTCTAAGAAGACTAGATCTGCTTCTCGGGGTAATAATGATGCAATGGATATGGATGATTTGGAGTGTGATGATGGGGCTTCTGAGTCTTTGGAGGGTAGTAAGGAGTTTGGAGGCTCTTGTTCTGGTATTGATGATGGGGGTAGTGTTGGTGATGGGTCTGAGGCTGGTAAGGTGAGTTCTGGTAATGTTACTAATATTTCGTTTGACTGTGAGGTTAGTAATAGGGATATTATAGATGAAATTGCAAAAAGTTTAAATGATGAGCCTATTTCTGCTAATGTTAAGAGTGTTGGTAATGAGGATTGTCTTAATAGTGGGTCTGGGGATGTTAATGGTTTGCCTGCTAGTGTTTTAGGTCAGGGGAATGTATCGTGTAATATGGGTAATGCTCCTGATGTGTCTAAACCTAGTGTGGATAGTACTAATTTGAAGCACAATGTGGGTTCTGATAAGCCTAGGAGCCCTACTAAAGTCAGTTTTGGTGACGTTAGGGTTCCGGGTTTGTTTAAGGTTAATGGGAATGTTAGTGAAATTGGTAAAGGAGTTAGCGAAGTGAGTAATTTTGCTGTGGGTGAGTCTAGTGGTGTTAAGGATACGGTAATGACAGATAGCGTGCATGAAAAGAATAGTAGGTCCTTTCGTGAGGCTGTATCAAGTAGTTATGGTGGGAATGGGAATAATAAGTTGCATTATGTTCCTCCGTCTATTATTGGTGATAATATGAAAGTTGCTAAGATGGATCCGATTTTGGAAGAAGGGTGTAAGAGGTGGGGTAATACTGTGCTTGGTTTTTTTGTTAGGTTTCGTATGAATTATGCTGATTTGGTTTATCATTTGAAACGTATGTGGAGGCTGTATCAGTTGGATAACGTTATTATGAACCAAAATGGAATGTGTTTTTTTTTTTTTTTTTTTTTATTTTAAGTCTAATGATGGGATGGAATTGGTTATTGAGAAAGGCCCTTGGCTTGTGAATAATAGGCCTTTGTTTGTGAAAAAATGGGAACCGGGGCTGTGCATGTCTAGACCTAAGGTTAAGAAGGTTCCGGTTTGGGCTAAAATTCATGACATTCCCTTGGAAGCTTGGAATGTTGATGGTATCAGTAGGATTGTTAGCCAAATTGGTAGCCCAATTATTATGGACCGGATGACTACTTCCATTTGTGAAAAGCCATATGGCAGGGCTACGTTTGCTAGGGTGTTAGTTGAGATTGATTCCGAGAAGCCATTTGTTAATTTTGTTGAACTGTGGTATGAGAAGTTGGGTAAGGTTTTGAAGCTGAGGGTTGAACATGATTGGGTTCCACCAAGATGTGAGGAGTGCAAGGTGTTTAGACATTATTTGAGTGACTGCATTAATAAAGTGAATGTGGCTAGGAAAGTGAATAAGGATGGTGAGAATGTGAAGCCTAATGATATGAAGAGTAGTGATAATAATTATATTTTTTTGGGTAAAGGGCATTCCACCCGGAAAATTATATTACACCAAAAAAACGTTTAAGTACAATGGAATGTGGCTAAGGTACCACATTAACCTCAAGCAACGCTTGAACATCCAACTAAAATGCTTGTGACAGGCCACTAAGCGTTAAAACAATAAATAACTACAATAACCAATACACCAACCGGAAATAACCATCTAATGACACATGAATGACCACATATATCCGCCCATCTCTTCGAGGGAGATTGATGAACCAGATGAGCCTGCCTCCTTAAAAACCCTTTCCAAGTAAAAACCCAGAGGGAAAACCTTGGAGTAGGGAAAAAGAGTACAGCACTCACCCGAACCTCCAACGAACACCAACTACCACCAAAAGCAACAACCAAGGATTCAAGACCAGCCTCACGCTCCCAAACCAAGAAAGCATCATCAAGAATTGAACTCGCCATTTAAGAATGTATAAGAGTCATAGGCAGCCGCCAAACACGCAATAGGTCAAGCACATTCACCCTCCCTTTAAAACGACAAGTAAGAAGTTTCAAACGCACCGTTGATTTAATTACTTCAATCAATTGACTTTCAGACCGATGTTGCTGCTTGAAAATCCTGTTGTTCCTTTCTTGCCAAATAAAATAAGAAGTCGCCGCAAACAAAAGTTTAGAAACAACACTTCTCACAGACCGAGATGTAGATATAGGAATCAAGTGATGCACCACATCCTCTAAAATAGAAGGAATATCCGTAAGACCAGCAAACACCTTCAAAGAGTCCCAAACCTGAAAAGAAAACAAACACTCAAAGAAAAGATGATTATGAGAATCTGGTTGAGTGTTGCATAAAGGGCACACAAGGGCGTCTCTCGTGGGATCATTAGAGCGAAGCATATCCTGAGTACGAAGCCTCCTTCTCAAAACCAGCCACAAATGAAAAGCATGCCTCGGGATACGATGCGTGAACCAAACAAGACGAAACCAATCAACAACCTGACCACGTGGCCGAATACTCTCCCAAACAGAAGAGACAGAGAAAGACTTAACATGACCATCACCCGTCTTCCAAACTAAACGATCATCCATATCATCATTTAAAGTAGGAACTGAAATTGATGTAAGCATTGGATACCGATCTCCCCACCTAGTCGGCCAAGCCCAAGAATCCTCCAAAATAATGTCCCGGACCAAAGAATTTGAAGAAAAACCAGCCCGATAAATATCCCTCGAAGACACAATAAGAGAGAGAGGACCAACCGAACACCACTTATCAAACCAAGCTGAAGCCTTCAAACCATTCCCAATATTATACCAAAAAAATTGCCTAACAAGCGGCCTAATATGAAGAATCTTCCGCCAACTCCAAGACAGATTACCACGACATGGAACATCCCAAAAGTTTCGACCACGCAACCTATATGTATGAATCCATTTCACCCATAAAGAATCCATAGAATTGAACAAACGCCAAATATGAGCAGCAATTAGAGCCGTATTAAAAGATTCAAGTCTACGAATCCCAAGCCCACCCTCCTGTTTAGGTAAGCACACAACCTCCCAAGCAACTTTAGAATTACCTTTCCAAAGGAAACTCCGCATGAGCTGCTCAAGATCATACACAATACGAGCAGGGAGAATAAAAACCGAGGCCCAATAAATATGCATAGAAGACAGAACAGATTGAATGAGCTGAAGACGACCAGCAAAGGAGAGGAATTTATTCCTCCAATCATTAATGCGATTAGAAAGCTTCTCCACCAATTCCTTACAATCTCTAAATATCAATCTAGTAGTAACCAACGGCACCCCAAGATACTTCACAGCCAACGTCCCTTCAACAAATGGTAGAATCTGCAAAATAGCAAGCTTAACATGATTGAGAACATTACAGAAATAAGCCGTACTCTTGGGTAAGCTAGGAGACAAGCCCGACACATCCTTGAACTCCTCTAAGGAATCCATAATAACACCAGCCGAAAGCGCATCACCATGAGCAAACAAGAACAAATCATCAGCAAAACAAAGGTTAATTAAATTAAGTTGCGAGCATTTGTGATGGAAGGTGAACAGATCAGAATCCCGAACGCGACGCCTCAAAATAAGGGTAAGCACCTCCATAACAAGCGTGAAAAGATAAGGCGATAACGGATCCCCTTGCCTAAGACCACGCTTACCCTTAAAATAACCATGCAAGATGCCATTCACACTAATAGAAAACGACGTAGTAGAAACGCATTCCATAATCCAGTGAACCATACGTGAATGAAAACCAAAACGAACCAGAATACACCTCAAAAATTGCCAATTAACCGTATCGTACGCCTTCTGAATATCCACCTTAAAAGCACATCTAGACGGACCACGATCAAGGTGATAATTATGCATAAGCTCCTGAGTAAGCAGAATGTTATCAGCAATCCGTCTACCTGGAATAAACGCAGACTGGTTTGGACTAACCAAAGTGCTAAGGCTCTCCTTAATCCGGTTGGCAATGATCTTGCTAATACACTTGAAAATCACATTGCAACATGAGATAGGCCTAAAATCAGTTATCCGAGTGGGAGAATTGATCTTAGGCAAAAGGGCAATGGTAGTATGATTAATCTCTTTCAACAATTTACCATTAACAAAAAATTCCTGGACCGCCTTAGTAACATCATTCGAAATAATATCCCACGCACCCTTAAAAAACGCAGCCGAATAACCATCTGGACCCGGCACCTTATCGTCTCCCATAGAAAATATAGCATCTTTGACCTCACTAGACGTAACATCGCGAACCATATCTAGAGCCACATTAGGATCAAGAGTCGATGTGAAAAGCGCTGAATCATCCAATGGTAAAATAGGCCCCTCTTGACCAAGGAAAGATGTAAAATAAGATACAAAAGCATTAGGAATCTGATCCTCCACCAAATGCACACCATTACCATCACAAATAGAATCAATCCGACTCCTAGCTTTCCTACTCTTAACAACCTTGTGAAAATATGCAGAATTCGAGTCACCAACCCGAAGCCATTCAACCTTAGCCTTTTGCTTGAGAAAACATTCTTCCTTCAAAACAGCCTCATTGAAAGCATTTAGATAACATGCTTCCTCCTCACGCAAATCAACATTAAAAGGATCCAAATCAAGAGCACGTTGAACCTCATCCAATTCATGACGAAGTTTAGTAACATTCTCATGAATATTCCCTTCTCGGAAAAGCATACTCCGAAAAGGCTTTTTAAGCGCCTTCAATTTACTAACTACTTTAAACATATGAAAACCACTTACCAAAGTACCCCAACACTCTTGAACTTGCTGTTTAAACCTTGAATTCTGAACAAGAATGTTTGAGAATTTAAAAGGCCTAGGTTTAAACTTACACATCGTAGGAATATGAAGAATAGCCGGGGAGTGATCAGAAATACGGTACGGTTGGAAAATAGCATGAGCACCAGCAAACGAATCCAAAAACCCAAGATTAGCCATTATGTGATCAATCTTCCTCAAAGTACCATCATAACCTCTCGGCTTTTGAGACCAAGTAAATTGCAGCCCCGAACGGTTTACATCAACCAACTCATTAGCATCCACACACTCCTTAAATTCCCGCATCGCAATATCAATAACCGAAGAACCCTCAACCTTATCCTCTAAATTAAGAGCTGAATTGAAATCCCCAAGAACACACCAAGGGCGATTATGATGATAATAATTATAGTTCGGGTAATGTTAATGTGGAAGAGGGTTGGACTGTTGCTGGTTTTAGAAGGAATAGGGGTGTTGGTAATAATGGGCGACAAGGAAATATTGGTGGTTATCAGGTTAGAAGAGGCACTTTTGTTAACATGGCAAGTGGTAATAACACTAGTAAGGTAAATACAGGGAAGACGGGTGATAAGCAGGTTAGTAATAAGTCAGAACCAGTGAAAAGTGGCAATGTAGGCAAGGTAGATGAGAGTGTTGTTGTGAATGATAATGGTATGCCTATTAACAAAGGTAAAGATAAAGTTGATGTGGGTAGTGGTGGTAGTAATAGTGATCAAAATCACACTTCAGTTGGTAACAAAAATAATGTGCAGAAGAAGAGTTCGGGTAACATTTCTGGTAACAAAAATGGTAATAATAGCAAGAGTGGAGATGGTCGTAAGTTGAATGATGGTTTAGGATCAAAGAATGTTAGTACCAGTAATAGGTTTGATGTTTTGGGTAGTGATCAGATTAGTGATAATTCAGATGGTTGAAATGCAGTGAAGGTTGCAGTGGAAAAGGCATGTGGTTCTAGTATTCCTATTTTAGAAAGTGTTGTTAAGAGTTGGAATGAGGACATGGTTAAATACTATACGGAAAAGTGGAATAATAGAATCATGAGGAATGGGTCTCATGAACAACAATTAGAAGTTAGAATCAAAAATTTGTCTGATCGTATTGTGTTACTTAACCAGAATCTCAATTCCAATGCTAAAAGTAATGCTGATATGATGATGCAGAAGACTGTCTTGACTACGCATGATAGTAGTGATGTTTCTCTCAGGCAATGTTATGATGAAGCTTATCGTGCGGAGTTAGCTAAGATTGGTAGTTTGCAAAAGGAGCGTGATTTGCTGAAGGTTGACTTGTTTATTTTATCTAAAAAGCCATTTGATAAGGATTGTAAAGAGACCTGGACTGATGAAATGTTGGAATACTATTCGAGTAGATGTGAGGATATAAGAAGTGATAGGATTAATGGGCATTTATCTGATATGGATGGATCTCATTCTTTGGATGAAGTAGAGGAGGTTACGACTGGTTCAGCTTCCTTTATGACACAGAATGAAGTCTTTAATGATGTGGATACGTCTATGGTTCAAGAGTGTGGTGTGCCTGCACCATATGATTCTAATATTCAATGAGTTGTAAAATTGGTGCATGGAATGTCCGGGGTCTGTCTCAGACTACTAGACAAGATGAAGTTATATCGCTTATTAGAGAAGAGGGTTTGTGTATGTGTGTTGTGGTTGAGACTCATCTTAGGAAGAAGTTGGTCAAGGGTGTGGGTGATAGTTTTTTTCGTAATTGGTCATGGGTATCTAATATGGATGATTGCAGAAGTGTTTGCAGAATGATGGTTGGATGGGATAACAATGTTGTTGATGCCAACCTTATTTCCCATTCTGAACAAGTTATGCATTTTGAAATCATTTATATTCATGATCACAGGAAGCAATTTGTTTCCTTCATTTATGCTAAAAACAAAGGTGTTGAAAGACGGGTGTTATGGAAGAATTTAGCTCATCATAGTATTCTTGTAAAGGATAATCCGTGGGTGCTGCTGGGTTTTTTCAACGTTGCCTTAAATATTAGTGATTGTTCTGATGTCACAGCAGCAAAAGACATTGATATGGAAGATTTTCGGAATTGTGTTGAGTCGTTGGAGCTTGAGGATATTGCTTCAAAAGGTATGTTCTACACTTGGATTCAAAAGCGTATTGACCCTGAATCTGGTATTCTTAAGAAGTTAGATAGAGCGTTGGGTAATGTCAGCTTTATATCCTGTTATGATAGCTGCTTTGCTGAATTTTTACCATATCTTTCGTCAGATCATTGTCCAGTTGTTTTAAATTATCCTTTGGCCAATCCTGTTAAGCCTAGACCATTCCGGTTTGCTAATTTTTTGGCTGATAAGGATTCTTTTATTCCTACGGTTAGAGATAATTGGGGTATTGAGGTTTTTGGTTTCCGTATGTTTGTTTTGGCTAAGCGCCTGAAAAGTATGAAAAGACATTTGAGGAACATGAACAGGGTTAATGGGAATGTGTTTAATAAGGTTAATATGTTGAGAGCTGAGCTTAAAAGAGTGCAAAAATGTTTAGATAAAGAGCTCGATAATAGCAGTCTTAGATATGAAGAGTATGTCTTTTGTAATGCATATCAGGAAGCGGTTAGGGATGAGGCGAATCTTCTTAGGCAGAAAACTAAGATTCAATGGTTGAAGGATGGGGACCATAATACGTCGTACTTTCACAATATTCTTAAGAGCAGGGTCAACAAGGGTAGGATTCAAGTTGTGTGTGATGAGCAGGGGAATAAGTTTTATGGTGATGATGTTCCAGGGTGCTTTGTTAACCATTTTCAAAAGTTTTTGGGGGTGGAAGATGAGGTTATTCCGTTAGATGATTGTGAGGAACTTTTTGCTAAAAAACTTGATTCTTCTATTGCGTTAAACATGGTTAGACCAGTATCTGATATAGAAATCAAAGAAGCGATGTTTAGTATTGATGATGACAAAGCGGCTGGCCCGGATGGTTTTACTTCAAAGTTTTTTAAAGCGCCTTGGAGCGTTATTAGTGTTGATGTCTGTGCTGCGGTTAAAGAGTTTTTCAGTTCGGGTAAACTTCTTGGCGAGTTTAATGCTAATGTTATCTCGCTTATTCCTAAGTTGCAGGTTCCCCTGAAGGTGTCTGATTATCGTCCTATTGCTTGTGGAAATGTCATCTACAAGTGCATCAGTAAAGTCATTACGAATAGGCTTAAAGAAGGTCTTTGTAGTCTGATTGATTGTAACCAGAGTGCATTTATCCCGGGTAGGCAGATTAGTGACAACATTTTGCTTGCTCAGGAGTTTGTTAAGAGAGATAATTGGACGCGTGATGTTAGCAAATGCTCGTTCAAAGTGGACATTCAGAAGGCATACGATACAGTCAATTGCGACTTTTTGAAGAAGTGTCTTGTTCATTTTGGTTTCCACAGCTCCATGATTCACTGGATTATGGTATGTTTAACTTCTTCCTCCTTTTCTTTATGTGTAAATGGTGAATTGCATGGATTTTTCAAAAGTAAAAGGGGTCTTAGGCAGGGTGACCCGATCTCGCCTTATTTGTTCACTATCGTTATGGAAGCATTTAATATACAGATTAGAAGGGATGGTCGGTTTAGGTTTCATTGGGGTTGTGAGAAATCTCAACTGACCCACTTGTGTTTTGCGGACGACCTTCTTTTATTATGTCATGGTGATTTAATCTCTGCTAGTATTCTTAGAAGAGCGTTAGATGAATTTGCTATGTGTTCTGGTTTATTCCCTAGTATTACTAAAAGTGTTGCTTCTTTTGGGAGTGTGCCTGATACGATTAAGGATAATATTTTACTTGTCATGCCTTTTAGAATTGGTACTCTGCCATTGAAATACTTGGGTATCCCTCTGTCTGGGAAGAGAATTGTGAATGAGGATTGTAGAAGCTTGATTCAGAAGGTTAAGAATCGCATTAATGATTGGAGAAACAAAACTTTATCTTTTGCGGGTAGACTTCAGTTAATTTCATCTGTTCTTACTTCGCTTCATGTTTATTGGGCTTCGATGTTTCTTCTTCCTAATCATGTCTGTGTTAGCATTGATAAATTGTGTAAAAAGTTTTTATGGTCTGGTGGGGGTGAGGGTTGTGGTATTGCTAGTGTATCATGGAAAGATATTTGTAAGCCTAAAAATCAGGGGGCCTTGGTCTTAAACCTCTCAGACTTATGAATGAGGCTTTAATCGCTAAGCACCTTTGGAACGTTATTAGTAAGAAAGATTCGCTGTGGGTTAGATGGGTTCATGCTTATAGGATCAAAGATAGAAATATTTGGTTTGATATTAACCCTGAACATGGTGCTTCGGGTTGGAATCATATTCTTGGTCTCAAGGATAAAATTCGAGCTTTTGTGGTGTATAGATTGGGTAATGGTAAACAATGTTCTATGTGGTTTGATAAATGACACACTAATGGCCCGCTGTGTAAGGTTATTACTCATAGTTTCCTTACTGAAAATGGGTTGGATACTAATGATAAGGTTGCCGATTGGATTGACAATAATGGATGGAAATGGCCTAATGAATGGAATAGTCTTTTTGGTGATGTTTTAAATGTGCATGTTCCTGTGTTATTTGATGAATTTGAGGACAAGGTTTTATGGATCAATAAGGATATTAAGGATGTTGAATTTAGTGTCAAAGAAGCTTGGAAAACGTTAAGGATTGATAGTCCTAAAGTTATTTGGTATAAGCACGTTTGGTTCTCTCAATGTATTCCTCGACATGCTTTTGTGCTTTGGATGGCAATGCGGGGGAGACTTAAAACTTCGGATCGTATTTCTAGATGGTTCAACATTTCTAGTACTGTTTGCCCTTTATGTAATGCTGTTGATGAATCTCATGCCCACTTGTTCTTTTCTTGCAAATTTTCTAAGGCTGTTTGGGATAATTTAAAACTTTTGTGTAAGCTGGATGATATTTCTTATACGTGGGCTGAAGTTGTTTCTGGAATCTCTATTAGAACTGCTAATAATTCTATATGGAGTGTGATTCAGCGTTTAGTGTTTGGAGCTGCGGTCTATTACATTTGGCAAGAGCGGAATTTTAGGTTGTTTCAAAAGAATTTTAGAAGTGAGGAGATTATTTTCAAAATTATCGTTGATATAGTTAGACATAAGCTGTTAAGTCTTAAGATTAAGCTTTCAGTGGAATCTATGAAGGCTGCGACTATTTGGAAAATCCCATTGAGAAGTCATAGTGGCTGTGATAATGGTATTTCTGGCGTTACTTGATTCCTTGGCTTTCATGGGTTTTCACAAATTCCTTTTGTACTTGTGGCAGTGGGTTTATATTGATTATGCAAATAAGTATTCTAACAGTGGTTATGTGATGGTTTGTAATTTCAACAGTTCTTGTGATTGTTGGGTTTGCTGGTGTTTCTTGGGTACTGGTTTCTGGAAATGTAACTATGTTTTTGATCCGGGTGTTTGTGGTCTTAGCTAGTTATTATGCACTACAGATAGAGAGGATAGCTTCCTGCGCTGGTCATCATTTTGTAGTTTGGAGTTTTGGATGGCTATGCACTACAGGAACCGATTCTTTATTCTGCGCTGATAACTTGTATTGGTTATTTCGGTCTCAAATGAGTTTAATGAGCAATGAGACTGTGTTGGTGATTAATACCAGGTTTATTCCTATTCTATTCATTATTTGGAGGCATATTGGGTGCAATTTCATGGCTGGTATCGTAATTTTTGTGGTTCTCTTTGTCAATTGGTGGGGGTATGAGGTGGTTTGTGTTAGCAGGAGTTGCGTTTTATTTGTTTGGATCTTTTGGTACTCTAACGTGAACTTTCCTTGTACTCTTTTTCCTTGTTCAAAGTTTTCCCACAGGGTTTTTATTTGGCAAGGTTTTTTAACGAGACAAGGTTATTGGATGATTGAAGTCTTGATGATTCATCCTTTTCCTGTTCTGAGGTTCAAGCTTATGCTGATCTGGATGCTTTCTTTTGACCAAGTTATTTGGTGTTGTTATGCTGAGATTCTGAGTTGGAGATTATATCTGTGACTCTGAGTTATGTTATACTCTTATTGTATCAGCTTCTTTCCTGTTATTAAGACTTAGTATTTATGCTTTCTATGACTGCTTGTGAATGGTGATGTTTGGAGCTCTTTTGGTTGATTCCTTTGGAGTACCCCATGTATTCAGAGTTCACTAGTGGTCCTAGTTTTAAGCTGTCTATATACTGAGTTTTGATATTCAGGGGTTGCTTTTGGTTTATGCAGTGTTGGAAGTTGATTTGTTCTCTTTGTTATCTTAGCATTGTTGTTATTAGTTGGAACATGTCCATTTCTGTTTTTGTTTTTCTGTTTCAAGGTAAGATGTGATGGGGTTAGGGGTTGTCCTTTCCTTGTCTATCTTGTGCTATCCTATGTACATAACTCTATATTTTATTTAATATATTTTACCTTTTTGTAAAAAAAAACATTGAAGTACAAAGTGTGAGGGCGTATCCCTAACATCAGTCCCGAAGGACACTTACATGCAAAGCAACTAACAAAAACCAACTATATAAGAATGACATGCCATTTTTATAACTTATAAAATAAACCAAACTACCTACGACACGTATTCAAGTGAACATCAAATTGGTCACAAAATTCTTGCATTTGATCATTATAGCCATTGTAGTAATCTTCCAAATCATCCAGAAAACCTCCACCCGGTAAAATATCCGGCTCAAGAACTTCATCATCATCTGAGTCTTCTGAACATGATACAGGAGGTTTATTATCACTTGCAGAAGCATTATGATCTCTCGAAACCTGCTCCCACAAACTTCCACTTGAACTTGCATGATCATATCCATTGTCCCTAAACGCTTGCTCACATGATGAGAGCAATTGCCCTTTACATGATGATAGCCGTTGTCCCAAATGCTTGCACATTTGATAGGAGTAATCGTCACTTGCATGATGAGATCCATTGTCCCTAAAGGCTAACTTTATGAGGGAAATTTGTCACTTACATGATAAGAGCCGTTGTCCATAAAGGCTCACTTGTTGAGAGAAATTGTACCATACTTTATAGGAGCCGTTGTCCCTAAATGCTTGCTCACTTGATGAGAGCAATTGCCCTTTACATGATGATAGCCGTTGTCCCTAATGCTTCCACAGTTGATAAGAGGAATTGTCACTTACATGATGAATTCCGTTGTCTCTAAAGGCTAACTTTATAAGGGCAATTTGCCCCTTCCATGGTAAGAGCCGTTGTCCCTAAAGGCTCACTTGTTGTGAGCAATTGTACCTTACTTTATGGGAGCCGTTGCCCTAAACGCTTGCTCACTTGATGAGAGCAATTGCCCTCTACATGATGATAGCCGTTGTCCCTAATGCTTCCACACATTATACGAGCAATTGTCACTTACATGATGATATCCGTTGTCTCTAAAGGCTACCTGTATTAGGGCAATTTGTCCTTTAGATGATAAGAGTCGTTGTCTCTAAAGGCTCACTTGTTGAGAGCAATTGTACCTTACTCTATGGGAACCGTTGCCCCTAAATGTTTTTTTTTTTTTTTTTTGGTAAAAGGGTTAATTTACCCCGGTAAAATACATTACACCAAAAAACATTGAAGTACAAAGGATAAGGGTGACTTCCCTTATCTCGGTCCCTTAGGACATTTACAGACTCTCATATAAGAATGACAAACCATTCCTATAACTTACCAATAACCCCTATAAGAGTGACAAACCACTCCTGTAACTAATACATGAACATAAAATTACAACGACTATAATATTACTAATTAAAACCTCAAGTAAATACTTGAATCTTCTCATGTCCTCATAAAATTCCATAACCTTCAACGATGTAGCCGAAACCATGATAGGAGAGAACAAGTACCAATCCACACCATTGATCCAAACAACTACATCGATCCACATTGATCCAAACAGGACCAAACCGCATTACAACTCGATCCATTACCTCATCTACTACAAGTTTCAAAGTGGTGAAACTCGAGCTAAGAATGAATACCATTGTTTCATGATCAATCACAGACGAAAATAGGGTTGGCCGACCCTAACTTACAACATATAAACATGTTAACTTCCATACTCATAAATCATCAAATGTGAATTCGGTTCAAAGAGTACGAAGAAACCCATGCACTTACACAATCGTAACTACTATCCATCCTAAATAGTCATGCAAGAACTAATCCATATGAATAGATGCACACCAGCAATAGGGTTTCGACCCTAACTTCAATTAACAAAGATTACATGACAGCAGGTATGCGACACGAACCAATTGCTAGGGATTTAGAGACAAACTCTACACCAACCCTAGCTTAATTGTAACATCGATCAACCGCAGCACTAGAAACAAACCCACCATACACGTGATCATCAGGTACCCAGGTAATAATCATACTACCCGTTTATAACATAATCATCATCACACACCAGGTCAAACAAAGCATAATAATAGGGTTATGAAGCCCTAACTTACACCATACGCGTGTATCACGATCCTCAGAATTAAAACAGCAGCAGATTCCAGCAACATCACAAGGACCAGTGAATCAAAATAGGGTTGCATAAACCCTAACATTCATTATCATGACCAACAACTCTCCCCAAAACCCACAAATCAAAGGCTAAGAAAGGTTATATGTTCAGCATCATGAGCAGATCTTAAAAATCACAGCAAATATAGATAAAACGAAACCCTAAAATAAGGGTATCATTCACACATTGAAAGCATATCCAAAGAACCAGACCGTACCCATCAGTTAATTTAGTTTTAATACCACAAGGATACTTCAAACCGACATATGAAACCCATGGATCAAAATACGATCAAATCAGCCAACATACACGAAACCCTAAAAAAACGATCCCCATAACCATCCAATCATAGAGTGATTAAAGAACCTAACACAAATAATAAGTAATTAGGGTTTCAGCCAATAAAATAACCAGAAGAAATCCGAACAAATAATATTAGAAAAAACATAACCCACCACCCTCAAAAGAATATTTATGCCCTAATCGTATTGCATATCCTTCAAATAAGGATAGAAAGGACGGATTAGATATAATTTTTGGCCGAAAGAAGCATGAGGGTGGCGGCCTGATTTCTCATCAAGGGAGAGAGAATTTTAGGGTTGTAGAATGATTATTTTGATTGTTCGTCCCTAAATGCTTGCTCACTTGATGAGAGCAATTGCCCTTTACATGATGATAGCAGTTGTCCCTAATGCTTGCACACTTGATAAGAGTAATTGTCACTTATATGATGAGATCCGTTGTCCCTAAAGGCTAACTTTATGAGGGCAATTTGTCCCTTACATGATAAGAGCCGTTGTCCCTAAAGGCTCACTTGTTGAGAGCAATTGTACCTTACTTTATGGGAGCCATTGTCCCTAAACACTTGCTCACTTGATGAGAGCAATTACCTTTACATGATGATAGGCGTTGTCCCTAATGCTTCCACACTTGATATGAGCAATTGTCACTAACATGATGAGATCTGTTATCTCTAAAGGCTACCTTTATAAGGGCAATTTGTCCCTTCCATGATAAGAGCTGTTGTCCCTAAAGGCTCACTTGTTGAGAGCAATTGTACCTTACTTTATGGGAGCCGTTGTCCCTAAACGCTTGCTCACTTGATGAGAGCAGTAGCCCTTTACATGATGATAGTCGTTGTCCCTAATCCTTCCACACTTGATAAGAGGAATTGTCACTTAAATGATGAGATTCGTTGTCCCTAAAGGCTAACTTTATGAGGGAGATTTGTCCCTTACATGATAAGAGCCGTTGTCCCTAAAGGCTCACTTGTTGAGAGCAATTGTACCTTACTTTATGGGAGTCGTAGTCCCTAAACGCTTGCTCACTTGATAAGAGCAATTGCCCTTTACATGACGATAGCCGTTGTCCCTAATGCTTGCACACTTGATAGGAGCAATTGTCACTGAAATGATGAGATCCGTTGTCCTTAAAGGCTAACTTTATAAGGGCGATTTGTCCATTCCATGATAAGAGCCATTGTCCCTAAAGGCTCACTTTGTTGAGAGCAATTGTACCTTACTTCATGGGAGTCGTTGTCCCTAAACGCTTGCTCACTTGATGAGAGTTATTGCCCTTAACATGCTGATAGCCGTTGTTCCTAATGCTTGCACACTTGATAGGAGCAATTTTCACTTAAATGATGAGATACATTGTCCCTAAAGGCTAACTTTATTAGGGCGATTTATTAGGGAGATTTGTCCCTTACATTATAAGAGCCGTTGTCCCTAAAGGCTCACTTGTTGAGAGCAATTGTACCTTACTTTATGGGAGTCGTTGTCCCTAAACGCTTGCTCACTTGATGAGAGCAATTGCCCTTTACATGATGATAGGCGTTGTCCCTAAAGGTACCACACTTGATATGATCAATTGTCACTTACATGATGAGATCCGTTGTCTCTAAAGGCTACCTTTATAAGGGCAATTTGTCCTTTCCATGGATAGGA
This sequence comes from Artemisia argyi, assembly GCA_030686995.1. Lineage (NCBI taxonomy): Eukaryota > Viridiplantae > Streptophyta > Magnoliopsida > Asterales > Asteraceae > Artemisia > Artemisia argyi. The sequence goes on from CM060691.1 coordinate 104,039,228, forward strand.
GCAATTTTCACTTACATAATGCTTGCACACTTGATAGGAGCAATTTTCACTTTAATGATGTGATCCGTTGTCCCTAAAGGCTAACTTTATTAGGGCGATTTGTACCTTACATGATAAGAGTCGTTGTCCCTAAAGGCTCACTTTGTTGAAACAATTGTACCTTACTTTATGGGAGCCGTTGTCCGTAAACGCTTGCTCACTTGATGAGAGCAATTGCCCTTTACATGATGATAGGCATTGTCCCTAATGCTTCCACACTTGATATGAGCAATTGTCACTTACATGATGAGATCCGTTGCCTCTAAAGGCTACCTACATAAGGGCAATTTGTCTCTTCCACGATAAGAGTCGTTGTCCCTAAAGGCTTGCTCACTTGATGAGAGCAATTTCCCTTTACATGATGATAGCCGTTGTCCCTAATGGTTGCACACTTGATAGGAGCAATTGTCACTTAAATGATGAGATCCGTTGTCCCTAAAGGCTAACTTTATTAGGGCGATTTGTCCCTTACATGATAAGAGCTGTTGTCCCTAAAGGCTCACTTGTTGAGAGCAATTGTACCTTACTTTGTGGGAATCGTTGTCCCTAAATAATTGCTCACTTGATGAGAGCAATTGCCCTTTACATGTTGATAGGCGTTGTCCCTAATGCTTCCACACTTGATATGTGCAATTGTCGCTTACATGATGAGATCCGTTGTCTCTAAAGGCTACATTTATAAGGGCAATTTGTAACTTCCATGATAAGAGCCGTTGTCCCTAAAGGCTCACTTGTTAAGAGCAATTGTACCTTACTTTATGGGAGTCGTTGTCCCTAAACGCTTGCTCACTTGATGAGAGTAATTACCCTTTACATGATGATAGGCATTGTCCCTAATGCTTGCACACTTGATTGGAGTAATTGTCACTTGCATGATGAGATCCATTGTCCCTAAAGGCTAACTTTATGAGTGCAATTTGTCCCTTACATAATAAGATTCGTAGTCCCTAAAGGCTCAATTGTTGAGAGCAATTGTACCTTACTTTATGGGAGTCGTTGTCCCTAATCGCTTGCTCACTCGATGAGAGTTATTGCCCATTACATGATGATAGCCGTTGTCCCTAATGCTTGCACACTTGATACGAGAAATTGTGACATAAATGATGAGATCCGTTGTCCCTAAAGGCTAACTTTATTAGGGCGATTTGTCCCTTACATGATAAGAGCCGTTGTCCCTAAAGGCTCACTTTGTTGAGAGCAATTATACCTTACTTTATGGGAGTCGTTGTCCCTAAACGCTTGCTCACTTGATGAGAGCAATTACCCTTTACATGATGATAGGCATTGTCCCTAATGCTTGCACACTTGATAGGAGAAATTGTCACTTAAATGATGAGATCCGTTGTCTCTAAAGGCTAGCTTTATTAGGGCAATTTGTCCCTTACATGATAAGAGTCGTTGTCCCTAAAGGCTCACTTGTTGAGAGCAATTGTACCTTACTTTATGGGAGCCGTTGTCCCTAAACGCTTGCTCACTTGATGACAACAATTGCCCTTTACATGATGATAGGCATTGTCCCTAATGCTTCCACACTTAATATGAGCAATTGTCACTTACATGATGAGATCCGTTGTCTCTAAAGGCTACCTTTATAAGGGCAATTTGTCCCTTACATGATAAGAGCCGTTGTCCATAAAGGCTCATTGGTTGAGAGCAATTGTACCTTACTTTATGGGAGCCGTTGTCCCTAAACGCTTGCTCACTTGATGAGAGTTATTGCCCAATACATGATGATAGCCGTTGTCCCTAATGCTTGCACACTTGATAGGAGAAATTGTCACTTAAATGATGAGATCCGTTGTCTCTAAAGGCTACCTTTATAAGGGCAATTTGTGCCTTCGATGATAAGAGCCGTTGTCCCTAAAGGCTCACTTGTTGAGAGCAATTGTACATTACTTTATAGGAGCTGTTGTCCCTAAACGCTTGCTCACTTGATGAGAGCAATTGCCCTTTACATGATGATAGGCGTTGTCCCTAAAGCTTCCACACTTGATATGATCAATTGTCACTTACATGATGAGAGTCGTTGTCCCTAAAGCCTCACTTGTTGAGAGGAATTGTACCTTGGTTTATGGGATCCAATGTCCCTAAACGCATTCTCACTTTATGAGAGCAATTGCCTTTTACATGATGATAGCCGTTGTCCCTAATGTTTGCACACTTGATAGGAGCAATTGTCACTTTAATGATGAGATCCATTGTCCAAAAGGCTAACTTTATGAGGGAGATTTGTCCCTTACATGATAAGAGCCGTTGTCCCTAAAGGCTCACTTGTTGAGAGCAATTGTACCTTACTTTATGGGAGCCATTGTCCTTAAACGCTTGCTCACTTGATGAGAGCAATTTCCCTTTACATGATGATAGGCATTGGTCCCAAATGCTTCCACACTTGATATGAACAATTGTCACTTACATGATGAGATCCGTTGTCTCTAAAGGCTACCTTTATAAGGGCAATTTGTCCCTTCCATGATAAGAGCCGTTGTCCCTAAAGGCTCACTTGTTGAGAGCAATCGTACCTTACTTTATGGGAGCCATTGTCCCTAAACACTTGCTCACTTGATGAGAGTTATTGCCCTTTACATGATGATAGCATTAGGGACAAAAACTATCAACATGTAGAGGGAAATGGCTCTCATTAAGTGAGCAAGTATTTAGGGACAATGGATTCCATAAAGTAAGGTACAATTCCTCTCAACAGTATTAGGGAGAACGGCTCTTATCATGTAAAGGAAAATTTGCCCTCAAAAAGTTAGCCTTTAAGGACAATGGATCTCATCATGTAAGTGACAATTGCTCTTATCGAGTGTGTAAGCATTAGGGACAATGGCTATCATCTTGTAAAGGGCAACTGCTCTTATCAGGTGAGGAAGCATTTAAAGACAACGGATCACATAAACTAAGGTACAATTGCTCTCAACAAGTGAGCCTTTAGGGACAATGACTCTTATTATGTGAGGGATAAATTGCCCTCATAAAGACAGCCTTTAGGGACAACGGATCTCATCATGTAAGTGACAATTGCTCTTATCGAGTGTGTAAGCATTAGGGATAATGGCTATCATCAAGTAAAGGGCAATTGCTATGATCAAGTGAGCAAGTGTTTAGGGACAACGGATCCCATAAAATAAGGTACAATTGCTCTCAACAAGTGACATTTTAGGGACAACGGCTCTTATTATGTAAGTGACAAATTGCCCTCATAAAGTTAGCATTTAGGTACAACGGATCTCATCATGTAAGTGACAACTGCTCTTATCAAGTGTGCAAGCATTAGGGAAAGCAGTTATCATCATGTAAAGGGCAATTGCTCTCATCAAGTGAGCAAGTGTTTAGGGACAATGGATTCCAGAAAGTAAGTTAGAATTGCTCTCAATAAGTGAGCCTTTAAGAACAACGGCTCTTATTATGTAAGGGACAAATTGCCCTCATAAAGCTAGCCTTTAGGGACAACGGATCTCATCATGTAAGTGGCAATTGCTCTTATCGAGTGAGCAAGCATTAGGGACAATGACTATCATCATGTAAAGGGCAATTGCTCTCATCATGTGAGAATGAGTTTAGGGACAACGAATCCCATAAACTAAGGTACAATTGCTCTCAACAAGTGAGGCTTTAGGGACAACGGCTCTTATTATTTAAGGGATAAATTGCCCTCATAAAGTTAGCCTTTAGGGACAACGGATCTCATCATGTAAGTGACAATTGCTCTTATCGAGTGTGTAAGCATTAGGGACAATGGGTATCATCATGTTAAGGGCAATTGCTCTCATCAAGTTAGGAAGAGTTTAAGGACAACGGATCCCATAAACTAAGGTACAATTGCTCTCAACAACAGAGCATTTAGGGTCAATGGCTCTTATTATGTGAGGGACAAATTGCCCACATAAAGTTAGCCTTTAGGGACAACGGATCTCATCATCTCAATGACAATTGCTCTTATCGAGTGTGCAAGCATTAGGGACAACGAGTATCATCATGTAGAGGGCAATTGCTCTCATCAAGTGAGCAAGTGTTTATGGACAATTGATTCTAGAAAGTAAGGTACAATTGGTCAAAATAAGTGAGCCTTTAAGAACAACGACTCTAATTATGTAAGGGACAAATTGCCCTCATAAAGTTAGCCTTTAGGGACAACGGATCTCATCATGTAAGTAACAATTGCTTTTATCGAGTGTGTAAGAATTATGGACACTGGCTATCATCATGTAAAGGGTAGTTGCTCTCATCAAGTGAGCAAGTGTTTAGGGACAACGGATCCCATAAAGTAAGGTACAATTGCTCTCAATTAGTGACACTCTAGGGACAACAGCTCTTATTATGTTAGGGACAAATTGCACACATAAAATTAGCCTTTAGGGACTACGGATCTCATCATGTAAGTGACAATTGCTCTTATCGAGTGTGCAAGCATTAGGGACAACGACTGTCAGCATGTAGAGGGCAATTGCTCTCATTAAGTGAGCAAGTATTTAGGGACAATATATTCCATAAAGTAAGGTACAATTGCTCTCAACAAGTGAGCCTTTAGAGACAATGGCTCTTATTATGTACGGGAAAAATTGCCCTCATAAAGTTAGCCTTTAGGGATAACGGATCTTATCATGTAAGTGACAATTGCTCTTATCAAGTGAGTAAGAATTAGGGACAATAGCTATGATCATGTAAAGGGCAATTGCTCAAATCAAGTAAGCAAGTGTTTAAGGACAACGGATCCCATAAAGTAAGGTACAATTGCTCTCAACAAGTGAGCCTTTTGGGATAACGGATCTTAATATGTAAGGTACAAATTGCCCTCATAAAGTTAGCCTTCAGGGACAACGGATCTCATCACGTAAGTGACAATTGCTCTTATCGAGTGTGTAAGCATTAGGGACAATGGCTATCATCATGTAAAGGGCAGTTGCTCTCATCAAGTGAGCATTTAGGGACAACGGCTCTTATTATGTAAAGGACAAATTTACCTCATAATGTTAGCCTTAAGGGACAACGGATCTCATCATGTAAGTGACAAATGCTCTTATCAAGTGTGCAAGCATTAGTGACAACGGCTATCATCATGTAAAGGGCAATTCCTCTCATCATGAGTCGATTTAAAACCGACAATAGAAACGATTAGGGTTAGGTTTAGACGCCATAAAATCGACCCTTTTAAATATATAATCAATCAAAAAAACCGACTAATGAATCAGAGATAAAAGAGTGCGATTACAAACACTTGGTGATTTAACAACCCTAAAAACGATTCACCAAAAAACTGATGAAAACCATTTATTAGGGTTTAAAATCGCCAAGATATGGAGATATCCGAACAGATAAAAAGTGAAAATCGATACCAACCACCCTCAATAGATAGTTAATAACCTAATCGTATTGCATAACCTTCATAGAAGATTAGAGAGGACGAGTTAGGAATTAATTTTGGCCGGAAGAGTTGTGAGGGTGGCGGCCGGAAATCTCCACAAGGGAGAGAGAATACGCTAGGGTTGGGGACAATGGCTCCCATAAAGTAAGGTACAATTTCTCTCAACAAGTGAGCCTTTAGGGACAATGGCTCCTATCATTGAAGGGACAAATTTCCCTTATATAATAAGAGCCGTTGTCCCTAAAGGCTCACTTGTTGAGAGCAACTGTACCTTTGTTTATGGGATCCGTTTTCCCTAAACCATTGCTTACTTGATGAGAGGGATTGCCCTTTACATGATGATAGCCGTTGTCCCTAATGCTTGCACACTTGATAAGAGCAATTTTCACTTACATGATGAGATCCGTTGTACCTGAAGGCTAACTTTATGAGGGCAATTGTTACCTTACATAATAAGATCCGTTGTCCTTAAACTGTCATTTGTTGAGAGCAATTGTACCTTACATGATAAGAACCATTGCCCCTAAAAACTTGCTCACTTGATGAGAGCAATTGCCCTTTACATTATATAGCCATTGTCCCTAATGCTTACACACTCGATAAGACCAATTGTCACTTACATGATGAGATCAGTTGTCCCTAAAGGCTAACTTTATGAGGGCAATTTATCCATCACATAATAAGAGCCATTGTCCCTAAAGGCTCACTTGTTGAGAGCAATTGTACCTTAGTTTATGGGATCCGTTATCCCTAAACGCTTCCTCACTTGATGAGAGCAATTGCCCTTTACATGATGATAGTCATTGTCCCTAATGCTTGCACACTTGATAAGAGCAATTGTCACTTACAAGATGAGATCCGTTGTTCCTAAAGTATAACTTTATGAGGGCAATTCGACCCTTATATATTAAGAGTCTTTATCCCTAAAGGCTCACTTGTTGAGAGCAATTGTACCTTACTTCATGGGATCCGTTGTCCCTAAACACTTGCTCAATCAATGAGAGCAATTTCCCTTTACATGATGATAGCCATTGTCCCTAATGCTTACACACTCGATAAGAGCAATTGTCACTTACATGATGAGATCCGTTGTCCTCAAAGGCTAACTTTATGATGGCAATTTATCCCTAACATAATAAGAGTCGTTGTCCCTAAAGGCACACTTTTTGAGAGAGCAATTGTACTTTTCTTTATGGGAGTCGTTGTCCCTAAACGCTTGCTCACTTGATGAGAGCAATTGCCCTTCACATGATGATAGCCATTGTCCTTAATGCTTCCACACTTGATATGAGGAATTGTCACTTACATGATGAGATCCTTTGTCTCTAAAGGTTACCTTTATAAGGTCAATTTGTCCCTTCCATGATAAGAGTCGTTGTCCCTAAAAGCTCACTTGTTGAGAGCAATTGTACGTTACTTTATGGAAGCCGTTGTCCCTAAACGCTTGCTTTCTTAATGAGAGCAATTGCCCTTTGATGATGATAGTCGTTGTCCCTAATGCTTGCACACTTGATAGGAGCAATTGTCACTTACATGATGAGATCAGTTGTCCCTAAAGGCTAACTTTATGAGGGCGATTTGTCCCTAAAGGCTAACTTGATGAGAGCGATTGCCCTTTACATGATGATAGCCATTATCCCTAATGCTTACAAACTCGATAAGAGAAATTGTCACTTACATGCTGAGATCCGTTGTCCCTAGTGGCTAACTTTATTAGGGCAATTTGTCCCTTACATAATAAGAGCCATTGCCCCTAAAGGCTCACTTATTGAGAGAAATTGTACCTTACTTTATGGGATCCATTGTCCCTAACACTTTCTCACTTGATAAGAGCAATTGCCTTTTACATGATGATAGCCATTGCCCCTAATGCTTACACACTTGATAAGAAAATTTGTCACTTACATGCTGAGATCCGTTGCCCCTAATGGCTAACTTTATTAGGGCAATTTGTCCCTTACATAATAAGAGCCATTGCCCCGAAAGGCTCACTTGTTGTGAGCAATTGTCACTTACATGATGAGATCCGTTGTCCCTACAGGCTAACTTTATGAGGGCAATTTTTCCGTTACATAATTAGAGCCGATGTTCTTAAAGGCTCATTTATTGAGAGCAATTGTACCTTACTTTCCAGAATCCATTGTCCCTAAACACTTGCTCACTTGATGAGAGCAATTGCCCTCTACATGATGATAATCGTTGTCCCTAATGCTTGCACACTCGATAAGAGCAATTGTCATGGACCTGACGAGATCCGTTGTCCCTAAAGGCTAACTTTATGAGGGCAATTTGTCCCTCACATAATAAGAGCCGTTGTCCTAAAGGCTCACTTATTGAGAGCAATTGTACATTAGTTTATGGGATCCGTTTTCCCTAAACGCTTCCTCACTTGATAAGAGCAATTGCCCTTTACATGATGATAGCCATTGTCCCTAATGCTTACACACTCGATAAGAGCAATTGTCACTTACATGATGAGACCGTTGTCCCTAAAGGCTAACTTTATGAGGAAAATTTAACTCTTATATATTAAGAGCCATTATACCAAAAGGCTCACTTGTTGAGAGGAATTGTACCTTACTTTATATGATCCACTGTCCCTAAACACTTGCTCATTTGATGAGAGCAATTGCCCTTTACATGATGATAGTCGTTGTCCCTAATGCGTGCACACTCGATAAGAGCAATTGTCACTTACATGATAAGGTCCGTTATCCCTAAAGGCTAACTTTATAAGGGCCATTTGTCCCTCACATAATAAGAGTTGTTGTCCCAGAAGGCTCACTTGTTGAGAGCAATTGCACCTTAGTTTATGATCATAGCCATTGTCCCTAATGCTTACACATTCGATAAGAGCAATTGTCACTTAGATGATGAGATCCGTTGTCCCTAAAGGCTAACTTTATGAGGGCAATTTGTCCCTTACATAATACGAGTCGTTGTCCCTAGAGCCTCACTTGTTGAGAGGAATTGTACCTTGGTTTATGGGATCCAATGTCCCTAAACGCATTCTCACTTTATGAGACCAATTGCCCTTTACATGATGATAGTCATTGGCCCTAATGCTTGCACACTTGATAAGAACAATTGTCACTTACATAATGAGATCCATTGACCCTAAAGGCTATCTTTATGAGGGCAATTTGACCCTTACATATTAAGAGCCGTTATCCCAAAAGGCTCACTTGTTGAGAGCAATTGTACCTTACTTTATGGGATCCATTGTCCCTAAACACTTGCTCACTTGATGAGAGGAATTCCCCTTTACATGATGATAGCCATTGCCACAAATGCTTACAAATTAGATAAGAGCAATTCTCACTTACATGATGAGATCCGCTGTCCCTAAAGGCTAACTTTATGAGGGTAATTTGTCCCTTACATAAGAAGAGCCGTTGTCCCTAAAGGCTCACTTGTTGGACAAAGCTCAATTGTTGAGAGCTATTGTACCTTACTTTATGGGAGCCGTTGTCCCAAAACGCTTGCTCACTTGATGAGAGAAATTGCCCTTTACATGATGATAGTCGTTGTCCCTAATGCGTGCACACTTTATATGAGAAATTGTCACTTACATGATGAGGTCCGTTCTCTCTAAAGGCTACCTTTATGGGTGCCGTTGTCGCTAAAGGCTACCTTTATAAGGGCAATTTCTCCCTTACATGATAAGAGCCGTTGTCCCTAATGGCTCACTTGTTGAGGGCAATTGTTCCTTACTTTATGGGAGCCGTTGTCCCTAAATGCTAGCTCACTTGATGAGAGCAATTGTACTTTACTTTATGGGAATCGTTGTCCTTAAACGCTTGCTCACTTCATGAGAGCAATTGCCCTTCACATGATGATAGGCACTGTCCCTAATGCTTCCACACTTGATATGAGCAATTGTCACTTACATGATGAGATCCATTGTTTCTAAAGGCTACCTTTATAAGGGCAATTTGTCCCTTCCCTGATAAGAGTCATTGTCCCTAAAGGCTCAATTGTTGAGAGCAATTGTACCTTACTTTATGGGAGTCGTTGTCCCGAAACGCTTGCTCACTTGATGAGAGCAATTGCGCTTTACATGATGATAGCCGTTGTCCCTAATGCTTGCACACTTGATAGGAGCAATTGTCACTTAAATGATGAGATCCTTTGTCCCTAAAGGCTAACTTTATTAGGGCGATTTGTCCCTTACATGATAAGAGCTGTTGTCCCTAAAGGGTCACTTGTTGAGAGCAATTGTACCATACTTTATGGGAGTCGTTGTCCCTAAACATTATGATAGCCGTTGTCCCTAATGCTTGCACACTTGATAAGAGCAATTATCACTTGCAAGATGAGATCCGTTGTCCCTAAAGGCTAAATTTATAAGGGCAATTTGTCCCTTACATGATAAGGGCCATTGTCCTAAAGTCTCACTTGTTGAGAGCAATTGTACCTTACTTTATGGGAGCCGTTGTCCCTAAATGCTTGCTCACTTGATGAAAGCAATTGCCCTTCACATGATGATAGCCATTGTCCCCAATGCTTCCACACTTAATATGAGGAATTGTCACTTACATGATGAGATCCACTGTCTCTAAAGATTACCTTTATAAGGGCAATTTGTCCCTTCTAAGAGTCGTTGTGCCAAAAGGTTCACTTGTTGAGAGCAATTGTACCTTACTTTATGGAAGCCGTTGTCCCTAAACGCTTGCTTTCTTAATGAGAGCAATTGCCCTTTGATGATGATATTCGTTGTCCCTAATGCTTGCACATTTGATAGGAGCAATTGTCACTTACATGATGAGATCAGTTGTCGCTAAAGGTTAACTTTATGAGGGCGATTTGTCCCTTACATGATAAGAACTGTTGTTCCTAAAGGCTAACTTGTTGAGAGCCATTGTACCTTACTTTATGGAAGTCGTTGTCCCTAAACGCTTGCTCACTTGATGAGAGCAATTGCCCTTTACATGATGATAGCCGTTGTCCCTAAGCACCCTTAATAGGAGCAATTGTCAATTACATGTTGAGATCCATTATCCCTAAAGGCTAACTTTATGGGGGGGATTTGTCCCTTACATGATAAGAGCCGTTGTCACTAAAGGCTTACATGTTGAGAGCAATTGTACCATACTTTATGGGAGCCGTTGTGTCTATAGGCTTCCTCACTTGATGAGAGCAATTGCCCTTTACATGATGCTTCCACACTTGATAAGAGGAATTGTCACTTACATGATGAGATCCGTTGTCTCTAAAGGCTAACTTTATGAGGGCAATTTGTCCCTTACATGTTAAGAGCCGTTGTCCCTAAAGGATCACTTGTTGAGAGCAATTGTACGTTACTTTATGGGAGCCGGTGTCCATAAACGCTTCCTCACTTTTTGAGTGCAATTGCCCTCAACATTATGATAGCCGTTGTCCCTAATGCTTGCACACTCGATAAGAGCAATTGTCACTTGCATGATGAGATCCGTTGTCCCTAACGGCTAAATTTATAAGGACAATTTGTCCCTTACATGATAAGAGCCGTTGTCCTAAAGGCTCACTTGTTGAGAGCAATTGTACCTTACTTTATGGGAGCCGTTGTCCCTAAATGCTTGCTCGCTTGATGAGAGCAATTGCCCTTTACATGATGATAGCCGTTGTCCCTAATGCTTGCACACTTGATAAGAGTAATTGTCACTTATATGATGAGATCCGTTGTCCCTAAAGGCTAACTTTATAAGGGCAATTTGTCCCTTACATGATAAGAGCCATTGTCCCTAAAGGCTCACTTGTTGAGAGCAATTATACCTTACTTTATGGGAGCCGGTGTCCCTAAATGCTTGCTCACTTTTTGAGTGCAATTGCCCTCAACATTATGATAGCCGTTGTCCCTAATGCTTGCACACTTGACAAGAGCAATTATCACTTGCATGATGAGATCCGTTGTCCCTAAATGCTAAATTTAAAACGGCAATTTGTCCCTTACATGATAAGTGCCGTTGTCCTAAAGGCTCACTTGTTGAGAGCAATTGCACCTTACTTTATGGGAGCCGTTGTGCCTAAATGCTTGCTAACTTGATGAGAGCAATTGCCCTTCACATGATAATAGCCATTGTCCCCAATGCTTCCACACTTAATATGAGGAATTGTCACTTACATGATGAGATCCGTTGTCTCTAAAGGTTACCTTTATAAGGGCAATTTGTCCCTTCTAAGAGTCGTTGTCCCTAAAGGCTCACTTGTTGAGAGCAATTTTACCTTACTTTATGGAAGCCGTTGTCCCTAAACGCTTGCTTTCTTAATGAGAGCAATTGCCCTTTGATGATGATAGTCGTTGTCCCTAATGCTTGCACACTTGATAGGAGCAATGGTCACTTACATGATGAGATCAGTTATCCCTAGAGGCTAACTTTATGAGGGCGATTTGTCCCTTACATGATAAGAGCCGTTGTCCCTAAAGGCTCACTTGTTTAGAGCAATTGTACCTTACTTTATGGGAGCCGTTGTCCCTAAACGCTTGCTCACTTGACGAGAGCAATTGCCATTTACATGATGATAGCCGTTGTCCCTAATGCTTGCACACTTAATAGGAGCAATTGTCAATTACATGATGAGATCCATTGTCCCTAAAGGCTAACTTTATGGGGGGATTTGTCCCTTACATGATAAGAGCCGTTGTCACTAAAGGCTTACATGTTGAGAGCAATTGTACCTTACTTTATGGGAGCCGTTGTCCCTAAATGCTTGCTCACTTGATGAGAGTAATTGCTATTTACATGATAATAGCTGTTGTCCCTAATGCTTCCACACTTGATAAGAGGAACTATCACTTACATGATGAGATCCGTTGTCTCTAAAGGCTACGTTTATGAGGGCAATTTGTCCCTTACATGATCAGAGCCGTTGTCCCTAAAGGCACACTTGTTGAGAGAGCAATTGTACTTTTCTTTATGGGAGTCGTTGTCCCTAAACGCTTGCTCACTTGATGAGAGCAATTGCCCTTCACATGATGATAGCCATTGTCCTTAATGCTTCCTTCCACACTTGATATGAGGAATTGTCACTTACATGATGAGATCCTTTGTCTCTAAAGGTTACCTTTATAAGGTCAATTTGTCCCTTCCATGATAAGAGTCGTTGTCCCTAAAAGCTCACTTGTTGAGAGCAATTGTACGTTACTTTATGGAAGCCGTTGTCCCTAAACGCTTGCTTTCTTAATGAGAGCAATTGCCCTTTGATGATGATAGTCGTTGTCCCTAATGCTTGCACACTTGATAGGAGCAATTGTCACTTACATGATGAGATCAGTTGTCCCTAAAGGCTAACTTTATGAGGGCGATTTGTCCCTTACATGATAAGAGCCGTTGTCCCTAAAGGCTCACTTGTTGAGAGCAATTGCACTTTACTTTATGGGAGCCGTTGTCCCTAAACGCTTGCTCAGTTGATGAGAGCAATTGCCCTTTACATGATGATAGCCTTTGTCCCTAATGCTTGCACACTTAATAGGAGCAATTTTCAATTACATGATGAGAATCATAGTCCCTAAAGGCTAACTTTATGGGGGGGATTTGTCCCTTACATGATAAGAGCCGTTGTCACTAAAGGCTTACATGTTGAGAGCAATTGTACCTTACTTTATGGGAGTCGTTGTCTCTATAGGCTTGCTCTTTATGAGACCAATTGCCCTTTACATGATGATAGCCGTGGTCCCTAATGCTTCCACACTTGATAAGAGGAATTGTCACTTACATGATGAGATCCGTTGTCTCTAAAGGCTAACTTTATGAGGGCAATTTTTCCCTTACATGATAAGAGCCGTTGTCCCTAAAGGCTCACTTGTTGAGAGTAATTGTACCTTACTATATGGGAGCCGATGTCCATAAACGCTTGCTCACTTTTTGATGCAATTGCCCTCAACATTATGATAGCCGTTATCCCTAATGCTTGCACACTTGATAAGAGCAATTGTAACTTGCATGATGAGATCCGTTGTCCCTAAAGGCTAAATTTATAAGGGCAGTTTGTCCCTTACATGATAAGAGTCATTGTCCTAAAGGCTCACTTGTTGATAGCAATTGTACCTTACTTTATGGGAGTCGTTGTCCCTAAATGCTTGCTCACTTGATGAGAGCAATTGCCCTTTACATGATGATAACCGTTGTCCCTAATGCTTGCACACTTGATAAGAGTAATTGTCACTTATATGATGAGATCCGTTGTCCCTAAAGGCTAACTTTATGAGGGAAATTTGTCCCTTACATGATAAGAGCCATGGTCCCTAAAGGCTCACTTGTTGAGAGCAATTGTGCCTTACTTTATGGGAGCCGGTGTCCCTAAATGCTTGCTCACTTGATGAGAGCAATTGCCCTTTACATAATGATAGCCGTTGTCCCTAATCCTTGCACGAGTGATAGGAGTAATTGTCACTTGCATGATTAGATCCATTGTCCCTAAAGGCTAACTTTATGAGGGCAATTTGTCCTTTACATGATAAGAGCCGTTGTCCCTGAAGGCTCACTTGTTGAGAGCAAATTTACCTTACTTTATGGGAGCCGTTGTCCCTAAACGCTTGCTCACTTGATGAGAGCAATTGCACTTTACACGATGATAGTCGTTGTCCCTAATGCTTCCAAACTTGATAAGAGGAATTATCACTTACATGATGAGATCCGTTGTCTCTAAAGGCTAACTTTATAAGGGCAATTTATCCCTTTCATGATAAGAGCCGTTGTCCCTAAAGCTCAATTGTTGAGAGCTAATGTACCTTTCTTTATGGGAGCCGTTGTCCCAAAACGCTTGCTCACTTGATGAGAGAAATTGCCCTTTACATGATGATAGTCGTTGTCCCTAATGCGTGCACACTTTATATGAGCAATTGTCACTTACATGATGAGGTCCGTTCTCTCTAAACGCTACCTTTATGGGTGCCGTTGCCCCTAAATGCTTGCTCACTTGATGAGAGCAATTGCCCTTCACATGATGATAGCCATTGTCCCTAATGCTTCTACACTTGATATGAGGAATTGTCACTTACATGATGAGATCCGTTGTCTCTAAACGTTACCTTTATAAGGGCAATTTGTCCCTTCCATGATAAGAGTCGTTGTCCCTGAAAGCTCACTTGTTGAGAGCAATTGTACCTTACTTTATGGAAGTCGTTGTCCCTAAACGCTTGCTTTCTTAATGAGAGCAATTGCCCTTTGATGATGATAGTCGTTGTCCCTAATGCTTGCACACTTGATAGGAGCAATTGTCACTTACATGATGAGATCAGTTGTCCCTAAAGACTAACTTTATGAGGGCAATTTGTCCCTTACATGATAAGAGCCGTTGTCCCTAAAGGTCACTTGTTGAGAGCAATTGTACCTTACTTTATGGGAGCCGGTGTCCAAAAACGCTTGCTCACTTTTTGAGTGCAATTGCCCTCAACATTATAATAGCCGTTGTCCCTAATGCTTGCACACTTGATAAGAGCAATTATCACTTGCATGATGAGATCCGTTGTCCCTAAAGACTAAATTTATAAGGGCAATTTATCCCTTACATGATAAGAGCCGTTGTCCTAAAGGCTCCCTTGTTGAGAGCAATTGTACCTTACTTTATGGGAGCCGTTGCCCCTAAATGCTTGCTCACTTGATGAGAGCAATTGCCCTTTACAAGATGATAGTTGTTTATCCCTAATGCTTGCACACTTGATAAGAGTAATTGTCACTTATATGATGAGATCCGTTGTCCCTAAAGGATAACTTTAGGAGGGCAATTTCTCCCTTACATGATAAGAGCCATTGTCCCTAAAGGCTCACTTGTTGAGAGAAATTGTACCTTACTTTATGGGAGCCGGTGTCCCAAAATGCTGGCTCACTTTTTGGGTGCAAGTGCCCTCAACATTATGATAGCCGTTGTCCCTAATGCTTGCACACTTGATAAGAGCAATTGTCACTTGCATGATGAGATCCGTTGTCCATAAATGCTAAATTTATAAGGGCAATTTGTCCGTTACATGATAAGAGCCGTTTTCCTAAAGGCTCACTTGTTGAGAGCAATTGTACCTTACTTTATGGGAGCCGTTGTCCCTAAACGCTTGCTCACTTGATGAGACCAATTGCTCTTTACATGATGATAGACGTTGTCCCTAATGCTTCCACACTTGATATGAGCAATTGTCACTTACATGTTGAGATCCATTGTCTCTAAAGGCTACGTTTATAAGGGAAATTTGTCCCTTCCATGATAAGAGCCGTTGTCCCTAAAGGCTCACTTGTTGAGAGCAATTGTACCTTACTTTATGGGAGCTGTTGTCCCTAAATGCTTGCTCACTTGATGAGAGCTAGTGCCCTTTACATGATGATAGCCGTTGTCCCTAATGCTTGCACACTTGATCGGAGCAATTGTTACTTAAATGATGAGATCCGTTTTCCCTAAAAGCTAACTTTATGAGGGCAATTTGTCCCTTACATGATAAGAGTTGTCGTCCCTAAATGCTTGCTCACTGGTTGAGAGCAATTGTACCTTACTTTATGCGAGCCGTTGTCCCTGAATGCTTGCTCACTTGATGAGTGCAATTGCTCTTTACATGATGATAGCCATTGTCCCTAATGCTTCCACACTTGATATGAGCAATTATCACTTACATGATTAGATCCGTTGTCTCTAAAGGCTACCTTTATAAGGACAATTTGTCCCTTCCAAGAAAAGAGCCGTTGCCCCTAAAGGCTCACTTGTTGTGAGCAATTGTACCTTACATTATGGGAGTCATTGTCCCTAAACTCTTGCTCATCTGATGAGAGCAATTGCCCTTTACATGATGATTGCCGTTGTCACTAATG
This sequence comes from Artemisia argyi, assembly GCA_030686995.1. Classification (NCBI taxonomy): domain Eukaryota; kingdom Viridiplantae; phylum Streptophyta; class Magnoliopsida; order Asterales; family Asteraceae; genus Artemisia; species Artemisia argyi. Next base: position 104,055,404 of record CM060691.1, read on the forward strand.
CTTCCACACTTGATATGAGCAATTGTCACTTGCATGATGAGATCCATTGTCTCGAAAGGCTACCTTTTTATAAGGGAAATTTGTCCCTTCCAGGATAAGATCCGTTTTCCCTAAAGGCTCACTTGTTGAGAGCAATTATACCTTACTTTATGAGAGCCGTTGTCCCTAAACCCTTGCTCACTTGAAGAGAGCTATTGCCCTTTACATGATGATAGCCGTTGTCCGTAATGCTTGCACACTTGATAGTAGCAATTGTTACTTAAAGGCTAACTTTATGAGGGCGATTTTTCCCTTACATGATAAGAGTCGTCGTCCCTAAATGCTTGCTCACTTGATGAGAGCAATTGCCTTTGCATGATGATAGCCGTTGTCCCTAATGCTTGCACACTTGATAAGAGTAATTGTCACTTATATGATGAGATTCGTTGTCCCTAAAGGCTAACTTTATAAGGGAAATTTATCCCTTACATGATAAGAGGCGTTGTCCCTAAAGACTCACTTGTTAAGAGCAATTGTACCTTACTTTATGGGAGCCGGTGTCCCTAAATGCTTGCTCACTTTTTGAGTGCAATTGCCCTCAACATTATGATAGCCGTTGTCCCTAACGCTTGCACACTTGATAAGAGCAATTGTCACTTGCATGATGAGATCCGTTGTCCCTAAAGGCTAAATTTATAAGGGCAATTTGTCCCTTACATGATAAGAGCAATTGTACCTTACTTTATGGGAGCCGTTGTCCCTAAACACTTGCTCACTTGATGAGAGCAATTGCTCTTTACATGATGATAGACGTTGTCCCTAATGCTTCCACACTTGATATGTGCAATTGTCACTTACATGATGAGATCCATTGTCTCTAAAGGCTACGTTTATAAGGGAAATTTGTCCCTTCCATGATCAGAGCCGTTGTCCCTAAAGGCTCACTTGTTGAGAGCAATTGTACCTTACTTTATGGCAGCCGTTGTCCCTAAACGCTTGCTCACTTGATGAGATCTAGTGCCCTTTACATGATGATAGCCGTTGTCCCTAATGCTTGCACACTTGATAGGAGCAATTGTTACTTAAATGATGATATCCGTTGTCCCCAGAGGCTAACTTTATGAGTGCAATTTGTCCCTTACATGATAAGAGCTGTCGTCCCTAAATGCTTGCTCACTGGTTGAGAGCAATTGTACCTTACTTTATGCGAGCCGTTGTCCCTAAATGCTTGCTCACTTGATGAGAGCAATTGCTCTTTACATGATGATAGCCGTTGTCCCTAATGCTTCCACACTTGATATGAGCAATTGTCACTTACATGATTAGATCCGTTGTCTCTAAAGGCTACCTTTATAAGGGCAATTTGTCCCTTCCAAGAAAAGAGTCGTTGCCCCTAAAGGCTCACTTGTTGTGAGCAATTGTACCTTATGTTATGGGAGCCATTGTCCCTAAATGCTTGCTCACCTGATGAGAGCAATTGCCCTTTACATGATGATTGTCGTTGTCACTAATGCTTGCACACTTGATAGGAGTATTTGTCACTTGCATGATGAGATCCATTTTCCCTAAAGGCTAACTTTATGAGGGCAATTTGTCCCTTACAAGATAAGAGCCGTTGTCCCTAAAGGGTCACTTGTTGAGAGCAATTGCCCTTTAAATAACGATAGCCAAAACCGTCAAAAAAAACCCTAAAAGTTTTCTCAAGTGGCGATTTTTTTCCCTACCCTATTCTTAATTGTTTTTTCATCTTTTCTGCCCTACGTCCATTAATTCTTGTATCAAATTGATTATTCTAGTGATCAATCGTTGTGGTTATCATTGGTTTAATCTAATTGCTGCTTGTGTTATTGGATTAAAGTCGGTTTAGGTGTATCGTTTTTGGTTAGGGTTTAAAACCGCCTTCCTGATTTCTTGGTCGATCCTTATTATCCTTTTAATTTTAGGTCGGTTCACATTGATCTAGATATATTTAAGGTCGATCTTGGTTTGCACATTGGTATTTTGATTCTACGATTTCCTTATTAAGGTTTCGTTTTTAGATTGTGCGTTTATTGATCTGGTGCTTCATTCAATATTAAACTCGATTAGGGTTTGGTATATATGATATTGGGATCTGGTTTCTACACGTTATTGCTATAACTGAACTCCTTTGGGTTTGGTTTATATCATTCAACGAGCTCAATTAGGGTTTCGTTTTCAACGATTCTCAATTAGGGTTTCGTTTTATTGTGTGCGCAGTTTGCTGCTGGTGCTTTAATCTACACTAAACTCGTTTAGGGTTTGGTGTTTATTCGTTCTTGGATTGGAATTGGTCTATATTTGCTGGTAACCTCTATTAGGGTTTCGTTATTTTGCTTGTGCGCTTGTATTGCTGTTGCATATTAATCGTACGTGGGTTATTGAGAGGGATGGAATCTGGTTCTATGAATGTTAAAAAGCCTTCTAAGGCTAAGGGGTTGGCTACTAGGATTGGTAATATTGATGGTAAGATTCTTACTAATGCAAGTATGCCATTGAAGGATATATTGAAAAGTGCAGGTTTGGAAGGAAAAACGGGGAGTTTTGCTCTTCCTCGTGATCATGGTCCCGTTGTTTCTGATCCGAAGTTTGCTTTACAACAAGGGGTACGTTTGGCTAGTTCTAAATCTGATGTTCCTAAGTCTAGTAATGTTGTAGCATTTGATTCGTTGGGGGCTGCAATGGTTGGTACGTCTAAGGATAATGGAGAAAGGCTAGCTGATGAGTGTAATATTGGAGGTTCTTGTGAGCCTAATGTACCTAGTGATTCACAATCTGGTGGAGTTGATGAGGCTACTAGGTCGGGTTCAAGAGTGGTTATTCCAATGGCCGTCGTTGATGATATGTGCACTAAACTTACTAATTCATTATACGGTTATTTCATTGGGCTAAGAATTGCATTTCCCATTGTGGAAGACTATGTCAAGCATGCTTGGGCAAGGTTCGGCTTTGAACATGTTATATTGCGGAATGGTTTCTTCATTTTCAAGTTCTCTTCAAGTGAAGGTATGAATAAAGTTCTTAATGGTGGTCCTTGGTTTATTAGATCAACGCCTTTATTCTTACATATATGGGTGCCTAATATGAGGCTTGAGAAGGAGAAGATTACTAAGGTACCGGTTTGGGTACGTATCCATAATATACCGTCCGTTGTATACTCTAAATTAGTTTGATTGCAAAACAGTTGGGGCGGATAATACGGTTTGATGCGGGTACTAATGATATGTGTAAGAATCCTTGGGGACGTTATTCACATGCACGGGTACTTATTGAATTATCGGCTGATTTGGATGTTTTGGAATCAATTGAGGTTGAGATTCCTTTGTCTAAGGGTAAGGGTCATTACATGGAAGTTCTTGATGTTGAGTATGAATGGTGGCCATCTTGGTGTTCTAAGTGTGTTTGTTTCAATCATGATGATGATGTGTGTCCTCTTAGACGTAAGCGGGTTACTAAGGATTCGACTCCACAAGATTTTGATGTCAAGCGCAAGGTTCACTCTACTAAGGCTGGTCATACTAGTGATAAGGGTAAGAAAGGGGCTTGGGGGGTTTCAACTAAGCCAAAACTTTCGTACCAACCTGTTTCTAAACCGGCTACCAAGAAGAAGAATCGAGGTACACAACCTGATGTGAGGGCTGTTATTAAGCCTACTAATGGTGATTCTAATTCGAGTGGTACATCTAATGATGCATTGAAGAGTGATTTTGGGGCTGCTCCTGTTGAGGATTGTGGACATACTCAACTTGAGCAGATGGAACGTGTGGATGCTCATGCTTCTTTTGGGGGTGTGGAATCCGTGGGGTTAAGTGGTGTTAATGTGGTTCCATTGCATAGCACTACTGATGGTTTGTGGGAGCATGGTTCTCACAATGATGGTGCTTCTACAAGTGTGGCCTATTCTGATTTTGATACGTCTAGCTCGTTTACTACAAGTGATGTAGTGACGACTCCTAGGAAGAGGGTTACGTTTGCTGATGAAGCTGATGAAGTCTATGAGAACTATGATGATATTGCAAATTATACCAAGTTCAAGAATGGTTCTCTGAAAGATTTCCAGGTGCAAGGACGCAAGAAGAAATAGTTATCTTTATTTCTATTGTTTTTGTGATTTTTGCTTGTTAAGTTGCTTTTGTTTAGCATGTTTGTTTGGTCAGTTGCACATGTTGTGCATGTTAGTTTTAAGAATGGTTTGTCATTCTTAGATACGTGTCTTGTAAGTGTCCTAAGGGACTGGGGGCGAGGGAAATCACCCTCGTCATTTTGTACTTCAACGTTTTTTTTTTTTTTTTTTTTTTTTTTTTTTTACAAAAAGGTAAAATATATTAAATAAAATAAAGAGTTATGTACATAGGATAGCACAAGAAAGACAAGGAAAGGACAACCCCTCACCCAATCTCAACTTGCCTAGAAACAGAGTAACAACAACAAAAATGGACAAGTCCAAATTGATTACAACAATGAGAAGATAACCAAAACTGCATAATACCAAAAGCAACCCCTGAACATCAAACTCAGTATAAAGACAGCTTGAAACTATGACCACTTGAAAACTCTGAATACATGGGTAACTCCAAAGGAATCAACCAAAGGAGCTCCAAACATCACCATTCACAAGCAGTCATAGAAAGCAAATATACTAAGTCTTAAGTACAGGAAAGAAGCAGATAACAGTAACTATAACATAACTCTTAAAAAGACCAAACAAATATAATCTCCATATCAGCATATCAGCATTACAGCACCAGAAAGCTTGGTCAAGAAAATGCATCCAGATCAGCATAAGCATAAACCTCAGATCAGGATAAGGATGAAACATCAAGTCTTCAATCATCCAAGAACCTTGTCTCATTAAAAAACCTTGCCAAATAAAAACCCTGTGGGAAAACTTTGAACAAGGAAAAAGAGTACAAGGAAAGTTCACGTTAGAGTACCAAAAGATCCAAACAAAAAAAGTCCAACTCCTACTAACACAAACCACCTCATACCCCCACCAATTGACAAAGAGAACCACATAAAATAAACCAACAGCAATAAAATTGTACCCATTATACCTCCCAATACTGATCAGAATAGTAATAAACCTGATAGCAATCACAAACTCAGTCTCATTACTCATTAAACTCATTTGAGACCGTGTCAACCAATACAAGTTATCAGCGCAGAATAAAGAATCGGTTCCTGTAGTGCATAGCCATCCATACCTCCATACTACAAACTGATGACCAGCGCAGGAAGCTATCCTCTCATCTGTAGTGCATACTAACTTGCAAAAATCACAAACACCCGGATCAAAAACATAGTTACATTTCCAGAAACCAGTACCCAAGAAACACCAACAAACCCAACAGTTACAAGATCTGTTGAAATTACAAACCATCACAAAATCACCGTTAGAATACTGATTAGCAGAAATATTACCAACCCAAAGCCCCAAATTCAATAAGAATTTGTGCAACCCCACAGTCGCCAAAGAGTTAAGTAACACCATTAATACCATTGTCACAGCAGCTATAACTCCTCAACGGGATTTTCCAAATATGCGCAGCCTTCACAGATTCCACAGAATACTTAATCTTCAGACTTAACAGCTTATGTCTAACTATATCAACGATAATATTAAAAATAGTCTCCTCACTTCTAAAATTCTTTTGAAATAACCTAAAATTCCGCTCTTGCCAAATGTAATAGACCGCAGCTCCAAACACTAAACGCTGAATCACACTCCATATAGAATTATTAGCAGTTCTAATATAGATTCCAGAAACAACTTCAGCCCACATATACGAAATATCATCCAGCTTACACAAAAGTTTTAAATTATCCCAAACAACCTTAGAAAATTTGCAAGAAAAGAACAAGTGGGCATGAGATTCATCAACAGCATTACATAAAGGGCAAACAGTACTAGAAATGTTAAACCATCTAGAAATACGATCCGATGTTTTAAGTCTACCCCGCATAGCCATCCAAAGCACAAACGCGTGTCTAGGAATACATTGGGAGAACCAAACATGCTTATACCACATAACTTTAGGACTATCAATCCTTAACGCTTTCCAAGCTTCTTTGACACTAAATTCAACATCCTTGTTATCCTTAGTAATCCATAAAACCTTGTCCTCAAATTCATCAAATAAAACAGGAACAGGCACATTTAAAACATCACCAAAAAGACTATTCCATTCATTGGGCCATTTCCATCCATTACTGTCAATCCAATCAGCAACCTTATCACTAGTATCCAACCCGTGCTCAGTAAGGAAACTATGAGTAATAACCTTACACAGCGGGCCATTAGTGTGCCATTTATCAAACCACATAGAACATTGTTTACCATTACCCAATCTATAAACCACAAACGATCGAATTTTATCCCTAAGACCAAGAATATGATTCCAACCCGAAGCACCATATTCAGGTTTAATATCAAACCAAATATTTCTGTCTTTGATCCTATAAGCATGAACCCACCTAACCCACATCGAGTCTTTCTTACTAATAACGTTCCAAAGATGCTTAGCGATTAAAGCCTCATTCATAAGTCTAAGAGGTTTAAGACCAAGGCCCCCCTGATTTTTAGGCTTACAAATATCTTTCCACGATATACTAGCAATACCACTACCCTCACCCCCACCAGACCATAAAAACTTTTTACACACCTTATCAATACTATCACAGACATGATTAGGCAAAAGAAACATCGAAGCCCAATAAACATGAAGCGAAGTAAGAACAGAAGCGATTAACTGAAGTCTACCCGCAAAGGATAACGTTTTGTTTCTCCAATCATTAATGCGATTCTTAACCTTCTGAATCAAACTTCTACAATCCTCATTAACAATTCTCTTACCGGATAGAGGGATACCCCAAGTATTTTAATGGCAGAACACCAATTCTAAATGGCATGACAAGCAAAATATTATCCCTAACCGTATCAGGCACACTCCCAAAGAAAGCAACACTCTTAGCTATACTAGGGAAAAGACCAGAGCACATAGCAAACTCATCCAACGCTCTTCTAAGAATACTAGCAGAGATTAAATCACCATGACATAATAAAAGCAGGTCGTCCGCAAAACATAAGTGGGTCAGTTGAAATTTCTCACAACCCCAATGATACCTAAACCGACCATCCCTTCTAATCTGTCTCTTAACCATCATATTAAATGCTTCCATAACAATAGTGAACAAATAAGGCGAGATCGGGTCACCCTGCCTAAGACCCCGTTTACTTTTGAAAAATCCATGCAACTCACCATTAACACATAAAGAAAATGTGGCAGAAGTTAAACATACCATAATCCAGTGAATCATGGAGCCGTGGAAGCCAAAATGAATGAGACACTTCTTCAAAAAATCCCAATTGACCGTATCGTATGCCTTCTGAATGTCCACTTTGAACGAGCATTTGCTAACATCACGCGTCCAATTATATCTCTTAACAAACTCCTGAGCAAGCAAAATGTTGTCACTGATCTGCCTACCCGGGATGAAAGCACTCTGGTTACAATCAATCAGGCTACAAAGACCTTCTTTAATCCTATTCGTAATGACTTTACTGATGCATTTGTAGATGACATTTCCACAAGCAATAGGACGATAATCAGACACCTTCAAAGGAACTTGCAACTTAGGAATAAGCGAGATGACATTAGCATTAAACTCACCAAGAAGTTTACCAGAACTGAAAAACTCTTTAACCGCAGCACAGACATCAACACTAACAACACTCCAAGCCGCTTTAAAAAACTTTGAAGTAAAACCATCCGGGCCAGCTGCTTTGTCATCATCAATACTAAACATCGCTTATTTGATTTCAGTATCTGAAACAAGTCTAACCATATTCAAAGCAACAGAAGGATCAAGTTTCTTGACAAAAAGATCCTCACATTCTTCTAATGGAATGACCTCATCTTCCACCCCCAAAAACTTTTGAAAATGGTTAACAAAACACCCCGGCACATCATCACCATAGAATTTGTTACCCTGCTCATCACACACCACTTGAATCCTACCCTTGTTCACTCTATCCTCAAGAAAATTATGAAAATACGACGTATTTTGGTCACCATCCTTCAACCACTGAATCTTGGTTTTCTGCCTAAGAAGGTTAGCCTCATCCCTCACCGCATCCTGATACGCATAACAATAGACATATTCTTCTTCTCTAAGACTACTATTATTGGGATCTTTGTCTAAACACAATTGCACTCTTTTAAGTTCAGCCTTCAAAGTCTTAACCTTACTAAAAACATTCCCATTAACCCTATTCATATTCCTCAAATGTCTTTTCATATTTTTAAGACGTTTTGCCAAAACAAACATACGAAACCCAAAAACCTCAATACCCCAGTTATCTCTAACCGTAGGAATAAAAGAATCCTTCTCCGCCAAAAAGTTAGCAAACCTAAAAGATCTAGGCTTAACAGGCTTGGCCAAAGAATAATTCAAAATAACAGGGCAATGATCCGATGAAAGATAAGGCAAGAATTCAGCAAAGCAGCTATCATAACAAGAAATGAAGCTACTATTACTCAACACTCTATCTAATTTCTTAAGAATACCAGATTCAGGATCAAGGCGTTTTTGAATCCAAGTGTAGAACATACCTTTGGAAGCAATATCATCAAGCTCCAATGACTCAACACAATTCCTAAAATCATCCATATCATGATCTTTAGCTGCAGTGACATCAGAACAATCGCTAATGTTCAGGGCAACGTTAAAATCACCCAGCAAAACCCACGGTTCACCCTTAACAAGATCACTGTGAAAAGCTAAGTCCTTCCATAACACCCGTCTTTCAACACCTTTGTTCTTGGCATAGATAAAAGAAACAAAATGCTTCCTGCAATCATGAATAAAATTAATTTCAAAGTGCATAGCTTGGTCAGAATGAGAAACAAGATTGGCTCCAACAACATTGTTATCCCACCCAACTAACATTCTACATACACTTCTACAGTCATCCATAATAGAAACCCAAGACCAATTACGAAACAAACTGTCACCAACACTCTTAACCGACTTCTTCCTAAGATGAGTCTCAACCACAGCACACATACACAACCCTTCTTCTCTATTAAGCGATATAACTTCGTCTTGTCTAGTAGTCTGAGACGGACCCCGGACATTCCAAACACCGATTTAATAACTCATTTAAGATTGGAATCAAAAGGTGCAGGCACACCACCCTCTTGAACCATAGACGTATCCACATCATTAAAGACTTCATTCTATGTCATAAAGGAAGCTGAACCAGATGTAACCTCCTCTACTTCATCCAAGGAATGAGATCCATTCATATCAGATAAATGCCCATTAATCCTATCACTTCTTATATCATCACATCTATTCGAATAGTATTCCAACATCTCATCAGTCCAGGTCTCCTTACAAATCTTATCAAACGGCTTTTTAGATAAAATAAACAAGTCAACCTTGAGCAAATCGCGCTCCTTCTGCAAACTACCTATCTTAGCTAACTCCACACGATAAGCTTCATCATAACATTGTCTGAGAGAAACATCACTACTATCTTGCGTAGTCAAAACAGTCTTCTTCATCATCATATCAGCATTACTTTTTGCACTAGAATTGAGATTCTGGTTAAGTAATACAATACGTTCAGACAAATTTTTGATTTTAAATTCTAATTGTTGTTCATGAGACCCATTCCTCATAATTCTATTATTCCACTTTTCCGTATAGTATTTAACCATGTCCTCATTCCAACTCTTAACAACACTTTCTAAAATAGGAATACCAGAACCACACGCCTTTTCCACTGCATCCTTCACTGCATTCCAAACATCAGAATTATCACTAATCTGATCACTACCCAAAACATCAAACCTATTACTGGTACTAACATTCTTTGATCCTACACCATCATTCAGCTTACAACCATCTCCATTCTTGCTGTTATTACCATTTTTGTTACCTGAATTATTACCCAAATTCTTCTTCTGCACATTCTTTTTGTTACCAACTGAATTATTATTCTGATTACTGTTACTACCACCACTACCCACATCAACTTTATCTTTACCTTTGTTTATAGGCTTCCCATTATCATTCACAACAACACTCTCATCAACCTTACCTACATTACCACTTTTCACTGGTTCTGACTTATTACTAGTCTGCTTATCACCCATATTCCCCAAATTTACCTTACTAGTGTTATTACCACTTGCCATGTTAACAAAAGTGCCTCTTATAACCTGATAACCACCAGTATTCCCTTGTCGCCCATTATTACCAACACCCCTATTCCTTCTAAAACCAGCAACAGTCCAGCCCTCATCCACATTAACATTACCCGAACTATTATTATTATCACTACTCTTCACATCATTAGGTTTCACATTCTCACCATCCTTATTCACTTTCCTAACCACATTCACTTTATTAATACAGTCACTCAAATAATGTCCAAACACCTTGCACTCCTCACATCTTGGCAGAACCCAATCATGTTCAACCCTCAGCTTCAAAACCTTACCCAACTTCTCATACCACAGTTCAACAAAGTTAACAAAGCTTCTCAGAATCAATCTCAACTAACACCCTAGCAAACGTAGCCCTGCCATATGGCTTTTCACAAATGGAAGTAGTCATCCGGTCCATAATAATTGGGCTACCAATTTGGCTAACTATCCTACTGATACCCTCAACATTCCAAGCTTCCAAGGGAATATCATGAATTTTAGCCCAAACCGGAACCTTCTTAACCTCAGGTCTAGACATGCACAGCCCTGGTTCCCATTTTTTCACAAACAAAGGCCTATTATTCACTAACCAAGGGCCTTTCTCAATAACCAACTCCATCCCATCATTAGACTTAAAGTCAAAAAAACACATTCCATTCTGGTTCATAATAACATTATCCAACTGATACAACCTCCACATACGTTTCAAATGATAAACCAAATCAGCATAATTCATACGAAACCCAACAAAGAAACCAACCACTGTATTACCCCACCTCTTACACCCTTCTTCCAAAATCAGATCCATCTTAGCAACTTTCCTATTTTCACCAATAATAGACGGAGGAACATAATGCAACTTATTATTCCCATTCCCACCATAAGTATTAGATACAGCCTCACGAAAGGACCTGCTATTCTTTTCATACACGCTATCTGACATTACCGTATCCTTAACACCACTAGACTCACCCACAGCAAAATTACTCACTTCGCTAACACCCTTACAAGTTTCACTAACATTCCCATGAACCTTAAACAAACCCGGAACCCTAACATCACCAAAACTGACTTTAGTAGGGCTCCTAGGCTTATCAGAACCCACATTGTGCTTCAAATTAGTACTCTCCACACTAGGTTTAGGCACATCAGGACCATTATCCTTATTACACGAAACATTCCCCTGACCTAATTCACTAGCAGGCAAACCATTAACATCCCTAGACCCACTATTAAGACTACCCACATCACCAACAGACTTAGCACTAGCAGCAATAGACATTATTCAAACTTTTAGCAATTTCATCTATAATGTCTTTATTACTAACCTCACAGTCAAATTAAATATTAGTAACATTACCAGAACTCACCTTACCAGCCTCAGATCCATCTCCAACACTACCCCCATCATCAATACCAGAACAAGAGCCTCCAAACTCCTCACTACCCTCCACAGACTCAGAAGCCCCATCCTCACACTCCAAATCATCCATATCCATTGCTTCATTATTACCCCGAGAAGCAGATCTAGTATTTTTAGAGTAAAGATTCCTAGGAACCTTGGATAACATATTAGAGTGTTTCAAAGCAGATTTACTCATAGGATTCATAGTACGAGTTGTTTTTTTGGGTTTAAGAGATGAATCCGTCCTATGAAAGGACGGATTAGAATTAGGATCAGGGTTAGAATCCATGAAAATTAAAGAAACAGAATCATGAAAACGATGAATAGTGAAGATGGTTTATTGTAACGGAAAAATGAAATGAAAAGGGCGGATTAATAAATGAAGGTGAAATTAAACCAAACACAATACGGATCTACAGTAGCAGATTTATTATTATAAGATTGTATTAAAATAAAATGGATTAGAGATGTATAGATGAACAGGAAAATACGTATGAAACCCTAAGTAATACAATCGCCCATAGTAGTGTGTGTTTTAGTACTTCAACGTTTTTGGATAATGAATTTTACCAGGGTGCAGGATTACTCCCCTTTACCCAAAAAATAAATAACGATAGCCGTTGTCCCTAATGCTTGCACACTTGATAGGAGTAATTGTCACTTGCATGATGAGATCCTTTGTCCCTAACGGCTAACTTTATTAGGGAAATTTGTCCTTTACATGATAAGAGCCATTGTCCCTAAAGGCTCACTTGTTGAGAGCAATTGTACATTACTTTATTGGAGCCGTTGTCCCTAAACGCTTGCTCACTTGATGAGAGCAATTGCCCTTTACATGATGATAGCCATTGTCCCTAATGCTTCCACACTTGATAAGAGGAATTGTCACTTACATGATGAGATCCGTTGTCTCTAAAGGCTAACTTTAAAAGGGCAATTTGATCCTTCCATGATAAGAGCTGTTCCCCCTAAAGACTCACATGTTGAGAGCAATTGTACCTTACTTTATAGGAGCCGTTGTCCCTAAACGCTTGCTCACTTGATGAGAGCGCTTGCTCACTTGATGAGAGCAATTGCCCTTTACATAATGATAGCCGTTGTCCCTAATCCTTGCACGAGTAATAGGAGTAATTGTCACTTGCATGATGAGATCCATTGTCCCTAAAGGCTCACTTGTTGAGAGCAATTTTACCTTACTTTATGGGAGTCGTTGTCCCTAAACGCTTGCTCACTTGATGAGAGCAATTGCCCTTTACATGATGATAGTCGTTGTCCCTAATGCTTCCACACTTGATAAGAGGAATTGTCACTTACATGATGAGATCTGTTGTCTCTGAAGGCTAACTTTATAAGGCCAATTTGTCCCTTCCATGATAAGAGTCGTTGTCCCTAAACGCTTGCTCACTTGATGAGAGAAATTGCCCTTTACATGATGATAGCCGTTGTCCCTAATGCTTCCACACTTTATATGAGTAATTGTCACTTACATGATGAGGTCCGTTGTCTCTAAAGGCTACCTTTATGGGTGCCGTTGTCGCTAAAGGCTACCTTTATAAGGGCAATTTGTCCCTTACATGATAAGAGCCGTTGTCCCTAAAGGCTCACTTGTTGAGGGCAATTGTACCTTACTTTATGGGAGCCGTTGTCCCTAAATGCTTGCTCACTTTTTTTTTTTGGGTAAAGGGCATTCCACCCGGTAAAATATATTACACCAAAAAAACGTTTAAGTACAATGGAATGTGGCTAAAGTACCACATTAACCTCAAGCAGCACTTGAACAACCTCAATCAACTAAACGCTTGTGACATGCCACAAAGCGAACAAACCTAATACCATACAATTACAATGGCACCAATAGGAAACCACCAACGAAAATAACAAGAATCACCACAATTGTCCACACGCCTCTTCGAAGGAGATTGATGAATCAAATGAGACTGCCTCCTTAAAACCTTTCCAAGAAAAAACCCAGAGGGAAAACCTTGGAGAAGGGAAAAAAGAGTACAGCTCTCAATTGAATCTCCAACGAACAATCCACCATGCCCCATGCAACATCCAAAGAAACAACATCAACTTGCAAAGGCCAACGATCCATAAAAGAAACCGACATCATGAATGAATAAGCGAAGTTGGCAACTTCCACACGCGAACAAGATCAATAACGTTCGCCGTCTTCTTAAACCTGCACGTAAGCAGCTTCAACCTAACCGTAGACTTGATGAAATCAACAACCTGAGCTTCTGATCTTGATTGCTTCTTGAAAATCCGGTTGTTTGGTTCTTGCCATATAACATAAGCCGCGGCAGCAAACAAGAGCTTAGAAATAACACTCCGAACAGACCTTGACTTCGCCGACACAATAAGAACATTAACAATAGCATCCAAAGAGGAAGGCAACACGGAAAGACCAGCAAAAATCTTCAACGAGTCCCAAACCTGCATAGAATAAGAACAAGCAAAGAAAAGGTTATCATGAGAATTTGGTTGCATTTTACAAAGAGGACACAACAACGGGTCCATATTTGCAGCGTCATGATGCCTTAACATATCTTGAGTTCGAAGCCTCCTTTTCATCACTAACCACAAGTGAAAAGCATGTTTCGGAATCCGATGAGAGAACCACACAAGATGATACCAATCAACACTAATGTCCCGATGCCTAATGCAATCCCAAACTAAAGAAACCGAAAACGGCCTTAAAACCCCATCATTCGAACGCCAACATAAAGAATCCTCCATATGATCCACCAACAACGGAACAGAAAGAGAACCAAGAGTGGGATAACGAACCAGCCATTCATTAGGCCACGCCCAACCATTAGAAGTGACGATCTCCCGAACAGTAGTATTAGAATTAAAACCAGCACGATGAATGTCACGAGAAGAAACAATAAAAGCGATAGGACTAATCGAGCACCAAGAGTCAAACCAAGCTGAAACCTTTGAACCATCCCCTAATTTATACCATATAAAGTTGCGGATAATAGGCCTAAGTTGAAGAATCTTGCGCCAACTCCAAGACATATTACCACGACACGGGATATCCCAAAAGTTACGCCCCCTAAGCTTATACGCATGAATCCATCTAACCCAAAGAGACTCCTTACCAGTAATAATACTCCAAATATGGGTGGTAATCAAGGCACTATTAAAAGTATCAAGCCTCCGAATCCCAAGACTTCCTTCCTGTTTAGGAAGACAAACAACCTCCCATGCAACTTTGGATTTACCCTTAAGCCCCGTACCATTACACCACAAAAAACTCCGCATAAGCTCTTCCAAGTCATAAATAATACGAGATGGAAGGATAAAAACCGACGCCCAATAAATGTGCATAGAAGATAGAACCGATTGAATAAGTTGAAGCCTACCAGCAAACGAGGGAGATTTATTCTTCCAATCCTTAATACGATTGGACAACTTTTCAACTAACTCCTTGCAATCTCTAAATATCAGCTTAGTCGTAACCAAAGGAACACCCAAATACTTAACCGGAAGGCTACCCTCAACAAACGGAATGACCTGTAAAATAGCATGCTTAACATGATTACGAACGTTACAAAAATAAGCAGTGCTCTTAGGAAGACTCGGGGTAAGACCAGAAATTTGCTTAAACTCATCCAAAGTCTCCATAATAACTCTAGCCGACTCCACATCACCATGAGCAAAAAGAAATAGGTCATCAGTAAAACATAAATTAATAATGTTAAGGTTAGAACAATGATGATGAAATGTAAACAGCTCAGAATTGCGCACACGCCTTCGAAGCATAAGAGTAAGAATCTCCATAACAAGAGTAAATAGATACGGCAATAACGGATCACCTTGACGAAGACCCCTCTTACCTTTAAAATAACCATGCATAGATCCGTTAACACTAATAGAAAATGAAGTCGAAGTCACACATTCCATAATCCAACCAATCATACGGTTATGAAAACCAAAACCAATCAGAATTTGCCTCAAAAAATTCCAGTCAACCGTATCATACGCCTTCTGAATATCCACTTTAAAAGCACATCTAGCCGGGCCCCGATCTACATGATAGTTGTGCATAATCTCCTGAGTAAACAAAATATTATCCGAGATCCTCCTACCCGGAACAAACGCTGATTGATTCAAACTAACTAAGGAAGTTAAACAAGACTTAATACGGTTAGCAATAATCTTGCTAATACATTTAAATAAAAACATTGCAGCAAGATATAGGCCGAAAGTCATTAATCCGATATGGAGAAGGAACCTTAGGAAGAAGGGCAATAATAGTATGGTTCACTTCTTTCAATAGGTTACCGTTAATGAAAAATTCCTAAACCGCCTTAGTAACATCAGACACCACAATATCCCAAGCACCCTTAAAGAAAGCCGCCGTGAACCCATCCGGACCAAGAGATTTGTCATCTCCCATAGAAAATAAAGCATCCTTAACTTCTTGAGTTGAAACAACCCGAACCATATCATCAGCAACAATAGGATCCAAGGTAGACATCAAAAGATCATTGCCATCCAACGGAACCGTATACCCCTCTTGACCAATGAAGGAAGCATAATGACTTACGAATGCGTTAGGCACCGCCTCCCCATCAAACCGCACCCCTTCACTATTACTGATCACATCTATTCGACTTCTAGCTTTCCGGCTCTTCACCACCTTATGAAAATAGACCGAGATAGAGTCCCCTACCCTCAGCCATTCAACCTTCGCTTTTTGTTTAAGAAACTGCTCCTCCACAACGATAGCATCATTATATGCATTAAGATAACAAGCCTCCTCCTCCCGCAAAGTAATATTAAAAGGATCCACATCAAGGGCACGTTGGACCGTATCTAATTCGTTACGAAGTCTAATGACTTTCTCATGAATATTACCTTCATTAAAGAGCATATTTCGAAGAGGCTTCTTCAGTGATTTAAGCTTGCAAACCACTTGGTACATGTAAAACCCACTCTTAACCACGTTCCAACACTCCTTAACTTGTTCTTTAAACCGAGAATTCTCAGCCAGAATATTAGAAAACTTGAAAGGCCTTGGTTTAAACTTATGCGGAGTAGGAATAGTTAGGATAGCCGGAGAATGGTCAGAAATACGATAAGGCTGAAATATAGCATGAGCGCCAACAAAACCATCCGTGCATTCAAGACTAGCCATAATTCGATCAATCTTTTTAAGAGTACCATCCATCCCTCTAGGTTTTTGGTTCCACGTATACTGCAAACCGGAACGATTAACATCAAAAACCTCAATCTCCTCCACACATTCCTTAAACTCTCTCATAGCAATATCAATAACGGAAGAACCTTCCACTTTATCCTCTAAATTAAGGGCAGAATTAAAATCACCAAGAAGACACCAAGCACGGTTTCTAACATATTGCTTATGCACCATTAAATTCTGCCAAAGAGGCCGTCTATGAATATAACGGTTATAAGCATATATAAATGAGCAGAACAACTCTTTCTTATCTATTTTAAACCGAATACAAGTGTGTATAACTTGATCATCCATAGCAACCACTGTTAAATCAACATCAGCTTGATTCCATCCTAAAACAATACGTGATCCTTTAGAACACAAATGCCCATTAGAAGTCCAATCCTAACTCCGAAAAACCTTTTCACAAAGCACCTCCAACCGAGAACAAGCTATATGAGATTCAAGAATGGCACAAACAGAAAGTTTATTCTCACAAATAACTTGACGAACCTCATTTTGTTTAGGGGATTGGTTCATACCCCTTATATTCCAAGAAGCGATACTATACATGAGGAACTTCACTAGAGGAAGTGCTTGCTTCCTTACGATTACTCGTATCCGATCTAGGTTTGCCAAGCTCAATATACTCGTCTACCTCATTATCACTATCTCCATCCACATCGTGAACCCTTTTATCCACCTTAGACGAGTCCTCCTCCGACACAAATTCAGAATTAAAAACATCATCACTAAGAGCTCCAAAAGGATTCTTCGTAACAATATCACTTAAATCATCATGAATATACTTAGACGGGGCTGGAACTTGACGATTACCCTGATTTCCCAAAGAATTAGGACCAGCATCCACATTCGTATCACTCGATCCCTTAGTTGTACCATGCTCCACACCCTCCTTATGTAAATTCGGCTCCATACAAGTATTATTACCCTTAGTTGAACCATTTCCTCTAGAAGAAGACGCTCCATCAGCTCCCACTTTATTCTTCGAAACCGGCTGCCAACGATAGTTAAATGTGACCTTAGGTTTAGCAAAACGAACTCCATCAATCACCTTTTCATGAGTTTGTGCCTTACCCTTACCCTTACGCTTAGTAGCTTCAACAAAGCCCTCCTCATCAACATTAGACATAACACTTGCTTGTTTTACCTTCTTGGGACATGCATCATCATTATGGTCAAAAATTTTGCACAAAGCACACCTAGGAGGCTGCCATTCGTACTCAATATCAATACGAACCAAAGATTGACCAGATTCTTTAGGATACGGAATAGCAACAATCACATGATCCATTAGCTCATTTAGAGAGGACACTTCAACAAGAGCACGCGCATATGAATTCCTACCCCATGACTTAACACACATAGAACTAGTATATGAATCCAACATAATAGGCTTACCAATTTGAGTCGTAATCAAACTTAAACCAACCTCCATATAAGCAACAATTGGAACGTTATGAAGCTTCCACCATATAGGAGCAGAAGTAATCTCTTCCTTAGTAAGCGTAGTATTTGGGGTCCAGACGTTCAAAAAGATAGGAACTGATCGAATTAACCAGGGACCAGCTTCTAACACTTGATCCATACCGTCCTTTGTGGAAAATTGAAATAAAAAGAACCCGTTATTCAACATAACACGTTATAACCCAAACTTAGCCCAAGGATTCTTCACATAGTTCTCCACAATAGGAAAGGCAAGACGTTTTCCTATGAAATACTCGTAGAGAGTATTAGCAAATCTAGCCGACACATCCTTAATCTCCTTTAACGGAATTGCAACATGAGCCCCTTCAACACGATCATCATTATGTAGTTCGAAAATGTTAACTGATTTAAACGCATTCTTAGACTTGAACATTGAAGCATATGAAAGTTTAGGGGCTGATTGTGAGTCAGCCTCACTAGCCATTCGTTCATTATTAGCCGTACCACTTACCACAGAATCAGAATTAGGAGTCTTAGTTGCATGAGAATCCATACCCTCCACGTTCTTAGTCACCTCATAATGAGCTTGAGTCTTACCATGAGCTTGTGTAGAATTAGATGTCATCCCATGACTAGTAACATTCTCCATATTATGACTCACATTCAAATCATCCTCTTGATCAGCAAAAGTAACATCGTGATAGGGTTTCAAAACCCTACCGTCCCTACCCAAGATTGTACCATCCACTTGTTTAGCTTTTGCAGCGACATCACTCACTAACTTACCATCCTCAACATCCTTTTGTTGCCCAACAGATCGTAACTCTTCATTGGAACCAATCGAGGTTGTACCAGCAGCCACCGACTTCTTCAAAATCGACTTTAATATTGGAGCATCACCAAGCAGAGTTGATTTAGATAAGTTAGAAGATTTAGTTGACGAATCCATAATCAACACAATTTAAATCGACTAAAAAAAGGAAACCCTGAGAACCCTAACAAATGCGATCGAAAAAACCCTAAAAACCACTACCCAAAAACGACAGCCAACAAATAAATGCAACAAACCATACTCATCACAAAAACCTATCCGAGACTCATGATTGGTAGAATAAACTAATGAAAGAACCGTAATAATCAATAAGGAGAAAAACAAAACCCTAAAATAAAAAATGAAACCTTACTCAATTGAAACATCAACCAATTAACAAACCTACTCAAGGGGAAGAATCCGCAGATAAACCACAAGAGTATGAGTGTTAAAAGGTATAAGAATCAAGAAGAAGAAAGGAATTCGATTGGAAGAAGATGAACAAAGGGTTTCGCCATTTGATGAGAGCAATTGCCCTTCACATGATGATAGCAATTGTCCCTAATGCTTCTACACTTGATATGAGGAATTGTCACTTACATGATGAGATCCGTTGTCTCTAAAGGTTACCTTTATAAGGGCAATTTGTCCCTTCCATGATAAGTGTCGTTGTCCCTAAAAGCTCACTTGTTGAGAGCAATTGTACCTTACTTTATGGAAGCCGTTGTCCCTAAATGCCTACTTTCTTAATGAGAGCAATTGCCCTTTGATGATGATAGTCGTTGTCCCTAATGCTTGCACACTTGATAGGAGCTATTGTCACTTACATGATAAGATCAGTTTTCCCTACAGGCTAACTTTATGAGGGCGATTTGTCCCTTACATGATAAGAGCCGTTGTACCTAAAGGCTCACCTATTGAGAGCAATTGTACCTTACTTTATGGGAGCCATTGTCCCTAAATGCTTGCTCACTTGATGAGAGCAATTGCCCTTTACATGATGATAGCCGTTATCCTTAATGCTTGCACACTTAATAGGAGCAATTGTCAATTACATGATGAGATCCATTGTCCCTGAAGGCTAACTTTGTGGGGGGGATTTGTCCCTTACATGATAAGAGTAGTTGTCCCTAAAGGCTTACATGTTGAGAGCAATTGTAACTTACTTTATGGGAGCCATTGTCTCTATAGGCTTGCTCACTTGATGAGAGCAATTGCCTTTTACATGATGATAGCCGTTGTCCCTAATGCTTCCACACTTGATAAGAGGAATTGTAATTTACATGATGAGATCCGTTATCTCTAAAGGCTAACTTTATGAGGGCAATTTGTACCTTACATGATAAGAGCCGTTGTCCCTAAAGGTCACTTGTTGAGAGCAATTGTACCTTACTTTATGGGAGCCGGTGTCCATAAACGCTTGCTCACTTTTTGAGTGCAATTGCCCTCAACATTATGATAGCCGTTGTCCCTAATGCTAGCACACTTGATAGAGCAATTGTCACTTGCATGATGAGATCCGTTGTCCCTAAAGGCTAAATTTATAAGGGCAATTTGTCCCTTACATGATAAGAGCCGTTGTCCTATTGGCTCACTTGTTGAGAGCAATTGTACCTTACTTTATGTGAGCCGTTGTCCCTAAACGCTTGCTCACTTGATGAGAGCAATTGCACTTTACATGATGTTCGTTGTTGTCCCTAATGCTCCCACACTTGATATGAGCAATTGTCACTTACATGATGAGATCCATGGTCTCTAAAGGCTACCTTTTTATAAGGGAAATTTGTCCCTTTCATGATAAGAGCCGTTTTCTCTAAAGGCTCACTTGTTGACAGCAATTGTACCTTACTTTATGGGAGCCGTTGTCCCTAAACCCTTGCTCACTTGAAGAGTGCTATCGCCCTTTACATGATGATAGCCGTTGTCCCTAATGCTTGCACACTTGATAGGAAGAATCGTTACTTAAATGATGAGATCCGTTGTCCCTAAAGGCTAACTTTATGAGGGCGATTTGTCCCTTACATGATAAGAGCCGTCGTCCCTAAATGCTTGCTCACTTGATGAGAGCAATTGCCTTTACATGATGATAGCCGTTGTCCCTAATGCTTGCACACTTGATAAGTGTAATTGTCACTTATATGATGAGATTCGTTGTCCCTAAAGGCTAACTTTATGTGGGAAATTTCTCCCTTACATGATAAGAGCCGTTGTCCCTAAAGGCTCACTTGTTAAGAGCAATTGTACCTTACTTTATGGGAGCCGGTGTCCCTAAACGCTTGCTCACTTTTTGAGTGCAATTGCCCTCAACATTATGATAGTCGTTGTCCCTAATGCTTGCACACTTGATAAGAGCAATTGTCACTTGCATGATGAGATTCGTTGTCCCTAAACGCTAAATTTATAAGGGCAATTTGTCCCTTACATGATAAGAGCCATTGTCCTAAAGGCTCACTTGTTGAGAGCAATTGTACCTTACTTTATGGGAGCCGTTTTCCCTAAACGCTTGCTCACTTGATGAGAGCAATTGCTCTTTACATGATGATAGACGTTGTCCCTAATGCTTCCACACTTGATATGAGCAATTGTCACTTATATGATGAGATCCATTGTCTCTAAAGGCTACGTTTATAAGGGAAATTTGTCCCTTCCATGATAAGAGCCATTGTCCCTAAAGGCTCACTTGTTGAGAGCAATTGTACCTTACTTTATGGGAGCCGTTGTCCCTAAACGCTTGCTCACTTGATGAGAGCTATTGCCCTTTACATGATGATAGTCGTTGTCCCTAATGCTTGCACACTTCATAGGAGCAATTGTTAATTAAATAATGAGATCCGTTGTCCCTAAAGGCTAACTTTATGAGGGCAATTTGTCCGTTACATGATAAGAGCTGTCGTCCCTAAATGCTTGCTCACTGGTTGAGAGCAATTGTACCTTACTTTATGGGAGCCGTTGTCCCTAAATGCTTGCTCACTTGATGAGAGCAATTGCTCTTTACATGATGATAGCCGTTGTCCCTAATGCTTTCACACTTGATATGAGCAATTGTCACTTACATGATTAGATCCGTTGTCTTTAAAGGCTACCTTTATAAGGGCAATTTGTCCCTTCCATGATAAGGGCCGTTGCCCCTAAAGTCTCACTTGTTGCGAGCAATTGTACCTTACATTATGGGAGCCATTGACCCTAAACGCTTGCTCACCTGATGAGAGCAATTGCCCTTTACATGATGATTGCCGTTGTCACTAATGGTGGCGAGTTAACAATCTTGGTCAATTACATGTACAATATGGCGTTGCTAAGCCAAGACTAGACTCGACTTAAGCTAATAAATGAAAAATAACAAAAATATAAAATGAACATAGAATAAAAAGGGATGGTAGTCCGTATGTTTTTTTTTCTCTTTTCTCTTTTTCATTTTTTTTTTTTTTTTTTTTTTTTGATTTATTTTTTGATTTTTTTTTTTTTTTTTTTTTTTTTTTGCCTACACTCTTACCCTACCATCCAAAATAATACATCATAGGGAATGAATATTCCCCTTACACATGAATCTTTACATACTTTACAATAAACTAATCTAGTGACTCGAATTAAGAAAATCAAAACACTTGGAGCACTTTTAAGATTAACACACATATGGGGGTAGTATATGATGTTCTTCCCCATTACTCCATAAAATAAGTACTTACCCATGAGTCCCAATCGTCCTAAAACAATATGTACAAGGATATGACTCGACTTAGCAACCATGTAATCAATTAGATAGTTAACTTAGGGTTTAACAAATAACAATAATGCACTAAAAATGAGCGCATACACGGAAGGCTAAGGCGATTTGGGTGTACATTTAAGTGGGGTGTAACAAATTCTTCCTTTAAGTAAAATGCTTAAAGTTAGAAACGAAAAGATAGGCTCGGAGGGGTGTACTAGGGGTTTCGTGTACTAAAAATAAGTACAACGCTAAGGGTGTGGGAAAAATTAGTTGACTTAACTAGCCAAGTAATATGACTTAAATGGTCAAGTAATTATGATACGGGTTTAACACAAGGGTAATCCTAATGCCTCTTATCATGTAGTTATCCTACTACACGAATGTAGTCTCACTAGCGGTCTCGGGATGCATCACTAACGCAAGTTCTAGAATCTAAATGCTACCGGTACACTCATAAGCACTAATAGTAAATGCTTTTCCTATCAAATCTAAAGGCGAACCTCACATATTTGGGTGGAAATTTTTTTTGAATATACGGTTATGTGCTAGTCATACAATCTCCTATCTATGAGACGCTTGCTATGGCTAAAGTTTCACTCCTAAATGTTGTAAAAAATTTTAAATTTGGCGCTAAAATTGCACTAACAAGTATTTCTCATAGTTTTATTACACATCTACCATTAAACAAAACAAACTCAAGCGAAAGTGCATATGTAAGGTATCATCTTTTTACCCTCCCCTTACACTTAAGATGAACATTGTCCCCAATGTTCAAGTAAAGAATGTAAAAGTGAAAAAGTAAAGAGAATGAAATCAAATACTCCCCTGATTCGCTCGGTATGGATAATGAGGTAGCCAGGTTAAATCTTCCTCCAAGAAAATGAACAATCAAAGCTTCCCTTCCAGAATATAAATCATCTTCTTGTCATACATAACCTGTAAAACCTGATAAAATAGACAAGACAACCTCGTGTAAAATCGGCGACATCCTATATAAGTTACTAAATCCTAGAAAACAAGATAAGATATAATGCTTGTGGAATGAAGTTTGCAGATTTCCTGGAGATTATAAAACTTAATAATTCACAAAAAACCATAAGACTCCGTTAGAAAAACAAAACTGGTAAAATTTCCAGATTTTTACACTTGACGCCGTCAGAAGTGACCTGCAGAAATTCTTATGTTAAGTTTCCGGAAAATTTCTGGAAAAACTTGGTCATACTTCCTGGAAAATCCTGCAAAACTTCATTATGACTCAATACAAGCATTTGACTCTAACAAATACGAATATACATGTTCATTTAATATTGTGGAGAATCATGATCGGTTTGTTTCTTGAAAACATATTTG
Source organism: Artemisia argyi (assembly GCA_030686995.1). Lineage (NCBI taxonomy): Eukaryota > Viridiplantae > Streptophyta > Magnoliopsida > Asterales > Asteraceae > Artemisia > Artemisia argyi. The sequence continues at coordinate 104,079,533 of CM060691.1, forward strand.
GGGTTTCCCCTTACACTTATCTTTTGCAAAAATACCTTTAGGTGGAGTTAAGACTAGGCCAAAACAACAAAGTAAAGTATTTCCACTATTTAGTTTAGAAACATGATCTACCAACAATAAAAATAAAGCATGCATACGGAAGCAAATAACAATCAAACAAATAAAACAAATGAAAACACACAAAACATGGGTTGCCTCCCAAGAAGGGCTTGTTTTTGTTCGAGTCACGAGCCTGACTCTACCCTTATTTAACGGAAATAGGGGAGGTTTTCCCTACACTTAGGATTAAGTGCGGGTGGAAGTAGCGATACACACCCTTAGGGTGGAAGTATTCTACGTGAGAAAAGAGTGGTGGATGAATTATATGCTCAAAGGGGTGTGCTCCTATCATCATAACCTTACCTAATTCAATCAGGTTAATGGGTGGATTAAGATTTTCTCCTAGAAAGGGATCATTTTCAATCAACTTCAAGAGACTCCTAGTTGGGAATCCATCTTGACCTAATAAACCTGGTTTAAACCCATAATGTTTCTTGTGATCAATCATAAATGGGTGATGTAAGCATGTAAGGTCATTTTCCACTCCTATATTGGCTTCCTCTCTACAAGGCTTAGAGTCCACTTCCTTTGTCCTAAGACTACCTGGACTATATGATTTGATGGGTGGATCGGAACCTATTTCAATTCCTAAATTTTCATCCAAAGATGGAAGATTAGGTAACGGTTTTGGTTGAGGCTCCGGTTCATCAAAACTAGGAACTTCCCTAGAACTAAGAGTAAGGTTATCATTATAAGTATTCAAACTTATATCCTCTAGTTGTGTTTGGTTCAAAGGTTCTACCTCAATTGGGATTCCTAAAGTCTCATCTACTTCATCCGAATACGTCACGGGTGGTGTGTATGCCTCAAATGATGGAAGGACTTGTGGGGTATTTGGTGAGCTTAGATTTTCTACTTTATCATCCATCTTATCAAGATCACCTATATCCTCAACATGTGTTTCATTATAACCCAACCCTAACATTTTCCCAAGTATCTCACGTACTTCTTTAGGCATCTCAACTTCTATGTCCGAATCATATGGATCATCCTCAATATTCTGACTGCTATATACATATTGCCCAAAAGATTCATCATATGTTTCTTGAGATTCATCATCATCGATCATAAAACTTAGGTCTTTTTTATCAATGTGATCATGTTTGGCTATATCCTCCATCACATCAAGGTCACCTATGTGTTCATCCTGTATTATGGTAGGGCCTAACCATGACATGCAGCTAGGTGGCTCGTACGAAACTATCCTAGGTGAAGACTCATATGGTGCATAGGTTTCACCAAGTGAGGCCTTTTCAGGGGTTGATGGAGCTCCTAAGGTGAATTCTTTAAAAGTCTTATGCACTTGGCCTCTTTTCTCAAGGTACTCAATAAAATCAATATAAGATCCTGTCCGCCTCATTTTATTCGTCCATCTTGGTATATCCAAACTGGTGTAATTATATTTTTTCTGGTAAAACTCTAGTGTCGGACTTGGTGGATTCACGTTCTCCATAATGGTGAATGAAAGAGTCAATGGAAAGGTTTTTACGAACAAAGACACAAAGAAAAGATAGACTAAAGAAAACCTAAAAATAAAAATAAAATCTTACTAGAAAGGAATCTAGCAAGTAGACCTAATAAAAAGAGATTCTAACCTAGACAATAACTATTCCCCGGTCTGCGGCGCCAAAAACTTGATGCGTGGGAATTGCACCAGGCTTTACCTCTCAAGGGATCTTGAGAAGCTTACAACCCCCACCAGGCAGTGTACCTGATCGTTGTAGTATAGTATAGTGATAAGTACCGGGGGATTGATCGTTCAGCTTAGGAATAGTGTCGCTAGGATTAGAAAACCTAAATACTAGTTCTAAAGGTGAGGGATGATTATTTTTGTATTTTATATTTTTTTGAAAAGCAATTAAAAATCTCGGGTTTGAAGGATTTGGGCGGAATTAGTTGCTAGTCAACTAACCCAATACTAAAGATGCAATCAAAATAAAATACTAGAAATGAAAATAAACTAAATTATACTAAGGTTGTGAGCAATAAGTGGAGAAAATGTGTTTACTTAGATTTCACTACTCCCTAGACATCTTTTACATGTTAATTACTTGTTATAATTGCATGGATGACGGATCGTATTCCTTAATACCATTCATGGGGTGGCACACTTAACTCCCCAATTCTATGAGCTCTTATCTCCTCCTATACCATGCCTAGCACAACTATAGGGATTGTAAACAGTGGCTCATGCATTAAATACAACCAATAAAGACCTAGTGCGCGTCGGTTCATGTTTCTTAAGACGTTCAAGCATGTTACCAATTGGAGATCTGCCAGTTTTCTTAAGCCTAACATATAAATCATTCATCCAAGACAAGTATAAACAAGTAATCAACACATAATTAACACCTAGGTTTCATTAGATCCAAGCAAACACAAGATAGATCCAAGCAAACACAAGATGGAATTAAGACAAGAACAAGATATAGACAACCAACACATAGACATATTGATTGAATTAAAAGAACACTTATCTCAATTACACATGTAAGGTATCAAGGGCTTGGAACCCTTGAAAAACCTGTAAAATTCGCACCAAGTTCGTACTTAGGGTTTCTCCAAAACTTCTCTTTTTTTAATGTGAAAATTAGAAAACTATATATAGGAAAAGGGGTCTGACGGCGTCAAGACTAAACTTGTGACGCCGTCACCTTGCCGCCAAAACTCTTCTCGGACTGCCTTGATCTACATTTGACGCCGTCATGTGATAATCATTTCCAGGCCGTCCTGACTTTAACTCTTGACGCCCTACTTCGTGACGCCGTCAAATCTGTACTGGGTCCTCATGGAAAATTGCTCTTGACACCGTCAAGGAATTACTCTTGACGCCGTCACCTACTGTTCCCAGCATGGAAAATTAACATTTTGGCGTTTTCTTCACTTTTATGCTCCAAAAACGTCCGAATTGCTTCCTTTTCCAGACTTCACTCCCAAAGTACCTAAAATCACAAAAGGAACGATTTAGGGCAATATTTGATCAAATAAATTCGAATTCGGGCTTAAATGACCCCCTAAAAACGGATCATTTTTTGCCTCATCAGAGCCGTTGTCCTAAAGGCTCACTTGTTGAGAGCAATTATACCTTACTTTATATGAGCCGTTGTCCCTAAACGCTTGCTTACTTGATGAGAGCAATTGCACTTTACATGATGATAGTCGTTGTCCCTAATGCTTCCATACTTGATATGAGCAATTGTCACTTACATGATGAGATCCATTGTCTCTAAAGGCTACCCTTTTATAAGGGAAATTTGTCCCTTCCATGATAAGAGCCGTTTTCCCTAAAGGCTCACTTGTTGAGAGCAACTGTACCTTACTTTATGGGAGCCATTGTCCCTAAACCCTTGCTCACTTGAAGAGAGCTATTGCCCTTTACATGATGATAGCCGTTGTCCCTAATGCTTGCACACTAGATAGGAGCAATTTATCTTAAATGATGAGATCCGTTGTCCCTAAAGGCTAAATTTATGAGGGCGATTTGTCCCTTACATGATAAGAGCCGTCGTCCCTAAATGCTTGCTCACTTGATGAGAGCAATTGCTTTTACATGATGATAGCCGTTGTCCCTAATGCTTGCACACTTGATAAGAGTAATTGTCACTTATATGATGAGATTCGTTGTCCCTAAAGGCTAACTTTATGAGGGAAATTTCTCCCTTACATGATAAGAGCCGTTGTCCCTAAAGGCTCACTTGTTAAGAGCAATTGTACCTTACTTTATGAGAGCCGGTGTCCCTAAACGCTTGCTCACTTTTTGAGAGCAATTGCCCTCAACATTAAGATAGCCGTTGTCCCTAACGCTTGCACACTTGATAAGAGCAATTGTTACTTGCATGATGAGATCCGTTGTCCCTAAAAGCTAAATTTATAAGGGCAATTTGTCCCTTACATGATAAGAGCCGTTGTCCTAAAGGCTCACTTGTTGAGAGCAATTGTACCTTACTTTATGGGAGCCGTTGACCCTAAATGCTTGCTCACTTGATGAGAGCAATTGCTCTTTACATGATGATAGACGTTGTCCCTAATGCTTCCACACTTGATATGAGCAATTGTCACTTACATGATGAGATCCATTATCTCTAAAGGCTACGTTTATAAGGGAAATTTGTCCCTTCCATGATAAGAGCCGTTGTCCCTAAAGGCTCACTTGTTGAGAGCAATTGTACCTTACTTTATGGGAGCCGTTGCCCCTAAACGCTTGCTCACTTGATGAGAGCTATTGCCCTTTACATGATGATAGCCGTTGTCCCTAATGCTTGCACACTTGATAGGAGCAATTGTTACTTAAATGATGAGATCCGTTGTCCCTAAAGGCTAACTTTATGAGGCCAATTTGTCCGTTACATGGTAAGAGCTGTCGTCCCTAAATGCTTGCTCACTGGTTGAATGCAATTGTACCTTACTTTATGGGAGCCATTGTCCCTAAATGCTTGCTCACTTGATGAGAGGAATTGCTCTTTACATGATGATAGCCGTTGTCCCTAATGCTTTCACACTTGATATGAGCAATTGTCACTTACATGATTAGATCCGTTGTCTCTAAAGGCTACCTTTATAAGGGCAATTTGTCCCTTCCATGATAAGAGCCGTTGTCCCTAAAGGCTCACTTGTTGAGAGCAATTGAACCTTACATTATGGGAGCCATTGTCCCTAAACGCTTGCTCACCTGATGAGAGCAATTGCCCTTTACATGATGATTGCCGTTGTCCCTAATGCTTGCAAACTTGATAGGAGTATTTGTCAATTGCATGATGAGATCCATTTTCCCCTTTTATGTGGAAAAGGCCCGTATCAATAATTATGATTTTACGTATGGACAATTCCTCAATATCTTGTTCATTCGCAACAAAATATTTTCTTTGTGCGTCGGTAAAAAAAACATGCTTTTTGGGTGAGAGATACTATTTCAGCAATCGAGTCACAGGTATCTAACATATTAATACCTAAGGCTTTTCCACAAAGTGGTAACGAAGCGTATAAGTTGTACAAATCTTTCCATTTTCCAAGTCGATCGAATCCACTCGTTCGTAAGGATAACTTTATTAGGGCAATTTGTCCCTTACAAGATAAGAGCCGTTGTCCCTAAAGGGTCACTTGTTGAGAGCAATTACCCTTTAAATAATGATAGCCGTTGTCCCTAATGCTTGCACACTTGATAGGAATAATTGTCACTTGCATGAAGATATCCTTTGTCCCTAACGCCTAACTTTATTAGGGCAATTTGTCCTTTACATGATAAGTGCCGTTATCCCTAAAGGCTCACTTGTTGAGAGCAATTGTACATTACTTTATGGGAGCCGTTGTCCCTAAACGCTTGCTCACTTGATAAGAGCAATTGCCCTTTATTTGATGATAGCCATTGTCCCTAATGCTTCCACACTTGATATGAGGAATTGTCACTTACATGATGAGATCCGTTGTCTCTAAAGGCTAACTTTATAAGGGCAATTTGATCCTTCCATGACAAGAGCTGTTCTCCCTAAAGGCTCACATATTGAGAGCAATTGTACCTTACTTTATAGGAGTCGTTGTCCCTAAACGCTTGCTCACTTGATGAGAGCGCTTGCTCACTTGATGTGAGCAATTGCCCTTTACATAATGATAGTCGTTGTCCCTAATCCTTGCACGAGTGATAGGAGTAATTGTCACTTGCATGATGAGATCCATTGTCCCTAAAGGCTAACTTTATGAGGGCAATTTGTCCTTTACATGATAAGAGCCGTTGTCCCTAAAGGCTCACTTGTTGAGGGCAATTGTACCTTACTTTATGGGAGCCCTTGTCCCTAAACGCTTGCTCACTTGATGAGAGCAATTGCCCTTTATATGATGATAGTCGTTGTCCCTAATGCTTCCACACTTGATAAGAGGAATTGTCACATACATGATGAGATCCGTTGTCTCTAAAGGCTAACTTTATAAGGGCAATTTGTCCCTTCTATGTTAAGAGCCGATGTCCCTAAAGGCTCAATTGTTGCGAGCTATTGTACCTTACTTTATAGGAGCCGTTGTCCCTAAACGCTTGCTCACTTGATGAGAGAAATTGCCCTTTACATGATGATAGTCGTTGTCCTTAATGCTTCCACACTTTATATGAGCAATTGTCACTTTCATGATGAGGTCCGTTGTCTCTAAAGGCTACCTTTATAGGTGCCGTTGTCGCTAAAGGCTACCTTTATAAGGGCAATTCGTCCCTTACATGATAAGAGCCGTTGTCCCTAAAGGCTCACTTGTTGAGGGCAATTGTACCTTACTTTATGGGAGCCGTTGTCCCTAAATGCTTGCTCAATTGATGAGAGCAATTGTACTTTACTTTATGGGAGTCGTTGTCCCTAAACGCTTGCTCACTTGATGAGAGCAATTGCCCTTCACATGATGATAGCAATTGTCCCTAATGCTTCTACACTTGATATGAGGAATTGTCACTTACATGATGAGATCCGTTGTCTCTAAAGGTTTCCTTTATAAGGGCAATTTGTCCCTTCCAAGATAAAGAGTCGTTGTCCCTAAAAGCTCACTTGTTGAGAGCAATTGTACCTTACTTTATGGAAGCCGTTGTCCCTAAACGCTTGCTTTCTTAATGAGAGCAATTGCCCTTTGATGATGATAGTCGTTGTCCCTAATGCTTGCACACTTGATAGGAGCAATTGTCACTTACATGATGAGATCAGTTGTCCCTAAAGGCTAACTTTATGAGGGCGATTTGTCCCTTACATGATAAGAGCCATTGTCCCTAAAGGCTCACTTGTTTAGAGCAATTGTACCTTACTTTATGGGAGCCGTTGTCCCTAAACGCTTGCTCACTTGATGAGAGCAATTGCCCTTTACATGATGATAGCCGTTGTCCTTAATGCTTGCACACTTAATAGGAGCAATTGTCAATTACATGATGAGATCCATTGTCCCTGAAGGCTAACTTTATGGGGGGGATTTGTCCCTTACATGATAAGAGCCGTTGTCCCTAAAGGCTTACATGTTGAGAGCAATTGTACCTTACTTTATGGGAGCCGTTGTCTCTATTGGCTTGCTCACTTGATGAGAGCAATTGCTCTTTACAAGATGATAGCCGTTGTCCCTAATGCTTCCACACTTGATAAGAGGAATTGTCACTTACATGATGAGATCCGTTGTCTCTAAAGGCTAACTTTATGAGGGCAATTTGTCCCTAACATGATAAGAGCCGTTGTCCCTAAAGGCTCACTTGTTGAGAGCAATTGTACCTTACTTTATGGGAGCCGGTGTCCTTAAACGCTTGCTCACTTTTTGAGTGCAATTGCCCTCAACATTATGATAGCCGTTGTCCCTAATGCTTGCACACTTGATAAGTGCAATTGTCACTTGCATGATGAGAACCGTTGTCCCTAAAGGCTAAATTTATAAGCGCAATTTGTCCCTTACATGATAAGAGCCGTTGTCCTAAAGGCTCACTTGTTGAGAGCAATTGTACCTTACTTTATGGGAGCCGTTGTCCCTAAATGCTTGCTCACTTGATTAGGGCAATTGCCCTTTACATGATGATAGCCATTGTCCCTAACGCTTGCACACTTGATAAGAGTAATTGTCACTTAAATGATAAGATCCGTTGTCCCTAAAGGCTAACTTTATGAAGGCAATTTGTCCGTTACATGATAAGAGCCGTTGTCCCTAAAGGCTCACTTACATGACGAGATCCATTGTCTCTAAAGGCTACCTTTATAAGGGAAATTTGTCCCTTCCATGATAAGAGCCGTTGTCCCTAAAGGCTCACTTGTTGAGAACAATTGTACCTTACTTTATGGGAGCCGTTGTCCCTAAACGCTTGCTCACTTGAAGAGAGCTATTGCCCTTTACATGATGATAGCCGTTGTCCCTAATGCTTGCACACTTGATAGGAGCAATTGTTACTTAAATGATGAGATCCGTTGTACCTAAAGGCTAACTTTATGAGGGCAATTTGTCCCTTACATGATAAGAGCCATTGTCCCTAAAGGCTCACTTGTTTTTTTTGGGTAAAAGGGTTAATTCACCCCGGCAAAATTCATTACACCAAAAACCGTTGAAGTACAAAGGATGAGGGTGTATCCCTCATCTCAGTCCCGTAGGATACTTACATGCCAAACAACTAACAAAAGAACAAAAAACCAACGATATAAGAATGACATGCCATTCTTATAACTTACAATGATGAATCTAGCAATAATGACAAAGTAACTAAACATTACAATACTACTCAAGGACGAACTTGAGCCTTCTTAGTCACTATAGTAGTCCATCAACTTCCATAGAGAATCTTACAACTTGTCAAATCAAATCCATTTGCTACTTCTGTTAGAATTATGCAAGAAGCATAATCTATTAACAAAATAAGAGTGCAAAATCTAGCCAAACAGATTTGAGAACAAACACAAGGGTATAAGCAACCCTACTTCCAGCATAAGGCACCATGAAAGTGTAACAAAGCAAGTAGAATTGTAGCACCCTTACAACCATTAACTAATCTAGGGAACTAACCCTAACTTCCAAGTACCACCAGCAGCAACACTATGGCACAAATAAGAATACCAATAATCTGCCAAACCTATGAAGTAAATCAGCAACATATTCACCCTTATAACCTCGACCATGGATTTTGCAAAACGAACATAGAGTTATAAAGAAACCCTAACTTCCAATGATTGAATCAACACCAACATCTCTATCTAAAACCCACGTAGTAATAAACATACAGCAGCAGGACCAAGTGCACTTATACGAACCAAATAAACCCTAAAAGGGTTACTTGCAATGAGAAAAGAAACCAAACCCAACTGAGTTTCGTTACAGGATTAACGATTAGAACCCAAAACCCTAAGCAGGTTAGATAATCACTTTGAAGCTTCAAAACCCACAGCAGCGATCAATAGATATAGCAATAAAGAATCCCACACAAACCGACTATGAAAAGTCGGCCAATACGCACAAATAACCACGAAACCCTAAGTTAGGGAATCGAAAAGAATTAAGAATTGTGCGCAAACAATAAAGAATCAACCTTATGTATGTAAAAGTCGATCAAAGAAATCGACATTAAGGATTTAAGGGTAATAAGATGCGATTGGAGGACAAGAAGCGATTTAAAAACCCTAAGAACGATTCTACTCAAAGTCGTCCCAACCCAAAAAAACAAGCAGCAATTCGACTAAACCAATGACAAACATAAAGTTTCATCACCAGAATAATCGATTCGATGCAAGATTTAAAATTGTACCTTACTTTATGGGAGCCGGTGTCCTTACACGCTTGCTCACTTTTTGAGTGCAATTGCCCTCAACATTATGATAGCCGTTGTCCCTAATGCTTGCACACTTGATAAAAGCAATTGTTACTTGCATGATGAGAACTGTTGTCCCTAAAGGCTAAATTTATAAGCGCAATTTGTCCCTTACATGATAAGAGCCGTTGTCCTAAAGGCTCACTTGTTGAGAGCAATTGTACCTTACTTTATGGGAGTCGTTGTCCCTAAATGCTTGCTCACTTGATGAGAGCAATTGCCCTTTACATGATGATAGCCGTAGTCCCTAATGCTTGCACACTTGATAAGAGCAATTGTCACTTGCATGATGAGATCCATTGTCTCTAAAGGCTAACTTTATGAGGGCAATTTGTTCCTTACATGATAAGAGCCGTTGTCCCTAAAGGTCACTTGTTGAGAGCAATTGTACCTTACTTTATGAGAGCCGGTGTCCTTAAACGCTTGCTCACTTTTTGACTGCAATTGCCCTCAACATTATGATAGCCGTTGTCCCTAATGCTTGCACACTTGATAAGAGCAATTGTCACTTGCATGATGAGATCTGTTGTCCCTAAAGGCTAAATTTATATGGGCAATTTGTCCCTTACATGATAAGAGCCGTTGTCCTAAAGGCTCACTTGTTGAGAGCAATTGTACCTTACTTTATGGGAGCCGTTGTCCCTAAATGCTTGCTCACTTGAAAAGAGCAATTGCCCTTTACTTGATGATAGCCGTTGTCCCTAATGCTTGCACACTTAATAAGAGTAATTGTCACTTATATGATGAGATCCGTTGTCCCTAAAGGCTAACTTTATGGGGGGGGGGGGATTTGTCCCTTACATGATAAGAGCCGTTGTCCCTAAAGGCTTACATGTTGAGAGCAATTGTACCTTACTTTATGGGAGCCGGTGTCCCTAAACGCTTGCTTACTTATTGAGTGCAATTGCCCTCAACATTATGATAGCCATTGTCCCTAATGCTTGCACACTTGATAAGAGAAATTGTCACTTGCATGATGAGATCCGTTGTCCCTAAAAGCTAAATTTATTAGGGCAATTTGGGTAAAGGGGAGTAATCCTGCACCCTGGTAAAATACATTAACCAACCAAAACGTTGAAGTACAATGGATATGGGTAATGTCCCATATCTAAGCCCGTTACATAGGCAAAATAGCATACATAACTAGACACGACCACTACCACATAAATAAACAAGACTATAAAAGGATCAACTAATTACTACGACGACCTTGCAGCTTGAAATCTTCATAAATAGCCCTCACTTGCCCTGGAAGATCGTATAGCTGATCCATGTAGTCATCATAATCATAATAATCTTCATACTCACCTCCACCACCTGATGATGAAAAAGCACCCATAGACATATCAAATAAATTCGCAGATTCATCATGAATGTTAAGAACCTCATCCCCGCTATCCGAATCAGAGTCAACAATAACACCAACCTTAGTAAAAGGGTTGGTATTTTTACTAGCAGAAGTAGAAAGCTTAAAGGAGGAGCTAGGTATAGACGTTCCAACCTCCTTATCATTAATAACACTCACAGGCGGTTCAACAACACATACACTATCGGTAGAGATCTCGCAAGATTTAACATTAACCATATTTTCCTCCGATGCAACATTAGGAATGTTGGAATTATCTTTGTCACTAAGCGAATTTGAACACTCTCCAACATCAGCCACATTAGGGGAATTATAAGCAAGATCAAGTACCTTATCCTCTTCAGATCTTTTGTCCACAAAACTCCTAAGTTCACCCATAACCACGCCATCATTAAAATAACCATGCTCATTACGGGATTGAGATGACTCATTAGGTACCGAATGAGGACCAGAATAAATTGTCTCTTCATTATGGAACTCTTTAGTGACCTTAGAATTAGTATCCAACGGTATATTATCATTTGGTTTATCACCTACCAAATTCAGCACCTCATTATCACTAGTAGTAGGATTAACCTTTGGTAAAGAAGTACTAGCTTGGCCATTAGTACTAGGCTTAGAAACAGGTCTATACATAAGTTTAGGCATAATAGTGACTTTTACCTTGTTACCAGCCTTTGCTTTACGCTTAGTAGCCCCAGGACCAGCATCCACATTCTTCTTCCGGTTAACCACCTTCACCTTCTTTTGGCACTCCTTATCCACATGATCAAACAATTTGCACATAGAACAACGGGGTGGTTTAAACTCAAATTCAACATCAACTTTAACCATTCGATGCTCTTTCGTCTTCGGTATAGGAACTGCCACAGAAAGTGAATCCACAAACTCATTATCCGCTGAAATCTCAACTAAAACTCTAGCGTACGAATTCATTCCCCACGACTTTAGACACATATTACTCGTGTGTTCATCCATCATAACAATACGTCCTAACTTAGCCGTGATCATGTTGAGCCCAACCAGCGAATACGCAACCACCGGCACATTATATAACTTAACCCACACAGGAACCTTCTTTATGTCTTCTTTAATCAATTCAGTGTTAGGATTCCAAACATGAAGCATTAAAGGAACTGACCTGATCCGCCACGGCCCTTGATTAAGAACATTCTCCAATCCTACCATACTAGAGAACTTAAACATAAAGAAACCTTGATGCATCATGACATTCAATAACCCATAGTTCTTCCAAGAATTCCGTACAAAATTTTGAACTACAGGAAACGAAGGTCTTTGTCCAACAAAATAGCCATAAAGTGAATTATCAAATCTTGCACTAATAGTTTCCACTTCATCCTGCGGTAAAACAACATCAGCCTTGGATAAGTCAATCTTAGGAATGCTTCATTATTTCTATTGATCGTTTAGTGGTAGTTCGATCTATATACTTGGGTTCTATATTTTGTGTTGGATCGATGCTGCTGTGGTACGACCTCATGTTGGTGAGTTCACGTTCATTAGCCTTGTGTAGGTCGTTTTTTTGCAGGTTAGGGTTGTTTAGCCCTATGTTTGTCTACGACTGATCAAGATACATTGTTTTTCATTCTTGCTTGAGTTTCCTCCTTTTTGAAACTTGTAGTAGATGCGGTATTGGATCGAGTTGTAGTGTTGGTTTGGTCCTGCTTGGATCAATGCAGATCGGTGTAGTTGGTGGATCTATTGTGTGGATTGGCGCGTGTCTATTCTACCATGGTTTCGGCTGCATTGTTGAAGGTCATGAACTTCTATGACGACATGGGAAGATTCAAGTTTTTACTTGATGTTTTTATTTGTAAATCTTATGGTCGTTGTAGTTTTCTGTTCATGTATTTGTTATAAGAATGGTTTGTCATTCTTATATTAGAGTATTTGGCGGTCAGTTGCACATGTTGTGCATGTTTGTTTTAAGAATGGTATGTCATTCTTAGATAGGTGTCTTGTAAGTGTCCTAAGGGACTGAGGGCGAGGGAAATCACCCTCGTCATTTTTGTACTTCAAAGTTTTTGGATAATGTCATTTACCAGGGTGCAGGATTACTCCCCTTTACCCAAAAAAAGTCAATCTTAGGAACATGAATGACTTCATCCGTGGCTTTAGAACCCACGCAAGTCGTGGGTATATTAGTTACTTCCCTCGTTGTTCCAGCAGCAACATAGCTATTCGCATTAACATTATCATTGTGTTTTGAGCACCCCACCTCACCATTATCATTAACAACAGCAGCATGATTGCCCATAACACCAGCCCTATCATCAACCAAACTAGTAGGTTCCATGTTATTACTAACATAACGATGAGGCATCAATGGTTTCCCATCTTTACCCAATAATCGAGTATTCCTGTTCTTCACCTTACTAGCTAAATCACTCAACAACGAACTTGACTTATCAACAGAAATCTTGCTCGTTTTATTGAGAAAACCTTGTTCCATCTCTCTCGTTAAACCCACTTCCAATTAAAACCAAAACTGAACCACGTATAAACAGTCCCTACTGACGTAGAGTTATGTACCACTTAATTGAAAATAACCAAACCCTAAAAAAGGATTAGGTATTGCGTTAAGCTTCGAGCACAGCCACACCAACGAATCAATAGATATAGCAATTAAGGATCAAGTCGGTTTAAAAGAAATCCCTAAAAAACGATTTAGGGATAAAGATACGATCCAAAAATTACATGCAAGAATCATATACTTTAACACAACCGACCCATGATAGATTCAATTGTGAAAAGAATTAAAAGACCAGATTAACGCGTGTAACAATAACCGACACAAATACGGAACAATAAAAGCGAATATGTATATATTAAAGGCCACCTACCCACGCAAGAATTAACCAATTAATAGAACCGACCCACGATGTGAATCATAATAAAGAATTGAAGAACAATTAATTGGATTGTAGGAAGGATTTGCTTATTGTCGCCGCATTCGCCAGAGAGAGAGAATCTGTTTCCCAAATATATTAGGGCAATTTGTCCCTTATATGATAAGAGCCGTTGTCCTAAAGGCTCAGTTGTTAAGAGCTATTGTACCTTACTTTATGGGAGCCGTTGTCCCTAAATGCTTGCTCACTTGATGAGAGCAATTGCTCTTTACATGATGATAGACGTTGTCCCTAATGCTTCCACACTTGATATGAGCAATTGTCACTTACATGATGAGATCCATTGTCTCCAAAGGCTACGTTTATAAGGGAAATTTGTCCCTTTCATGATAAGAGCCGTTGTCCCTAAAGGCTCACTTGTTGAGAGCAATTGTACCCTACTTTATGGGAGTCGTTGTCCCTAAACGCTTGCTCACTTGATGAGAGCAATTGCCCTTTACATGATGATAGCCGTTGTCCCTAATGCTTGCACACTTAATTGGAGCAATTGTCACTTACATGATGAGATCCATTATCCCTGAAGGATAACTTAATGGGGGGGGGGGGATTTGTCCCTTACATGATAAGAGACGTTGTCCCTATAGGCTTACATGTTGAGAGCAATTGTACCTTACTTTATGGGAGCCGTTGTCCCTAAATGCTTGCTCACTTGATGAGAGCAATTGCTCTTTACATGATGATAGTCGTTGTCCCTAATGCTTCCACACTTGATATGAGCAATTGTCACTTACATGATGAGATCCATTGTCTCTAAAGGCTACGTTTATAAGGTTTGTCCCCTCCATGATAAGAGTCGTTGTCCTTAAAGGCTCACTTGTTGAGAGCAATTGTACGTTACTTTGTGGGAGCCATTGTCCCTACACGCTTGCTCACTTGATGAGAGCAATTCCCCTTTACATGATGATAGCCGTTGTCCCTAATGCTTACACACTTGACAAGAGAAATTGTCACTAAACGCTCACTTGTTGAGAGCAATTGTACCTAACTTTATGGGAGCCGTTATCCCTAAATGCTAGCTCACTTGATGAGAGCCATTGCCCTTTACCTGATGATAGACGGTGTCCCTAATGTTTCCAAACTTGATAAGAGGAGTTGTCACTTACATGAAGAGTTCCGTTGTCTATAAAGGCTACCTAAAGGTTCACTTGTTCAGAGCAATTGTCACTTACATGATGAGATCCGTTGTCTCTAAAGGCTATGTTTATAAGGGCAATTTGTCCCTTACATGATAAGAGCCGTTGCCCTAAAGGCACACTTGTTGAGAGAGCAATTGTACTTTACTTTATGGGAGTCGTTGTCCCTAAACGCTTGCTCACTTGATGAGAGCAATTGCCCTTCACATGATGATAGCCATTGTGCCTAATGCTTCCACACTTGATATGAGGAATTGTCACTTACATGATGAGATCCGTTGTCTCTAAAGGTTACCTTTATAAGGGCAATTTATCCCTTCCATGATAAGAGTCGTTGTCCCTAAAAGCTCACTTGTTGAAAGCAATTGTACCTTACTTTATGGAAGCCGTTGTCCTTAAACGCTTGCTTTCTTAATGAGAGCAATTGCCCTTTGATGATGATAGTCGCTGTCTCTAATGCTTGCACACTTGATAGGAGCAATTGTCACTTACATGATGAGATCAGTTTTCCCTAAAGGCTAACTTTTTGAGGGCGATTTGTCCCTTACATGATAAGAGCAGTTTTCCCTAAAGGCTCACTTGTTGAGAGCAATTGTACCATACTTTATGGGAGCCGTTGTCCCTAAACGCTTGCTCACTTGATGAGAGCAATTGCCCTTTATATGTTGATAGCCGTTGTCCCTAATGCTTGCACACTTAATATGAGCAATTGTCAATTATATGATGAGATCGATTGTCCCTAAAGGCTAACTTTATGGTGGGGGGATTTGTCCCTTACATGATAAGAGCCGTTGTGCTAAAGGCTCACTTGTTGAGAGCAATTGTACCTTACTCTATGGGAGCCGTTGTCCCAAAACGCTTGCTAACTTGATGAGAGCAATTTCTCTTTACATGATGATAGACATTGTCCCTAATGCCTCCACACTTGATACGAGCAATTGTCACTTACATGATGAGATCCATTGTCTCCAAAGTCTACGTTTATAAGGGAAATTTGTCCCTTCCATAATAAGAGCCGTTGTCCCTAAAGGCTCACTTGTTGAGAGCATTTGTACCTTACTTTATGGGAGCCGTTGTCCCTAAACGCTTGCTCAATTGATGAGAGCAATTTCCCTTTACATGATGATAGTCGTTGTCCCTAATGCTTGCACACTTAATAGGAGCAATTGTCACTTACATGATGATATCCATTGTCCCTGAAGGCTAACTTAATGGGGGGGGGGGATTTTGTCCCTTACATGATAAGAGACGTTGTCCCTATAGGCTTACATGCTGAGAGCAATTGTACCTTACTTTATGGGAGCCGTTGTCCCTAAACGCTTGCTCACTTGATGAGAGCAATTGCCATTTACATTATGATAGCCGTTGTCCCTAATGCTTGCACACTTAATAGGAGGAATTGTCACTTACATGATGAGATCCATTGTCCCTGAAGGCTAACTTTATGGGGGAGGGATTTCTCCCTTACACGATAAGATTCGTTGTCCCTAAAGGATTACATGTTGAGAGCAATTGTACCTTACTTTATGGGAGCCGGTTTCCCTAAATGCTTGCTCACTTGATGAGAGCCATTGCCCTTTGCATCATGATAGACGTTGTCCATAATGCTTCCACACTTGATAAGAGGAGTTGTCTCATACATGAAGAGTTCCGTTGTCTATAAAGGCTACCTTTATAAGGGCAATTTGTCCCTTACATGATAAGAGTCGTTGTCCTTAAAGGCTCACTTGTTGAGAGCAATTGTACCTTACTTTATGGGAGTCGTTGTCCCCACACGCTTGCTCACTTGATGAGAGCAATTCCCCTTTACATACTGATAGTCGTTCTCCCTAATGCTTGCACACTTGACAAGAGAAATTGTCACTAAACGCTCACATGTTGAGAGCAATTGTACCTAACTTTATGTTAGCCGCTTTCCCTATATGCTTGCTCACTTGATGAGAGCCATTGCCCTTTACATGATGATAGACGTTGTCCCTAATGCTTCCACACTTGATAAGAGGAGTTGTCACTTACATGAAGAGTTCCGTTGTCTATAAAGGCTACCTTTATAAGGGCAATTTGTCCCTTACATGATAAGAGCCGTTGTCCCTAAAGGTTCACTTGTTGAGAGCAATTGTCACTTACATGACGAGATCCGTTGTCTCTAAAGGCTATGTTTACAAGGGCAATTTGTCCCTTACATGATAAGAGCCGTTGTCCCTAAAGGCACACTTGTTGAGAGAGCAATTGTACTTTACTTTATGGGAGTCTTTGTCCCTAAACGCTTGCTCACTTGATGAGAGCAATTGCCCTTCACATGATGATAGCCATTGTCCCTAATGCTTCCACACTTGATATGAGGAGTTGTCACTTACATGATGAGATCCGTTGTCTCTAAAGGTTACCTTTATAAGGGCAATTTGTCCCTTCCATGATAAGAGTCGTTGTCCCTAAAAGCTCAATTGTTGAGAGCTATTGTACCTTACTTTATGGAAGCCGTTGTCCTTAAACGCTTGTTTTCTTAATGAGAGCAATTGCCCTTTGATGATGATAGTCGTTGTCCCTAATGCTTGCACACTTGATAGGAGTAATTGTCACTTACATGATGAGATTAGTTGTCCCTAAAGGCTAACTTTTTGTTGGCGATTTGTCCCTTACATGATAAGAGCCGTTGTCCCTAAAGGCTCAATTGTTGAGAGCAATTGTACCTTACCTTATGGGAGCCGTTGTCCCTAAACGCTTGCTCACTTGATGAGAGCAATTGCCCTTTACATGTTGATAGCCGTTGTCCCTAATGCTTGCACACTTAAAAGGAGCAATTGTCAATTACATGATGAGATCCATTGTCCCTAAAGGCTAACTTTATGGTGGGGGGATTTGTCCCTTACATGATAAGAGCCGTTGTCCCTAAAGGCTTACATGTTGAGAGCAATTGTACCTTACTTTATGGGAGCCGTTGTCTCTATAGGCTTGCTCACTTAATGAGAGCAATTGCCCTTTACATGATGATAGCCGTTGTCCCTAATGCTTGCACACTTGACAAGAGCAATTGTCACTTGCATGATGAGATCCGTTGTCCCTAAAGGCTACATTTATAAGGGCAATTTGTCCCTTACATGATAAGAGCCATTGTCCTAAAGGCTCACTTGTTGAGAGCAATTGTACCTTACTTTATGGGAGCCGTTGTCCCTAAATGCTTGCTCACTTGATGAGAGCAATTGCCCTTTACATGATGATAGCCGTTGTCCCTAATGCTTGCACACTTGATAAGAGTAATTGTCACTTATATGATGAGATCCGTTGTCCCTAAAGGCTAACTTTATTTGGGAAATTTGTCCCTTACATGATAAGAGCCACTGTCCCTAAAGGCTCACTTGTTGAGAGCAATTGTACCTTACTTTATGGGAGCCGGTGTCCCTAAATGCTTGATCACTTTTTTAGTGCAATTGCCCTCAACATTATGATAGCCGTTGTCCCTAATGCTTGCACACTTGATAAGAGCAATTGTCACTTGCATGATGAGATCCGTTGTCCCTAAAGGCTAAATTTATAAGGGCAATTTGTCCCTTACATGATAAGAGCCATTGTCCTAAAGGCTCGCTTGTTGATAGCAATTGTACCTTACTTTATGGGAGCTATTGTCCCTAAACGCTTGCTCACTTGAAGAGAGCTATTTCCCTTTACATGATGATGATAGCCGTTGTCCCTAATGCTTGCACACTTGATAGGAGCAATTGTTGCTTAAATGATGAGATCCGTTGTCCCTAAAGGCTAACTTTATGAGGGCGATTTGTCCCTTAGATGATAAGAGCCGTCGTCCCTAAATGCTTGCTCACTTGATTAGAGCAATTGCCTTTACAAGATGATAGCCGTTGTCCATAACGCTTTTTTTTGGGTAAAAGGGATTCACCCTGGCAAAATATATTAATCACAAAAATAGTATAAGTACAATAGAATGTGGCAGAAGTACCACATTAACCTCAAGCAAGCGCTTGAACATCCACTACCAACTAAACGCTTGTGACATGCCACAAAGCGAAAGAAACTAATAACATACAATAACTAGAACACCAATAGGAAACCTCCAACGAATGAAACATGAGTCACCACAATTATCCACACGCCGCTTGGAAGGAGATTGATGAATCAAAAGAGTACAACTCTCACTAGAATCTCAAACGAACAATCCACCATGCCCCAAGCAAGCGTGTAAGCATTAGGGACAATGGCTATCATCTTGTAAAGGGAAATTGCTTTCATCAAGTGAACAAGTGTTTAGGGACAACGGATCCCGTAAAGTAAGGTACAATTGTTCTCAACAAGTGAGCCATTTGGGATAACGGCTCTTAATATGTAAGGGTAAAATTGCCCTCTTAAAGTTAGCCTTTAGGGACAACAAATCTCATCATGTAAGTGAAAATTGCTCTTATCAAGTGTGCAAGCATTAGAGACAACGACTATCATCGTGTAAAGGGTAATTGCTCTCATCAAGTGAGCAAGTGTTTAGGGACAATGGATCCCATACTAGGTACAATTGCTCTCAACAAGTGAGCCTTTACCGAAAACGACTCTAATTATATAAGGGACAAATTGCCCTCATAAAGTTAGACTTTTGGGACAACGGATCTCATCATGTAAGTGACAATTGCTCTTATCGATTGTGTAAGCATTAGGGACAATGGCTATCATCATGTAAAAGGCAATTGCTCTCATCAAGTGAGAAAGTGTTTAGGGATAACGGATCCCATAAAGTAAGGTACAATTGCTCTAAACAAGTGAGGCTTTTAGGATAACGACTCTTAATATGTGAGGGACAAATTGCCCTCATAAAGTTAGCCTTTAGGGACAACGGATCTCATCATGTAAGTGACAATTGCTCCTATCAAGTGTGCAAGAATTAGTGTCAACGACTATCATCATGTAAAGGGCAATTGCTCTAATAAAGTGAGAATGTGTTTATGGACAACGGATCCCATAAACTAAGGTAAAATTGCTCTAAAAATGAGCCTTTAGAGACAAAAGCTCTTATTATGTAAGGGACAAATTGACCTAATAAAGTTAGCCTTTAGGGACAACGGATCTCATCATGTAAGTGAAAATTGCTCTTATTGAGTGTGTAAGAATTAGGGACAATGCCTATCATTATGTAAAGGGCAATTGCTCTCATCAAGTGAGCAAGTGTTCAGGGACAACGGATCCCATAAAGTAAGGTACAATTGCTCTCAACAAGTGAGGCTTTTAGGATAACGACTCTTAATATGTGAGGGTGAAATTGCCCTCATAAAGTTAGCCTTTAGGGACAACGGATCTCATCATGTAAGTGACAATTGCTCTTATCAAGTGTGCAAGCATTAGAGACAACGACTATCATCATGTAAAGGGCAATTGCTCTCATCAAGTGAGAATGCGTTTAGGGACAACAGATCCAATAAACTAAGGTAAAATTTCTCTTATCGAGTGTTCAAGCATTAGGGACAACGACTATCATCATGTAAAGGGCAATTGCTCTCATAAAGTGAGCAAGTGTTTAGGGACAACGATTTGCTATGGAAGTCACTCGTATTAGGTTATTAGATTATGCTTTTAGCATAATACTAATAGAAGATGCAATTGGTTGAAGCTGGAAGTTCGCATGTTTAAGATCTGGATTGCTAGGATGACTAAGAAGA